>OY728130.1:1729740122-1730365122 GCA_963277665.1 Viscum album | reverse complement strand
TATAAGGAGAATAGGTTCTCCCCAAGGAGACACACTTGGTCAGATAAACACCATTTACAAAATATCTTGGAGTTATCTCTTTAATTCCTCTAGCTCAACATTTTCTATCCTATATGGGGTCTTCGAAATAGTATTCGAACCATATACGATCACAATAGAGAACTCCAACTCTCTTTCTTTGGGAGGTCTCTGTAAATCCTCAATAAATTCATCAATGTATTCCAAAATTATGGGGAAATTTTCTATTCATATACTTTCATTTCCTTCTTCATATTTACTTCTCATTTCTTTAAATAAGGCTATGATCGGTGCTTATAGAAAAAGATTAGGTTGAGATATCTCTCTTTTGAAGACAACTATAGGTTTTCCATTCAAGATTACTAATATTTCCTTGCTTCTGCAGTTTATTTTAGGATTATACATTGAGAGACAATAAAAACCTAGTATAATGTCAAATTAAATCATTGGAATGACTACTAGATTTTCAATGAGATTATACTGTACAAATTAAATACTAGAGTTTCTATAAACATTTAATTCCTGGTTAATCCCTACAAGATTCTTGACTAATAAATATAATTCTATCAGTTCAGGGATTGATTCTATATTCTTTACAAACTTAGAGGAAATAAAGGAATGCGTAGAACCATAATCAAACAAAGTACTTGATATCTTTGAGAGAACAAAAAGAGTACTTTCTACCACATCATTTAGATATTCAACTTTAGCCTTTGTGATGGAAAAATTTTAACCTTAATCCCTTATCCTGTGATGATATTGATGGTGATTCCCCTCTATTAACTTTGGATTTGGATAGTGATTCACAAAGTTATCATTCTTTACACACTTGAAGAATTGAACTTCAGGTATTGCCTATGCCATCTTCCCTTTTTTCATTAGTGTTTAGAAGTTGAGGCTTCACCTCACTACAACAGTTTCGAGCAGCATGGCCTTCTCTTCCAAACTTGTAACATTTCCCACTCTTGAGAAAGAAATTCCCTAAATACTTAATCCCACATTTTTTTCATGTGGAAAGTTACACTTTTTTCTCCCTCTTCCTTGATCAAAGATCCTCCCCAAGTTTGGATCAAAATATATTTTCTTTTCATTTGATCTTTGGGACCATTTCATATCTTCTAACTCCAATTCAACTTTCATAGAACTCCTCACAATCTCCTCATAGTTTTCATAGGCTCGATTGGCTAGATTATTCTATATATGGGGTCTTAGTCAACCAAAGAATATATTAACCTTCCCATTTGGATCCATGACAAATCCAGAGGTGTAATGGGAATGTATTTTGATTTTTATCTCATAGATTCCCAATGAATAATTTTCATTCTACTTCAGCTATAGTAATTCATTATCCATTTTCATTCGCATTGAATTGGGGGAAATATTTTTTGAAAAAATGTTCCCCTGAACTCTTCCCACTCCATACCTTCAATTTCCACTCTTGGATTTGTGTTTTTAACTTGTGTCCACCACTAATCAGCATCTCCCATAAAGAGTTACATAGCCAGGGTGAATTTCTATTATTCTGAATAATGGAGTACAAAGAAGATCTTTTCTATAGAGCTTATCTATTGTTCAAAAATTAATGGGTCGGTTGATCCACTAAAATATGGTGGTTGTTGATACATAAATGAATCAATGTAAAGTTTTTCCCTTTAAGGTTAATCTGGTATATTGGCTTGATTCAAGATATTGTTTATATCCCGAGTCAGTTGATTCAGCATTCTCATGATGTTTTCTATTTCATCTTCCATCAGAAGGCCATCGGCACCTAATCCGTTGTGCTCACCATTTACGTGGTTTTTCTAATTTTCTTACATTTTCTAAAAGAAGAAAACCTTAGTTAGAAACATGTTTAAATTAATAATATTATATTTATAAAGGAATTTCATGTATGAAAACATCGTGCTTAAATATTTTATTCTTTAAAAACAATTACATTTTCTATAAATCCTTCATAATGGTTCATAAAAAACTTGTGATTAACAAAACATATACCCCGAGAGTGTCAAACTAGATGCACAGTAATTATCATTTTCATGTACATGGTTATGCTGAGTCAGGCCCAACACACATTTTTGGGGTTGTTACTCTTAGGTACATCTGTTCCAGAACCACATCCACATGTTCGTATCCAGACATGGATCCCTTTACTCATAAACAACTTACTTAATATTTCACCAAAACATCTGGATGGTTTCCTATATTTAAATTTTTTTATAAGGTTCTTCCTAATTTATTGAAATCCTAATTTCCACAAATAACTAAACCTTTCTTTGATACCAACTATGGCATCCCGCCTTTTCATTATAGAACTTTTCATTTATATGGTACATATAGAGGATCTTTTAATGTTTAGTTTCTTGGAAATAAGGTACATAATACATGAAAACATAAAAATTTCTTCTAAAAAATGAATTTATTATTTTTTATATTATATTAAGTACTTTTACTACATCTCATATCCTTGGGACATACATTAAAGGAAAGGGTGAGCATAAGGCCCAGTAAGGGAAAATAAGGAAAACAATTTACTTATGATCTTGAGGAATATCAATATGAACTTGAAGAAATACATATAGTCATGAGTAATAGGCACATAATAATAATAAGAACATGAATAATAACTTAAAAATGTGGATAAGACATTTAATTGAGTCATTTATAACCATATAATCAATGTTTATCACCAAGGTGTCATATAAATTATCAAGGTTATTCACCAAGGTATCATAAAACATGTAATCTATAGTGATTAAATTATTTACCCAATACATTGGAAAATATATTAGGGATAAAAATTAATATTTATTAATTACATATATCATAATAAAATATTTCATAAAAGACTTGTGTAATATAGAATAAATAGGTTTTATATAAAAATCATGGTGTTTTAAAAAGAAGTGCTTAAAGACAAGATCTTTATGTCATTATTAACCCAAGAAAAAGGAAGGTGGGTTTAATGTATGTTAATCCCAAAATAAAATAGATAATTTTAAAATATAGGTGAATAACCTTATAAAATAAATATTTTTGGGTATTCACAAAATAAAATAATAGAATTTCTTGAAAACAAAGAGAGAAATTTTCCGAAGAAAATTTGGCATCATAACGGGTAAGAAACATGGTTTTAAAAAACATTAAAAAGACATGGGATAATGGTATAACATTAATAAAATACGCAAAATATGTTTAAGGGATATAATAAAAATAATATAAGAACATATCTTAGAAATTTCAAATACGAACCATATAAACAAGAAAATTTTAAAGGAAAAGAAAAGATGAGATTTCCCTTGCCTTGAAGAGTAAATACTAAAACTCAATGATTGGGACCTTGGGGGCTTGAGGACACCTTGGGAGGACTAATTTGGAAATAAAAATCTCATATATTAATGGAAGATGAATTTTTAATGAAAGATAATGGATAAATGTGTGGGTATTTATATAAAAGGTGGTGGATTTGTTTAATAATTTCCTTGGACATCTAGGTAGTGGTAAATTCAAAACCATGGATTTTCCTATTATATTCGCCCATGGTATTGGCCACTTGGGACACCTGATAAGTTATTATAATTAGAAAGAGTCAACCAGAATTTTATATTACAAAATAAATCATTATGATGTCATTAATCACACCGAAAACTCAAAACTGTATTTTTACAATTCACTGAAAAAAATATTTTAGAAAATTCTCATAAATTCATCAAACCTAATATAAATGTTCTTATTTAAAAAATGATGTTTATTTTATCATAATAATTATCTAAATATTATAATTATTACTTTTAAATATGAAAGTCCTTATTTATTTAAAATAATAGCAGATAAAAAATTCATAGTGAAATTGCTTAGTGAAATTTATGACACTTGAAAAAAATAAAATTATTTTATCATTTATATTTAATTAGGAGTGTTTTAATTATAAAATTTCATTAAAATAATCATTATTCCTAATAAATAATTTTTTATAATAATTATATCATTTATGAAAAGTACAATTTCTGTCTGAAAAAATCAATTTATCAAATTCGACATATTTTTAAGAAAAACTATTCTCAAAATTGAATTTATGGAATAAATATTTTATTTATATAAAGGTATTAAACATTAAGTATCTAAGGCCTAAAAAAATAACCCATTAGAACACCTTCATATGAAATAATAGTGAAGTGTGAGATAATGATAGATTCTTCAGGTTGCTCAGATAACATTTCCTGGGTAGTAATTTCCACTAACTTGAAAGTCTCACATAAACGATTTAGTACAAGCTTCACTTGTTGAAGCTTGTATTGGTATTGGTAAAGAGATAATACCAAAGATTCTACCTACCTCCCATGTTCTGAAAAATGGGCTTTGTATGACACGACTCTACTGGTTCAGGCCATCGACTCTTCTTTCCGCATTAATTTTCTTTTTTCATTTCTATTTATAAAAAATAATTATAATGTTGAAAATATTATTTAAGAGTATAGTTTCCAATGTTAATATTAACCAATAGTCATAATTCACCAATGATTATATAATGGTCAAAACCCAATGGGAACGGTTCAAAATATACTCACATCATTATTAGAGAGATATGGTTTTGTTATGTATAATATAATATAACACACAATTTCAGAAAAGAATTACCATTCAAAAAGTTTAGGTTGTTACAATCCACTAATCACAAGTTATCCATCACACCCATATTATATGTCCTACCTAAAATAAATAATTTAATTATTTCCACAATTCTAATTAATATTTACATTCACCTTTTTATCCAATTTAACTAAAAAACTTATAAATACACAATAAACACTAATGGGTTAAGGGATTATGTGATTTCCCCAAATGATATTTCTATATCATGCAAGCGTGTATTCTAATTTTTAACAATCTCCATGAGTATATATTTATCAACTCAATAAGTGTCTTTTCCACCTTTGATCTATTCAAAAATATCTCTAATATAAATATATATATATATATATATATATTGTTAAAAATAAAAAATTATATATTTATATATTTATAATTGATACCAATAATATCCATTGAGAAATTTTCACATAGGGCCCATGATTTTTTTGAATATTTAAATTTCATGTTGGGTGTACATAAAGTCATTAAATAAATTTATTTCACATGGGTTTCATGTAGAAATGATGATGAAATTTGTTTCACATAGATTAATATTTTATGTAAACATATGTTATTTACTGAATTGATGCCTATATATAATATTTTTTTGCATGGTGGAAACAACCCTTTGTAATATTCACATGTAAATAGTGAGTCCCATAGATTCTCTATAGGGATGTTGAATGAATTTTTTAAACCACATAAAATATTTTTATTCGAATTCATTTTTTTATATTTTTTTCTTAATTTCCATAACCAGTTGTATTAAAGTTTGTTCAAGGTTTAAATGAAAATTTTTTCTCTATATAATAAAAACAAACTATGGTAAGTTAAAGATAAATCACTTTGATTGAAATTTTTTAATTAATGGAATATGAAGATTGAGTATTACCTATATGAAAAGAAGAAACCCCTACAACTAAAGTGGAAAAGTAAACAACAATGTCATATGATGGTTGAGACTTTCTAGATTATCAAGCTCTATAAATCATTCATATAAATTTATACAGAAATATTTTTTTCAATATTAAGGGATAATAGATCACTATGATCTTGATGAAGTATTTAGTGAACAATTATGAATGTTTCTCTATTTTAAACCATGTGTTTTTGATACATAGATTATTACACCCAAACATTGGTAAAGGTAAATCTATAACTTTATTAATAAATCATTATTTTTATTAATAAATTGAGTTTGGTTTTAGACATATTTTGAGAAATAAATTATGGTTGTGTTTCTCATGAAATCATTATCATAAATCTTGGATGTGAAAATTGATTTTGTTATTAGTTTAGGTGGAACATCTAAACTAATGTTAAAATATTCTCATGATTTAATATGAAAAAATTATTCATATAAGAGAATTATAAAAATTATCATAATTTTCAAAGAATTTTAAAGGAAGGGAAAGATATATAAATCAAGAAAAAATTAGTTATATTTTAAAGTTAATATGAATATGTAAATCAAAATTATTTGGACCAATATATTAGCATTATGGGAAGTGGGTTCAGATCAAGAAAGACCTCAAAGAGAAGAAAAAATCCTATGGTGGTGAAATAGTGAAAACTATGTCTTAAATATATTATGATGCACTTATTCTTACAGTCATATACAGTTTTTGATATTTTACTATAGTTACTATTTCTATTCAATCATAGAGAGAAAATTTCTAAGAAATCATGTCCATCAAATTTTATAAGGCACATCTCTTTGATGATTAACCAGATTATATTTTTTAAAAAGGTAATGTACAAAATAAAACCAATTATATAAATACTTGCGTACTAGATAATGTTAGTCAGACCTCTATATTTTAAAGTAATCTATTATTCATTGAACAAATTAAAGATAATGGTTATTCACCACATTCTTTAGAGGATAGTATAAAATTACAAAAGGTGATATGGTGATAACACAAGGAGTGAAAAATCGAATACTTTCCATGATATAAAATTTGAATCACATAATGATTTCTTTTTAATTTAAGCATAGATTATCTTGAATTATATATCTAATCACATGTGTGAAATGGGAGTGGATTTTATGGTTTAAAAGGAAATATTACTAGATTTGATATTATTTGATGTTATTCTATATAAGTATTTCATTTTCAAAAAGAAAAATATTGTTATTTTTTCTCAAGGTGGAAAAATAATAAAGGGAGATAAATTAGAGGTTGTCTATTTTGACTTATATGCGAGATTATTCTTGGTAGATCACTATATTATTATAAATTAATCTATGACTCAACATGCAATGTATGGGTATATTTTTTAAAAAATAAGTGATTTTTTTCATACTTTTTAAAAATGAAAGGGCCTTATTTTAAATGAAATTAGAATGAAAGTGAAGGCTTTAAGATATTATAATGTTAAAGAGTATGATAGTCTTAAATTCAATGAATTATGTGTAACTAATGTAATTCATATAAAGAAGATAGTTCTTGGGACACCATATCCAAACTATGAAATTAAACATATATAAAAAAATTAATGAGTATATTATAAGTATAAGGTTATATTCTAGATCACCAAATGTGTTTTAGATTAAAGTAGTTAAATTGGAAATGTACCTAATAAATCGATTCCCATGAATACCCCTTAGATAATAAACTACTAAGTTAGTTTGGCTAGAAAAGTGGAAAACACATAAAACATGAAAAATTTTGGTTGCCTTTCTTATTTTGATATTTAATCAATGTACAAGGATGACCTAGATGTTATGCACTATTTATTTTCCTCATTGGTTATGATAATGTAATGTTTGGTTATCTCTTCTAGTATGATGATACTAAAAAATCACTCAAATTAGAAATTTAATATTTAATAATAATTTTTATAAAAATATATAAATACAATTGAATATAATAGTGGGAGAAATTAACCATTGTCTAATGATCATATTGTGTATGATGAAAAATCAAAAAATTTATGAAGTCGTAAAATCAAATGAAGAATCCAAGTTCAATTATATATCTTAGGAGGTAAACTAGGGTAAATATACAAACACAAAGAAATTTAAATTCTTAATTTTTTTTATTAAAGGTAAAGAACACAAGTGTTCTGAATGAAGGTTGATGGTTATATAATGTATGAGTTGGAAATAAAGGATAAAATTTCATTATTTCCTCAATATAATGAAATAACCCCCAAGACTATAACTTCATTATCTCATGCTACAAATACACACTTTACTTACATGTAATGATAACAATTAAGGTAACCCAAAACCCATACATCATTTTACATGATTATATAGATCATCTCAATTTTAAAACGCACTCTAAGGACCCAAAAGTTTAGTGTATTTGGATCTTAGATAAATTAATTAATTATTGAGAAAAAATTCTATTATATCTCTCAAAAAAATTCCTCACACGTGAATATATATTAGAAGCATCCCTGTATATATATTCTAAAGAAAATTGGGAAACAAGAGAAAGGATTGAGATAAAATTCTCAAAAAGGGGAAAGAATATTAATGAGTCATATAGGATTTATCATTAGATCATAAAAATGTGAGAAAATTGTTACATAAGTAAAATACCTAATTAGTGGAATAAGATCATAGAATCATTGGAATTGGACATGAGGTGTGATATAATAATAATATATCAATACATAGGAATGTATGATCATAAAAGGATCATCACCAAAGCATTATATTTACTATGACATAGAAATGTGAAATCACAAAAGAATAATCATAATCCAAAGTCACATAAAATTAGAATTTGAAATAAGTATAAGAATAAAAAAATAATAACATATGTCAAGGCTAACCACTAAGATAAACATAAGAAAGTGCATAGGGTGTCACTATACACACCTCATAACAAAGAAGATCATACACCACTACCCATATCCCATAACATTGTGGAACAAGTATTACTACCCATGTCCCATAACATAATGGATTGGGAATCACTACCTATACTCCTTAACATAGTGGATCAAGCAAAAATACCCATGTCCCAAGACATGTGGATTGAGAATCACATCCCATGTCTCATAAAAAAATGGTTTGGGCATCACTACCTGCATTCTATAACATAGTGGATCAATCATCACTACCTACACCAATAGTAATATCATGAGATATAAATATTTATTGAATGCATTAGAGGGATATATAATTTTGGGCTCACCCATCACCAAATGATATAAAAATATCTATGTACACTACATAAAATCAATTATATATTATAACATTACCATGACATAGAATTTAAATGGGTCACATAGAATCCTACACGAGGTATTAAATATCCATAGAAATAAAGGGGATGATAATATAAATATAAAAATATTTATATTAACCATTGATGAATGGATAATGATGCTTCACCTTTTGAATAAAATTATTTATAACCATATCAATAGTTATCCCTAGTCAATAGAGAGGTATTATCATCTAGGTGAACATCATTAAATGAGAAAAAAGATGTATATGTTTCTCAAAATGTAAAGGAATTGGTATAGAAGTTTACTTTTTTCATATATATTGATATGGAAAGATAAATGTAGTGATGGATAAATCCTCTCAAACGGAATTTATTCCCACAAAGCCAAAGATACATAATAATTTGATAATGAAGCCATGGATTATTTAGGAAAAGTAATAATAGATAAAAAATATATAATAGGATGGAATATAACAAAAATAATATTCAAAAGATGAAATTTTAAAATGGTGTTGACATAGATGAAAATTCCTTTATAAGATGATTAGAAACTCTAGAGGATTTAGGAAAATTATTCCTTAGTTTTATGCAATTTTGTAATAAAAAATATATTTAACATTATAGCTTAAACCCCATATTTGAGAAATAAACTAATAAAAATAATACATTAAAAAAATATGACTTTAATAACTTTTAAATATAAAATAATTTCATTAAATTAAAACCTTGATAAAAAATAGAGGAAAATGGGAATTAATCCTTGAAAATAGTATTATTAATAATTTCAAAAAATAATTTATAGAATAATATATATTTAAATTTAATATAAATTTTTACAAAGTATTTTAAATCATTTAAAAAAAATAAATTCCCCAATAATGGAATGTTGAAATAAAATAAAGCTAAAATTTAAAAAATTTGGTTTGAAAGATATAAAATATTATAGATGTTGAAATAATTACTTTTTAATAATTGAATTAACGTTTTGAAGTTACCCTCATTGGTAAATGGGATATAAAATTTCATTTTAAATAGAGTTAAAGGAAAATATGAGAGTTACATAAGAGAATACATATTTAACTTTAAATATAATTAAAATTTAGTTTTTTGGTTAGTAATAATAAGGTCATGGAATAAAAATTCCCAAAATAGCGAGTGAATGTTTTTTTATAATGGTGTATTTTATAAAGTCACAATCAATCAAAAATAAGATTTTGATAATGAAATGTTACTTTATCTAAATTAAATTAAAATATGACATGATATAGATAAGTTCCAAATATATCAAGCATATAAGAGTATAGTCAATAATGAATGGGTATGACTCAATGAAATGAGAGAAGTCAAGAAAAACCCATATAACATTGATAATGTTCAAATCAAAAGACAGTGAAAGAGAAAAATAAAATGGAATTATAAATCCAATGAATAAAATGAAAGTGACAATAAAAGATGTTCATGGAAAAGTATATACACCATATAAAGGAAACTATTTTTTGCACATGAAACATGACTCAAAGAAAGAAATTGAGATAAAAACCTTTATAAACATTATATGATATAAATTATGAATAAATTAAATGAGAGAGATATATAATTATATAAAAATACCTAGAAATGAACATAAGATAAAGAGTAAAATATTTTAGATATAAAAATATTGACAAATCATTCAAATGAACAGTTGACATTGCATATCTCAAATAAGAGGAGAGATCAAAACAAAAACCCTTATAAATAATAAATGGTATGAATTATGAATCATTGAAAGAGGTATGAAGAAAAGTAATAACCAAAAAATCAATGAAATACCATATAGAATATAATCATGATTTTGGAAATGAGTCATATAAGAGACAATTTTCAATAAAGAAACAATATATGAAAATTAAAGAGAATATGGAAGGGAACCCTTAAATTTGGAATCCTAATTTATCAGACATGCTCTACATTTTTTAATGGAATCTCACACACTACTAATGAATTCCATTGTAATGAAGTATTTTTTTCCTTATTATGACTAGAAGCTACCCAATGTGAGAGAGTACGTTAAGGGAGGAAATTTAGGCATGGATTCTAGAGAAAACTAAAGGAGAGAAATTGTTTGGAATGTGAATTAGGGGGATCCTTTTATAGATTAAAATGAGAGAAATTTCTTTAGAAACATGGTGTTATCGACACTTTCACCGGGGGGCGCGCGTTCGTTCGCCAGGGCGCGATAGGCGCGACTTTATTTGTGTGGCCCTGCATTCCCGCTTTCCAAAGGCGAGCGACATCCACTCCTTATTCAGGGATGTTAGCTCCTTGATCAAAACTGGGATGATGGGATGTCGGTTCCTCCTTCCATGGATTAATCCTTGGAACTCGTCACCTAGTTCAGGTCTCCCTCATAGATTTATTACTTTGTTCATGAAACTCTTCCCAGTGGCATGTTTCCATGGACGCCTATTAATTACATTGCTTCTGTCAGGACATTCCAAAGGGTCTGGTCAGGGTAGCAACCTTCAGTTGGGGGAGTAGTCACGTCGAGGCATCAGTAACATGTCTGGATGCTGGGAAATTGGCTTGTCTATCTTTTGTCCCTTATTATAGGGCTTCTCGAGGGCGCGGAAGCCCGAGGCATCCGACATCGAGCGCAGGGAATCATATGCCAAAGGCATGTATCTGAGGTTTTCATCAGCTTCCTATGTTTAACAAAGGGTATGTCGTGAGTTTAACGTCTAGTAGAGATGGATCGACCTGATCATAACACTAGCTGGAGTGTATCAGATTGAGGAATCCCCCGTGAAGGGATGCTGATATCGGGGTCAGCCTGTTGGGGGCTTCCCAGATGCTGTGGAGGGGAGTGGAGTTGAATGATCTCACCGGGATGTGGCGGCCTGGGTGAGAATCAGGATGGGTGATAGATGGATGAATGAAGTGGAGGGGGATGAAATGGAACCATCGCAAGGGTGAAAATGAAGCTAGTCTTGAGCCTCGAAGAGACCTCCTACGTATCCCCATGGTAGGGAATCAAAGTCTGCGTAGTTCGGGATGGTGCCGGTGAACTGGCCTGAAGGTGGACCATGGCCCTATGGGTGTCGTCAGCGAACCAACGTGGATGTGGACCTTGGTTTGATGGTGTGGGGATTAAACTCTAGGCTACCCAAGTGCTGGTGAACTGACATGAATGAGGTCGGAACGACCGAGTGGTGGGCTTGAACCTCGTGGAGGCTTCCTACGTACCGTGCATTAGCACAGATCAAAGACCACGTAGTTGGAAGAAAATGGGGGCTTGGCACACTGACAAGGAGACGGTCTGGGCCAGTGATTTTTGGGATTAAACCTCATGGAGGCTTCCTATGTACCATGCCTTGACATGGATCAAAGACATCGTAGTTCAAGTGAGATGTGGAATATAGTTTAATGTCATGCGGGACGGGGGTGAACTGATGTGAATGAGGTCAGAATGACCGGGTGATGGGCTTGAACCTTGTGAGGCTTCCTACGTACCATTCCTTGACATGGATCAAAGTCCTTGTAGTTCAGGTGGTGGTTTTCGTCAGCGATCCGACGTGGAGGTGAACCCATGGATCCACTGGTGGTGGGCTTGAACCTCAGGGAGGCTTCCTACGTACCATGTCTTGACATGGATCAAAGTCCTCGTAGTTTGGGATGGTCACAACGGCTTGCCGTCAGACTGGAATGTAGTTTAACGTCATGTTGGACGAGGGTGGAACCTGATGTGAAGAAATGATGGGCGGTGGGCTTGAACCTCATGGAGGCTTCCTACTAACCATGCCTTGACATGGATCAAAGACCTCATAGTTCAAATGGATGTGCAGTTTAACATCATGCTGGACAAGGGGAATATAGTTTAACGTCATGTTGGATGAGGCATTGTCACGGCCAATGATTACACTAAGCCCACGTGAGTCTTGCTCGGTGTGAGAAACAAGAGGCAGCAGAGACCTGACAACCACGTCACGAAGGGTGCGTCTGTGAGAAACGAAGAGGGGGATTACACGTTAGGCAGACCATGGTGTGGGGACTTACTCCAGGATGGAGGCCCAAAGTGCGGAAAAGCGCAGCGGGAGAGGGATTTGGGACCGAAGATGGAAGGTGCCTCATTCCCTATCACGCCCTCCACTGGCCTTGGCAGTGGGGAAGTACGGAGGTACAAGGTTGATACCTTCCGAAAGAGAGGCTTGGGGGGGGGGGCTTACACCAAGGTGGTTTCCCTTCTCTTGTGGACATACGCCACTCCGATAAAGAGGATATCATCCCCTTTGGAGGGGTGATCCTATCTTCGTGGAGACCAGTGGGCGTAAAGAATGTTCGAGCCGTGGGGACCCTGCGTGCGAGGCACGGGGTCAGATCACAGTTTAACGTCATGTGTTGAGGACGAGGTGCTTGGCAGTTTAACATCTTGCAGCTCAGATGAAGTGGGTTTACTCTGCACCCCTAGGACTTACATGACTGATACCCTCTGCTCCTTGAGGGAGGGAAGGTACCGGCAAGGCCATGGTCAAGGGGGGGTCGCAGAGCGAACCATCGAGGGGTCCATGTTAGCGTGGATATGCGAAGAAGCAATAGCTGTTAGCGTGCCTATGCAAAGAAGCATTAGGCGAATCAATGCTACGAGTGGTGTTGTCCATGGGACTTTGAAATCACATCATGAAAACCTGGAGGGTCACACGGGAAGAGGAATTTCCAAGCAAAGGGGTGTGCTTCACGAAGTGGAGTGCCTTGGCCTTAGCATGGGGTAAGGGTGTGAATGGGAGGTGCTTCGAGAAGTGGAATAGTATTCACGGAGCACTGCCTCGTGAAGCAGAGGTGCCTCGTGAAGCAAGGTGTTGTGGAGCAGTGTGCTTCGCGATGTACAACGACCCTGCCTTGGCATGTGGATCACTAGTACAGGATGGGTGTTTCGCGAAGCATAAATGCTCCGCGGCTACCTAGGTTCCCTTGGGAATCCCCTTCCTTTGCGAATGCCCTTAGGCTTCGCAAAGGGCATCCCTCCCAGAAGAGGGGCTCAAAACAAGACAAAGCAAAGGCATCTCACGAAGCAAAAATACCTCGCAGAGCTCATGATTACTGTGGAGAAGGGTGCTTCATGATTCGGGAGTTGAGAAGCCGAAAGGTTGGATTGTCCATCCCCTGGACTCAGGGGGGCCTAGTATTTATAGGAAAGGGGCACCGCGAAACAGAGCTCACGCGGTACGAAGGGGGCTGCGGTGCTTCACGGTGGGCTTGCGAATGTCAAGGGGCTTGTGGAATGTTACCGCCTCCGGTGCTTCATGGAGGTCTTGCAAACATCCGGGCATTTGCGGAGCATTACCACCTCCGGTGCTTTGCGGCAGTCTCGCGAACGTTAGGGAATTCGCGGAGCGTTATCACCTCCTCTGCTTCACGGCAGCTGTGTTGCTAGGGTGAGCTCCACGTTAGGGCTTCATGAGGCAGCGTGCGGGCTTCTTTTCCTTCTTCCCTTTGCATCCAATATTTTGGTGCCAACAAATTCCCCCCCTCAGACATGGATCCGCGGAGGGATCAAGGGTCGAAGTCTGAGGGAAACTCACCAAAATTATTGGTGGTTCACGATGCAGACTCACAAAGGGGTGCGTAGGGATGAAAGCGGTCGCGCATTCTGGACACACCGCGATGCTCCGCGCAGGCGGGACGCACCGCGAAACTCCAGGGTTTCCACCTATAAATAGGAGGGTGAAATATCTTTTTTCCTCTCCTGAATTTTGTACTTTTGCGCTCTCGACTTCGCAAAGCTCCGTGAACTCCGCGTCTGATCTCCGCAAATTGAGCTTCGTGGCGAACCGTGAGTCTCCGACTCCGCAACCGCGCCAAGAAAACTTCTGTTTGCAGGCCTAGTCTAGGCTTTGCGTCTTGGTTTTGCGCCTGAGCTTCATGATAGATCTTCGCGAGAAACCTTCGTGACCCACCCCAAATTTTTTTTCGAGTTCCGAAACCGAAATGGCCCATCGAGAAGCTGTGTTGGGGGTGCATGAAAACGCCGCCTGGAGGGATGAGATGGATAACTGTCTAGGCCTTGGGGAGATGGTCCGAAGCCACTCGGACCATAATTCGTTGACATAACTACTATCAGAGAGTCAGAAGAACTATCCGCAGTGTAAGAATCTGACCTTGTATGGATTTGGGTTGAGGGATGATGTCTTCATCCCTGAGGCGAGTAGGTATGTACCAGCTTGCTAGTTCAGGATCACATCATGCCAATGCCAGTGGTTTAGCGCGGCCGATGGTCATGCACAAGAGGACTTCACACCCGTCACTGCCTACTGTCTCTACAAACATGTGAACAATACTGATGGAAAGACACTACAACCAGAGACGTCCCCTCCTCTGTACCGCACCATGCTAAAGGTGGCATTGCAGGATTCGAAGAAGGTGTGGTCCAATGAGTGGGACCTGCATCCGGGCAGCAACTTCACCAACGACTGGGCATGGGACTACTAGGTAGGTGCCTCATGTGAGGAGTTTGGGTCCAAGATGAGGAGAGTGGGTTTGTATGAGGTGGCATGGGCCTCCCAATTCCACATTTACCAACCGAAACAGCTAATGCTGGAGCTGCTGAGCAGATGGTCGTCTAGGACCAATACTTTTCATCTTCACCATGGGGAGGTGGGAATCAGTCTGTGGGATGTCCATCAGATTTCGGGGGTCCCGATATTGGGGACCATGTATGATGAGTTCCTCCCCGTCATGAGCGCGTGGGAGGATACGAAGAAGATGTCGCGACTGGCGTCGGTACTGATGTCACTGGTCCCTGGAGAGGACAAGGAGGCAGTGAGAGATGTCCACTTTAAGAAGTGGTTCAAGCGATTCCTGAACTTCCTAGAGAATCGAGAGTTACCTATGAGGCCTCGAACTTGTCTTAAGGTGGCTCAACGGGGCAAGGAGCACTCGTATTGGCGGGTCTTGGAGGACAGCCAATGGAATAATTGGGGTTTCAGTGTCAGCACTAAACAACAGCCGATAGTCAGGCTGGAGGCATTCATCAGGGCCCTTATCTGTGGTTGGATCCTACCGGTGAGGGATACCAACATGGGGGTTTGGCCCAGCTCGTTCATCATGGTGTCTATGCTAGCCATGGGGCAGCGGGTCAATCTGGGGATTCCAATGCTCACCAAGTTGTACAGGATGTTGCAGCATATTAGAGAGGGAAAGAAGCCGCTAAGGATATGCGGGCCCTTCCACCTTCTGTATGGGTGGATTGCGGCACACATTAGAGGGATTTATGAGTATCCAAACCCTATCTCGCCGCCGGGATCAAACTTCCACCCCTCCATTCTGAATGTGGCCGAGAGCTTCCCATTCAAACTAATTGTACCAATGGTACCGAATCGGGTGTGGAGGGCGGATGAGTTTAACTTCCACCCGTTTCCATTGTCGACGGGGGTACTTACTGACGACGGGCAGGGAACGGAAGAGCACTGGGCTTATCTCATGGCCTTTCGAGGTGGATTTTTGGGGCACGAGTGGATCGTGATCTGCTCTGTGAACCATACACCCTGCATCGGTTTGCGAGGCAGTTCTGGTGCCTCCAGCAGCTGACCCTATAGGTCTACTGGGAGGTGCGCTACAAGGTGAACCTGTGTGTGATGAGGCAGTTGTAGATCAAGTTCACATGGGAAGATGGGAAGATGCGAATTTCATTGCCTCCATCCACCGCCGCTTTCAGATTGGTGAGGGAGTATGCCATCAGCTGGGAGGCCGCTTATCTAGGGGAGATGCTGAGGCAGCCAACCATTCGGGTTGGTGACGGCGGGCCTTCCCTATCCCGAGGTCGGGGTCAGAGGGCATCAAGGGCCTCTCGCGGTGGTGGGGATGTCGTGGCGGCGAGACCTACACCGGCTGAGGGTGTGGCAACAGTGGTGGATCCAGTGATTCTTGAAGAGCAGGGCCATCTAGAGGGGTGACAACCAAAGGGATTCCGTAGGATATCCACTCAGGCTCCTGGGAAGCGGTTGCGCCACATTGACATGCCAGAGGATGCCACTTTCTCGGAGGCCTGGGACATTTGGGATGTCAACCAGCAATTCCTCAGTCCACCCGAGATGTGGGCACACTTGAATCATCTTGGGATGGAGTTACCAGGCATAGGCCCAGTCCAGGATGGATTCGCAGTGTCTCCGGCGGAGGTAGAGCAATACTTGGGTGAGATGGAGGACTACGTTCACTCCAATGGTGTTCTACACCCAATGACAGATCAGGTGAGGGTACTGCTGGATCGGATGGTTCTACCACAACTATCAGCCGCTGATCTGAGGGAGCGCTTCCTCCTGCTGGAAGAATCAGAGGACTCCTCTCGGGAGGATGAGGCTAGCGGAGGGAGCCCGTTGGAGGAGGGTGAAGTCGAAGATCAAGACTCAGATTCTGATGATTTCATAGAGGATCTCGAGGTAGAATTCTGATCTTCTTTCCCCATGGTCATTCTCAGGATGTCATGGATTTTTTACCGATGTTTGAACCATGTAGGGGGAACTTGTATGCAGGCCTCGCTCTCGGCCTTTGGCGGGTTATGATGCAGGACCTTCAGAACCCGCACCCACGGCTGCGTCCAGTTCTGCGTCTGGTGGGGCCGAAGCACCTGGGGTGGCTCCTCCAGAATCTCCAGACCTTCTAATAGTATAAGGAGGGCCACGCCTCGGGGTCCCGTCAGCATCAACTCAAGAGAAACACAAGGAGTTCAATCTCTGTAAGTTTCCTCTACTGGATTCATTGCTTTCATATGTAAATCGTTCCAACTAACGTTTATATCCCTCTCTGTCGTACAGTTCTCCGACTGGCATGGGCTGCTACGGCAAGGCTAGTCGGGATGTCTGGTGGCACCCCTCCTAGGGGCATGCCGGTGATGGTGGAGATAGTTCCCCCACCTACCCGAGCTGCAACACACACTATCATTGGTGGTACCACCAGCAGGGTTGTGCCTGAGGTTATTGAGGTAGAGTCTGATGATGAGGATCAATCGGCCGACCCAAGTACTGTCACGCCTACTCCGGTGCTAGATGTCACCCCGGATTCAACGCCAGATTCAGATCCTGCTGAGGACTTCCTGCAGGCGTATCCTGCATACGAGCCTGCCAATCGCGCGGACTGGGATGAAACGGTCTCTGATGAAGAAGACAACAACATAGTCCACCAACGATCATGGATTCTAATCACGTGCTTCATCAAGGACACCCCCCAAGTGCTATGGATAAACAAAATGGATAGACTTCACTCACGGATGTGCGAACTGTGCGCTGGTGGAGTGGATTCCCAATGTCCTCATGCGCTCATCCAAGATCTCATGGCCGAGAAGATCCGGGAGTATGATCGTGGGCTTAGCATGGGCTGGCAGCGGGGGAAGGTGACAAACATCAAGAAGCTCCAGGAGGCTGAAAATGAGGTCCAACAGCTGCAGGCCCGGGAAGATGAGCACTCAGCCTCTCTTAATACACAATATGAGCTGATCTCATGGTTGATGGCCCAGCTGGAAGAGGTAGGATTCTGGAAAGATGGTTTCCATTTAGGCTGGCATAGAGAGGGCCAGGGCCAAGGCTGACGAATTGAGCCCCACCACTATTGAGGAGGAGCGGGAGCTGAGTCAGCAGTAGCAATTCCTGGACACCACAAGTCGAAGGGTGGTGGAGCTGCAACGCTCTTTTGACGGGGTCGATCCGTCCATGGGGGGAGTCGACCCCCGTGTACTGTAACAATTACAAACCTTTTAATGGTAATTTTGTGGTTTGTCTTTCTTCTCCCTTTGAATGTCATAGCATGCACGATTTCCATTGTTTGCATCGGTTCATTACATCCCTACAATGTTTGCGGGGTGTTCGGTGACAATCCCCTAAGCTCACATGGGTCAGGCCTGATTTGAGAAACAATATATAGTTTCCTCATCATCCCACCCAACATATGAGTGGAAACCAGGCTTCGGGTGTCCAGGGTTTGGATAACCAGTCCGGATTTCCAAAAAATGGGAGAGACCAGGTTGGAGAAGGAAGTTCTCAAAACAACCAAATTACCGTTTCTTTAGTGTGCTCTTATGAAAAAACGGTGAAACTCTAGGGACGCTGCAATCGGTCTGAACAGATGGAAATGGAAAGTGTGAATCATGATACCCAAGATCCGGAACACCGTGGGGATGGCGTGACAATAAAGGAAAAATGTTAACCGTGGCAGAGAAATGGTATCCTTACAACATTAGCCTGAAATGGGGACAAAAAATGAAGGTCGACCGTTGACCATGTTTGAAACACAAGATCATGTCACAAATGTTGTTGATCAATCCTTCGGGACATTGGGCCAGGATAGTAGGCGGACCCTAGGTTGAGCATCCATACTGTTAGGGGGTCCTTCCAAAATTCGCCAGTCTTCTAGAATGTTGGCCCAAGATGGTAGGTGAGCCGATGCGGCATGAGACTAGGCCGTTAGGGGGTCCCTTCAAACATGAAAGGGGACAAGGTTCCGAATAAGGGGCACACAAAGCATAGAATATGGAGTGATGGTTTGTCTGAACAGAATCCAACACTCATGTAATTACACCACCGTGGTGAGAGTGCGCCAGATGGGTGCATCAGTTTGATTATAGATCCTTCCTTCTTTGGGACAGGGCCTCTCTGGCGAGGGGGTATGTCTCTTCCCAATGGGTTCTTAGGGCATCCTGAACATGTTCAGGGCAAACTCATAGTTACATGGTCCTCTACAAGGGGTCTGACCAGGGGGCGGAAAGGGGAAGGATAAGATTAATTATTCCTATGGGCTGGACCCTAGGCAAAATACCAGGGTGTCTCTACATATCCTATGAGGGTGGGAATCAAGCCACACATAGTTCTGGAAGCACAGTGTTTTCATAGACCAACACTGGCAGGTGAAATCCTCTCCAGCAGAGGCTCTGGTGCATCCCATGATTAACACGGGGCATCCTGAACTTGCTCAGGGTAGAACCGTAGTTTAGTGTCATGCGTTGAGGACATATGGACTCCTATAGTTTAACGTCATATGATAGTATGTGGAGTGAAAGAGAATATCCCAGGGAGTATATGGTGTGGTAGTTATGAAACCGACATGAATGAGGACTTGCAGTCCAAATCACACAACATACCCCTGGAGGAAACTCTCCGGGTCGAGGGACCAAGAGTGAGGATTAGGCTGGGCCCGAATCAGAGTGGTCAGGCATTCCTACGTACCCCATAAGGATGGGAATAAATCCATAAGGAGTTCTAAAAGCACAGTTTAACATCATGCGGGACAATTAGAAGCCTGACCGTGTTGGTACACATCCTACCAAAACTACTAAGCCCACGTGAGTCATGCTCGGTGTGGAAAACAAGAAGTAGTGGTGGGACTTTCCCGACACAGAAAGGGGAAGGTTAGGGTTAAGGGATGCTCGGTAAATACCAGCCTCATAATACTAATGTGACCATGTGGCGCACCTAGATGCGTGAAGAGATAGAGCCGAGTATGTTGGAATTCCACTTGAACATGAGGAAGTGGAAATGTGTGAATCACGATGCTTGATAATTGGATCACAATGATGGCGACGTAAAGAAATAGGATAACTATTAACCATGGTGGAAATACAACATCCATATCATATTATCCTAGAATGGGAATAGACAAATGAGGGTCACCCGTTGACCATGTTTAAAACATGGGACCATGTCACAAATGTTGTCAGAGATCTTTAGGGACGTTGGCCCAAAACGATCAGAGGACCCTTAGGTCCAGCATTCATGGAGAGCCCTTAAGCCTAGTATCCATGTCATATGAGGGTCCTTTTGGATGTGGAAGAGTATGGGGATCCAAATAGCAAGCTCACGAAGCATGGTCATGGGACGAGGGGAATGTCCCTATGAAAATACCACTCTCTGGGATCTTTGTCAAAACGCATCTAAACATGAAAACTAGGCGTATTAGATAGAGGGGGCATATTCATTTCCCATAGAGAGGTCTTAGTTTAGGGTCGTAGAATTCAGAACATTTGGGGAGTGCTCGAGTTGATGGACCGAACATGAAAGTTAGGCTGGGCCCGCGGGGAAGTGCTCGGGTGCTCTACGCATCCCATGAGGATGGGAATCAAGCCATACATAGTTCTGAAGGGTGGAACGGTAAGGTACCAGTTCCAGGGAAAAAGGGGAGTGTGGGCATGGCCCTTTCACTAAAAGAAGCGGAATTTGATAAATCTTGTTTGTCCTTTAAGGTTAGTGGTTTTTTTGTGAAGCTAAAGACCTAGGGTAGCAAGCCCTGGTGTCTCCATAAGAATCAAGCCATGATAGGCGTTGAAAAATGGCATGGCACATGACCAATAACCAATGTGATGTCCTTTACAACGAGGTCATCATAATGCAGTTCCATTTTTCGTTGTGCGGCCAGGATGATAATGTCACAGTTTAGGGTCGTGTGATAGGACCAAGCATGCATTTTAACGTCATGCAGAGCAGACGTAGCAGAGACGATTCTAGGTGGGGAATGTGTATGGTGTTGTGCAACACAACCAGCTTGAATGAGGACATGATCCCTCATCACACCACACAGTCCTGTAGTCAGGGTCCCGAAGGTAGGACGTTGAACTCAAGCTGGACACAAAGACAGGAGGTCTGGGCATTCCTACGTATCCCATGACGACGGGAATCAAGCCAGACGTATTTCTTGGGAGATCTTAGTTTATGGTCTTTAGAGCTCAGACCAGGGGTGGATGAAAACTTTCCAGGCAAGTGCAGACCTCAGCCTGATCCCTAAGCCCACGTGAGTTAAACTTAGTGTGGGAAACAAGGGGGGAAGATCCTTATCGTAATACCCAAAACATCCAACTAGGGGGAGTCGGTGAAGAGCCCCGAAGGAAACCTTTGAAACGGCTTTGTTCCCCCAACGTGCAGACGTGCACGGAGGAATATTACCAAGAGTCTCGAAACTCCACTTAGACATGATGAGAATGGAGAAGTATGTGAATCGTGTGACCAAAATTTTGGGCTTGATGGGGTTGGAGTGGCGATGGAGGATAACTATTAACCGTGGTGAAAAAATAGTCTCCGTATCGTGTTAGCCTGAGGTGGGAACAACAAACAAGCATCAACCACTGACCATATTCACAACACAAAACTTTTATTGATTTGTTGTCCGAAACCCTCGGGGGAATTGGCCTGTAACGGTAGGAGAGCCCTTGGGCGTTGTATCCAGGCCATTCTTGGGGGTCCCTCCAGGTGTGAAAGGTGATGGAATCCCTGATGAAGGGATACACAAATCCTAGAAAGCGGGTGCGGATGTGTCCAAGTAAAGTATGACATTCCAGGTAATAAACCGGAGTACCCTTAGGCACGTTGGTGAACCATCGGAAAGGGTCGACGAAATAGCTCGGGAGGGAGAGGTACATGGCGTGGTCATTAAAAGACTGACATGAATGAGGACATAATCCCACACCACACCATATAATCCCCTCGTGGAAGAATAGTTGGCCAAGAGGCCAAGGTGGGATGGAGGTTTTCAGAAGATAGGGCTGGACCTGAAGGTTAGACATTCGGGTGGTCCTACTTATCCCATAAGGATGGGAATCAAGCCACACGTAGTTATGAAGAGATACCTAGGGGCAGAATATCCTAACAAGGAGGTGTACAACACGATGGGTAATGAGGACATAATCCCACATCATACCGCACAGTTCTGTAGGAAAGAATCTGGGCCAGATGGCCTGAAAAGGCCAAGGGACCTGAGGGTAGGCCTCGATGAGGGAGGCCTGAGGCTGGGCCTCGGTCAGGATGGACTCACTAACTTGTAGTTTAACATCTTGCAACAAGGATGGGGGTCGTGGGCCTGGAGAGGCTAAGGGGCCTGAGGTTAAGCATCGGTCAAGGATGCCTGGCCAATTTGTAGTTTAACGTCTTGCAGTGAGGAAAAGGAAAGAGATAACTGTATCTTATCCGGGGATGTGTACAGCATGGAAAGTAACCCGACATGAAAGAGGACGTAATCCTACACCATGACGTATATCCATTATAAGAGAATCGGGACCATGGGTCCGACCACTGGCACCGCCCGGAAGGAAGTTTTTCGCTTCGGGATGTGGCAGAACGAATCACTACACTCGATTTCTGGGACATCTCGGGGTGGAACCGAAGATCCAGAACACTATTGACCATGTTGTAAACACAGCGTCCCTATGGTGACCTGATATGGGAACAAAAAATGAGTTTCGACCATTGACCAAATTCGCAACACTGGACTTGTATCAGTTTGTTACTCGGAAATCCCCAGGGGCGTTGGCCCATATCGGTAGGAGAGCCCTTGGGCATGGTATCCAAACCGTTCTTGGGGGTCCCTCCAGGTGAGGAAAGTGATGGAATCCCAGTCAAGGAGTGGGTGAAACATAGCTGTATCCATCCAAAAAAGAGGCGAACATCTCCGGGTGGGACGTACAGCTGGGTCGAGGCTTTCTCAACATGAGTTGGAGAAAAAGTGTGCATCCTTCCATATGTCTTGACCCAAGGGGAAGCTTTTTGGATTTTGGGATTGGCCAACAAACAAAATGTTCGGGCGTTCCTACGTATCCCATTAGGATGGGAATCAAGCCATACATAGTTCTTGAGGGCCATGCAGTTTAATGTCATGCAGTAAAGACGTGGGGTGATAGAAGAACAAGAGTGGGAACATGGTGAAACCCTTATAATCCTTGTATGAGCAGGGCTAATAAATCCTACTCCTCATCATGCAAGGGTCCTCCAAGGATACTATACCCAAGGGGGCAGTGAAAGAGAAGAGCTCGGGGCTGGGATCAAGACGAGGCGTCTGAGCGTTCCTACGTATCCCATTGGGATGGGAATCAAGCCACACGTAGTTCTTGAAGCACAGTTTAATGTCATGATGGACAAGAGATGCATCTCATTTGGGGATATGCATGGTACAGTGGGTAACCTGACATGAATGAGGACGTATCCCACACCACACCGTACAATCCCGTAAGAGAGCCTGAGTCGACAGAGGCCAAGGGGCCTGAGGCTGAGCCTTGGTCATGGAGGCCTGATCGGCTTGCTGTTTAACGTCTTACAGTAAGGACGGGGGCCAGGGGCCCGAAGAGGCCAAGGGGCCTGAGGCTGAGCCTCGGTCAGGAAGGCCTAACTGGCTCGTAGTTTAATGTCTTGCAATAAGGACGGGGGCTAGGGGCTTGAAGAGGCCAAGGGGCCTGAGGGTGAGCCTCGGTCAGGAAGGCCTGACTGGCTTGCAGTTTAACATCTTATAGTAAGGACAGGGGAGATCTTAGTTTAAGGTCATAGAGCTCGGACCATTTTGCAGTTTATCGTCTTGCAGGACGATATCACAGTTTCAATGTCATGCAGGACGGTGGTGTAGTTTTGGGTCATGCGGGACCGTAATGTGTAGTTTAAGGTAGTGCGGGACCGTAACGTGCAGTTTAAGGTCATGTGGGATCGTAACGTGCAGTTTAGGGTCATGCGGGACCGTACAGTTTAAGGTAGTGTAGGACTATAATGTGCAGTTTATGGTCGTGTGGGACCGTAACATGCAGTTTAGGGTCGTGCGGGATGATAACATGCAGTTTAGGGTTGTGCGGGACCGTAACGTGTAGTTTAGGGTCATGCGGGACCGTAACGTGCAGTTTAGGGTTGTACGGGACCGTACAGTTTAAGGTCGTGTAGGACCATAACATGCAGTTTAGGTTCGTGCGGGACCATAACGTGTAGTTTAGGGTCGTGCGAGACCGTAACGTGTAGTTTAGGGTCATGCGGGACCATAACCTGCAGTTTAGGGTCGTGTGGGACCGTACAGTTTAAGGTCGTGTAGGACCAAAGATTCTTAGGCAAAGTAATGCTTGAGAAACTTGGCATTGGTGGGAGGAGTTATGCACTCACCATTCGTGGTCACCAGGGAGTATGCTCCGTTGGGGTAAACCTTATGGATGACGTAAGGTCCTTCCCATTTGGGCTCTAGCTTGGGCAGTTTCCTACCGGGGATCATTAGCGCTTGAAGGGCCAACACTAGGTCGCCCTGTAGAAAAGAGCGAAGGCGAACCTTCTTGTTAAAGGCTCTGGCTATCTTATTCTGATGCATATCCAGATTGTGCAGGGCACGAAGCCTATTCTCGTTCAGCGCTTCCAATTCAGCTAGACGGATTTAGACCACCTTATCTAGCACCTGCTGGTCATAGACTGCAGTGCATAACGATGGAAACTGGATATCAATGGGTAGGACGGCCTCATCCCCATACACCAGGGAATATGGGGTCACCTGGGTGGAATTTCTAGTCATCATCTGATAAGCCCAGAGGGCGTTTGGAGCTTGTTCGGCCAACTTTTCTTGTTCTGACTAACTATTTCTATAGAATGTTATAGAGGGTTTTATTGAACGCGTCGATCTATCCATTTGCCTACGCATGATAGTGAGAGGTATGGTTTGAACAGATATTGTACTTGGAATACAATTTCTTCAGCTCGGCCGCTCGGAAGTTGGTGCCATTATTGGTGAGAACAGCGTGAGGGACCCCAAACCGGTGGATAATATTGGAGCTCACAAAGTCAACGATGGAACAGGCCTTGACCACTTGGAGTGGAACTGCCTCTGCCCACTTGGAGAAGAAATCTATAGCAGTTAGGATGAAACTACACTGGAGAGTTTTTGCTGGTGGATATGGTCCCACTACATCAAGTCCCCACACCGAAAATGGCCAAGAGTACTTGGTGGAGTGGAGAGGCTTCGGCGGCCAATGCAGGAAGTTGGCATGAACTTGGAACGCATGGAATATCTTGGAAAAATCGATACAATCATGGATCATAGAGGTCCAGAAGTACCCCAACCTCCGGATTTGATGGGACAGCTTTGGCCCAGCTTGGTGGGCACCACAGGCACCGGCATGAACCTCTTTCATAACCTGAGAAATCTCAACTCCTTGAATGCAATGGAGGATAATGACATTTAAGCTCCGCTTATAGAGGATCTGCTTAAGACTGGGACCACTCTAGAGGGTAAATTGTAGCGTGCGGCGTCAGATTCGCTCGCGCTCGGCCCGATCGTCCGGGAGGAAACCATTTTGCAGATACTCGACAAAAGGTTCCCTCCAGTCGGGAGTGGCCTCAACCGCTGTGTCTGAAAAACCTGGGACCCCTGACGTAGTAGGTTCAGCGATAAGATGACTTATCTGCAGGCCGTCGTTTTCCTCTAGGGTTATGAGGGAAACGACTCTCTGGTGTGCCACATGTATGATCAAATCATCTTGCTCGGGTACTGCGAGCAACGTAGCTAAGCCAGCCAAAGTGTCAGCTCGACCATTCAGTGACCGAGGGACATGGGTAACCTCTGGTTGAGAAGAGAACTAGGCCATTAGATGGAGGGTGCACTCCAGCAATGGCACAAGTTCTGGATTCCTGACGACATAGTCTCTATTGACCTACTTGATTATCAGTTAGGAATATCCTTTCACATGTAGATGGGGCACATCGATCTCGAGGGCCAACTTGAGGCCGGTGATGAGAGCCCGGTACTCTGCCTCATTTTTGGTGCAACCTTCTGACAACAGGAATGAGTATGGTAGTATGGATTGCACCGGGGTGATGAAGACGATACCCAGACCCACTATGTTGAGATTAGGATCATTGAGCCTCCTACCGGTGGGGCTTCAGGAGGCACCGTCAAAGTGCATTTTCCAACATGAGACAGCATGATCGATTGAGAGGATCGCCTCATCAGGAAAATCCAGGTCTATGGATTGATCTGCAGAGGTTGGATGGGCAGTTAAAAGTCTGTCAATGCATGTCCCTTGATGGCCTTCTGAGGCACGAACTTGATGTCAAACTGTTGGAGGATCACCTCCCACTACGCTAGTCGGCTAGTCAACATGGGGCGGTTCAGGATGTACTTCAGTGGGTCTACCCGAGAGACCAACTGTACCTCATGGTGCTGTAGGTAATGACGCAACTTTTGTACGTCAAAAACGAGTGCAAGGTTTCTCTTTTCGATAGGGGAGTATCTGATCTCCATATCGAGAATCATGCGGCTGAAATAGTAGAGACTGTTCTCCGTACCCTCGTTATTCTTCTGGGCAAGAAGTGCACCGAGGGACTGTTCCAAGGCGGTCACGTAATGGACCAGTGGATTTCCAGAGATGGGTGGCATCAAGATCGGAGGTTGGAGCAGATACTACTTGATTTCTTCAAAGGCGGTCCGACACTCTTCATCCCACTCGTAGGAAGCACCTTATTCATGAGCTAGGAAAAGGGCTTACACTTTCTGTCCAGATTCATGATGAATCAGCGTATATAGGCTAAGTGGCCTTGGAGACCTCGAAGTTCCCGAATATTGCTCGGGGGAGGCATTTGGCTGATGGACTTGATCTTCTCTGGGTTGATCTCAATGCCCCGGTATCTAACAACAAAGCCGAGAAACTTCCCGGAGGTGACCCCAAAGGCACACTTTAATGGGTTCATCTTTAGGTGGCGGGAACGGAGGAAACCGAACACTTTCTCAAGGTCTTTGAGATGGTTCTAGATTTGGTGAGATTTGACCACTAGATCATCCACGTAGCATTCCACCAGTGTTTCAAGAATCGGGTTGAATATGCGATGCATGGCTCGCTGATAAGTGGCACCTGCATTTTTCAGGCCGAAGGGCATAACCTAGTAACAAAAGGTACCTTGGAGAGCCCTAAAGTTAGTGGACTCATCATCCTCGGGGGCCATCCAGATTTGGTTGTACTCGGAATACCCATCCATGAAAGAGAGGGCTTGGAACCCGGCCATGGCATCGATCAATAACTCGGTCACCGGGAGGGGAAATTCATCCTTTGGGTAGTGACGATTGAGATCGTGGAAGTCGATGTAGACTCTGATCTACCCATTCTTCTTCTTGACTGGCACATTGTTGGAAAGCCATTTGGGGTACTGGACTTCCTTGATGAAGTTGGATTTGATAAGCTTGTTAACTTCGGCCTCAACCATGGAACCGTGAGAAGGTTGCATCCTTCTGGGAGGTTGCTTAAACCCACGATGGTTTGACGGGAGGCCCAGGCGGTGAACTGCTACCTGAGGATCTAGTCCTAGAATCTCACCATAACTCCAAGATAACACATCACGGTGTTGTTTGAGAAAGTCTACGTACCGTTGCTGCTCCTCGGGGGACATGGCTGCACTAATCCATGTGGGTCTTGGATCTGCCTCACTACCAAGGTTCACCTGTACCAGCTCATCAACCACGGTAGAGACGCCTTCCTCAGAGGCGGAGGAGCATCCTACAGATCTTCCTCTCCACCCGTGGAGGGATTTCCCACAAGGGGAGCTGCTTCTAAGCTATCAAACCCTGACGGACAGCTGGTGCCGGCTTGGGCGGCGGTGGTCATCATATCAGGAGACCCATGCGCCACTGAGACCATAGCAATGAAGGCAGTCGATCATATCTCATCTGGCCTTAGTCCTAAGGGGCCACGTTTGATGACATCAAAGTAGTGGTGACGCGTAGGCCTGAGTCGATTGATTCCAGCCTGGTGGAAGAGACACGTATGACGTATCGCCGTTGTTATAAGCCTGACATTATTATACTGCACAGGGGTAGGAGGTTCCAGGATCACTTGATCCTGGTTGGTGTAGGAGTACGAGGTGATTTTTCGCCATCGCTTGGACATTGGAACATGCCTTCCTTTCGTACCTGAAACAACAAAACAATTCCCCATGTTGGGGGTCATGGCCTCCAATAGATTGATCGGGAAGATGTAGGCGTCATCCAGGCCTGCCCAGGGATCACTTATGACTGGGGTGGGTTCATCCTCACTTGCTAGGATTTTCTTATCCTTGCTCTTGTAATAGTAGTCATCTAGATAGCGGGCTTCACAAGAGGCAAAAGGAGACGCATGTCCTTGGAGCATGCCTACTCGACCATTAAGGGAGTATTTGAGGCATTGGTGATACGATGAAGGGACTGTTGTGTGCAGATGGAGCCATGGCCTGCCCATCAATGCATTGTAGGCGGTGTCCTGGGAGACAACCATGAACTCGGTGCTGGCAATTAGGCCACCGAACTGGGACTTCAGGTGGATCTTGTCGATTGGGGATTGCTTAGTCATGTCGTATCCCTGGATTCTGAGGTCTGAGGGAGTTAAATCATCTTTAGACAGACCCAGCTTTCGCAGTGTCCGAGTCGAGATTAAGTTGATCCCAGAACCCATGTCAACGAGGCAGTAGCGGACTTCTATTCCATTGAACTGGGCAGTGATGTAAAGTGGGAAAATATACCCCTGTATGGGAGGGTCTTCATTTTCACCGGAGAATGAGATAACTGCCTGGAATTCGGCATTCTCAATTGCCTCAGCGTGGAAGGCTTCCGCAGTTGCTACCTTCGTCTCAAACTGAAGGGGGGTCCTTAGGGCCTCGGTAAGTGCTCCGTGCATTTCAGATGATAGGAAAAGTGACTCAAGGATAGAAATCCTTGTTGGAATGCCGACCAGGTGCTTCATGACATCATAATTTTGTGTCAAACACAAGTCTCTTCTTACAGGAGGTCGTTCTGTGGTTGGAGGCATAGCGGGTCCTGCCGGTTGAACCGGCGGCTGTCTAGTATTAGGTACATCACGCTGACTACTAGTTGAAGCCTGGAGAGTAGACGCCGGATTAGGACTGGACAACGGATATTGTCCTGCAGTCAGGCAAGACTGACCGCGATATGGATGAGGTAGCTCTGCCTGATCTAGTAGCACAAATGGCAGTGGAGGTAGATCTGAGGGCATCAGATGAGGTTGCGTGTGCTAAGCTCTACACTGATCCTGTTGTCCGGTTTCAGTAGCATGCACGACCTGACTGAAAACACCCACTGACATGCCTCGATGACTTGTGTGGTTGCGGTTCCGCTGACGTTGACGTCAGCTGGGGAGGTTTGCCTAGCGTCCCCCCTCGTCGGGAGACATATAGGGCTTTACCAGCTCCACGGTGTTAACTGAAGCATACCCCTTGCCGTCGCTCGGTGAATCGTCCACCACTGGGTGGATTCTGGGAGGAATCCCCATTTCTGGGGGCATAAATTCGCCAATAGTGTGGGATGATGACAACAGTGGTAGAGCACGTTCCTTCTTCTTGCGTCGTCACTGCTTGGCCTTTTGGGAAGAGGTCGGCTATGATGACAATGAAGAGGTACTGCCTACTTCCTTTGAAGGCTCGGGCTGATTTAGGCATGCCCAAATGATACCATGGGTACGGGTTATGGTTTTTTGATCCATACATTTGTCGTATTTCTGGGACCCACGGCTGGGAACCTGCTGCCACTCACCTTCGCTGTTGCTACCAATATCTGACCTTACGAAGACACCCGCTACTTATGTCAGGGCTGGGCCCAACCTAACTATGTTGTTGTCGACTTGGTCTTGAAGTTAGTATTTAAACACATATCATTGCTTGAGGCTGTGCCCCAGAATACGATGATAGGTACAGTAGTTGGGGTGATCGGTGAGATTCACCTCTGCCGACCTTCTGCACTCGGGTAAGCACGCAATCCCTTGCTCTAGAGCACTTCAGAAGTATCCAGGGACCTGATTCTCATTGAACGAGTAAGTTTTGTGCCTTCTTTATGGATAGGGGGCCCTAGGAGCCTGGCCCAGATGAGGGGCCGGAGAGGCCTGCTAAGGAGGTGGTGCCTGATAGTCTCTCCTAGGTGGTGGTGGCACATTGCGCAGGGGAACCTGTCGATTCTGAGGCGGTCACTGCTGGGTAGGAGCCTGCGCTTGAGGTGGAGGACCTATGCAGGGTTTCGGGGATGGTGCCGTTGGCAGTAATTCTAGATGCATGGGGGCTTCTATTTGGGCCACCGTGGTGGGTTCGGCTTTGGCATCCCTCCTGGATGGGATACAGGGGGCATCAGACGTGCCTGACTAGCCTGTTGCAGAGCTTCCTCGAGGCACTGAGCCTTATCTGAGAAATCTCAGAACCCTCCAGGGTAGTTCTGGGTGATCAGGGAAAGAACCAGTTCTGTTTTAACATTCCCTACAAACATTGTCAGTAATGTCTCCTGAGTCAGTGGCATGTCGAGGGAGTATGTAAGCCCTTTCCACCGGTCGATGAAATCCGCGACTCGCTCATCAGGCCTTTGTTTGCACTTGAAGAGGTCTGAGATGCTAGTCTTTCATGTGGTGGAGCTGAACTGGTATAGGAACTGCCGGTGGAGATCCTCCCAGCTGGTCACTGATCCGATAGGGAGCTGGCTGTACCAGACGAATGTGGGGCCCTCCAATGTCTACACGAAACATCGAAGCTTGGTGGCTTCTTACTGGGCAGGGGTCCCCAGCATGGGGCCACACCTGGAAGAAAAATGGGCCAAGTGCTGCGGTGGGTCCCCTGTACCATTGAAGGGCGAGAAAGTGGGGTTCCCAAAACCCGAGGGTGAAGGCATATCATCCACCCACGCGGGATATGCCTTGCCATCCAGTGGGACTTCCACCTACTGTGTTTCCAATGCTTCGAGGTGGGGGATGAGTGCCGCTATAAAATCGTCCGAGTGGGGGTCCCTATCTTGACGGGGATACCAAATCACAAGTGTGTTTCCGGGTTCTTCGACACGTTAGATGGCTTCAGCAGCTCATGGACCGACTGGAGGAACGGCCTATGGGGCAGTTGGGGGAACCCGGGCTGGATTCCTCAGATTTCCCCGTTGTTCAGGAGGGTTTGGCGAGATTTATCACGCCCTATTTCTGTGAGTTCCAGCTTCTACCCTGTCTGCGGAAGTAGCGTGATCAGGTTTTCCTGGAGGCATCTCGCTGGGGGGAAATTGTTCCTACCCCTGCTGCCCCGGCTTGGGATTACCATAGTCGGGCCACCGCTCTGTAGTGTTCTTGGCTAGGAGTTCTTCAACCAGCCTCTTCTTCTCAGCAAGCTGCTGGCGCAACGCGGTCTTCTCTAGATCTTCGTCCATCTTCTGTACAAAGGCAGATGGGTTGGAGTGCTTGACAGTTCTGACGTGATCCTTACCCTTACCGGCATTTTGACTGAGTACCATTGATTCGGTGGGTACAGGGAGGCCTAGAAGGCTCCTCTGCTGACGGGTAACCCTTCCTGATGGGTCCAGCAGTGGTGGTACACCCTCAGGGGGTAAGTCTCCATCGAGAAATTCAATCTCATCCTCTTTGTCCACTACGTCATCCATGTGGACCGCGACCCTCCTTGGGGGCATTTCCTCAATGTCGCCTAACAAATCGGGATTCCTCCGAATAGGACTGAAGAGGAGGGTGGCATACTGTCACTAGCCATGGACTTGCACATGGGGGGTAGCATCTCTGATGATTCTGTGGAGTACTTTGAAACTCTGAACGCATTTCCGTTGAAGGGTGCTCTGGCGGCCTGGCAACTCAGGGCATTGGGCCATAGGGAGTGCATCCAAATCGATCAGGTGGCATTTCCTGCTGATTTCCTAAAAGTGCTCTTGGCTCCTAGGGTACACTACCCTCTCATAATGAAGTCGGAAGTGCGTCACCCATAGGGTTTGGTGGAAGCACCCTACTTCCTCTTGGGTAAGGGACTCCGGCGCGCAAAAGTTTGGTGCTGTCGTCGGCCAGAACTTCTCCGGGAAGTGATCTGTTGCGAGAATGTTCCAGAAGCTCCTGGGCTTGGACTCAGGGTCTAGCCCCATATTTCCCCACTCGTCAACCGGAGGAGGCTTAGGGACCGGTAGCGGTACCGAGGCGGACCGCTGGGACAGTAAACATGGCGGCAGAGAATACAGCGAATGAGCTAACTAGCTGCTAAATTCTGGGCCGTCCTATGAAGAGTGAGGTGACCTGACCACAATGTCACGATATGATGGGATGATAGCCACAACTTCTGGAACAGGAATTGCGGTCACCGGCGATGGGTCACGTCGTTTCTCTACCACCGTTAGCCCCCAAAATAGCTCTCTGTGATCTCTGGTAGAGGTAGAGGGCGCTTCTGGTGACGATGGTGGTGATAACACAGTCGGGACCCATGGGATTTCCACAATTTCCTCCTCCTGGATGTACTTACAGAGAGAGGCGGGAATCCGGTGGACTTCACACTTTGGAAGAACAAGACTGACGCGCCTTGTTCCTGCCCCAGTCCTTGACATGGAGGATCGGGGAGAAGGTTCCATCGTTGAGTCGCATTCTGCTTCAGAATCCAATAAACGGGCTAGTTTGACCTCCATTTGGGCCTTCCCAGGACTCATCTTGTGGTGGCGATGACCCACTCTCCTGCCCCTAGATGGCTCTTCGGGACAAGGTTGATTCTTGACATGTAGTCTTGGAGCGGCATTGGCGCCATGGCGGAGAGTACTACCGCTTGAGATAGCCAGGGTGTGAGGGGAACCAGTGAAAATGTTTAAGGGTACATGGGGAGGATCTCCATGGACAGCACCCATGTGGGCGGAACCCCTGTTGGAACCGGCAGGAGCATTGGGAGGACCTCTATGCTTGGTGCGGGTGGAGTGAGGCTAACCTTCACCCCTCAGGTTGCCGGGGTGAGGAGGAACTTTGCCATTTTCAGAGATGATGTAGGTAATACCCCAACGTTAGAGAGGGACCGGATGGGCAGTGCCTCCACATCGACAGTCGAGGGAAGGAGGAGGAACTCCATACCCGGTGTGGTGGGCATCAGAGAGACCTCCGCACCAAGCGTCACTTCCACGGGGCAAGTCTTCCTTCGGTATGGAGGTAGCACGAGGCATACCTCCATGACGAGCTTTAGAGTGGGGAAGGACCACACTCTGTGGAATGGTTGTACGAGGAGGCCCTCCGTACAGGGTGACACCACCGCGACTTGGTTCGAGGTGATCACCACTCAGGCCTACAACCCCGAGATCCAACCCAACCTGCCCATGGGGCGGTTTGGGCCTCAGTCCTGGTCGGGTGAAGGAGTGCCCCTGCTCAGTGTATGCAGGGACTCCATGATGCACGTCGACGGTGGCTCAGGCCACCGTAGATGTTGACGTCGACGCCCCTTGACGAGCATCCTCAGCTCGGGCCCGATGCCGACGCTGGGTTAGACGAGCTGGCACAGGTGGTGCAGGGGCATATCCTACCTGCTCCTCTGGCGAAGTCGGACGGCAGTGCTAATGCGGCTGGATGGGGGCTCTTGCCTGGATTTCTTGATTTGAGACTCTGACCGGGCTGATTTGGACATCACCCACCTCATTAGCGTAAGCCGAGGAGTCATCGAGGCGTTCTTGGGACAGGCTCCCAAAACAATTGAACGTTGGGGTGGGGAGTAGGGGCTCCCTGCGTGGCCTTTGAGGGTAGTGTAAATGGCGGGGCCTGGATGCCTCCATGTCCAGGCGGGCCATATCCCGAGTTGGGATGACCCCTTCCTCCTCGTACCTACATACAAGGTTGTTGATCACCCTTCGTTGGATGATCTCTGATGGGGAGAGGGGACGTGGGCGTCCCATATTCACAGATGTAGAGGTCGTCATGGCGGCAGTAGAGCCACGCAGAGCAGCTGTTCTAGTATTTCCCCTGCCCCTGCGTAGGTGAGTGGGTAGTGATCGTGTCTCCATAGCAGTAACCTGGTTCTTGGGAAGTAGGGAGATCAACTCGTCAGTACTGCGAGGAAAAGGATCAACAACCAGTGCCCCAGCGTCATTCCGTCATCTATGGTCGGTGAGAGGAATCCATTCCAACACATTGCAGAATGGAATGCCCCATGTTTTACTACCCCAACTTCTGGTGAGTTTCACGCCAGGCCCACTATTTGCTTAGCGGGACCCGGTGTCGGATATCTGGATCTGGTGACACGTCAATCTACAGATGTCTTAAATGCTACTAATCTCCATATTGAGGAGAATTCTTTCATGTTGGGTTCACCATTTCTGTTTCTGACTCTTTCTCCGGGGCGCACGCGGACCCGCCAGGGTGCGACAGGCATGGATTTCTTTGTGTTGCTCCGCATTCCCGCTTTCCAAAGGCGGGCGACATCCGCTCCTTATTCAGGGACGTCTGATCCTTGATTGAAACCGAGATGATGGGATATCAGTTCCTCCTTTCGTGTATTCCTCCTCAGAACTCATCACCTAGTCTGGGTCTCCCTCATAGATTTAATACATTGTTCATGAAACTCTTCCCAGTGCCATGTTTCTATGGACGCCAGTTAATTACATTGCTTCTGTCAGGACATTCCAAAGAGTCCAGTCAGGGCAGCAACCATCAGTTGGGGAAGTAGTCACGTCAAGGCATCAGTAACATGTCTGGACGCTGGGGAATTGGCGTGTATGTCTTTTGTCCCTTATTATAGGGCTTCTCGAGGGCGTGGAAGCCTGAGGCATCCCACATCAAGCACGTGGAATCATATGCCATAGGCATGTATCTGAGTTTTTCCTCAGCTTCCTATGATTAACATAGGGTATGTCGCGAGTTTAACATCCATTGGAGATGGATCGGCCTGATCAGAACACTAGCTGGAGTGGATCATATTGAGGAATCCCCTTGAAGGGATGTCGATTTCAGGGTCAGCCCGTGTGGGGCTTTCCGGATGCTGTGGAGGGGAGTGGAGTGGCATGATCTCACCGGGATGTGGCGGCCTGGGTGAGAATCAGGATGGGTGATAGATGGATGAATGAAGTGGAGGGGGATGAAATGGAACCATCGCAAGGGTGACAGTGATGCTGGTCTTGAGCCTCGAAGAGACCTCCTACGTATCCCCATGGCAGGGAATCAAAGTCTGCGTAGTTCGGGATGGTGCCGGTGAACCGGCGTGAAGGTGGACCTTGGCCCGATGGGTGTCATCAGCGAACCGACATGGATGTTGACCTTGGTCCGATGGTGTGGGGATTACACTCTAGGCTGCCCAAGTGCTGGTGAACCGACATGAATGAGGTCGGAATGACCGGGTGGTGGGCTTGAACCTCGTGGAGTCTTCCTACATACCATACATTAGTACAAATCAAAGACCACGTAGTTGGAAGAAAATGGGGGCTTGGCACACCGACAAGGAGACGGTCTGGGTCAATGATTGTTGGACTTGAACCTCATGGAGGCTTCCTACATACCATGCCTTGACATGGATCAAAGACCTCGTAGTTCAAGTGAGATGTGGAATACTGTTTAACATCATGCCGGATGGGGGTGAATCGATGTGAATGAGGTCGGAACGACCGGGTGATGGGCTTGAACCTCGTGAGGCATCCTACATACCATTCCTTGACATGGATCAAAGACCACGTAGTTCAGATGGTGGTTTTTGTCAGTGATCCGACGTGGAGGTGAAACCGTGGATCCACTAGTGGTGGGATTGAACCACAGGGAGGCTTCCTACGTACCATGCATTGACATGGATCAAAGTCCTCATAGTTCCAGTTGGTCACAATGGCTTGCTATCGGACCGGAGCGCAGTTTTATGTCATGTTGGACGAGGGTGGAACCTGGCATGAAGAAATGATGGGTGGTGGGCTTGAACCTCATGGAGGCTTTCTACGTACCATGACTTGACATGGATCAAAGAACTCGTAGTTCAAATGGATGTGCAGTTTAACGTCATGCTGGATAGGGGGCATACAGTTTAACGTCATGCTGGATGAGGCGTTTTCACGACCAATGCTTACTCTAAGCCCACGTGAGTCGTGCTCGGTGTGAGAAACAAGAGGCAGTAGAGACCTGACGACCACGTCGCGAAGGGTGCATCCGTGAGAAATGAAGAGGGGGCTTACGCGTTAGGTGGTCCATGGTGCTGGGACTTACACTAGGATGGAGGCCCAAAGTGCGGAAAAGTGCAGTGGGAGATGGATTTGGGACCGAAGATGGAAGGTGCCTCGTTCCCTAACTCGCCCTCCACTGGCCTTGGCAGTGGGGAAGTATGGAGGTGCATGGGTGCTACCTTCCGCAAGAGAGGATTGGGGGGGCTTACACCAAGGTGGTTTCCCTTCTCCCATGGACATACGCCACTCCGATAAGGAGGATATCATCCCCTATAGAGAGGTGATCCCATCTCTCTGGAGACCAGTGGGCGTAAAGAATGTCTGAGTCGGGGGGACCCTGCGTGCGAGGCACGGGGTCGGATCACAGTTTAACGTCATGTGTTGAGGACGAGGTGCTTGGAAGTTTAACATCCTGCAGCTCAGATGAAGTGGGTTTACTCCGCACCCCTAGGACATTCATGACTGGTTCCCTCTACTCCTTGGGGGAGGGAAGGTACTGTCAAGGCCATGGTCAAGGGGGGTCACAGAGCAAACCATCAAGGGGTCCACGTTAGCGTGGCTATGCGAAGAAGCAATATCCGTTAGCGTGCCTATGTAAAGAAGCATTAGGATAAGCAATGCTACAAGTGGTGTTGTCCATGGGACTTTGAAATCACATCGTACAAACCTGGAGGGTCGCACGGGAAGAGGAATTGCCAAGAAAAGGGGAGTGCTTCGTGATGTGGAGTTTCTTGGCCTCAGCATGGGGTAGGGGTGTGAATGAGAGGTGCTTCGCGAAGTGGAATATTATTTGCAGAGCACTGCCTCGCGAAGCAGAGGTGCCTCGTGAAGCAAGGTTCTGTGGAGCAGTGTGCTTTATGATGTTCAGCGACCCTGGCTTGGCATGTGGATCACTAGTACAGGATGGGTGTTTCGCGAAGCAGAAATGTTCTGCGGCATCCCAGGTTCCCTTGGGAATCCCCTTCCTTCACGAATGCCTTTAGGCTTCATGAAGGGCATCCCTCCCGGAAGAGGGGCTCAAAACAAGACAAGGCGAAGGCATCTCGTGAAGAAAAAATACCTCGTGAAGCTCATGATTCTCGTGGTGAAGGGTGATTCGCGATTCGGTATTTGAGAAGCCGAAAGGTCGGATTGTCCGTCCCTTGGACTCAGGGGGAGCCCAGTATTTATAGGCAAGGGGTGCCGCGAAGCAGAGCTCACACGGCGTGAAGGGGGCTGCGGTGCTTCGTCGTGGGCTCGTGAATGTCAAGGGGCTCGTAGAGAGTTACCGCCTCTGGTTCTTCACGGCGGTCTCGTGAACGTCAGGGCGTTCACAGAGTGTTACCGCCTCCTCTGCTTCACGGCGGCCACATTGCTCGGGGGATCTCTACGTCGGGGCTTCGCGAGGCAGCGTGTGGGCTTCTTTTCCTTCTTCCCTTTGCGTCAAATATTTTGGCACCAACACATGGTTTATATGAAGTGTAAACATGAATTAACATAAGATTTAGGTGGGTTAGGTAAATAAATTCTTGTTAGAATTTCATTATTGATGCCCAAATATAAAACTAGTCTTTTATAATGTATAAATATCAATTTAATTAATCCAAATTCATGCCATATCATTTACCCTTGTTTACCTACTTTTAAATGATTTAATTATTGACCATGGTAAATACTCTTTACCATAGTTAAAATATTCACCCTCCTGCCTAATTTAAATATGCTGATTCAGAATTTTGTATATATTTTATGAAATTAAAAAATTTAATATGATAAATTGAACTTTAAAATTGAAATATATTATAAAATCCTATGTATTAAGAAAATACATTCCTAAATATTAAAATTTTATTATTATTAATTCATACTGAGTAACAATAATAAAATTAATAATAATCTATCTATTAATATATAAACAATATGATATATTTAAATCATTATTTAATAGTGATCAATTTAATTTATTAAAAATATTTAAACAAAAATATTTTTTTTAAATCCCTTTTTAAAATTGAATGATCGTATTAATATTTATTTAAGAATGATTATTTTTATATTACCCATTCCTTTATTTTTATCAATGCATTGGTACTAAAATAATTTTGTATATTTTATAAACAAATTTAATTAAAATCATTCTAAAAATGTAATCATTTCTTCAAAAATGAAAACTGTATAAAAATACACATAAAAATACCAGTAATAAAAACTTATTTTTCAAATATAATTTATTAAATTCAAAATTACATGTCCCTATCATCCTAACATCAATATCCAAATCCTATAAAAAACTCTTCATAATTCTGAAGGGTGAGATAAGAAATTATGGTAGCCATAGGTAGTGATTTAGATGATATGGACCTCATAGGGATTTTCACAACCTTGAACTTATCCTATTGATGATTTTACTCAAGCCATAATTTCATAAGTTCATCTTAGGATATACATTATGCAATATATTTTCTCAATTTACATAAATTTTATAACACAATTAATTGTATTTATACCCATCACATCAACCATTATATTCTAACAGTCACAACTCATTATTATATGCATTGAGTGTCAAATATCACATTCACTAATAAAACAATATAATTCATTAATCACTATTATATCCAATGATGGTATATAAAAAATGACTATATATTCTCAATATCCATATATTCCCAACAACTATATATTCCTAATAATAACATATTCCTAATGATCATATTTCAATTTTCCATTCCCATATATTTTTTTACATACTTTAATAAAATATTTTATCCTATTACATCATTTATTTATCAATATGTTTATCATATTTCAGATTTTTTGTATTCTTTATATAGTCATCATCAATAATATAATCTTCCTATTTTATCGTGATGATATAAATTTCAATCTTATTATATTTTAATATTCTTACAGTTTTATTTATTTTTTAATTTTATTAGATGTATTTCATTTAAATATATTATAATTTATTACTATTTATTTAGGCATCATTAATTTTAGTTTAGTGTTTTGTGTGAGACAAGCTATCAAACACATGAGATTTATTAAATGGAATTTAACACTAAAAACATTGGTTGTTACATTCTCCCCCCTTAAAAGAATTTACATCCCCAAAATTTTAATTTCTATTACAAATAAAAATAGCTAAAAATAATACTTATAATGGGGATGAATTAAAATATAATATCTATTAAGAACTCAATCAAATACTAGTAAACTTTTATTTTTTATCAGAATATGCATATGTTGATATTTTCATTAATCTTAACCATTTTTTAAAGCATGATTATTTAGTAGGTAAAAATAATAATACTTGTGAGTGAGTTTCAAGATACATACCATGAATGTATTTTGTGGTCCAGATAACCATTTATCCTCTTAACATTCCAAATTTTAAATTAATTTTTTATGATTAAAACATGAAAAAATACATTTTTTATCATGTTGATATAGTCTTCAACCATAAGCTGGTTGAGTGATCCACTAAAGTATTATGGTTTCCATTATATGTGTGGATATAGTGAGATCTTCCCACTTTGGTGTATTAGGGATTTTTACATGATTAATGTTATTATATATAACATAAGACAATTTTTTAGAACAACCATGTGATTTTACATATTTTCTCTCATTAAATATGATTGATCAATGGGATAACATATACATTATCCATCGCATTAATTGTTTACTCGATTCATCTTATTCTATATAAATATAATACAACCAGTACAATTAGTGTGAGTAATGATAATATCTATTAAGATAAGGGTAAAATATCATATGTACATGAAAATTAATTATAGGATTTATTATCCCCTGAACCATCAATTCAATCTATGAAACCTAAAATTTAACAATGATAATATTGGTTTAATATATAAAAAATACGACTCAAATTATGAAATTATTAGTTCAATATAAAACACTTTTGATTCATACTAGGTGGATTTAAATTTTATCCTCAAATACTTTTTAACTTAATACCCAAAAATAATTAAACCTCACCCATATACTAACTGAAGTGCTTCCCAAACCCACAATTCCTGATCTGGTTCTAAAAACACATAATTTCCCTATATACTCTAATACCTACTAAGATGACCCAAAACATATACAATATTTTACATGATTATATATATATATATCATATTAATATTAAAACTCACTCACAAGAATAATAGGTATATTCTTTGGGGATAGGAAACATAACCTTCATATTGAGAAATAATTATTTAAGATCTCCCATAAAAATTATCTGCATATGAATACTGATTTGAAATATCCAAGAATATAATTTCTTATATAAATGGGGAAATTATTTAAAGGAGTTAGTTAAAAAAAACTCTATAAAGGGAAAATATATCAATGATTCAAATGGGATTTATTGTTAGATGATAAACATGTAAGGAAACATGAATATGGGAGAAATAACTAATTAAATGAATAAGATATTAGAATCATATAAAGTGATAATGATTCATGATAAAATAATAATATATCAAGACATAGACATTTTGAACCATAAATGGATTATCATGAAGGTATAATATTTACCATGGTATAGGAATATGAAATCATAAGACAATAATCATGATCCATAAACATATAACATAGAAATATAGAATAATAATTCATATAAAAATCATAATATATGTTAAGGTTAACCACAAAATTGAACATAACATAGTTGATAATTCACCACTACTAGTGTCCTAAAATATAATGAAGCAATAATCACTACCCATATCCCATAACATAGTGGGTTAAGCATCACTACTCATGTCCCATAACATGGTGGAAAACACATCACTAACTTAATTCTATAACATAGTGGAATAATCATTACTACTTATGTCTCATAAAAAAGTGTATATAACATCTCTAAATTTGTCCCATAACAAATTCTATTGAGTATCACTACCCACGTACCATAACAAAATAGATCAAGCATTACTACCTACAACCCATAACATCATTGATCAAACATTACAACCTGAAGCCCATAATATAGTGGATTAGGTATCACTACCCACATCCTGTAACATAGTGTATAAAGTATCACTACCCACATAACATAATAATATCATGAGAATTAAAGTGATACCCTTTTCATTATAGATATATAAAATTCTATACCATTTAAATATATGTGTGAAACAAGAAAAAAAATCATATATCATACCATGATTAGCCCATAAAAATTAAATAGGTTACATAAAATCCTTTATGAGTAATAAAAAAACCACATATAGAAAATGGATGATACAAAAAATATATCAATTTCCAGCTTAATCATAGACGATTAGATGAGAAGGATTCTTATATTGAATAAAATGATATATGGTCAAATAAACAATTTCCCCCAGTTAGTCCAAAGGAATGACTATCAAGTTGAACACCATTCATTAAAAGGAAGTTTATGGTTCTCAAAATGTAAAAGAATTAGTATATAGATTATCTTTATGCATATATATTGATCAATCAAGAAAAATGTAAGGAAAAATAATCCACGCAAAGGGAATGCATTTTCACAACATAAAAATACCTAAGAATTTAATAATGAATCAAAGATTATTTTGGAGTAGTATCCACTTATAAAAATTCATCATGAAATAGAATATAATATAATGAACATTCAAGAGATATAATGTTAAATGGGAATAAAAATAGATGAAAAATATTTCAAATGGAGATAATAAATTATATAAGATTTAGTTAAGTAATTCCTTATTTTTTACACAATTCTAAAATAATAAAAAATAATGAAAAATGGATTAAACATAAATTATGAGAAACAAAATAATTAAAATAATATTTTAATAAAATTATTTCTTTAATATTTTTTAACATATAATAATTTTATTAAAATGTAACCCATATATGAAAGAGAGGGAAATATAATAAGAACCCAAAAAGAGTTTTGTTAATACTACCATAATGTTTTTATAAAAATTAATATATATTCAACTTGAAAAACCATATTCTCAAAATATTTTAAATCATTAATTTAAAAATGGATATCCTCATAATTCAACCTTGAAATAAAATAAATAAATAGTATAATAAATGTGGATTAAAATATAAAAAATAGTATATATATAAAGAAGTACTTTTTAAAACATTTCTTAACTATTTGATGTAAGACACATCAGGGAATGGGAAATAAAATTATATTATAACTAGAGTTAAATAAAAATATTATATTTAAAAAATAGAATATATATTTAAATTTTTATTTAATAAAAATAAATTTTTGTGGTATGAAAGAATAAGGACATGGAAGAAAAATACACAAAAGGGAGAGTGAAAATTTTCCTTTATAATGATATATTTTGTGAAATATAAAATCAATAAAAATATAATTTGATAATGAAATGAAAATTCCTTAGAAATAAATACAATAAGTGATAGATAATGTTAAGAATATATCAATCAAAAAAAAGCATAGTCAATTATGAAATAGTATTACAGAATTAAATGAGACTGATTTAAGAAAATCCCTTACGATATTGATAATGTTGAAATCAAAATATAACTAAAGATATAACATGAAATGGAATTTTAAATCTAATTAATAAAAAATAAGTGATGATAAAACATTCCAATGGTATAATATATACACCACATATAAAAAATAAGCAGATAATATAAAAAAATCCTTAAAATAAAAGAAATTGAGATGAATAGCCTTTATTAACAATGTGTTATTAAATTAAGAAAAAAATAATTGAGGGGGAAATAGATTTATGTAAAAATATCTAGAAAATAACACAAGTAAAATATTGGGATATTTCAGATAAAAAATATATACAAATCATTCAAATTAAGACTAGATATAGAGGATATCAACTAAGAAAATATATAGAAATAAAACCCATTACAAAAAATGTAAGTTATGATCTAAGAATCAATAAGAGGTATGGTGATTAGTAATATCCTCAAAATAAATTTAATATAGTATAAAATGCATTTAATACTTTGTAAATGAGGAATATAAGTGATTATAGTTAACAAAGAAATGTAGTTGAAAAAGAATAAGGATTTAGAAGTAAATCCCTTACCTTGGATTTCTTATTAACTAGATATTCTCAAACTTCATTGATAGAACCACTCCTCTACATAATGAATTCCTTCATAATAAAGGATTAAAGCCTCATTTTTGTGGTAAGAATCTACCCAATGAAAGGGAAGAATTTTGGGGAGGAAATTTTGGTAGGTATTTGAGATAAAACTAAAGTAATTTTTTTATAATGGGTAGAGTAGGGGTCCTTTAATATATGAGAATTAGGGATATTTAACTCAAAAATTGAGTTTGGTAAAGCGTAAACATAGAATCACATGGGAGTTTGGTAGATTAGGAAAATAAATGTTGGATGCAATAGTAATATTGACTCTGAAACCTAAAAAATCCCTTCTAAAACGTATAAAAATCAATTTAATTGATTAAATTTTTATTCCAAATCATTTTACCCCTATTTACATCATTTTACTAAATTTAATTATTAATTACTATAATTATTTTCTTAAAAAAATGAAATTTATAGCATGTTACCAAATTTGAATGTGTTGATTCATAATTTGGTATTTATTTTTTCAAATTCAAATTCTAAATATGATAAATTTAACTTTAAAAAAATAATTAATAGAATCATTTGTTTAAATATTTTTTTATAATCAGTAAATGTTATTATTATTATTTTATACAAAATAATAATCATCCAATGAATATTAATTCATTTGTTTATTTATATAAATAATACATTTAATTAATATAGTCCATTATTATTAGTCAATTTAATTTATTAAGATAAGAATACACACCACTAAAAAAACAATTATTTTAATAATATCCCTTTTTAATATTAAATTATTTTAATCAAACTTCATTAAAATAAATTATTTATCAACTAAAATTTCACTAATTTTATCAATGCATTGGTATAGAATTAATTCTTTTTAATTTTATAAATACATAAAATTAAAATCATTCTTAAAATTTATTAAATTTAATAAGTATAATACTATATAAAAGTACAAATAATGATACTAATAATAAATATTTTTTTTAAAGTCATTAATTACATTAATAAGAAACTTTTCATATCATCCTAACTTCTACAAAAAAACCCTTATGAACTTCTCATATGCCTTAAGTGTGAAATAAGCAATGGTGTAGTTTTGGGTGTTGATTAAACTTTCATGTATCTTGTTGTGATTTTAAAGAGATTGAACTTCTCCCATAAAATATTTCAGTCAAGAAATACTTGTTAAAGTTCAACATGGACTTGGTCTAGGGAAAACCTTAATGATTTTACCTCATTCCCAAGATTAGATAAATTATATTCATATAGAAGACTCATACTAATTGATGACATAACTTCTCCCTTTCTACAAAACTTTTATATTGTGATTATTTGTATTCATACCCTTCAAATGAAATGACATATTATAACAATCACAACACATGTTTATTTTCATTAAGTATAAAATATTACCTTCGCTAATAATATAATTTAATAAATTATTCACCCTTATATATTATGGATATATATGCCTAATGAACAAATATACAAAACACCCATATATGAAAAACAATCATATATGACCAATAAACACATTCCCATTTTTTATTACCATATATTTTTTATATACTTTATTAAGATTAGTCATCATATTACCTCATTTTTTGGTAAACATGTTTATCATATATAAAACATTTTTCTATTATTTCTATAGCATTCATCAGTGGTATGTTCTTTATGGATGAACATGATGATTAATATTTCATGTAGAGTGGTGTAAGGTATAAAGTTCTTGGAATAGTGATTTGGGTTGGGTCTTGGATCTACCATGTGACTTTAGACCTCGTAGAGGTATTTGAAGTGTTAGTATAGGCTGAGGAATGAGCCTTAGGGGTTAGTCCAGGCTTGGGGTTTTAATTTTTATAAAATGTTATTGTATGTGTTTCTAATATGATTTTACCATTATTTAGGGTTTGTAAATGTTTTGAAGGGATAAAAATAAATATTTAGTGTTTTTGGTACTTGCAATAGATTTTCAGATATTTGGAAATAGCTAGAAATTATTAACGAGTTGATTCATATATAATCTAGGTAGGGGGTACCTAGATTCTTCCTAAGATATAAGTGTGTCATGTGATGAATAGTAAACAAGCATTAGTGGGATGTTCTTGGTGAGACTGGGAATGAAACTTCTTGAAGTTTCTATTATTCCAAGGGGTTACTGAGGGTAGACCCTCATGTAAAAAAGATGTTTTTATACTTGAAATGGATTTAATTGTGTGATATATGATTTATTTATTAGGTTTTTCTAAGGATACCCGTTTTGGATGTAGTTATTGTGATGTGATGATAAATGTGGTTCCCATAGAATGTGATGTGTGTAACTTTTATGTTTATAGGTTTTTTTGATCACCAAATGTGGGAAGATGTGGTCTATAATGATGATATAGATGGTATTTTTAATTTTCATGTGTGGGAAACATAGTTCTTGGGCGGTGATAGAGTTTTAACAATGGTATGTACTTGGAGGTTGGTGATGCCAATCACTATGGATTGATTTATGGGCCTGTTACGGTCATGTTCACACAAAGTATGGCCCATGAGGTGGTTTAGTCTATTCATTATGGGTAGTGGCTTTTGTAGATTAATTAGAAAAGTGGATGGTGTTGACCATCATTATGGAGGAGGTTCACACTATAGAAGTCCATGGTTGGTGGTATTTGAGACCACCAGAAAGGGGATTGAGGCTATCTGTTTATGTTGGTGCTAATAGTCTGATTTATAAGGACGAGTATCTTCGTGACTCTGGTTCATCGATCAGTTGATCTAGCTATTCAAAAGAACTTGAAAGTATTTGGTATTTGGGATATTGTTTAATGACATGCCTCCGGGGAATCAGGATAACCCATAATGGTAATGTGGTTATAGTTACATGTGATTCTGTGCAATATGGATTTGGTTAGAAGTCTGAGGTAATATTTATTATGACAGACTATAGATGTATTCTTCCACTTTGACACATGATGAAGAAGGTAATGAATCACTCATGGATGGTTGATCCTAAGTGGAGTGGGCCATGATTTATGTAACAATTTATATTTATTTATGTTTTTTCTAAAATAGTATATGAATGGATATTATTTAGGGACACCATTAGTGGTTTCTAACTAAGTTTATACTCATAGAATGCATGGGGCCTCCGGGACACGTGAAAAGTTCATGGTTCTTGGTGCAGGAAAGAGAAAAGGTTTGATGTCTGTAACATAGTGGATATGGGAGTGCAGGTGATGCATGAGTGATTTGAAGTTTTTATTGATGGTAGTGGTTCCTTAATGTATTATTGGTAGTTCTTTTGGGTTATTTTGTACATGTATAAGTGTGATCAACCAAAGGATGATCTTGGTTGTTTTTTATGACTCTTTTGGCATGTTAATTATTAGTTAAAGTGCTTGTATGTTTATTTTATCATGCTTTTTATGTGTTATTTGATTTTATTTATCTTTGTTTTAATTATTAATATTATTTATTACCAGAGGGTATAGTTTGACCACTATCACCCACATACCCTCACTTCTAGTTTGAAGTCTTTGGTATATGAGGAGACATGCCTAAAGTCAAGTGGAATACCCCACTCTAAAAACTATTGAGTGGTCTAGGGTTTAGGATCATTAAAAATTGGTATCTGAGCTGTTTCATTAAAAGTGGTACTAATGTAGTTTGGTTACAAAGTGAGATCACTGAGTGGTTTTAAATCTATTTTATCACAAAGTGGGTTGTTATTTTGGTTGTGGTAGACCTCCAGTCTAGGTAAGTGTCAGAGCATGGGATATATTTCATGTTGTGTGTCAATAAAATACCTTCATGATCCGGAGTTCAAGCTATATAGTAAATTGATATATTACAGTTGAGTTATATGATTTGGATCAATTTGAATTTGATGTCATTGATTTATGTTTCGGACTCTTGGACCCATGATTCAAGAGGTAGTAATCATACATCATATTAGGTATGTAAGGATTATATGAATTTTTTGTTTTTCTTCTAATTTTTGTTTATAACCTAGAATAAAAAGTGGATGTGTTAATTTAAAGTGTTATAAACAACCTATCTAATGTTTTAATGTATAGAGTGTTGGTAGAACTCCACTCATCTAGCCTAAGTTTTTTATTCTTGACATGATCAGTATGTTAGTTATATGTGGGTATGATGAATATTTTCCTAAAACTTACATGCGTAGGCAAAAATCATAAGGATGGATGATACATGACTTGGGTGTGGTAGCACTACAAAAAAACAAAAAATTAGCAGTAGTTTTTTATTGGGGGTTATGAACAACCCCTTATAAATTCATTTTAGAGGGGGTTATACACAACCCCCACTAATCATCGAATTTATATTTGGTTCACAACCCCCTAAAAAATTTGGCATTATTTTTTAAATATTTGGTTTGATTTTAGAGGTGGTAATGTCAAAACCAATGCTAATTTAATAATTAGTGGTTCTATATGTTCAATTGAATTTTATAGGTTCTATATATATATATTCATTTGGATATTATATTAGGTTTTCAACACCCTCTAATGTATGAAATTAGAGTGGGTTTTGAACCCCTCTAATGTAATAAATTAGAGGGGGTTCATGAACCACTTATAATCCCTTAGATTAGAGGGGTTTGTGAACCCCCTCTAATCAATTAAATTATAGGGTGTTCATGAACCACCGCTGATCCATTTGATTAGAGGGGTTTTTTAACCCCATCTAAATTTTTATTTCTTTTTTGAAATAAAGTGCATATAAATTAAAATTCTAAAATATATATGTGTGTGCACACATATGTTTATCTATATATATATATATATATATTTATATATATTACATAAACACATGATATAAATGTATTTAAATACATTATAAACACACACACACACACACATATATATATATAAAGTAATTATATAAATACTTTTAAATATAAAAAATTTATACATATATAAATGTCGGTATACATGATATAAATATAAGTATAAGTATATTTATTCAAATTTATAAAATTTATATGTGGTTTTATAAATACTATACATTTATATTATACATATATTATAATAAATACAATTATATTTTATATTTATGTATAAATACATTTATATATTATTATGTATTCAAATATATATAATATAAACAAAAATAAATAAAAATATAATTATATTATATATATTTTATTATAAATATTTCATTATAGATAAATTTATATATATTAGAAATATTTCATTATACCATATTAATTATATTTTTACTTAGTATAAATATATATAGTTTAGTTAATTAAATTATATATTTCCAATTATATGAATTTATCTACATTTTTGTGAATATATATATATATATATATATATATATATATATATTTGTCTGTGTGTAAACATGATATAATATAAATTCATATAATTACATATAAAAATATATAATATAAATGTATTTAATATAATATAAATCATAAAATAAATATATGGTATTTATAAAGCCAACATATAATTTTTTATAGTTTAAAAAATAGGTGTAATAATAATAATTAACTAATAATATTATGATAATGGAAACACATACATATAACTATATAAAAATAACTATATATATATTATCTATAAATATTATAAAAATACATAAATACTCACGCACATATAAATGTTTATAAATATATGTATAAATATATATTAATATATGTATTTATAATTACTTCTATATATTGTATATACACATAAATATATTAATATATACAAAAAATATACTGTATTATTTATATTTCTATACCCAAATATATATAAATATGTATATTATCATATATTTGTGTATGTAAATAAATATATTTCATTGTGCATATTAATTTAAAGGAAAGTTGGCATAGTTGAAGAGGTGCTCAGAAATACAGGCGAGGGCACAGGTTCGATTCCCATTGGAGAATCCTTTTATAGCCAGTGGGTATTGGAGAGATTTGTCTCTATGCATATGTTCATGTAGGGGGCATGTGATGGGTCGATCATAGTGGTGTTGGGGGGGGGGGGGTCCTTGGTGATTTTCTAGTGGATAGATTTGTGGTTGTCGTGTGGGGCATGGGTGATTTTCTTGTGGTGCTTGGTGTGATTGTCCGGTGGAAAATTGGTTGTTTTCCTGTGGTTCTTGGTGATTGTCCGATGGATAATGGCTGGTTGTTGTTGGTACATGGGTGGTGCTAGGGTGGTTATAGAATTATAGGGTGTGGGGATTATCTGGGGACATGGGGGTGTCGGGTGTAAATATATATATAAAAAAGCAATGAAAATTTAGGGGCAATTGTGAGACAACCGCCCCTAATTGGATGGTTAATTTAGAGGGTGTGTGTACATGTATGGGGTGTGTTCTGGTTTGGTCTTAGTAGTTTTAGGGTGGGAGTCCTTGGTGATTGTTCAGTGGACAGAGTCGTGGTTATTGCGTGCGGCATGGGTGATTGTCGTGTGCTTGGTGTAATTTTTCAGTGGGCAATTGGTGGTTATCCTATGGTGCTTGGTGATTGAACTGTGTATAATGGGTGGTTTTCATGGGTATATGGGTGGTGATGGGGTGGTTTTCAGAGTACAGGGTGTAGAGGTTTTCTAGGGGCATGGGGGTAATGGGTGTAAAAATATATATAAAAAAGAATTGAAAATTTATGGTAGGTTGTGAGACAACCACCCCTAAAACTAATGTGGAATTTGTCAATTATGGGAAGTTATAACCACCTCTAATTGACTGGTTAATTTAGGGGGTGTGTGAGTGTGTAGAAGGCATGTACAGGGTCAGTCTTAGTGGTGTCAGGGTAGGGGTGGGGGTACTTCGTTATTGTCTGGTGGGTAGAGTCATGGTTATCAGGCGAGGCATGGGTGATTGTCTTGTGGTGCTTGGCATGGTATTCTGATGGAGAATGGGTGGTTTTTCTATGGTTCTTGGTGATTGTCTTGTAAATAATGGGTGGTTGTCATGGGTACATGGGTGGTGTTGGGGTGGTTGTTAGAGTATAGGGTGTGGGGGTTGTCTTGGGACATGGGGGTGTTGGGTATAAAAAATATATAAAAAATAAGTGAAAATTTAGGGGTGTTTGTTAGACAACCACCCTTAAAAATAATATAGAATATATAAATAAGGGGCTGTTATAATCACCCCTAATTGGCTAGTTAATTTAGGTGTGGTCAAATTCACCCCAAATCGAGGTATTTTTAAGAATTTAGAGCGTGTTTAGAAGGTTTTAAAACCCCTTCTAAATTAACTAACTCTAAATTCAATTTTATTTTTTCTAACAGTTCATCAAAATCACCACTAATTGGTTGTTTAATTTATGGTTGGTTAAAACCACCCCTAATCGTTGTATTTTCAGGAATTTATAGCATGTATAGAATGGTTTTAAACCCAATCAAAATTATTTGCCTCTAAGTTTGGTTCTATTTTACCAGCGGTTCATAAAAATTTTCCCTAATAGAATAGGTTGGGAACAATAGTGGTGGTTAACCACAACTACCGATAATCTGTTTAGAAGGGGTTATAACTCCTTCTAAACTAAAAAATAACCCCCTCATATTGGGTCATTTTTTTGTATTGTATGGAGGTGCAAGGGCTAATGAGTCACGCTTCCTATTACTATTTTTCTTATTTGAAATATCTTGATTGTTATATCTGTATTTAGAAAGAGTTTGTGTAGTGGTGACATGGAAAATAGTTTAACCAGAGGGGCTTGTGGAGTTTGGGTAGTGTGTGTATGAGAATATCAGGGAAATATCAATATGATATATCCTGGGTATGGATCAAGGGGCTATAGGAGATGAGATGATCATGGTATATTTGATATGGGAATTTATAAACTAGGTGTAGGATGATACATCGATTATGAACATAGGTTTAAGGAGATACTTCAGTCATAGATTATGTAGTGTGATTCACTGATTTGGTGTAGTTTACACATATGTTGGTTAGATATGAGGTCACATTCCATAAATTTTTTTTATATAAAGGGGGAGGTGGGGTTTTACTGAGCTGGAATGTTGGGTTAGGGAAGATTGGTGGTAGAGATCTAGGTAGTTGGATGTAGAGATGCAATGATACATAGAAAATTAGTTAGAGAAGAGGAGAGATGATTCCACCATTGAGTGGATAATTGATGATATGTTTCTAGTGTTGGTAGGTGGGACATGTTTAGGGTAAGTGTGATCAGACACTAATAGAGTGTTGGGAATTCATCTAGATGGGGAATATAGAAAACAATTTCGAGAATATCAGAAAAATACAAGATCCACGAATCAAGGAACACTTGGGGTCTGAGATCAGAATAAGAGTGGTACCAGGAGGCAGTATCTTGGATTCATCTATAGGTACAAAATATGGAATTGGGGGAGATACCTAGTGGTGGGAACAATTTTCCATTTGGAGTATAAATCCAAATGGATGATAAGAGTTGGGAATTTAGGCTTTGGTCCAGTTGTATATAGGTGAGCCGATGTATTCAGAGCAGGCTAGAGAGAAGATGACAGTTAAAGGTATGTCATGAGGGTGGAACCATGGTTTTTGTTATGATATATTAGATAATGGTGCAAAAATCATATTTATGATAAATAGATTAATCAGGTACTTGTTAATGGGTTTGAATCATATTCAATTCATGGTAGGTGTGGGATTAATTAGATTCAAGAATAAAAGTGGGAATTAGGTATGATGTAGGATAAAGTGGGAATTTGGTATGATGCGGGATACAGGTAGAAATTACGTATGATGTGGGATAAAAGTGGGAATCAGGTACAATTTTGGATAAAGTGGGCATCAGATATGATGTGGGATGAGAAGTGGGAATTTTTATGATATGTATGTTGATGGATGATGTCCAGGGGAAATATAGATAGATAGTGTGTGTCAAATGGATGGGAGTTATATTGTTGTTGTGTTTCGTATTTAGTCAAGATGAGACCAGGTGGGTGATTCCAATGATTTGGAGAGACCATAGAAGGAATTAGTTTATTATGTTGGGTTGTGAGGTAGTCTGGGTATGTGGGGAAGATATGCATGTGTTTGGTTTCATCTCAGTGTTTGGAAAAGTGTTGATCAAGATGCTAAAATATTAGTAAGAGTTGGTCGATAAGTGGTCACAATAGCTCAGGTAAAACATATCTTATGGTAGCTAGGTTTTAAGGTTTCATGTATGTGTAATAGTTATTTGGGTTGGTTCTTAGATCAATCATGTAACTTCAGACCTTGTATAGGTGTCGGAATTTTCAATATATGCTGAAGATTGAGCCTTGGTAGTTAGCCCAAGATTAGAGGTTTTTTTTTTATAAAATCTTATTTTAGCTGTTTCCAGTATAAATCTACTATTATACATGGTTTTGAAGCGTTTTGAATGGATAAAAATGAATATGCATAGTTTTTGGGTTTTTTAAGATTTTTAGTAGATTTAAAAATAATAGAAATAACTATATATTATTAACAAGTGGAGTCCTACATACTCTAGGTAGGTGGTGCCTATATTTTTTCTATGATATGAATGTGTTACATGATATATAGTAAATGAGTGTGAGTGGAGAAATATAGATGAGTCTTTGGAACCAATCAGAATACCTCGATATGCTGATACATGGTCTGAAAATAACATGAGCTGAAGAGCATTCCAGATCCCTACAGTTTTGATACTATTAAAAAGGCATCAAAAAATAGTCAAAGGGAATAATTTCACCCCAAGAAAAAGAAATACATAATAGTGAATGATTAAAAATTAATATTTGGTATGAAAAACGCTCTTTAAGGAGAAAAGTACAACAAGTAGACAGATAAAGATCAAAGTGATAAATCATCTAATAAAACAATAAATATCCATCAAGACAAAAAAAAAGAACCTTGAAACAAGTGGATCACAACTCTTCTGGTCGCCAACATTACCCATGTCCCATGCTCAAGTACACTAGCCACCACTATGTGGTGCTTTCCCTTTTCATAGACCTGACAGAAAAAATATAAAAATTCATGAAGGAAAAGGTAGGGTGTGATAAAAATAGCGTAGTAAGATTTCACTAAATGTTCCATAAGTTTTTTCAATAAAAACCAAACATTTATTCTTAAATTTCAAATAAAGATAAGGAATGGTAGATCATTTCACATTTTTATTCAAAACAAGATTTCAAATAAAGTAGATGGATAATATATCAAAAACATGATTAAATTAACATTTCAGAAAAATAAGAGGGAACAAATAAAATTGTTTTATAATAACTAGAATGTAATAATAAAATTTAAACAAATAACCATGTCATAATTACTAATTTTAGTTATTTTTTGGATCTAGTATCCTTTCACTAATCATTAAAATCCACCAAGTTTAATATATGTGCACATGTCCACATGGCTTAGGCCATGAGGAAAAAAACAATCAACACCCCATCAAGGAAATCATGCCAAACTTGGTTTAGATAGAGTTTTCATTTTCAATCCATTTCTAATGAGTAATAGTCCTAGTGTGCTTATCCAAATTACCCACTAACAAACCTAGCTAAAATGTTCTTTCAATTAATCAATCAAGGGAAAATCAAATCAATTCAATTCAAATCACCACTCACAGTTCAATTTTCTAATTTCATGTTTCAACATTCCATTTAAATTTCCAAAACCAAAACATTGATTTTTAATAAAATTCATCACTTTTAAAGGCATATTTAATTTAAATCTATTTTTATCAAGAATCAATATCAAATAATTTCCCATTTCAAGACATATTTTCTCAAAATCCACCCAATTAACCAAATCCTTTAAAAAGGGGTTTTGTATCAGAAATCCATGACTAATTGAAATTAAATTTCAATTATACTCAATTTTGGTAAATCGATTGAATATAAATTTCAAATAAATAAATAAATTCAAGGTTTTAAATATAGGAAAATCCTTATGGAACTACCTACCTTTAATCACATTGTCAATCAATAAATAACTTGAAATGAGAACTGCTAATGGAAAGATGAATATGAGGACAATAAGAGAGGAATACTTAGAATTAAAATCCCTAAAATCAAGGTTTAGATCTATTAAAAACATGAGGATCTATCACTCTCAAGGAAGGAGAGAAGATGGGAAAGGATAATTCCAAATAAAAGTGATAACACTTACCATAAGGAGATTAATATCATCCACTGACACATTAATCCAATAAGAAAGGGTTTGGATAATATAAAATTATATTTAGGGAGTCTTCAAAATCAAGAGGGTTAGAATAGGTTCGATTAAGAGGTGTTTAGAATTTATAATCAACGATTTGGGACATTAATTATAATTTTTGGGGGATTAAAAAAATATTTGCATGTTTTGATGGGTTTGGCCACAAGTTTGAAGCTATATATGTACATAACCATACACCATTACTGAGATTCTAAAGAGTGTCACATGGTTAGGTCACACAGTTAGAAAAACTATGCACCATCAACATGTTACCTCCTAGTCCACTGATAAAGGGTGTACGGTTTGGCTGCATGGTTTGGAAACTTTTCACCAATCATGCTACCCCCACAGGCTAAAACCACACTATTTTATGGGAAGTATTTATAGTTTGTACTAACCATATACGCCTTCCATACCCTTAATACATAGAGAACGGTTTCTCGGGCCTAACTGTATGATTTTACCTAACCATATGCCAACCATGTATAGCCCCAAAAACCTTCAAAAATTTCAATGAGTCACCAGAAAAGACCAGAAACAATATTTAAGAAAAGGATAATAACAAACAAGGGATAAAAAGTACCTGAAAGTTGGTAATAAGATATTAAGATCTCCGCACCTTAAATGATTTATGTCCCAAGAAATACTATCAAGAAAACTCCATGTTAAAGATATGAGGGCGCTACTCTCTCATCAGTGCCTAAAAATCCAAAGTATCATATGAATTAGATCCATGCTAACACAACAAACAAATCAAACATATATATTTTAGATAAAAAATCTTCATCTCAGAATCAATAATCTTAACTAGCTTCTCAATCATGAATAAATTAGGGTCCACTTCAAGGTATTCTCAATTCAAAACATGAGATTGTTTAGAGAGATATCTTCTGAGCTAGAAAACGTGAAACATGTTATGAATCGAGGTAAACTGAGGAGGAAAAGACAAATGGTAATCCACCTTTCCAATAAAATCAATAACCTCAAATGGTCCAATGTATCTTGGAGACGAATTTACCTATTTTCTAAGTCATAGATTACCTAAATAAGGTGAAACTATCAAGAAAACCTGGTCACCAACTAAAAAACCCAAAGTGCATCAATGACGATCATCATAGGATTTATACCGGCTATGTTCCATCACCATTATTTGATAAATAAACTAAATATTTATCATCTTCTACTCAACCAAACTAGGTCTAACCAAAGAGTTTTCACCAATATCCATCCAACACAATAGATATTTTCATGGTTGGACATACATGGCCTTAAAGGGGACCATCAAGATGGATGAATGGTGACTGTTTTTATAGGAAAACTCAACCATCCCCAAGTGTCTATACCAAGATCATACAAAGTGAAGAATGATAGCATGAAACATGTCTTCAAGATTTTTAATAGGTCATTCTATTGGGACATCTATCTATGTATGATATACCATGATAAAAATAACATGTGACCCCATTCCCTCCTAGACGCCTCTCAAAAAATGAGAAGTAAAATGAGGATATATATCTAAAACTATAATAGATGGAAATCTATGAAATCTTACAATATTTTTCACATAAATATTTTCCATGTCCCCAAATTTATCTATATCATAAATGGAAATGAATTGATCCAATCAATGATAAACCCTGTCCCATTATTCCATCAATGGGTAAGTGGAAACCCATCCATGAAATACATCACAATCTCATCCAATTTCCATGTCGACACAAGAAGGGGATGAAGAAAACCCAATTGTTTTTTGTGATTGACCTTGGCCTGCTAGAAGGTATAACAACTGAAAACAATGTTAGAAATGTCTCATCTCATCCATGGACACAATAATCATTACCACACATCATAAAACATTTTCATGGCTCTAAGGTGAAATGCCCACTAGAAATTATAGAAATCCCCCATCACAACCTTTCTCATGGGAAAATGTACAAAAAACTGATTATGAAAACATAGAATACCCTTAGAAGATTAAAACCACTCAATGATGGTCTTCCCACCATAAAGAGAGTCCATATCACTAAAACAATCATCATTAAGTTTTTTATAGTGAATAATCATCTAAACATGAGAGGAGGTCAACTTAACACTTACAAACACAATCTTGAAGACATTCTCCCAAACTCTCAAATGCATCTGAGAAAAGAGATCCATTAAATTCCTATCTTTGGATTATTATTTTTTGTATGGGGTTGAAAATTTCCTACTCAAGGAAATAACATTAACATTCAAATTACCAATTGTATAGGTAGTATATAAATCAAATGATTGTAGGTACTCCGCCCATAATCTCTGATGAACGTTAAAATATTTTTGTGAGAAAGTATAACTTAGTATTTTTTTATATGAATAGTTGGTAAACCTTTATTCAAAATGGTAATTCCACTAAATATTGAGAGAATTAGTCATAGTTTCAAGTTAGAGATCATGTGTAGGATAATTCTTCTCATGTGCCCTAAGCTTCAAGGAACAATAAGCCACACAATGATAACCTTGTATGAGAAAACAACCCAATATAGAACCAGATACATCACAAAAGACCACATAACCCTACCCAATCATTGGAAGATATAACACTAGGTTAGAAGTAAAAAAGGAACTTTGACTCATCAAAATAATTCTTACATTTTAAATCCCATAATAACTTTACTAATTTCAAAGGGAGGGTGGTCATCATAGAAGCTAACATAAATTAATATTTGATGAACTAGTGGTAATGCTCTGTAAGGCCCAGGAATATTCAAATATCAAAAACATTTTATGGTTATTCTTATGTAATAACATCCTTCACCTTCTTAGGATTGACTAAAATAACATTTTATGAGACCATGGTCCCTATGAACTTCACTTCTATAATCAATAAATTACATTTTGATATCTTGGAATAAATTTAATTATCTCTCAAAATTTTTAGAACTGCTATCAGATAAGGCACATGTACTTTTTTGGTTTTTGAGTAAAAAAAGATGTCCTCTACAAACACCACCGTGAAAGAATCCATATATTCATAGAATATCCTATTCATTAATTCCATAAAAATTGAAGGAGTATTGGTTATACCAAAATTCATAACTAGTTACTCATAATGGTCATACCTACTCCAAAAGGAAGTCATTGGGATATTAGATTGTTTGATTTTTAGCTGGTGATAACTAGACTGAAGATCAATCTTTAATATCCACTTCTCTTGTTTTTATTAGTAAAAAAATCATAAAATTAGGGAAATGGATATTTTTTCTTTAAAGTAAATTGATTGAGTTTTCACTAATAAATGCAATAGTGGAGTGTCCCATTAGCTTTATTCAAAAAAGAAAAGGTACCACCCAAGGAAGCACACTAGGAAAAATGAATCCTTTATCTAAAAAATATTACAACTGAGTATTTTACTCTCTCACTTCAATTAGTGACATATGGTAAGAGGTAATAGAGATAGGATGAGTACCTATTACTAAGTGTGTAGAAAAACATATCTCCAATATCAGTGGAAAGCCAAAAAAGTGAAACAGAAACTTGTCGGGAAACTTGAGGACCACTAGAGTAAGATCTCCACTCAATGATTCTTTCTCTAGATAAAATGTAAACATAGATATTACCCTTCCCAACATTAGAATAGGAAGTACATATCTACTCAACTTTAGGTCTCATTCTTCTTGGAAAACATAGCACACCCCCATTGAGATATGTAAATGAGACCCATTGAAGATAAATGTCAATTTGGGATTTATGGGCAATCAAAAAATCCATCCCATGAATCACTACTAAAAAATGAGACTTTAACATCACTAAAATTGGCCTTTATTAGCACTAGAAAAGTGTTGACTACCAAATCACAATTAAAATTAAAAGAATATTATTAGCACTAGAAAAGAACTAATAAAGGGGACCTTTATGAGTGACAAAAAAGCATTGATATAGGACCCCATTTATCATTACTTATATAAGTACTGATAAATAATGCATTTATAAGTGAATTTAATAGCACTGATGAAGGGGTATTCTATAATGTGTTATAACAACATGCTACAACACTAGTGCTGTGTGATGTAACAACACACTACAATAACACAAAAAAACAAAAAGTAGAAAAATCAAGTACAAATATAGAATTTAAATGAAATATAATTTACAACACAAATACAAGAAAAAAATTCTATATTATAGACATTTAAAACATTGGTTTAGGAAATTATATGAGTAAGTACAAATAATTACATACATTTAAGAACATCATTGTTGCTTTGTCTTTTTCCCCTGAACATGAATCATGCTATTGCTGAACAAAACACCACTACTCGATCAAAAGAACATACCTATATAATAAATCAATTCTTATTTTAGTAATAATATAAAGAGATAAATTAAACAAAAAGTATTAATTTTGATCTAAAATATTAGTCATACCAGGAACACTGTGTATCAGATTGAGTTGCGGTAAATTCTTGCATGTCACACAATTTATTGTTCATCTTCAAGCATTATCTATATGAAAATTAACTAAAAAATTATAAGATCAAAATGATAATTAAATTAATTCTGAAATAGCAGATAGAATGATAAGAAAACAATATAGGCTCATTTTCTAGGTCTTAGTGATGTGATTCACATTTTAAAATAAAACGATACTTATATTTTAAAAATTAACTTAGAGCCATAATGGTCAAACTATAAATCAGATTGAGGTTTGACTAATTTATACACATACCAATTGACTTATGAATCATTTTACTAAATTATCAAAATAATATGAATTTTTTTCTAGGTTTTTATTATATTAGTTTTTCTATTTTAAAAAAATTAATGTCAATTTAAAATAAAAAGATTCACTTAGAGTCATAATGGTCACACCATGTGTTGTATTAAGGTGTGTCTGATTCTTAAAAATCAAAAATTACATATTGATTATTTTAATAAAGTTTAAAAACAATCTAAATGTGTTTTCTCAATTTTGAGTACATCACTTTTCCTTTTTACTAAAGTGTCATTTTAAACTAGAAACACAAACTTTGAGTCATACTGGTCACATTGTGTGTCAGTTTGACATGATACTAATTCCTAAATTTCAGAAATGACTTATAAATTATTTTACTAAATTATCAAGACAATACGAGCATGTTTTCTTGGTTTTCAGTGAGTGACACTTTTTGAACTAAAATATCAATTTTAAACTGATAATGAACAGTTTGAGTCATACTAGGCACATCATGTATCCGATTGAGGTGAAACTGATTCCTACACATCTCAAATGACTAATAGATAATTTTCCTAAATTATCAAAACAATATGAATGTTTTTATCAGTTTTGAGTAGGTCATTTATTTCTTTTAATAAAATTAATATCAATTTTAAATATAAAGATTCACTTGGAGTCATACCAGTCATACTGTGAATTGTGTTGAGGTGAGGTTGATTCCTGAACGTCTCAAATGGCTTGTGGATAGTTGTAATAATTTATCAAAATAATAATAATTCATTTTCTTAGTTTGGAGAACATGCCAGTGGTCATTTTTACTAAAATTTCATTTTAAACTGAAATCACACACTTTGAGTCATATCGGTCACATCGTATATTGGGTATACATGATACTGATTCCTACACATCAAAAATTACTTATTAATAATTTTCTTAAATTATCAATACATATGAGTAAATTTTCTTGGTTTTAATTGAGTGTTACTTTTTGAACTAAAATGTCAATTTTAAATTGATAATGGACACTTTGAGTCACATCGGGAACATCATGTATCAGAATGAGGTGAAGATGATCCCTACACATAAAAAATTAATTATAGATCATTTTACTAAAGTATCAAAACAATAAGAATGTGTTTTCTTAGTTTTGAGTATGTTAGTTGTCTTTTTTACTAAAACTAATGTCAATTTTAAATAAAAAGTTTCACTTGGAGTCATACCGATCATACCATGCATTGGATTGAGTTTAATCTAATTCATACACATCCCAAATGTATTATGGTTAGTTTTAATAAATTATAAAAATAATATGAATGTGTTTTCATAGTTTTGAGTTTGTCATGTTTCTTTTTTATTAAAATGTCATTTTAAAATGGAAACATGCTCTTTGAGAAATATCGGTCACATCATCTATCAGTTTGATGTGAGACTAAATCATAAATGTCATAAATGACTTATGAATAATTTTCCTAAATTATAAAGATAATTCAAGTGAATTTTCATGATTTTCAGTGAGTGATGCTTTTTGAACTAAAATATCAATTTTAAACTGATAATGGAAACTTTGAGTCATACCTAGAACATTGTGTATGAGATTAAGGTGAAAATGATTCCTACATGTCAAAAATAACATTTGGATCTTTATAATAAATTATAAAAACAATATGAATGCGTTTTACCAGTTTTGAGTAGGCATATTTTCTTTTTTACTAAAATTAGAGTCAATTTTAAATTAGAAGACACACTCGGAGTCATACCAGTCATACTGTACATCAGAATGAGGTGTGGTTGATTCCAACATGTCCCAAATGAATTATGGATAGTTTTCCTAAAGTATAAAAATAATTCAAATGTGTTTTCTTGGTTTTGAGTATGTCACTTTTCTTTTTTACTAAAATGTCATTTTAAACTGGGAACACACACTTTGATTCATACCGGTCACATCGTGTGTTGGTTTGATGTGGGACTAATTTTTACACATAAAAACAAATTATGAATAATTTTCCTAAATTATCAAGCCAATATAATCTTTTTTTATTTTAATTATGCTACCTGTCTTTTTTACTAAAATTAATGTCAATTTTAAATAAAAAGACACAGTTGGAGTCATGTCAGACACGCTATTCATTGGATTGAGGTGTGGCTGATAACTACATGTTAAAAATGACATATGGATTATTTTCCTAAGGTATAAAAACAATATTAATGCATTTTATTGGTTTTGAGTATGTGATGTATGTTTTTAACTAAAATGTAAATTATAAACATAAAACATACAGTCCAAGTCATACCAAGTACACTGTGTATTGGATTTAGGTTCATATGATTGACAACGCAATATGTTCTTTTTCTTCAAAATATCAAAAAATATCCAAAAAATAGAGAACATATTCCATTCTGATGAAAGATAAACTCCATTCCCCCTAAAACACTTCATGTTTCAGGTGGCATGGGGTTTCCTCTTCCATCATAAAGAAACAAGTTATCTATTTTTTGGCTTGTTGTAGATAGTTGAAAGAAAAATATGACTTCTCAAAAGTTTTTTGAAAAAATGAAATAATTATTAGATAAAAATTATAAGAAAATTAACTTACAAATAGTAGATAAAATAATGATAAATTATTTAAATAAGTAGTATAAATTCACCTTTTCATGATGGATGTGTACATTCTTGACCAATTTCCTTATTTTCATTATCTCAGTGGTAACCTCAAAGTAAAATCTCTCACAAGCATGAGTAGTTTCAAACAAACCACACAAACTTGAAAAAAACAATCCACGTGTATAATAAAACAATTCTTATGTGATTTTTACTAAAAATAAATAAATTAAACATAAATATGAAACAATGAATTACTCATATGGCTAATGATTTTATAGTTAAAACATAAATATTTCCTTTGTGATTGTGTAAAGGTAACATCATTTCTCTTTTTATAGAGTTAGTGGAGGGAAATTGAAGGAAAGTGATAAATTACAACACTATAGTGGTGAAAAGGTTTTGAGGGAGAAGAAGTCTATGGAATTTTTAGGGAATAATGGTATGAAATATAGACAGATATTTTCTAAAATAAACAAAATCTTTAAGGAATAATTAAAATTAAATCAACATTTCATTCTATAATATTTTTTGGTAAAATAGAGAAAGTATATTGTAACATCACCTTTACATCCCCTAAAGGGTTTCCTTCGTTATAGTCTATTCTTTCACAGGATTGGTAACATCATCATATAAAAAGGATACTATCAACATGAGTAGTCAATCATTTAATTTAGATTATGTTAGTATAGTAGAGAATAGATAATATCATGAGGAAAAATATAGTATATTAAAAAACACTTTTACCTTCTCATTGAACTCTCTTTTCTTAACATTTTTAAGGATTTGGATCCTCTATATAGAATCCAAATTTTTTATTTGTGGTCCCCTATAACATAAAATACATTTTCTACATTGGGATCGATATGAAATGATTGTGATCTCCCAATGAAAGGTTCATCCTTGATTGAATTTTCATCTGAACCTACTATTGTTTTAGTCTCTAGTACGAAAATTGACCAATTCTTGTTTATTGAATCTAAGGAATAAATTACTTGCACTAATTGTGATGAAATTATGAATGGTTCATCTTTTTTCCCTTCCAAACTGAAATTCACCTTCAAGAATCGCATTTCATCAACTTTAATGCACTCCTATTGTCAAACCAACTGCAATGGGAAACGAGGACTTGAAATGTTGTATAATACAACTCATATATTTCCTTAATAATGCCGATATATGACATATTTTTATAAATTTTATTTCTATACTTGGAACCAAATAAGTGAATCATTTATTCCAGAAGCACAAATCCATTTTTTTCATCGTACTATAGTCATCATGTTCTTTTGTATTGAATTTATAACCATTGATTAGAAAACTCGTTTCAGATATAACATTTTAATTTGGTCCCCTAGATATCCATTGAAGTCGTTAATAAATTGAATTTGGATTTTTATATAAATTATTATAAATTTTATCTTGGAACTATCCTATAAACTATTGATTATGTGTATTTGATATCCATCATTTAGCCCTTGATGGGTTCAAATCTCTAATAATTGCTTCGTGGTTTTAAACGTATGGATCAAAATATTTACTATTATGTAATATGTAAAGGATCTATTTCTTCTACTCTGTGATGGTAATTATAACAACATGTTTTCCAGAAATCCCCTTTCCCATAAGGCATCCACTATGATGAGACATTGGGAGAATGATGCTATCAACATCTGATAGGTAATCGATAAAGAATTCAATAGATTTTTCCAAAATATATCATTCTGCAATACAACCTTCTGGATGAATTTGATTCATGACATACCCTTTCATAATCTTCATATATTGTTTAATGTGGTACATCTATCTTAATGGATATGACCACATAGTTAAACCTCTCTAACCAATCGAACAATCAGGTGGACCATTATATCAAAGAATGATGGTGGGAAGAACATCTCTAATTCACATAATATGACTAAAACCTCCTTATTCATGATTGGAGGATTCTTTGGGTCTATAACTTTAATACACATGGCTTTGAAAAAGAAGTGGAGTCTAGTAAATTTATGCCATAAATTTTTAGGCAGAACATAATGGAAAGCAACAATCATAAAATCTTGCTTTAAAGCATGATAGTAGTGTTATTTTAGTCCTTGTATCTTCAAATTAGTCATTTACATGACATTGTTTATATTTAATGAATATCCATCTGGAACTTTTACACCATTAATGAAAAGGAAAGTTTTTAATTTTTCCTATTTGGATAGAGTGTATGCTAATGGAGGAAGAAAATTCTTCCCTTTACCCTTCACCAAAGGCAACTCTTCTCTTATCCTCATGTCAATCATGTCCAACCTAGCCTTGATTCTATATTTAATTTTTCCAGGATCATTTAGTAATATTCCAATAACACTATCAAATACTTTTTTTCTGCATGCATGAATTTAGGAAATTTTATGATGTACAAACAATTTCAATATGGAAATTCAAACAAAATTTATTTCTTATTACAACATAATTTTTTATGTTTTTTCAAAAATGGATTACCAAAAATAGTGTCAATATATTTTACTTTATTGAATAGTTTATCACCCGTTAGAGGAGACGGTGTTGTACATTGTTTGGTATTCCCATTGAATACTATCTCTGAGGATTTATATTTATTTCATCAAGGTAAAAATATAGAATTTCCTAAAAACATAGTCTTTTAAGGATGTTTCAATAGAACTAAGTGTGTGAATTCTTCACAAATGGGACACCCCAATATTCTCTTAATTTTATATCTTAACAAATTTCCATAAATAGGAAAGTCATTTATTGTCCTATACAATGTGGACCTCAATAAGAATTATTCACTTATATGAGCATCATACATTGTAACACCTGTATCCTATATCAATTTTAGATCTTCGGTCAATGGATCCAAATAAACATAAATATCTTTACTGGGTTACTTTGGTCTAGATATACGTAGAGACAACATAATGTATTTATGCTTCATTCATAACCATGGAGGAAAGTTATAATTTACCAACATGATGGGATATGTACTGTGAGTACTACTCTATACACAAAAATAATTTATTCTATCTATAGATAATGCAAGAATAAATTTTCACAGCTCATTTCCAATTTAGGATACTCCTAATAAATTTTCTTCCATTGAAGAGAATCTATTGGATGATGTAGGTTTCCTTATTTAATTCATGTATCTTCATGAAAGTCAATTATCCCATGGTTTCCTGACATCCATATAGTCTTTTATACCGTGGAATGATAGGAATGTACCATAAAACTTTCAAATGACTTGATTCATTTTTCTTATATCGATCTATGCCACACTTAGTGCATTTTATGGGTGATTCACGGTCCTTGAAAAACAATATGCAATCATTTGTACAAGCATTTATTTTTTAGATATCATGCACATTGAATGTATCATTTTTTATCACCATATGTTCAATATGAAAGTTTATTTTGTTCTGGTAGCATATCATTTAGGAGACCAAGTAGTACTGTAAAGCTTGTGTCACTCAATCCGCTGCCAGCTTTCAAATTATACAACTTCAATATAGTTGACAATGTTGTGTATTTAGCACAACTGGTATACAATGGTCTATTAACATAACTATTTAACATCTCAAAAAATTACCCAATCCCGAAGGTCAAATTCAAGTGACATTTTCATTTATTCCATGCAATCTCCATCATTATTTACATTTTTATTAATATCAAATGATCCATAAACCATTGTATCATCCAAATTAGTGTGAATGTTTAGTTTTACCCATGCTTAGTCCAACATTTATAGCTTTGATTTATTTCGTAACAAATCAAATTATATTCTAACTCTTATAGACTAATTTTTCTTGAATATAAACAATGTAAACACTAACAAAGTATCTGAGAAGGATCGTATGCATGCTCTATTGAAAACATGATTAACTCTTTAACTCCATATCCATAATATTTTGTCAAATTATTATAGTTCATCCATTTTCGATTCATATCCATCCTATTAGGTTATAAAAAAATTATTTTATACAATAAATAAATAGATACACATTTTATCTTCATTATCAAATGTGGAAGTTATAGATAATTATAATAAGGGGAACCCAAAATTTTATTGTTTCAAATAATTTTATTATTCTAAGGAATTAAATGGGTAATTAAATTTAAGAAAAGAGTTTTTACAATATGGTAGGTTTTATACTCTAAATTCATCCAAAGATTAATGTTTTAGACAATGGTCATCCTCATCTACATCATCCCTCAAATAGTTATTATTTCATTTTATTGCTTGAGACTCATCCCCCATCTCTTGTGGACATGAATCTATATTTATTAAACTACTCTAAGAAGTATTCATCCCATACTGGGAATTGGTGATCCTTTTGGATGACTACTGCTCATAGTAGTTCACGAAACATAGAAGAGATGAAAGATGGGTCTCAAGTAACAAAATAAAATAATAACTATTCGGGAGACAAAGCTAATGAGGATGGAATTTTTACTCCATTATGTTCCCTAAAATGGGTAATGCCTCCTCTTTTTGAGAGTTACATCATTAGAACTATTTATTAACACATTGTCTATTAAAGGTGATATTTGGGGGGAATACATGTTCTTGTCTGTGATTCAATGGGTCTCGGTGGGGACATGTTATGATATATGACATGACCATTTTGCACATGATAATTTTAATTCATTGTAAGTAATAAATAAAATACATTTAAATAAATTTGAACAAAAATAAATAAATATGAATCATGAATATAATCTAAAAAAGTAAAAAAAATCACAATGTTGGAAGAATTTGTGAATGTTATAATTATTTCATTCTAATATATTTTAATTAAATGGTCTATTACCCGGTGGAGGTAAAAAAATTATTACTCTTATTGGTGACTACAATAAGTATTTAAAATAAGTAAAATTATAATAATAGATACTATAATAATTATTAAAGTAAGAATACATAGTAGGGTTTATTATTTATGTTAGTCTTATTATATTTTGAATATGTTTAATACATTTGATATTATTGGTTTCAAATAATCAAATATTCCATTTGACTCTAGTATAAATTTTTTTATTAATACAGACCTATCTGTATAACAACATAAACATTATAGTGTAATTTTTTCTTTAATGTATGTGATATAATATAATAAACCCAATATCACATTTGTGGATTGTAAAATGATTTTATATTCTATTAATGATAGTTTAGATCATTGTAAATATATAATTAGAATCTTTTTATGATTAAATAAGGATAAAAATTTAATATTGTTTTATAATGATTACCTTGCTACATTAAGTATGAACTAATTCAAGTTGAAATAACATCTTGGGAGATTTTAAATCCCAATTTGGATGGATATTTACTCTTAGTTATTGTGTCATTTTTGTGGTATAAAATAAATAAGCTGGCATTTTACATTTGACATTAGAGTGGGAATTTGATACTTTAGAAAATGGTAGAATATAAAAAAATGAATTGTAAACTTATTAATGGAATTTATGTTATATAATATTCCAATACATATTATTTCCATTAATTATGGTAGTGAAGGAACAATGTCAAAAGATTATAGTTTCATGTATAAAGTAAAGTCTAAACATATTACTTTTAGAAATGATATGTGAGACAATTTTTATAAAGTAGCACCATAATAATTCTGTATGTAAAATCAACCTTGCATATCCATTTATAAAATATATATCAAGGGATATTGCTGAAAAAATTTATAGATAAATTGGTCTAAACCCTTAAAATGAACTATTTATTCTAAAGTGTGATCATACACTAGTGCAATATTCATCCCTAGATCTTTGATAGAGAAACCCAAGGTTTCTCATGACATGTAAGTGGAGTTGAACAATGCAATATTCCACATCTTAATATAATAAAAATAATTATTAAAATAGTTCAACTGACATAAACTCACTCACAACTTCAAACACCCTTGAATGAACAACCCCCTTAATAATAACATAAATAATATAAGGATATCAACAATCCATGATCAATCGATATTAAAATAACAAAAAAATTTCACTTATGAATAAATAAGGGGATTAACTTCAAGGGTGTATAAAACAAAAAGTATTAATCTTATCGGGAAAACATATCAAACATAGCTTACTGCCTTTGAAAATATGATAAAAGACATCAAAATTTTTATTTAAAACCCATCCAAAAAATTTAAAATAATGAAAGGAAGTAATACATCCATGTTCTTCGCTAATGAAAAAATCATCATGAAAAATAGTCAAACACGATCTAATTTATATAAATCCTTGATGAAAACATAATGGTAATTCATTAAAATTAATAAGAAATAATTACATGAAATCGATTTTTATTTATTCAATAAATATTTTGGGTGGTAATTTAATAAACACTTTGTGTGAATTATTTCCATGGAAGGAAGTTTAAAACATTTAAACTTAAGAAAAACACCTTTTATGTTAATGAAAACTTAAGAAAAAAACATATAAATAAAAAAACCCATCATGGATAATTATAATAGAATTTACTTCATTTAAAAACATGGATTTAAAATATGCAATCATTCAGGGTTCTATGTTTAAAATAAAGTAAATGGAGATACCTACCAGGATGCATGAAATCAGTGTGTGTAAGTCTTAATATGCTACAAGAAATCAATAAAAGACCTTAAAGGGTTAATACAAACCCAACACCATAGAAACCCCCAATTAAAATTCATTCTAGAATGGAAAGTAGCAATGGATAATGAATAAAAAGAGAAATTAAACAAAAAAGTAAAAAGGTATAGCCAAACAAGCAATCAATAAGTGAGGAAGAGAAAAAACAACATACCATGGATTGAAGCTCTAAATCATCTAAGAGAAAGTAGAGATATCACATAAAAATGGATTCAATCGATCCTTGGATTCTTTATAACCTTGATTTGTGTGAGCCTTGGATTAGATCCTTAGATTTTTTTGATCCTTGACTCAAGCCTTGATTCGAGCTTGGATTCGATGAGGAGGAGCGTTGGTAGTTGGTGGCTTCTATATAAAGATTTAGATATTGCAACTAGTTCACGACTGGTTAAGGTTATTTAAATAGATCTAGGAAACTTTTATTAGCACTTCCTAAAAAGTGCTGATAAAGATACATTTTATTAGCATCAAATTAATAAACGTTAATAAAAGACATGTTTATCAGCGCTTAAAAATAACTAATAAAGGATTTATAATTACATTTATAAATAATTTTTTTTGTAAATATATTTATATAATTATATATATATTTAATAAATATATATAAATATAAATATAGTAAATATATTCATTATTTAAATATATTTATTATAATTTTGTAATTATAAATAAATTTATATATATTTATATATATATATATAATAAAAATAAAAAAATAAAAAAAATATAGTAAATATATTCATTATTTAAAAATATTTATTATAATTTTATAATTATTTAAATATATAATTATTTATTTACAATTATATAAATACTTATTAAAAAAATAATATTTATATATTTATATATTTATATATTAATATCATTATATATATATATTTATTTATTTAGTAAATATATATAAATATAAATATAAATATAGTAAATATATTCATTATTTAAATAAATTTATTATAAATTTATAATTATTTAAATATAGATATTTATTTATCTATAATTATATAAATACTTTTTAAAAAAATATTTATTTATTTATAATTAAAATTATATAAATTTATAAATATAGTAAATATACACTTATAAATATATTTATTTATAAATATTTACAAATATATTTTTAAATTTATTAATGAATATAGAATCTTAAATGCATGCATGTTAAAAATGAGTGAAATTGGATAATTAAAAATGAGTACACTTTAAAAATATTAAAAAAATAGATGAGTTTTATTAATTAAATTAAAATTATTAAAAAAATGTGGATATATATTGAAATAAAGATGAATACATATTGAAAATATTAAAACATAGTAAGTAAATATATATAAATAAATAAATAAAAATTATTAAATTCCCAAAAAAATAAAAAATAAAAAATATTAAAAATGAATTAGTTTCTAACTATAATATTGTTAAAATAAATAAATAAAATTTACCAATTAAATACATAATATTTTTAATGTATCATGTTATATTGAAATTCAAAATTTTGATTAAATTACATAAATATTAGGTGTATATGTTTCTATAAAAGATTTATTTAATTACGTAAATGTGTGTGTGTGTGTGTGTTGTGTATAAAAATGTATTAATTATGTATATGTATGTGAAATCGATATAACACACATTTGATATATGTTAAATTGAAAAATCAAGCAACACTCAATTATGTAAAATATTCAATACAATTAGTCAGTATTTTTATTTAATATTAATTTTAATTATAAACCATTCTTCACTAAATATAAGACTTATTTAATATAAAGCATAAATATTTTGTATTATATAAATCATATTTTAGGAAACACTATAGAAATATATATGACTATTTCTATATTAAACAAATTAATGAATATTTTTGTATAAAAACCATTAAAAATGAATAATAAATTAATATTTTTTTAGTTATTACATTTTATTCATCATCTATATTTATATTTAATATATATTATTTATTACAATTTATAATCTATATATATGTTTATATATATTAAACTTGTTCATTTTTATTTATAATTATTTCATTAATAAATTTTTTAATAATTTTTAAATTTATTCATTTTTAATTTTTTGTATAATTATTACAATTTATTCTTTTTTAATTTTTTTTAATTATTAAAATTTATTCATTTTTTTGTTTAGTTATTACAATTTATTTATTTTATATATCTATATTTAAAATATAATATTTATTCATATTTATAATATATTTATAAGTATATTAAATTTATTTTTTTTCAATAATTATTCAATTAATAAAATGTTTATTATTTTTCTTAATTTAATCATTTTGAATTTTTATTTCTTTAATTATTCCATTTTTCATTTTACATATCTATATATTTAATATATATTGTATTTATTAGTATTAATAATTTATATATATGTATATTAAAATTTATTCATTTTTATCAATAATTATTTAATTAATAAATTTTTTAATAATTTTTTAATTTACTCATTTTTTATTTTTATTTTTCTAAATATTTCATATTATTTAGGACCTTTATCAATACTAAAAATGTGTTGATAACGAATACCCTTTATGGGTTCTAAAAATAAATCGCCCATAAAGGGTTCCCTTTATCAGCACTAAAAATAAAGCACTGATAAAGGGAACTCTTTATTAGTGCTAAAAAACACTGATAAATTTTACCCTTTATCTGTGCTAAAAAAATCACTAATAATGGATAAATTTTATCAGTACTGATAAAAGGTCTCCTTTATCAACTTTTTTTAGCACTAATAAAGGGTACATTTATTAGTTCATTTTTTTAGAACTGATAAAGACCAGCACTGTCAAAGGATTGATTTGTAGTAGTGAATGATGTCCAAATGTTTTTTTGAGAACCAAAAAATTCAAGGTGAGATCGATCTCTGACAAAGTGAAGGTACAAGAAGGACATCAGAGACCCTGCTCTCTTTTCATCTCGAGGGGCATATCAATATCCATCACATAAGACATAAGCTCTGTTGGATGGTTTAGAAAATTCATATCATCAGTCAATATGAATGAATGAGATTCACTAGTATCAAATAAAGTAATCACTAAATATAAAGATATAGTGATGGTACCTCTCACTATCACCAAACCTGCATCAGCTTCCTCTAAATACTCTTCCACTATTTGAAAAAGGTTTGTTCTAGATACCTATAGCTGGAACTCCTTAGTTCTTGAAGCATAATATTTCACTATAGTAACTTTAGATGTTGATGAGACTATTCCACCACATGAGGTATAAAATATATGATAGAAATTTTGCAGATGGCCTAAGCGACCGCATGAACCACAAATTTTTGGGCCTCAGTACAAATTCAATTTGAATTCCCAACCTTGCCACACAAAAAGAAAGTTAAAGGGCCTTTTCAATAATCCACATAAGGTCTTGATGATGTATGCTATTGTGATCTTCCATGAGACTCATTACATGTAACACCCGAGACTTTTATGTTATATAAATCATCAAAGGAATCTTTTTCTACACAACACTTGCTTGGCTTGCTTTACACGCAATCGCGACCTTCCTCGATAGCTTGCGTCGTACGCAATACCGAGTTTCACTAAACAACAATATGCTATTAAAACTAGCCGTTATGAATAGTAATAACCACTTTTTGAAAATTTATAAATTTTATTTTTCAAAATGGACTTCATTTTTGGACTCAGAATATCGAAATTAGCCTAGGGTGAAATTTTGGTATTTTTCTGAAAACTTTCAATTTTTGATGAATAGTGAAACCACTAAGTGGTAGGTTAAAAAACTGAATTTTGCATAAAACTTAATTTTACCGCTTCTGTGAATGGAATTTCGAAAATCTGAGAGACACGGTTAATATCAAGGACTAAAATTTGGTTCATTGAGATGAAAATAATTTTTTGGTGAATAGTAACTTTTTACTTTTTTTACCGCGGTTAATAGTAAATAGGGTAACTAAGGGTAAATATGATATTACTATTACCCTAACACATGTCCTAATTCTATTGGACAAGTGTAATTCGACCAAAAACAAACTTAGGAATAAAATATGACCATTTAGGCCCACTTGGATTAGATTAGGACATTTATTATTAATTTATTTAAAGAAGGGTTAAAATAGTTAAAATCAAAGTTTAATAAGTAAATCATTTTTAATATGGGGTTATACATAAGATAAATTCGATTGTAAATATTAATTAGAAAGCTAAAAAGATTTCCTACATGATGGTATTTTATTTGTAATTTTTAGACATCAAATAATTTAATTTATTTATGACACAAAGATGATGCAGTAATTATCTTATTAATGAAATATTGACAAAATTGATAATATAAATACCAAAATGAATGTAATTTAAGACTTTTTATGAATTCAACTAATTTTCTAGGTTACTATGATATATTATTGTTGATTTAATAAACTTGGTTCGAACATATAATTCTGTTATGACTTTCACAAAAATCATATATCAAATAGTGTCAAAATTGACACAAAATAGTTTTTAAATAAAATATTATATTATTAATTGTTATTTTATTCCTAAAAATCTAAGGTTCGGCCAAATGACTTAGATAAGGATATATATATTAATAATAAACAATTTGGGGTTCGTTTGGCATGTTATAGTAAGTGTATTAACCATATAGTGAAATAAAACAAAAAGACACGGTAAAAGTTAAATTAATTAACTTAGAGTTAAATCTAATTGATAAGGTTAAAATAATACCCTAAACTTGTCTAAATCCTATTGTTTGATAGGATTTCGACCCATCCCCACTTTAGCTTCGAAATAAGACCCTTTGGAACCATTATAAACCGATTTTGACTTTAATATAAAATAATATTTTGAGATATTCCTAAGGTGCCCCTCTCCTCCCTTATAAAAGGGAACCTCCTCCCCCTCCTCCTCACACCAAATTGAGCACTCAAGCTCGGCCAACCCCTGCCATTTTCTCCTCTCCACTTCCCTAGAATAATCCTAGAGGTCATGGTCTTCTCCAAAGACCAATCTTAGTTCCTTAAGTGGAGGATTCAAAGAGGCGTTCCAAAGAAGAGGTAATATCCATTACCGATCTTTTCAATTTCTTTCTTCTTCAACTTCTTCTTATTTACTTGTTTCATGATAAAGTAATAACATCAGTATTACTTACATACTGATATGTTATTATAAATATGAAACAACCCTAATTCACCTTCTATCCATCCTACGGAAAAATGAAATCACCGCGCGTGCGTACGTACGGAATACCGTCTCCACGCCGTGGTGTAATCTATTTTCCACCATCACCTTACAAGGATGGGTATAATGGTGTAATGAGTAACTATATATGATTATTATTAAGTAATATTGATACTGAAATAATATATATATATATACTCCAATACAATTCCACGATCATAGGAACGATATCATCACTCGTGCGTACGTACGGAATACCGTCTCCACGATGTGATGCGACTCGTTCTACATGATCTTCATTTCATAATGATTATATAAATGAATTGAATGAATGAATATGGTATATAATACACTAATACCATTCTGGAAATGAATTATCTATAATCTAAAGATAAGAATAAGAATTTATTCAACAAAATACGCATAAGAACAAAAAGTTATAAAGACCCGAGTAACAAGTAACAATGAAATATTACTAACAAGAAGCTAATAATATGACCATATATGATATCATATAAATATGTATGATTCTGGAATAAGTCAATAACATTATTTAAACCATTATACAGGAGCTTCGGACACGAACAAAGCAAATCGGACCTAAGGTAAGGGAAATATCACAATCTCATTTTTATCCGAGATTGTTTATTCGTAAGTATTTACTGGGGTGTATTTTATCATCCACATCCATGTTCCCTCAATATGTAATATTGTTTCCATCCACTTGAAATAGTTTAAATCCAATTTTACCCTTAGGTGAGTTTTTGGTAAAGAATATGAAAGGAATCTTTTGTCGTTTTTCCGTACGAGGTACTTTTTTGACTTTTCCGACAAAAGTACGAAGAATGTTTTTTTTAACTTATACGGCATGAATGGATTTTTAAAACATTACTTCAAAGAAGCTTCCTTTACAAGTTTTCAAGTTTATTTTTAATCAACTTCTTTTATTTTAAAGTTGTATGACATGTTATGAAAGGAAAATTTTTTTTGAAGAAGAAAGGATATTTTCCTCAAGAATTCAATTCAAGTGTTTTATCAAAATTATTTTCCATCTAAGATAATAAAGGGTTCTGTTTCTATCCATATTTTTACATTGGTTTGACTATGTTGTGATGGAATTATGTTTATGAATTCCTTTATCATATATGAATTGATTTATGATGTCATGATGTTTCAAGAATCCCATTTTTGTTATATGTGTTATGCGATGATGTATGTTTTATGATTATATGGAACACATAAGAAAGGATTCATTATAAGATGGGTGGGACCTATATCTCCCTCCAATGCATTGGGTAATGATTTTATATCTCATGAGATAGACATGGCTGGAACGGAAGGTTATTTCGGTTCAGTGATACAGGACTGAAACGAGGAGTGAACTCGGTTCAGAAAGGGACTTTGTCCACTAAGATAGTCTTGGCAATGAGTCATGACTAACAAGAAATGATTTTCCATGATTATGTGTGCATGCCACAAAGTTTCAAGTTTTATGTTATGGGGATCTCATTTTCACTTTTATGATTTATTCCATGTTAAGATATTATGATCTCTTTTGCAGGTTTTGATTTTCATAAAGATATGATATGATTTTTATTTCCTTTATTTGCCCTTGCTGAGCATTTGAGCTCACCCTTTTATGTTTTCTTTTCCCCAGGTCAGGAAGATGGATATTAAGTAGAATATGCTAAAAGGGACCCTAGATATGATGAAATAAATGGGAGACACTGTAGAAGATTTATGAACCAGTTGTTTATGTTTCCCAGTTTCTAAAGACACTATACCTATACGGTCCTTTGTGGTTTTGTCATATGTTGTAATAAGTGTGCTTAAATTTTGAAGTAGTAACAATGTATGTAAAGTATGGGTCGTTATAGTTGGTATCAGAGGAAAGGTATAGTCAACCTTTGGAAACTAGGATGTGAATGCCTTAGTAAGAACCCTAAGGATAAGTCTAAGCATAGAACACAATTTTAGTGTTTTAGAAATGGCCTTGAATAACCTAGGATAAGACCTTAAGCATGAAAATTTTATTCTTGAATTATGTGGTTTCCTATTATAATTAGTGTTGCTCACACTATTCTTCTTGGTTTTAGTCAATGGCTGGAACCCGAAGGAACCGTGTTAATGCGGAATGCGATGGTCAATGCAATGATTGTCCCCCTGAGCAACCAAACGATATGGGAGCTGGAATGCAAAATCTTGTAGCCATGCTCACACAACTTTCTCAAGCTATGAATCATGCAGGATTTCCAAACGAACAAAGGAGGGAGCAACATTCTGTTGAATCCTTCATGAGGCAGCGTCCACCTTCTTTCAGCGGGTCTACTGATCCATTAGTTGCTGAACAATGGATTAGTACAACTGAAAAGATATTTTCAGTTCTTCAATGTTCTGAGCATGATAAAGTCATCCTAGCAGTGTATCGTTTGGAAGGAGATGATGATCAATGGTGGAATCTTGTTAAGAATACAAGGCAAAGGGATGAAATTGAGTCTATGGAATGGGACGAGTTCAAGAACTTATTTTTCAATAAGTACTTCCCTCGTATTCTCCGAACAAAGATGGAGAAAGAGTTCCTTGAACTGAAGCAAAGGGATGATGAATCTGTTAGTACCTATGAAGCAAATTTTACAAGACTTGCAAGGTACGCTTCTGGTATTATTATCCAACCTGAGAGTAAGATCGATCGATTCTTTAGTGGCTTAAAACCAAGTCTTCGAAGGGCGTTAGCCATAAGGGACTTCAATAGCTATGAGGAAATCGTTCGATGTGCTCTCAAAGTTGAGATGGAGATTGGAGTAACCCATCAGTCACATGGGTTTGATAAGAAGAGGAAGATGGAATTCAAAGAAAAATCTAAAGAGCACACGGAAAAGAAGATGAGCTTTTCCTTATGCTCAAAGTGTGGAAAGAAACATGGAGGGAGTTGTCTTAAAGGGACAAGTAAATGTTTTAAATGTGGAAAGGAAGGCCATCGGGCATTTGAATGCCGTGATAATGGGAAGAAGATGTCTAATGATGCAAACAAAGGAAGGGATACACAGAATGAACCTACTACACTTCAATGTTTCAAGTGCAAGGAGATGGGGCATTATGCCAATCAATGCCCAAATCCAAGGGTTGATGATGATGGTCGACGTCAACAAACTCTTAAGGCTAAAGACAAAGGAAAGTCACATGCAATTTCTATCAGTGATGTGGAGTACGATAACGATGTGGTGAAAGGTACACTTACCATCCACTCTAAAGTAGCAAATGTTTTATTTGATTCTGGATCCACCCACTCTTTTATTTCTGGAGACTTTTCTAAGGGTATCACCGTATTACCTCAACAATTAGATGTTGAGTTAGCTGTGACAACACCTAATGGCACATCAATCGCATCAAAAGTTTATAATTCTTCTCCGATCGAAGTTTGTGGGAAAGTGCTTCCTGCAAATCTTGTGATCCTTCCTTTAGTGGAATTTGATGTGATTCTTGGCATGGATTGGCTTTCTCTACATGGAGCTCATATCAATTGCCAAAGAAGGGAAGTCACATTTCATATTCCAGATCAATCTACGATCGTCTATCGATGCAAGGATGAATATAACCTTCCAGTGGAAATTTCTTCCATCTTATGGGTCTTGATACCACTAAATGAAGGTTATTTATCTCAAATGGTTGGTGAGAAACCCACGATTAAGAATATTCCCATTGTACGGGAGTTTGATTATGTCTTTCCGGAGGAATTGCCGGGTCTTCCACCAAATCGTGAAGTTGAGTTTTCAATAGAACTCGTACCGGGTGCTTTGCCTATTTCAAAGACACCTTATAGAATGGCCCCAATTGAGTTGCAGGAATTGAAGAAGCAACTCCAAGAGAATCTTGATAAGGGATTCATACGCCCTAGTGCGTCACCTTGGGGAGCACCTGTTCTATTTTTTAAGAAGAAAGATGGATCAATGAGACTTTGCATTGATTATCGAGAACTTAACAAGATCACTATCAAGAACAAATATCCTCTCCCACGCATTGATGACTTATTTGACCAACTACGCGGAGCTCAATACTTTTCCAAGATTGATCTTCGTTCAGGGTATCATCAATTAAGGGTCAAAAGGGAGGATATACCAAAGACGGCTTTCCGTACAAGGTATGGACACTATGAATTTATAGTGATGCCATTTGGTCTTACTAATTCCCCTGCTATCTTCATGGATCTAATGAATAGAGTCTTTAGAGACTATCTTGATCAATTTGTGGTAGTCTTTATAGATGATATTCTTGTCTATTCAAAGAGCAAGGAAGAGCATGAAGATCACTTGAGAATTATATTGAAGACCCTGAGAAAGGAGAAGCTTTATGCCAAATTTACCAAGTGTGAATTTTGGCTTCAAAAAGTTGCATTTTTGGGTCATATAATCTCAAAAGAGGGGATATCTGTGGATCCAGCAAAAACAGAGGTTATCGAAAGATGGTCAAGACCAACAACAGTAACTGAGATCCGAAGTTTTCTTGGTTTGGCTGGATATTATCGACGTTTTGTAAAAGATTTTTCACGATTATCTAATCCACTCACCAAGTTGACTCGAAAAGGAGTTAAGTTTGTCTGGACAGAGGAATGTGAAGAGAATTTCAAGGAGTTGAAAAGAAGGTTATCCAGTGCACCTGTGCTCACACTACCTTGTAGTGGAGAAAGGTTTGTGATCTACAGTGATGCATCCAAGAAGGGATTGGGGTGTGTTCTTATGCAAAATGATATGGTAATAGCTTATGCCTCACGACAGTTGAAAATCCATGAGCAAAATTACCCAACACATGATTTGGAGTTGGCTGCGGTAATCTTTGCATTAAAGATTTGGAGGCATTACCTTTATGGTGAAAGGTGTGATATTTATACTGATCATAAAAGTTTAAAGTATATTTTCACACAAAAGGAGTTGAATATGCGTCAAAGAAGATGGTTGGAGCTAATTAAGGATTATGACTACTCAATCCATTACCACCCTGGGAAAGCAAACAAGGTGGCAGATGCATTAAGTTGACAAGACCATGCTAGTTTATCCATGATGAGGATCACAAAAGATCCAATATTTATGGATTTACAAAGGATGGATCTTGGAATTATAATGGAAGGGGAAAAATCTTATCTTTCTCAAATGAATGTTCAACCATCTATACATGTGAAGATTAAAGAAGCACAGAAAGAAGATGTCGAGTTACAAAAGAAGGTGAGAAATGTTCCTGAATTCAACCATGATTGTGATGGGATAATAAAGTTCAGGAATCGGGTTTGCGTTCCTCCCATCCCCGAATTAAAGAATGAGCTGCTGGATGAGGCTCATAGTTCATCATTTTCTATTCATCCTGGAAGCACGAAGATGTATAGGGACCTGAAAGAGTACTTCTGGTGGGATGGCATGAAAAGAGATGTTGCTGAATATGTCTCTCGATGCTTGGTTTGTCAACAAGTTAAAGCTGAGAGACAGAAGTCTAAGGGGATGTTACAACCATTACCCATACCCGAATGGAAATGGGAAAACATCACTATGGACTTTGTCACAGGACTTCCTAAAACATCCAAAGGCAATAATGCTATCTGGGTCATAGTTGATCGTCTTACAAAGTCTGCACACTTCATTGCTATTAGAGAGGATTTCTCTCTAGATCAGCTTGCCAGGATATATGTAAAGGAAGTGGTAAGATTGCATGGAGTACCACTTTCTATTATATCTGATCGAGATCCGAGATTTACCTCGAAGTTCTGGCGAAGTCTTCAGCATACTCTGGATACAGAGTTGAGTTTCAGCACTGCTTATCATCCCTAGACAGACGGTCAGTCTGAGAGAACAATTCAAACCCTAGAAGATATATTGAGAGCTTGCTCTATAGATTTCAAAGGAGGTTGGGATCAACACCTACCTTTGGTAGAATTTTCTTATAATAATAGCTTTCACTCCAGTATTCAGATGGCTCCTTATGAAGCTCTCTATGGAAAGAAATGCAGGACTCCAACTTGCTGGGATGAAGTTGGGGAAAGAAAGCTATTAGGACCTGATCTCGTTGATGAAATGGCAGAAAAGGTTAGATCTATTCAACAACACATAAGAGCAGCTCAGAGTCAACAGAAAAGTTATGCCGACAACCGAAGAAAAGACCTAGAGTTTGAAGTGGGCGATAAAGTGTTCTTACGAATATCTCCCTGGAAGAGGGTTATGAGATTTGGAAAGAAGGGGAAGTTGAGCCCTAGATATATCGGTCCTTTTGAAATACTGGATCGTGTTGGGAAGGTAGCTTACCGATTGGCGCTTCCACCGAATCTCTCTCAAGTTCACGATGTGTTCCACGTATCTCTCCTGAGAAAGTACATACCATATCCTTCACATGTACTCAGCTCAGAAGTTGTACCGCTGGAGCAAGATCTTTCTTATGAAGAACAGCCGATAGAGATACTGCATCGTAGCGAAAAAGTCCTACGAAACAAGGCCACTCGCTTGGTGAAAGTTTTATGGAGAAACCACCAACTTGAAGAAGCTACATGGGAGCTTGAGGATATGATGAGGGAGAAGTATCCTCATTTGTTTGTTGCAAAGTGACGAATTTCGAGGGCAAAATTCTTTTTAAGGGGGGTAGAATGTAACACCCGAGACTTTTATGTTATATAAATCATCAAAGGAATCTTTTTCTACACAACACTTGCTTGGCTTGCTTTACACGCAATCGCGACCTTCCTCGATAGCTTGCGTCGTACGCAATACCGAGTTTCACTAAACAACAATATGCTATTAAAACTAGCCGTTATGAATAGTAATAACCACTTTTTGAAAATTTATAAATTTTATTTTTCAAAATGGACTTCATTTTTGGACTCAGAATATCGAAATTAGCCTAGGGTGAAATTTTGGTATTTTTCTGAAAACTTTCAATTTTTGATGAATAGTGAAACCACTAAGTGGTAGGTTAAAAAACTGAATTTTGCATAAAACTTAATTTTACCGCTTCTGTGAATGGAATTTCGAAAATCCGAGAGACACAGTTAATATCAAGGACTAAAATGTGGTTCAATGAGATGAAAATAATTTTTTGGTGAATAGTAACTTTTTACTTTTTTTACCGCGGTTAATAGTAAATAGGGTAACTAAGGGTAAATATGATATTACTATTACCCTAACACATGTCCTAATTCTATTGGACAAGTGTAATTCGACCAAAAACAAACTTAGGAATAAAATATGACCATTTAGGCCCACTTGGATTAGATTAGGACATTTATTATTAATTTATTTAAAGAAGGGTTAAAATAGTTAAAATCAAAGTTTAATAAGTAAATCATTTGTAATATGGGGTTATACATAAGATAAATTCGATTGTAAATATTCATTAGAAAGCTAAAAAGATTTCCTACATGATGGTATTTTATTTGTAATTTTTAGACATCAAATAATTTAATTTATTTATGACACAAAGATGATGCAGTAATTATCTTATTAATGAAATATTGACAAAATTGATAATATAAATACCAAAATGAATGTAATTTAAGACTTTTTATGAATTCCACTAATTTTATAGGTTACTATGATATATTATTGTTGATTTAATCAACTTGGTTCGAACATATAATTCTGTTATGACTTTCACAAAAATCATATATCAAATAGTGTCAAAATTGACACAAAATAGTTTTTAAATAAAATATTATATTATTAATTGTTATTTTATTCCTAAAAATCTAAGGTTCGGACAAATGACTTAGATAAGGATATATATATTAATAATAAACAATTTGGGGTTCGTTTGGCATGTTATAGTAAGTGTATTAACCATATAGTGAAATAAAACAAAAAGACACGGTAAAAGTTAAATTAATTAACTTAGAGTTAAATCTAATTGATAAGGTTAAAATAATACCCTAAACTTGTCTAAATCCTATTGGTTGATAGGATTTCGACCCATCCCCACTTTAGCTTCGAAATAAGACCCTTTGGAACCATTATAAACCGATTTTGACTTTAATATAAAATAATATTTTGAGATATTCCTAAGGTGCCCCTCTCCTCCCTTATAAAAGGGCACCTCCTCCCCCTCCTCCTCACACCAAATTGAGCACTCAAGCTCGGCCAACCCCTGCCATTTTCTCCTCTCCACTTCCCTAGAATAATCCTAGAGGTCCTGGTCTTCTCCAAAGACCAATCTTAGTTCCTTAAGTGGAGGATTCAAAGAGGCGTTCCAAAGAAGAGGTAATATCCATTACCGATCTTTTCAATTTCTTTCTTCTTCAACTTCTTCTTATTTAGTTGTTTCATGATAAAGTAATAACATCAGTATTACTTACATACTGATATGTTATTATAAATATGAAACAACCCTAATTCACCTTCTATCCATCCTACGGAAAAATGAAATCACCGTGCGTGCGTACGTACGGAATACCGTCTCCACGCCGTGGTGTAATCTATTTTCCACCATCACCTTACAAGGATGGGTATAATGGTGTAATGAGTAACTATATATGATTATTATTAAGTAATATTGATACTGAAATAATATATATATATACTCCAATACAATTCCACGATCATAGGAACGATATCATCACTCGTGCGTACGTACGGAATACCGTCTCCACGATGTGATGCGACTCGTTCTACATGATCTTCATTTCATAATGATTATATAAATGAATTGAATGAATGCATATGGTATATAATACACTAATACCATTCTGGAAATGAATTATCTATAATCTAAAGATAAGAATAAGAATTTATTCAACAAAACACGCATAAGAACAAAAAGTTATAAAGACCCGAGTAACAAGTAACAATGAAATATTACTAACAAGAAGCTAATAATATGACCATATATGATATCATATCAATATGTATGATTCAGGAATAAGTCAATAACATTATTTAAACCATTATACAGGAGCTTCGGACACGAACAAAGCAAATCGGACCTAAGGTAAGGGAAATATCACAATCTCATTTTTATCCGAGATTGTTTATTCGTAAGTATTTACTGGGGTGTATTTTATCATCCACATCCATGTTCCCTCAATATGTAATATTGTTTCCATCCACTTGAAATAGTTTAAATCCAATTTTACCCTTAGGTGAGTTTTTGGTAAAGAATATGAAAGGAATCTTTTGTCGTTTTTCCGTACGAGGTACTTTTTTGACTTTTCCGACAAAAGTACGAAGAATGTTTTTTTTAACTTATACGGCATGAATGGATTTTTAAAACATTACTTCAAAGAAGCTTCGTTTACAAGTTTTCAAGTTTATTTTTAATTAACTTCTTTTATTTTAAAGTTGTATGACATGTTATGAAAGGAAAAATGTTTTTGAAGAAGAAGGGATATTTTCCTCAAGAATTCAATTCAAGTGTTTTATCAAAATTATTTTCCATCTAAGATAATAAAGGGTTCTGTTTCTATCCATATTTTTACATTGGTTTGACTATGTTGTGATGGAATTATGTTTATGAATTCCTTTATCATATATGAATTGATTTATGATGTCATGATGTTTCAAGAATCCCATTTTTGTTATATGTGTTATGCGATGATGTATGTTTTATGATTATATGGCACACATAAGAAAGGATTCATTATAAGATGGGTGGGACCTATATCTCCCTCCAATGCATTGGGTAATGATTTTATATCTCATGAGATAGACATGGCTGGAACGGAAGGTTATTTCGGTTCAGTGATACAGGACTGAAACGAGGAGTGAACTCGGTTCAGAAAGGGACTTTGTCCACTAAGATAGTCTTGGCAATGAGTCATGACTAACAAGAAATGATTTTCCATGATTATGTGTGCATGCCACAAAGTTTCAAGTTTTATGTTATGGGGATCTCATTTTCACTTTTATGATTTATTCCATGTTAAGATATTATGATCTCTTTTGCAGGTTTTGATTTTCATAAAGATATGATATGATTTTTATTTCCTTTATTTGCCCTTGCTGAGCATTTGAGCTCACCCTTTTATGTTTTCTTTTCCCCAGGTCAGGAAGATGGATATTAAGTTGAATATGCTAAAAGGGACCCTAGATATGATGAAATAAATGGGAGACACTGTAGAAGATTTATGAACCAGTTGTTTATGTTTCCCAGTTTCTAAAGACACTATACCTATACGGTCCTTTGTGGTTTTGTCATATGTTGTAATAAGTGTGCTTAAATTTTGAAGTAGTAACAATGTATGTAAAGTATGGGTCGTTATAGTTGGTATCAGAGGAAAGGTATAGTCAACCTTTGGAAACTAGGATGTGAATGCCTTAGTAAGAACCCTAAGGATAAGTCTAAGCATAGAACACAATTTTAGTGTTTTAGAAATGGCCTTGAATAACCTAGGATAAGACCTTAAGCATGAAAATTTTATTCTTGAATTATGTGGTTTCCTATTATAATTAGTGTTGCTCACACTATTCTTCTTGGTTTTAGTCAATGGCTGGAACCCGAAGGAACCGTGTTAATGCGGAATGTGATGGGCAATGCAATGATTGTCCCCCTGAGCAACCAAACGATATGGGAGCTGGAATGCAAAATCTTGTAGCCATGCTCACACAACTTTCTCAAGCTATGAATCATGCAGGATTTCCAAACGAACAAAGGAGGGAGCAACATTCTGTTGAATCCTTCATGAGGCAGCGTCCACCTTCTTTCAGCGGGTCTACTGATCCATTAGTTGCTGAACAATGGATTAGTACTACTGAAAAGATATTTTCAGTTCTTCAATGTTCTGAGCATGATAAAGTCATCCTAGCAGTGTATCGTTTGGAAGGAGATGATGATCAATGGTGTAATCTTGTTAAGAATACAAGGCAAAGGGATGAAATTGAGTCTATGGAATGGGACGAGTTCAAGAACTTATTTTTCAATAAGTATTTCCCTCGTATTCTCCGAACAAAGATGGAGAAAGAGTTCCTTGAACTGAAGCAAAGGGATGATGAATCTGTTAGTACCTATGAAGCAAATTTTACAAGACTTGCAAGGTACGCTTCTGGTATTATTATCCAACCTGAGAGTAAGATCGATCAATTCTTTAGTGGCTTAAAACCAAGTCTTCGTAGGGCGTTAGCCATAAGGGACTTCAATAGCTATGAGGAAATCGTTCGATGTGCTCTCAAAGTCGAGATGGAGATTGGAGTAACCCATCAGTCACATGGGTTTAATAAGAAGAGGAAGATGGAATTCAAAGAAAAATCTAAATAGCACACGGAAAAGAAGATGAGCTTTTCCTTATGCTCAAAGTGTGGAAAGAAACATGGAGGGAGTTGTCTTAAAGGGACAAGTAAATGTTTTAAATGTGGAAAGGAAGGCCATCGGGCATTTGAATGCCGTGATAATGGGAAGAAGATGTCTAATGATGCAAACAAAGGAAGGGATACACAGAATGAACCTACTACAATTCAATGTTTCAAGTGCAAGGAGATGGGGCATTATGCCAATCAATGCCCAAATCCAAGGGTTGATGATGATGGTCGACGTCAACAAACTCTTAAGGCTAAAGACAAAGGAAAGTCACATGCAATTTCCATCAGCGATGTGGAGTACGATAACGATGTGGTGAAAGGTACACTTACCATCCACTCTAAAGTAGCAAATGTTTTATTTGATTCTGGATCCACCCACTCTTTTATTTTTGAAGACTTTTCTAAGGGTATCACCGTATTACCTCAACAATTAGATGTTGAGTTAGCTGTGACAACACCTAATGGCACATCAATCGCATCAAAAGTTTATAATTCTTCTCCGATCGAAGTTTGTGGGAAAGTGCTTCCTGCAAATCTTGTGATCCTTCCTTTAGTGGAATTTGATGTGATTCTTGGCATGGATTGGATTTCTCTACATGGAGCTCATATCAATTGCCAAAGAAGGGAAGTCACATTTCATATTCCAGATCAATCTACGATCGTCTATCGATGCAAGGATGAATATAACCTTCCAGTGGAAATTTCTTCCATCTTATGGGTCTTGATACCACTAAATGAAGGTTATTTATCTCAAATGGTTGGTGAGAAACTCACGATTAAGAATATGCCCATTGTACGGGAGTTTGATGATGTCTTTCCGTAGGAATTGCCGGGTCTTCCACCAAATCGTGAAGTTGATTTTTCAATAGAACTCGTACCGGGTGCTTTGCCTATTTCAAAGACACATTATAGAATGGCCCCAATTGAGTTGCAGGAATTGAAGAAGCAACTCCAAGAGAATCTTGATAAGGGATTCATACGCCCTAGTGCGTCACCTTGGGGAGCACCTGTTCTATTTGTTAAGAAGAAAGATGGATCAATGAGACTTTGCATTGATTATCGAGAACTTAACAAGATCACTATCAAGAACAAATATCCTCTCCCACGCATTGATGACTTATTTGACCAACTACGCGGAGCTCAATACTTTTCCAAGATTGATCTTCGTTCAGGGTATCATCAATTAAGGGTCAAAAGGGAGGATATACCAAAGACGGCTTTCCGTACAAGGTATGGACACTATGAATTTATAGTGATGCCATTTGGTCTTACTAATTCCCCTGCTATCTTCATGGATCTAATGAATAGAGTCTTTAGAGACTATCTTGATCAATTTGTGGTAGTCTTTATAGATGATATTCTTGTCTATTCAAAGAGCAAGGAAGAGCATGAAGATCACTTGAGAATTATATTGAAGACCCTGAGAAAGGAGAAGCTTTATGCCAAATTTACCAAGTGTGAATTTTGGCTTCAAAAAGTTGCATTTTTGGGTCATATAATCTCAAAAGAGGGGATATCTGTGGATCCAGCAAAAACAGAGGTTATCGAAAGATGGTCAAGACCAACAACAGTAACTGAGATCCGAAGTTTTCTTGGTTTGGCTGGATATTATCGACGTTTTGTAAAAGATTTTTCACGATTATCTAATCCACTCACCAAGTTGACTCGAAAAGGAGTTAAGTTTGTCTGGACAGAGGAATGTGAAGAGAATTTCAAGGAGTTGAAAAGAAGGTTATCCAGTGCACCTGTGCTCACACTACCTTGTAGTGGAGAAAGGTTTGTGATCTACAGTGATGCATCCAAGAAGGGATTGGGGTGTGTTCTTATGCAAAATGATATGGTAATAGCTTATGCCTCACGACAGTTGAAAATCCATGAGCAAAATTACCCAACACATGATTTGGAGTTGGCTGCGGTAATCTTTGCATTAAAGATTTGGAGGCATTACCTTTATGGTGAAAGGTGTGATATTTATACTGATCATAAAAGTTTAAAGTATATTTTCACACAAAAGGAGTTGAATATGCGTCAAAGAAGATGGTTGGAGCTAATTAAGGATTATGACTGCTCAATCCATTACCACCCTGGGAAAGCAAACAAGGTGGCAGATGCATTAAGTCGACAAGACCATGCTAGTTTATCCATGATGAGGATCACAAAAGATCCAATATTTATGGATTTACAAAGGATGGATCTTGGAATTATAATGGAAGGGGAAAAATCTTATCTTTCTCAAATGAATGTTCAACCATCTATACATGTGAAGATTAAAGAAGCACAGAAAGAAGATGTCGAGTTACAAAAGAAGGTGAGAAATGTTCCTGAATTCAACCATGATTGTGATGGGATAATAAAGTTCAGGAATCGGGTTTGCGTTCCTCCCATCCCCGAATTAAAGAATGAGCCGCTGGATGAGGCTCATAGTTCATCATTTTCTATTCATCCTGGAAGCACGAAGATGTATAGGGACCTAAAAGAGTACTTCTGGTGGGATGGCATGAAAAGAGATGTTGCTGAATATGTCTCTCGATGCTTGGTTTGTCAACAAGTTAAAGCTGAGAGACAGAAGTTTAAGGGGATGTTACAACCATTACCCATACCCGAATGGAAATGGGAAAACATCACTATGGACTTTGTCACAGGACTTCCTAAAACATCCAAAGGCAATAATGCTATCTGGGTCATAGTTGATCGTCTTACAAAGTCTGCACACTTCATTGCTATTAGAGAGGATTTCTCTCTAGATCAGCTTGCCAGGATATATGTAAAGGAAGTGGTAAGATTGCATGGAGTACCACTTTCTATTATATCTGATCGAGATCCGAGATTTACCTCGAAGTTCTGGCGAAGTCTTCAGCATACTCTGGATACAGAGTTGAGTTTCAGCACTGCTTATCATCCCCAGACAGACGGTCAGTCTGAGAGAACAATTCAAACCCTAGAAGATATGTTGAGATCTTGCTATATGGATTTCAAAGGAGGTTGGGATCAACACCTACCTTTGGTAGAATTTTCTTATAATAATAGCTTTCACTCCAGTATTCAGATGGCTCCTTATGAAGCTCTCTATGGAAAGAAATGCAGGACTCCAACTTGCTGGGATGAAGTTGGGGAAAGAAAGCTATTAGGACCTGATCTCGTTGATGAAATGGCAGAAAAGGTTAGATCTATTCAACAACACATAAGAGCAGCTCAGAGTCGACAGAAAAGTTATGCCGACAACCGAAGAAAAGACCTAGAGTTTGAAGTGGGCGATAAAGTGTTCTTACGAATATCTCCCTGGAAGAGGGTTATGAGATTTGGAAAGAAGGGGAAGTTGAGCCCTAGATATATCGGTCCTTTTGAAATACTGGATCGTGTTGGGAAGGTAGCTTACCGATTGGCGCTTCCACCGAATCTCTCTCAAGTTCACGATGTGTTCCACGTATCTCTCCTGAGAAAGTACATACCAGATCCTTCACATGTACTCAGCTCAGAAGTTGTACCGCTGGAGCAAGATCTTTCTTATGAAGAACAGCCGATAGAGATACTAGATCGTAGCGAAAAAGTCCTACGAAACAAGACCACTCGCTTGGTGAATGTTTTATGGAGAAACCACCAACTTGAAGAAGCTACATGGGAGCTTGAGGATATGATGAGGGAGAAGTATCCTCATTTGTTTGTTGCAAAGTGACGAATTTCGAGGGCGAAATTCTTTTTAAGGGGGGTAGAATGTAACACCCGAGACTTTTATGTTATATAAATCATCAAAGGAATCTTTTTCTACACAACACTTGCTTGGCTTGCTTTACACGCAATCGCGACCTTCCTCGATAGCTTGCGTCGTACGCAATACCGAGTTTCACTAAACAACAATATGCTATTAAAACTAGCCGTTATGAATAGTAATAACCACTTTTTGAAAATTTATAAATTTTATTTTTCAAAATGGACTTCATTTTTGGACTCAGAATATCGAAATTAGCCTAGGGTGAAATTTTGGTATTTTTCTGAAAACTTTCAATTTTTGATGAATAGTGAAACCACTAAGTGGTAGGTTAAAAAACTGAATTTTGCATAAAAATTAATTTTTCCGCTTCTGTGAATGGAATTTCGAAAATCCGAGAGACACGGTTAATATCAAGGACTAAAATGTGGTTCAATGAGATGAAAATAATTTTTTGGTGAATAGTAACTTTTTACTTTTTTTACCGCGGTTAATAGTAAATAGGGTAACTAAGGGTAAATATGATATTACTATTACCCTAACACATGTCCTAATTCTATTGGACAAGTGTAATTCGACCAAAAACAAACTTATGAATAAAATATGACCATTTAGGCCCACTTGGATTAGATTAGGACATTTATTATTAATTTATTTAAAGAAGGGTTAAAATAGTTAAAATCAAAGTTTAATAAGTAAATCATTTTTAATATGGGGTTATACATAAGATAAATTCGATTGTAAATATTCATTAGAAAGCTAAAACGATTTCCTACATGATGGTATTTTATTTGTAATTTTTAGACATCAAATAATTTAATTTATTTATGACACAAAGATGATGCAGTAATTATCTTATTAATGAAATATTGACAAAATTGATAATATAAATACCAAAATGAATGTAATTTAAGACTTTTTATGAATTCCACTAATTTTCTAGGTTACTATGATATATTATTGTTGATTTAATCAACTTGGTTCGAACATATAATTCTGTTATGACTTTCACAAAAATCATATATCAAATAGTGTCAAAATTGACACAAAATAGTTTTTAAATAAAATATTATATTATTAATTGTTATTTTATTCCTAAAAATCTAAGGTTCGGACAAATGACTTAGATAAGGATATATATATTAATAATAAACAATTTGGGGTTCGTTTGGCATGTTATAGTAAGTGTATTAACCATATAGTGAAATAAAACAAAAAGACACGGTAAAAGTTAAATTAATTAACTTAGAGTTAAATCTAATTGATAAGGTTAAAATAATACCCTAAACTTGTCTAAATCCTATTGGTTGATAGGATTTCGACCCATCCCCACTTTAGCTTCGAAATAAGACCCTTTGGAACCATTATAAACCGATTTTGACTTTAATATAAAATAATATTTTGAGATATTCCTAAGGTGCCCCTCTCCTCCCTTATAAAAGGGAACCTCCTCCCCCTCCTCCTCACACCAAATTGAGCACTCAAGCTCGGCCAACCCCTGCCATTTTCTCCTCTCCACTTCCCTAGAATAATCCTAGAGGTCCTGGTCTTCTCCAAAGACCAATCTTAGTTCCTTAAGTGGAGGATTCAAAGAGGCGTTCCAAAGAAGAGGTAATATCCATTACCGATCTTTTCAATTTCTTTCTTCTTCAACTTCTTCTTCTTTAGTTGTTTCATGATAAAGTAATAACATCAGTATTACTTACATACTGATATGTTATTATAAATATGAAACAACCCTAATTCACCTTCTATCCATCCTACGGAAAAATGAAATCACCGCGCGTGCGTACGTACGGAATACCGTCTCCACGCCGTGGTGTAATCTATTTTCCACCATCACCTTACAAGGATGGGTATAATGGTGTAATGAGTAACTATATATGATTATTATTAAGTAATATTGATACTGAAATAATATATATATATACTCCAATACAATTCCACGATCATAGGAACGATATCATCACTCGTGCGTACGTACGGAATACCGTCTCCACGATGTGATGCGACTCGTTCTACATGATCTTCATTTCATAATGATTATATAAATGAATTGAATGAATGAATATGGTATATAATACACTAATACCATTCTGGAAATGAATTATCTATAATCTAAAGATAAGAATAAGAATTTATTCAACAAAACACGAATAAGAACAAAAAGTTATAAAGACCCGAGTAACAAGTAACAATGAAATATTACTAACAAGAAGCTAATAATATGACCATATATGATATCATATCAATATGTATGATTCTGGAATAAGTCAATAACATTATTTAAACCATTATACAGGAGCTTCGGACACGAACAAAGCAAATCGGACCTAAGGTAAGGGAAATATCACAATCTCATTTTTATCCGAGATTGTTTATTCGTAAGTATTTACTGGGGTGTATTTTATCATCCACATCCATGTTCCCTCAATATGTAATATTGTTTCCATCCACTTGAAATATTTTAAATCCAATTTTACCCTTAGGTGAGTTTTTGGTAAAGAATATGAAAGGAATCTTTTGTCGTTTTTCCGTACGAGGTACTTTTTTGACTTTTCCGACAAAAGTACGAAGAATGTTTTTTTTTAACTTATACGGCATGAATGGATTTTTAAAACATTACTTCAAAGAAGCTTCCTTTACAAGTTTTAAAGTTTATTTTTAATCAACTTCTTTTATTTTAAAGTTGTATGACATGTTATGAGAGGAAAAATGTTTTTGAAGAAGAAAGGATATTTTCCTCAAGAATTCAATTCAAGTGTTTTATCAAAATTATTTTCCATCTAAGATAATAAAGGGTTCTGTTTCTATCCATATTTTTACATTGGTTTGACTATGTTGTGATGGAATTATGTTTATGAATTCCTTTATCATATATGAATTGATTTATGATGTCATGATGTTTCAAGAATCCCATTTTTGTTATATGTGTTATGCGATGATGTATGTTTTATGATTATGTGGCACACATAAGAAAGGATTCATTATAAGATGGGTGGGACCTATATCTCCCTCCAATGCATTGGGTAATGATTTTATATCTCATGAGATAGACATGGCTGGAACGGAAGGTTATTTCGGTTCAGTGATACAGGACTGAAACGAGGAGTGAACTCGGTTCAGAAAGGGACTTTGTCCACTAAGATAGTCTTGGCAATGAGTCATGACTAACAAGAAATGATTTTCCATGATTATGTGTGCATGCCACAAAGTTTCAAGTTTTATGTTATGGGGATCTCATTTTCACTTTTATGATTTATTCCATGTTAAGATATTATGATCTCTTTTGCAGGTTTTGATTTTCATAAAGATATGATATGATTTTTATTTCCTTTATTTGCCCTTGCTGAGCATTTGAGCTCACCCTTTTATGTTTTCTTTTCCCCAGGTCAGGAAGATGGATATTAAGTAGAATATGCTAAAAGGGACCCTAGATATGATGAAATAAATGGGAGACACTGTAGAAGATTTATGAACCAGTTGTTTATGTTTCCCAGTTTCTAAAGACACTATACCTATACGGTCCTTTGTGGTTTTGTCATATGTTGTAATAAGTGTGCTTAAATTTTGAAGTAGTAACAATGTATGTAAAGTATGGGTCGTTATATTACACTTCCTCATTCCAATAAAGGAACTAATAGAACTATCATTGAGAGTAACAGGATCTCCCATCAACCATGACTTACCATCCATGTCAAGTTCAGCCATCAAATATATGTCTTGAACATCCCCATAAGAAGGTACATCCATCATGAAAACATGATATTAAATATAATATTTAAGACCTATATATAATATTTGGGCCCTCAGCTTCTAATTCATCACTAATTTAGAAGAAGAATAATCAATTTCAGCAAAGAAACATGCATACTGAGTCATAATTCTATCACCTTATTAGAGGATTAGAAACTCCATAGACTTTTCCAAAAAAATATAATCTAGATTAAAATGTTCTATAAAAATGTCTCTAAAGTGTTTCCACTCAAATACTTCATGTTTCTTCACCATAACAATCACATCCCACCATATCTTGTTGGGTCCTTCAAGCTTGAAGATAACACATTTCACTTTTATTGAATCAGGAATTTCCAGGAACCCCAAAAGTATATCAATCTTTTTTAACTAATCACATGCCTCGTTAGAATGAAAAGAGAGTTGGAAATCTAGTGGTATTTATCAAATAAACCTCTAGGCATGATCTCTAGTTACATCCCTTAAAGTTTCCACTATTGGATCTTGAATTGGAATGAGCGAGACTGCTTATCTCAAAGCTTGGGCCGCACACACAACTATCTCAACAAGGTTCTAATAAGATAGAGGGTTCTATTTCCCTAGTTCATCAGCAAATCCCCACTGAGTTATGTTCAAACATCTTCTTAGGGGAATGGTACTACACAACATCAACATGAAATGAAAAAACATCAGCAAATATACTTTGATGATCAACTTAATAATGAGATACATAAATATCAATTCTACCAGATTAAATTCAATTTTCCAGGATTTCAAAACACTCAAATAAAGTTTGTAAAAATAAAATAATTATAACAATAAATTACACAAATATGGTTTTCCCAAACACCCATGGTGACTTAAGGCTCACTATTATGAGAGTCAGGAAATTACTTACTCATAATTAATCCTTATGTCTCAGTAATATTATGTCTTGTCTTCTAGTACATCTCGGACTGCATACCAACATCAATGAAAGATTTTCAACCTATAGATTTTATAATAAAATCACAAACTAACTAAAATACCATGGTTCACTAATAGTTGTGATGCCAACAACATGACCTAAAGAGAATTCCCAATCCCCATGTGATGGAGACTAGCATTAGGGAAAAAATTATTAAAGGGAATGATTTCACCCCAAGAATAAAAAATACATAATAGAGGAAGATAAAAAATGAACATTCATTTTTCTAAATAATCCTCAAAGAGAAAGGACCACAATAATCAAATAAAGATCAAAGTGATACATTATCCAATAAAACAACATAATATCCATCAAGAAAAAACTATGAATCCCTATTTAATGGGTGGATCACAACTCCACCAATCACTACCATCACCCAAGTCCTGTACTCAAGAACATCATCCACCTCCATATGGTGCATTACCTTTTACTTGACCTAGCATAATAAAATCTAGAAATTCCTAAAAAAGGTAGTGTGTGAGAAAAAATCCCAGTAGTATTTCACTAAATATTCCATAAGAATTTTCAATATAAATAATCCATTTATGCTTCATGTTTAAATAAAGATAATTCATGGTAGGTCATTTAACATTTTCAATAAAAATTTGATTTCAAATCAAGTAGATGGCTAATATATCAAAAATAATCTTAAATGGATATTTTAATAACATGTAAGGGAATAAATAAAATAGTTTTATAATCAGAGGGATGTAATAACGAAATAAAAATATTTACTATGTCATAAACCCTAAGGTTAGTAAGTTTCTGGCTATAGGATCCAAGAGCTACTTAGTCAAATCAACTTGACTCAATATGTGTGCACACATCCCATGGTTCTAGCCATCGGTAAAAAATCAATCAACACCCCATCTAGGAAATCATTCTAAATTTGGTTAAGTTATATTTGTCATCAAAAATCCATTTCTAGGGTTTCAGAGTCCTAGCATACCTATCCCAACCACCCACTAACTACCTAGGCTCACATGTGATTTCAATCAATCAATAAAGGTAAATTCAATTCAATTCAATTCAATTCATTATTAACAGTTCAAATACCCAATTTGAAGTTTCAACATGCCATTTCAATTTACAAAATCAAAAAGCAGGTTTTTCATCAATTTTTTGCCTTTCAAAATCAACTTTATTTTAAAGCCAATTTTCTCAAGAATCAACATCAAATAATTTCATTGAATTATTTTTCATTTCAAGCCATATTTTATCAAAATCCACCCAATTTATAAAATCCTTTAAAAAGGGGTTTTGTTTCAAATATACATGCCTCTATGAAATCAAACATCAATTCTACTAAATTTTGGGAAATCAATTTAAAATAAATTTCAAATTAAGCAAGCATTTCAAGGTTTCAAATTTAGGAAAATTCATACAGAATCACCAACCTTTAATCACACATCAATCAATCATTCACTTTAAAGGGAAAATAAAATGGAAATAAAAATACAATGATGACCAAAGAAGAATACCTTGAATTAAAATCCATCAAATCAAGGTTTATATTCATTAAAAATATGAGGATTTGTCACTCTCAACGAAGGAGAGAAGAGGATAAAGGGAAATTCCAAATCAAAGTGATAATACTTATCAGAGGGAGATCAATCGCACTCACCAACACTTTGATCTGATAGAAAAGGGATTGGATAAGCCAAAATACTCTCTATAGAGGCTCTAAAATCCAAAGGGTTGGATTAGGTTCAATTAAGTGGTTTTTACCATCTATCAATGGGGTTTTGGGACCTTAATTACAATTTTCAAGAGATTAAAAACCCATTTACATGTTTTTTGGGTTAGGCCACACAGTTATAACTAACATTGCACCTAACCATGTTCCCTTACTGGTCTTCTAGAGAGCTTCACATAGGTAGTCCACATGATTAGAAAAACCATACTCAAAGCATGAACTACCTCTTGGTTCATTGGAAAATGGTGCATGGTTTTGTTGTATAGTTTGAAAACAATTCTATCCCCCACTGTACAAAGACACATAGTTTTAGGGTGAGGCTGAATTATTTTTATTAAGAATGTGCCCCCTCCAGAACCTTAAGACATAAAACATGATTTACTAATCCAAGACACACAGTTTTTCTTAACCATACACTAACTATGCACAACCGCAAATACCTTAAAAAATTCAAAGAGTTACCAAAAACAACCCAGAACACAATCTAACCAAAGGATAATAAAAAAATAGATAACAATTACATGAAATTTGGTCATAATATATTATAGTGAGACCTAAAATGAATCCACTTATAGTTTCTATTTTTTATAGGGGTTATTAAGGGTAGAAACCCATGTGAAAAGATGATATTAAGAATGGTGTAGTGAAGTTTGTGTGATATGTAGTTTTTTGTTTGGGTTGGCATGATGGGTATAGTATTAGATGTTGTTATTTTGATTAAAGAAATGATGTAGTGATACAGGAGCATATTGGGTGTATCCCATATGATTTTTTGTGTTTTTTATTACCAAAAGTGGGGTGACATGGTTCACTAAGATGATGTAGATTGTGCTAACCATTTCCATAGGTGGGTGACTTGGTTCAGGAGTTGTGAAAGAGGTTCACTAAGGGTATGAAGTTGGATGTTAGTGATTACACTCACCATGGATTGGACAATAAGGCCATTGAGGTCATGTATATATAGAGTGTATCCCATGAGGTAGTTTATTCCACTTCTTGTGGGTGGTAGCCTCCATATATTATGTGGCATAAGGGGGTGGTGTTGAACATTAGTATAGGGAAGTCACACAGTGTAGAAAGTCATAATTTGTTGTATATAAGAAAACCAAATGGGATCTTATGTCTCCTTGTTTGTGTTAGAAATAATGGATAAATTTTAAAGGAAAATTATCATCATACCCTTAGTTTTTTAAGTTGTTGATATGGTGCTTTTAAAGATCTTGGATGTTCATGGGACATGTGATATAGTTTAATGATGTGACTTTGTAGTGTTATGATGATCAAGAATGGTTGTGTGGTTATGTTGTCATGTGATTCCATGCGGTATGGATTTTTTTGGGAGGGAACTTTTGGTATTAAAAACTATGGATTTATCATTGTAATTCAGCATGGACTGAAGTAGGTAAAGACTCACTCAAGGACAATTGATCGAGAGTGTATTAGACTATGATATATGTTCTGATTTATATTTATTTATTATTTTTCAGAAATTGGTATATGTATATATATAATATAAGATCACCATTAACGGTGGCCTATTGAGTTTATACTCACACCCTATAAATCCCCACTTAGATGCATGCATACATCATGGTTATTGGGGTAGGCAAGTGAAAAGGTTTGGCACCAAGGATCTAGTAGAGATGGGTGTTCCAATGACAATTGAGTGGGGTTAAAAAAATTGTAGATGGGTCGATTGGTTCCATGGTATAGGGTTGGAAGTTTTTTTTGGGTTATTTTATACATGCATATATGTGATCAACCCATGGGAGAAATTGATTGTTATGTATGAGTCTCATGGGATATAAATTATTTTTTAAAGTGGTTGTATGTTTATTTAGGCTTGTTATTATGTGTTATTTGAGTTTCTTCCACAATGTTTTCCTTATTAATATTATTTATTACCAGTGGGTACAATCTCTCCACTTTCACCCATAGTCCATCACTACCAGTCAAAAAAATTTGGTGTATGGGGAAGCAAGAATAAGGTTAAATAGAATACCTCTTTATGGACACCTACGAGTGGTCTAGGGATTAGGGAACATTACAAGTGTATCCTAACCCATTATTTATTAGTAATAATATTTACTTAACACTATCATATTCTGTTTTTTTTATTTATTGTTTATTATTATGTATTATAATTTTATCAAAAAAAATCATTATTCTATTTTTCTCTTATATTATTATTAAGGGTAATAAATGTTTCTATAGTCAATATTTGAATCTTTAAATGCTTTTAGAAGAAAATAATGATGTTTACTCTTATGGGGGGATTTTTTCAACTAAAGGATATTACATATTCTATAGAAGTAGAATGAAAATATTAAGTATGTGGCATTTAGATAAGTAAAGATCCTTATATATCATTGGAAGATAATAAATGTCTTATATATTGATTATTATTTAAGTTTAAATCCTTACATTAAGAGTTTAATCATATTAAATATTGAAGATTTTGTAAATTTTCTTAAGTTAAGTTTTTTATACATTAAATTTTCTAAGGAGAAGTTTCTTAAATATTCACTTAGTTGCATAGATGACTTATATGTTTTACAGTGAAGTTTTTTTAGAAATTAAGTTCATCAAAAGTTATTTTCATCTAGAGTTATATTACTAAATATTTCATAAGTTAAGTTAATATTGATTTGAAAGTGAATTTTAAAGGATTTAGAAGAAAGAATTCTATGCATTGAGAGTATGACTATTTTAAAAAGTGATATAATTTTACATATAAAATTATTACTACATTATATTTTTAGGTAGTTAAAGTTTCAATGGTTAGAGTTTCAAAAGTTAAATAAGATTATGCTTATTCTTAGAACAACATATGGAATTATATATAAATCATTATGATTTGTTTATTAATCATAATCTATTCCTAATAATTTGGATCACGGTATTAAAAATTAAAATATATTGGATTTTTAATGAGGTCATTTCATGTGATTACAATTATTATTCAATGTGATTAAATTCAAATTATCATGGAAAGATTTAATGATATTTTGATTGGATATTTTTATGTATAAGTGGAGAATAATTTTTAGGAGTCTATGACTGATTAATGGTAGCAATATAATTTATTTATATGAATGATTATTCTCTTAATTATTTTATAATATGTTTTTGTGTGATATTATCATTTTCTATTAAATAAATATCAGGATGTTAATCATTGGGGTTTTTCATATAAAATAAAGATAAATCATTCATGCATGAGATATAGTCATGATCCAAATATGAAATAGAAGTTTTGTAAAAGTTTGAGAGATTTGATTGTTTGCAAACTTCCCTTATTAAATCACCGAAGATATATTGTTCCATATAATTTAGAGGAATAAATATTATTATTTTTACACCAACAAAAACCTCCCCATTCATTCATTAGTTTAACTATTTTATATTTCATTGAGTTATATTTTATCAAAGTGTAATGTTTTTATCAGGCTACTCACTCATCATTATACCTCCATTAAAAGGTATTTTTTGGTTTTACTACCCTAAAAAATTAACTTAAACATGTTCTTTCATATCTCATAAATGAAAATTTTGGTTTCTTCTCTAATTAAAAGGAAGGGTTTGGGTTTTTGGATCCATGTTTGAAAAAAGGTAGGAGTTTTGGTTGTGCCTTGGGTCTAATAAGAGGAAGGTTGTAAAGAGTTTTCACTCTCCTTAAAAAGTGAGGATTATTTAGTGTGTAACATTCCTCTTTAAGAGTATATGGGTGTGAATAGTAGATATAGGATCTTTGTGATATAAACTGTTTTAAAAATCTGTGTGATGTAATTTTTTATTTATTATTAAATTTACACTCTTTACACAAAAACTGCACTAATTATTTATGCTTTAAGTATTTTTTATTATTTTCCACTGAATTATGACTTATTATGTATGTTAATATGAATGTCTTAGGTTTGAAAATTCATTCCACTATAGTGTATTATCATATCAAAATAGTACCCTACAATTTGTCTTAGAACTATCCCCTTTAAGAGTTGTGCTTAATTTTTACATTTTCTAATACCATATAGTTAGTATTAGAGCATTGGATATTTTTGAAATATTCTACATATAACCTTATACTAGAAGAAATATTCTTAGAGAAATATTATTTCAAATGTAAGGTCAAGGATATAATGATGGTTTTATTCCATAAAGGCCATCCTTATTTTATATGAATGAATATAGTTATTATAAATCTTGTATGGAAGTCTACGCCATGAAATTATGCATTGAATATTTGACCTTAATGATAAAAAACTTATAAATTTATAGATACAGACCCTAATTCTATCACTAGTAATTATTCTACTAAGCATGTTCTTAACTATTTGATCATGATTAATTTTGATTATGTTATTAGCTATTTTTTAGTAATGTTTCTACATGTAACACTACTCACTATATTTTGATAATTTTACCAGTTATAAACTATAGCATAGATAGGTTAAAAAGAAATATGTTGTGTATGATATGGGATGAGTACAAATGTTTTAAGATTTGAGAAAGAGATATTGTCAATTGAAAGTTCCATGGATTTACAAGCATTGTGAATGGTATGTGTGCTCTTGAAGAAACACTGGACAACACTACTATGGTTGAAGGAGTTATCAGACCACCAACCAAGAAATGGAATGCTATGAAAGTTATTATTGATTAAGAAAGATATTCAAGTATTACACTCTAGATGAGATTATTCGTTCACTCTTACAATATAATTTTGAGTTGAGAAACATTTTTTAGGAAATTAATGAGATAATGAAAGGTATTTCTTTTAAAAATGTTGTTGCTTCTTCAAGTTCCTCTAAAAATGATTCAGATTCTTCAATTAATTGAAAAAGAGGATAACTAAGGCCATAAAATAGTATATAAATAGACTAATAAGAGACAGTATTTAAGAGATAAAATTATGTTCAATAAGTATGATCGAAGGGAAAAAAAGAAAGGTATCTTGAATATGAATTTGAGTAATTTAGATCTTACTTCTCATGATTGTAGGAATAAAGGTCAAATAAAACCTAAATATTCAAGGATGAAAATTCCAAGAAAATACATGATGTTAAAAAATATAGATAAGAAATAATTGTTTTCAGAGTTTTATAAAAAAATTAGATTTATGTGATAATTGTAGAAGTAAAAAAAGGAAATTGGTAATATTTATTTTATAAATAAATATGGTAAACATGTTCACCTTCCAACTCATGTTGTTCAAGTGACTTGGGTAAATCTGAAAGGAAATCTATAAATACTATTTTTATGGATGGCATGGATGAGGTAAATAATTTTAGTTTTGATTCATATTATAACTCTAATCTTGACTCTAGATGTAATAATCATGATGTTAAATAGTTAAAAATTAAAGATGATAAGTTGTAAGATATTGTAGTCACTATTGGAGATGCTTATATGAAATTGAAGAAGGATCACAGAGTGTTGATAATGTATAAAATGAATGTTGGTTATAATGTTTTAAAACTCATAGATGAAAATAAAGAAGCTAAAGAACACTAATTTAGCACCAATGGAAATATTTGTTAAGATTTAGAAGTTGTTCATAACGAAAATGGTTTACAGAAGACTAAAATAGAAACATTTAAGGAATATTTATTTAAATTAACTATTAGAAGAGAAAGTTTGGATTAGTTTATTAGAATAAAATAGATGAATAAAATTAATATGATTAAAGATGGTCTTGGTTATGATGGGGTATTACCCAAGATGTATAAAAATTGTTTTGTGAATGGTAAAAGAAAATTCATTTATTCTATCAACTATTTTAAATGTGGTGTATTTACTCATTATTATATTGATTGTTCATTAATATTTCTTCAATATATTGGATAGAAGTAATATTTTTTATCAAAATATACTTTTAGTTTTAAAATCCCCAATCCTTCTATAACATGAGTCCTTAATGGATCATATTTAAATCATATTGGACTTAAGACAGTTTTGCCCATGTGATGTATTTTTTAAGGTCAACATGCATACCCTCTATAGTTTATTTTATATTATGCTGGAATGAGATTTATTTTATAAGTTTATATCATTTCCATTGAGAATGAATTTATTATTTTTATTATTTAGTTTACTAGAATGTTCTTAGCTTCTGTTTAATTTTAATTCTTTGTATATCTTTATTTAATTATTTGAATATAATTACCTATTTAATGGATCCTTGTATATTGTTTTTGTACAGGATGTGTTTTCAAATTATACATTCACTCTCTAACTATTTTGATAAAAGAAATCATGGATTAAGATGGATATTTTACTATTCTTATCATTTTTTGATTTCTTTAAAATTTATTAAAACATTTTGTTATGCATGATATTATTGGGAGTTATTCTAATAATATTGGTATTTAAATTGATCATTTTATATATTCTATTTATTTTAAACTATTCATGTATGCATGTTTACTCTATAATTATTATCATTGTTTTACAGTTCTTTATTATTTTAATATAGGGGAGATTCTTATTAGTTATTTAATGGACCTATTTATATTTATTTTAATTATTTTCTATTATTTGGATTTTTTACTAAACCAATCTTTATTATTTTTTATCCTTATGAAAATAGGGAGAGGTTTTAGTTATTTTATAGACAATTATTTATTTATTTGTTGGGAGATATGTTTGGTATCTCCATGTTATTTTATTTTTAAAAGGGGGAAAATGATGAGTGGATCCTTTATTTTTCATTATAATTTTTTGATAATTAAATAACTCTATCATATATTTTTTTGTGTATTTATTATTTTTTATTATTATTCTTTATTTATTTTTTTATTCATATATTTTATGATTAGAAGGAATAAAGGTTTCTACAATAACTGATTGAATCTTGCATAACTTGTATAAGAAAAGAACGATGTTGACTATGATGGAGAGTTTTTTAAAGTAAATTATATTATGAATTCTATAGAATTATGAAGAAAATGCAATGTATAGGAAATTTGGCTCTGTAAAAATCCTCATGTAACATTAGAATATAATAAATTTTTTATGTATTGATATTTCATTAATGTCAAAAACCGTACATTTTAAGTATAAGTATATTATATGTTGATAATTTTGGAAATATAACTAAGTCAAGTTTCTTACATATTAAATTTTATAAGGATAAGTTTCTTATATATGAATTCAGTAGTACATATGACTCATATATTTCATAGTGAAGTTATTTTTAAAATTTAAGTTCATCAGAAGTTAAGTTCATTAAAAGTCATGTTCAAAACAATTTCAGAAGTTATGTTAAGAATGATTTGGAAGTTAAAGTATTTAGATCAAAGAATCTTACATATTAAGAGTTTGAATATTTTGAAAAGTTATAGAACTTTACATGCCACAATATTTCTCTTATGTATTGTTCAAAAGTTAATGTTTCAGAATATAAATGTTTTTAAAGTTAAAGGACTATTTTATGCATGGAATTTCATGGAAATTATTTATCCCCAATTATGATTAGGTCATCAATCATATGCTGTGAATAATAATCTAGATTAAAATATTAAAAATTCAAATTTACTATATTTTCAAAGAGTTTCTTCATGTGATTACATGGATTATTGAAATTGATTTAATGCCTATTATTATGAAAGGATTTATTGATATTTTGAATGTTAATTTCTATAGAGAAGTTGAAAATAATTATCCAGAGTTTATGACTGATTAATGGTCATTATATTATTTATTTAAGTTCATTATTATTCTAATGATTAATTTATAGGCTGCTTCAATGTGAGATTATCATTTTTAATTAAAGAAATATCATAGAGTTTTATTTTGGGGTTTTATGATAAAATAAAGATGAAGTATTCAGGTAGTGAGATATATATATAATTCATATATGAAAGAGAAGTGTTGTAAAAGTTTAATATATTTTATTTTTTACACATTGAATTTTCAATATTTCTTGATCTACATCATTCAATTTACTTTTGAGGTCCAAAACTAACTATTTCTACCACAATAATAACTTCCCCAATATTTTATTAGTTTAACTATTTTATATTTCATTGAGTTAAATTATCTTATACTATAAATTTTTTATGAGGATACACATGTATGATTATACCTCCATTAAAAGGAATGTGTTGGTTATGATAACTTGAACAAAAATAACATACATAGGTTATTCCAAATCCTATAAAAGGAAAAAATGTTCTAGAAGGATTTGTTGAGTCTGGGAAGGAAGGCCTTATTTGTATGTTTAATAATATTTTGTATAAAATAAAGTAAGAACTAACGTTGTGGAATAAAAAATTAAATTAATTCATGTGAAATAATGAATATTTAAGATATTACGTGGATCAATGTTGTTATTTAAAATCATTTTATAATTTATATATAATATTGTTACTATATGTGGATGATATTCTAATTTCAATTTGCAATAAGAAAAGGATAAATGAGTATAAGACTATATTATCCAATAAATTTATTAAGAATGATCTTGGAGAGGGAAAAAAGATACTTTGGATGAATACTATTCAAGATAATGTCATTGTAGTATGAAAACTATAGCAGAAAAACTATTCCATGAAGGTTTTGAGATAGCCTAATATGCTAAAAGAAAAATTAGTGTAAATTCTTCTTCTGAGTGATTTCATGTTAGAAAAATATTATTAAAAAAATTATGAAGATGATCATGGCTACATGAAAAAAATTCCTTGTACATGAGTTTAATATATATATTGGTGTTCATTAATAATATTTCACACATGCAGTATTAGTTATTAGTAGAAAATGGAAAATCTAAGGAAGCTACATTGGAAAGTAATGAATATGATATGGAGATATTTTAAAAGTAATAGTGATATATCATTATTCATTAAGTTATGGATTACTTTATAAAGACATGTTGAATTAGACATAGGTGATGATACTAAATGTATAAGAAGCATGATAAGCAATGTTTATATATGTGGTGGTTTAGCTATGAGTTGGGTGTCCCAATTATAGAAGTAAGTGGAAATGTTTACTATATAGGCAGAATATTTTTTTGCAATAGAATCAACTTAATGATGATATAGTTGAAGAAGGTTTTGTGTTAGTTGGGAAATGTGCAATGAGAAAGTATTTTTTTTCTAATATTTAGAGTGAAATACATTTTGGAAATAAATCATTACTCTATTATAGAATGAATAAATATAATTAAATAATTTTTTCGAGAGTTATTACATGATTTATATTTAAATTCAAAAAGATTCGTGGAACTTGAACTCAATGAACATGTTGAACAAGGAGGTTGTTATATATAAATTGAACCATTTTGAGCCTAAATTAGTCTTCAATGGTGATGAGTTCTTGAGAGGAATAACATTTTGTTTTTTTATCGAAGGATAAGTTTTATTGGAAGGGAAAATATCTATAGAAGCTGTTTCCACATGTGAGATTTTTTAGGTGTGTGTGGTTCCAGATTCAACCCAAACTAGAATGTACATCAAGTCCCTAATTTTTACTATTTTACTTTAGTGTTGGATTCATAGGGGGTTATAAGTGGCAATGCCTAAATACCTGGATGGTTTGGGGTATGAAGGGAGTGTAACCCCAAAAAATATTCATTTTTTTGGAATTTTTCATGCAAAGTTCATACAAAAATGTTAATGAAATAAATTTTGTGCATGTTGATTCATTGAAGAAGCTTTTTTATGTGAGGTGAATATATAAATTTTTTTGAAGTTTATTTCATGAAAATTACTATTTTAAATGGAAATATATTTTATATTTTATTTTGGTATATTTAATTTATTTTCTAGTGTATCTTGATATTGTGGCCTGTTAAATAATTTTTTTAATATTTTTCATAGACTAATGAAATTAGTTGGTATTATTTGTATGCATAGGGTGAATATTTCTCAAACAATGTAAAATATTTATGTGAAATTCCATGGTAGGATCATGTAGTCACTATGGGGGGTGGTGAATTAGTGTGACTTTTATACCAAATCCTTTTTTTATTTTTATTACCCGTATCAATATTCAAACCTATGTTATCGATTAAGATATATATGATCCTATTTATGATTACCCAATACATAATTACCACATGATAAAAATATAGAAAGAAATTAAAGCATATGATATTTTTATATGGTTCAATCACAATGTTGGAATATGCTCCTTACCACATTCAAGTTGACTATGAGATATAGATATCCATTATATTATACAAGTGAATACAATAAGATATCTCATAAAATACCTATTATATCTCCCAAAAGTTTTATAATATCTTGAATCGTTCTTTATACTTACTCCTACCATTTTACAAAGGTTTATTTTGAAATTCATAGTGAACAAGATCTTTAAGTTCATCAAGATTTCACTACAACTACAGGATAAGTTATTCTTCCTTAATCAGAGTTTTCGATAACTAAAGGAAAATATGCTATAGTCACATGTACATCAGTCTTTTTAAGTAACCAAGTTTCTTGAGATTATTCAATATTGGGATTGTTGCACTTACTCAACTTAATCGTATTTGATCCTTCTGTGATCATAAATCATAATAGATCCTCAATATATAAGATTCTGAAAATAGTTGGTAAATAAAAAAAATGGTTACTTCCAGTATCTCTATCAAAATTCTCCCCCTTTTCCTCCTTCTTTCTTCTCTTCTATCATCAATGATAATAGATACCCAATATAAGTACCTTGTTAGTACCCTCCTCTTTATTTTACTTTTATGAAATAAAGATCCTGTAGGGTAGTTAAACTCTTGCTTATCTTTATTTTATTATTATTCTTCCTCAACACACATGTTCTTATTTACAAAATATCATCATATTCTCTCTCTTCAATACATAGATTCTTCCAACCTAATTGAAATATTGGTTTCTCCTCACACACAAAAATCTATACTTATTACCCTTATTCTTATTTCATTTTATTTAATGAAATTTGTGAATATTATTTTGATATTTAAATATTGAAAAATACCCTTGAATTGTTGTAGTATTATCTTCTCCATAAATCTAAATCTTTAAATGTTCAATAATAATGACTGGATCTTCATATTTGAATTAAAATGTCTCTTGTGATTCTCATAATCTTCATGACCTATTCTCCTCTATAAAATCAACTTTCTCATTGCATAATTTCTATATAGGAATATGAAAAAACCTTCATGATATGAAAACCCTCATCATGATGAAACGTTTTCTTAAATTCTCCACTAATATCATCTTGAATAATAACTTAATCACTAGGACATGATATTTGTTTCTTGAGGAAAATATTAGAATCAATGAATTTAGAACTCCAAAATACTCAATTTTTTCACAAAAAATTAATAGACTACTCTTACATAGGTAGCTGGTAACCCTTTTTTCATCTTTTTTTTCACAGATCAAACCTATGTACAATGTAGATAAACCCTTAAATAATATATTTTACATGGATAAACCATAATATTCCATGCAGATCAAAACTTATGTACTAACATTTACCACCATTATAAATTTTACGTATCATTAAAATAACTCTTATGTATTACAATGACTCAAGTATTTTATGAAATTTCATTCTATACACAAATTAACTTTACTCATCCCCATTGTGACAACCCTTACATATCAATAATGTTACCTTGACATATCATAGTGTGTCTTGAGTACTTTTATATATATCATGCCTTTTAGTATATATCATCCATATAGTTATATATATATATTATGTATCAATGTAATATCTTTCCTTTATATCATTTTAGTATAAACTTTGATAGATATTTTTTTATGAACTGGGATATATTACATATCAATAAGAAACCTTACATACTATATGAAATATGTAATGTGTCATATTATAACACACTAATTTCCATACACATCATCCATAGAGTGTTATATATCATTGTGAGATCTAGTGATTTTCTAATATTCTACTTCTAAGTAAAACTTGTGAATTTTATGCCTTTTTCAATTTCTCAACTTCAACTCAGAAATACAGAACATCTCTAAACCATCCTAGAACCTCTTAAAATCATCGTTGGGCTTCTCCAATCACTAAATTTCAATTGAAATAATCTTAAATAACATTATTAATATATCAAAACTTCTTGAATATCTTCATAATAATACCAACATTATTTTGTAGTATATGTGTACTCCATTTGAGTCTTTCCATGAAGCTTTACTTCCTAAACAATTTCTAGAGTTAAACTAAATCTTATCTAGTACATAATTCAAGTGTATTAATTAATATATGAACAACATTTATTCTTGGAAACAGATGGATGGTTTCTCACTTCAATTAGAAATATTCACTCAATTACACTAGAAAATCTCATCTCAACTTCCATAAATATTTAGTAGATAGTGATATTATATTACATCAATACATTTCATTGATTTATTAAAATACTAACCCAAAAATCATCATATATTTTTCTAATTCCTTTAATACATTTATCCATTAACTCCAAGTACTAATAGACTTTTCCCATTCTCAAGGTCATCGTCTCTGTCATCATATATTCATGCATTAGGCTCTTCACCATCACCTGAAATTTTTATATATTAACTATACATCTCATTGAAATTTTGAATAAAAATTAAACCAAAATATATATCTTTTCATCACAATTTATTGGGTACTTGAATATCCCCCTTTAGAATCTGTTTAAATACCCATTTTAACTCTAAAGTCGATATTATTCTCCAACTTATTGAAAATAAATGAAAAGGTGCAAGTATTGTACCCTAGTGGAGCCTATAAAAATCCTAGGGATGAATTGGGGTGTCATGAAATTTCTTCTTTTATTTAGAGAATATAAAGATCTTGTCTTCACGTGGGAGAATACATATTGAATCTATTTCACAATCATAATTAGATATAAAATAGTAATGTGTACAAATACATGATTTTTACTTAGCTCACCCATGAAATTTTACATCCTAGGAGCACATATCAATGATTTATTGATATAATAATTAACCACTACTTCACTAGTATATGATTACATTATTTATAAAGATCTCATTACTCATCCAAGGTCCATGACCTCTTCTTCTCTTCCATAAATTACTTTCAATAGGGATACATATATAAATTCAACATGCAGGTCGATATCAAAAGATTTCAATACATATAATCAACACCCAATAGATAGGGTATTCTTCATGATGATCCCATTATTATATTATATTATATATCTTCAATGATATGAACAATAATAATTTATTTTAATAATTTTCTTTAATGTACTCACACACTTCTCTTCTTAAATCCAGATGTTCAATGACACTATATTATTTTTTATCTTCAATGTTCTTCCCTTATATTCTGTGTTTGTTCTTTATTATATTATGCACAACAGCTCCTCTAAAAATAGAGGATGATTGAATTTTAAATTTTAAATTCAAACAATTACTAAATTCTCAATTTATTTACATCAAATTAATCCCTTAAATATTCTTCCATTAGATATTCACCATTGAATTCAAATAAGTAGTTATTAGTATCTAAAATTACTACCCTACCATCAAGATAAATTCATTCCATCATTTTTATTTGAATCCTATAGATTCCATTAATTGTTACATGGTATGAACGCTCCTAGTGTGACTGATTAGTATCCCCTATAACTTCTTTCTGCCACTAGATAGGTCTCATAATAAACTAATACTTCATAGAATGAACTCATATTTATTTTAAAAAGTTTTGTTTCAACCTTATTCTGTAGTGTATTGATTATCAAACTTCAAGGACCATGGAATTTCTCCCATCCTCCTTTCACGATGTGACTTAATATACATGAAATGATGATCCAATAGACATCACCCCTAAAATATTATCATATTTCATTCACAAAATGACACTTCAACCATGGTGAAAGAACTTTAATTCCGTAAACATTGAAATTCTTGAAGATATACTTTTTGTTACAATATATCTTTTCACGGTGTATAAAAATATTATAAAGTTCATCCTCATGGTGTGATCTATGGTTCATATCATGAACTAAATTTTTTCCTACTAGTTTCAGAATCAACTCTATATTATTCAAAATCTATCTCAATACTTTCAAACTACTTATAATTTAAAAAATATCCTTAAAAACAAATATAACCATAGAAAATTTTGGGTTTAAGAATCTCTTCCTTTGTATTTTTGTCAACCATTTTGTTTACTATCATCATAAGCTCAACCACAACTTCATCAACATCATATATCATAAACTACTTCTAACATTGATACTACAAGATCCCCAAACAGTTATTCTTTCCCTTTATATTTTCTCAATATCCTCTTTCTCTCACAAAATCATGAATCTAATATATACATGAATTGATCTTCTACCAGTTTTACTCCAATCAATTTATTCTTCAAATTTTTTTTCATAGAATCTCCAATCATTCCTCTCTAAAAAATAGTCATGTAATTTTCCATCATTTTCTTCTCCAAAAACAACCAAATAATCATTCTCCTCATTTGAAAATAAAATACTAAGGGTTTAGTTACTTCAGTTTAAGTTTTTATCATAAACTCCAAGATAATTTCTTAGTCCCCAAACTTATAAAACAATATTAAATTAATCTCTAAGCCTACACAATTCGAAGGTCGATGTAGGAAATTTTAGAAATAATTAAATCTTATAATGTTTTACCATAAAAAATAATCAAATATTTATATATTCCAAGTCAAAATGGATAGTATCTCCCATTATCTTATTGCTTCAAATAAAAGATATAAACTAACAAACATAAACAATAACCAAATATAACATTATGTTCAATGGGTAGAGGGGGATATTCAAGCCTCCTTAGTTTAAGGAGATTAGTTAAACTCTGAGGTTCAACCAATTCCTCTCAACCATATGAGTTTCTAGCAGTTTGGTGAATATATTTTCCATATAATCTCGAGTTACAGAAAATTAAGATTTCACAACATTTCTCTTAACATTCTCTTTCATGAAATGTTACTAAATTTGTATATTCTTTAAACAAGAGTAATGAACTATATTTTTATTTAATTAAATGGAACTCTTTTTGTCACATTAAATCAACATGGAATGTTTCACCACATCAATTATGTATTCCAACTATTTATTCTTATATATATAAGCTATGTATAAGTTTTTTTGATATAAATATACTCTAATTTCACTTCACTCTAAGAAACACAATCTAGTTTCTTACTTATCTAGCTAACACAATTTCTACCAATATAATATGTTGCACCACTTCTATGTTTTTGGTCCATAATTTCACTATCCTAATTTGTATCTTAATAGCTTTAAAATTATTTATTTTTTTCTGTATTGAATTACAAACCATCAATCAGTCTCCCCAATATATATCTCATAATTCTTATCACTTCTCAGAGTTATTCTTTCTTTGTAGAAATCTAGAAATATAATTCCAAACATGTAGTATAAAATATTTTTTGCCTTGTTTCAATAAGATATAGTAAATTATCAATGATATTTAATGTTGAGTTTAACCTCTCATTATTTTCATGCATTCTTTATTTAGTTACAACTTCTATCAAAGTAAAAATTAGCTTGCACTCTTTTATTCTGAATTTATTCAGTTTTCCTTTAGAATAATTCACTTGTGAGATATATAAATTACCTAAATTTTGATTTTTTCAAATCCCCATAAAGTAATTAAACTTTACAATTAAATAAATTTAAAATTAAGAATATATTAATTTCAAAAATCTTTCAACAGATCTCTTATCATTCCTTAAAAAGATGATTTCATAAATATAAACTATCAAAATACATTATTCTTTATCTAAATTCTTCTTATAAATGTGGTGATAGACCCATCCTCTTTTAAAATCTAGTATTCTTAAGAAAGTATCCAATAATGCATAAAAATAATTAAGTTCTTTCTTAAATATACACAATGTATTTATTTACTTGAATACTTTTAAATCAGCATTTATAATAATAAATCCATTTGGTTTCTTGATATAAACCTCTTCATTTAGAAATCCAGTCAAAAATATTTTTTTAATATCCATTAGAATACTTTGAAATTTATTTGGATATCCACTACTAAGTAGAGTCTAATAAACCCTATTCATTCCATTTGTGTGAAAGTATATTCAACATTAATGCCTTTGACTTGAGCATATCCATTACAAACCAAACATTATTTATTTAATATTACTTTTTCATTTCCATCCAGTTTTTTGGGAACACCAATTTTTGTACCAATCACATTAGGATTCTTCTGTATGCCCATAATATCCCAAGTTTGTTTTTTTCTATTTGATCTAATTCTTAGTTTTTGTATTTCCCTCGTGAATCCTTCTTATTTACTTCCTAAAATAAAGTATGTTAAATATAAAATAATATAGAAGCATGATTCGTTATTTTTATCCTATGAGTCTATGATAGAGTAGATTTTCTCCAATAATATTTCCCAGATTTACTTAACCCCATTTACTTCTTGATTGAGTCACATGTTAACTCACTTTTTTTACTTCATTATTTAACTAATTAAATTTCAGAAACATCATTAACCTAAAACTATTAAGAATATACCAAATCTAAATTTATTTATTTATATTCTTTAAACAATTATATATAAATAAAAAATCTAAAATCTTCCTCTGCTTTATTCTTAACAACCTTTGCATCACTACTCTTGACAATTTTGTTGAGAATCTTATTAAAACATTTATAAGCCTTCATATTTTTTGGGTAGCCTAATAAAATACCTTTATCTTCCACATCATCATATTATCCATTATTTTTCTTTAATTTATAATGAAACATTTGATTCCAACTAACCTGATATTATCTAAACAGGTTATCCTTCTATTTCACATTTCACATTTCATATGATGTCTTCTCTACCCCTGGTTTGAGTAAAACTCTCTTATGAGTATAGAAAACCACTTGAACCACTTATTTCTAGTAGTGATTTGAAATGACACAATGAATAAAAAATTCCATTTCCATCTTATTATCCATGAAATTTTTAATTTTTCCACAACCCCATTCTATTGTGGGGTTCTTTCTTAAGAAATTTCATGTTTAATACCTTAATTTTCAATCTAATTTTCAACCTCATAGGATATGAACTCTATTTCATTAACTAATCTTGTAATTTTAATTTTTCTTCAAGTTTATTTTTTTTCTATTCCTTGAAACATTTTTATAAAATAAAATAGTTATGTCATTGATCATATAATCATAGAACATCCCATCCTTATATAAAAATCAACAAATAGGATGAAATACCTCTGACTATAGGTTTAAGATTGACTAATTATACCACACACATTAGAGTGAACTAAATTACAGAAACAATATACTCTCTTATTTCTTAGAGGATATAGATTTAGAACCATATTTTCTCACATACACACTTCACAAATCTTTTCTTAGTCATGCTTCAAGTTTAGAATATAAACTATAACATTGAATTTTGATACATTTCTCATACTTTTTCAATTAATTTGTCCTAGCCTCTAATTCCAGAATCTTTTTTATTCTTCCACTGTTAGAAGAAAGGTATTTTCTTTTCTATTTAATTGATATAAAATTTATTTTTTCCCGCAACACTTCATTAATTAATTCCTAGACATACCTTTGATGTTACATCCCTTATAATTGAGTGTAAATTTTATACCCGAGTCACATAGATGACTAATGCTTAATAGATTAATACAAATACCATCAACATAGATAACATTTGTATTCTTCAATTTATCGCTAGTGAGGTGAGACCTGTAACTTTAATCATCAAAGCACCCTCATTCCCAAGGCGCACTATTCCATCAACTCTTCCCCTTATATTCTTTAACAAATTCATATTACTTATCATATGAGACTAACACCAACTATCCAAAATCTATATTTTTCTATCGTTGGATTCTTTCAAGGGAATTTCTTTTAAATATACCTTATCAATTTTCTTCTTTTCCTTCCAAGATATTTTTGAATGATTTGAGACTTTTTTTAATCTCTTCTCATAATTTTTTTTCACAATCAATTAGATAAAATTATTTTTCCTTAAGGGAATAAAAACTATTATTAAAGGGAAGTGAGTTGGACCACCTTGAATACACTTTCCTATATCTTAAATAAGACTATATTCCACTTATATACCTAAAATCTACAACTTTATGTCCAAAGTTTGAAAAATTACAATTTTAATTATAAAAACTATTTCTTCCATGATATGAATAGTATTATCCAAATATTTTTTTCTCACTTTCAATAGATACACCTCATTGGTAACTTTTATCTTTTCCAAAATAAGACATAACATGTCTTAATAATCTATATAATTGACACTTCATAAGAAGAAAAATATTGTTACTACTATCTTTCCGCACATCTCAAGATTTCTAGTACTACTCCTATTGTTGATAAGTTATTGATGATTGAGAAATTTCTACCTTTATATATCTATTCATGATTAAAAACCTTGTTTATAATGTTTTAATATTAAATAAAATATATGTTTTACCCATACCATATATTCTTTGAGTACTCAACATTTTGTGAAAGGTTCTTCTACTATGTTTAGACCTCTCTTTCCAAACATCATTGGAAAAATTCTTAAACCTAATCTTCTTCATAAAATAATCTATTTTAATTTATAGATCAAGTTTCATTATCAAATAAATAATTTCTTTTTCAAGTGTTTCAATATTAAGGAATTTATCCTTGATAGAGGTATCATGATCATCAATGATACTAGTATGTTGTTTAATCTTCAATGTGTAATCTACTACTTCTTTAAATTTCTTAAAATTCCTTTCCAAATATCTTGAAACTTTATTAATATGATCAAATTAATATTAAATTTTATAGAAATAAATTTAATATTTCTTTAATAAACCTCATATTTTTATGTTATTCCTTTTCTATAAATCAGGCTTCTCAAGAGCCCCTTTTAATTATAAATTGAGGCCTATAACTCCCTTAGGTTGATCATTTTCTTCTTTTATTGTTGTTTTGTACTTTTTCACTGATTCCATCATGAAATATTTTAAATATGAGATAATCTCATTTTCCATGTATTCTAATAGATCCTCCTTACCATTATCTTCTTATTTTATAACAAACAATTTTCTATGAAACTTTTTTCCATTAAAATTTCTATAATTAAAGTTCCTTCTAGATGAGAACTTTGTATTTTTTGTTTTGGTGAGAATTCAAAACTCTTAATCCCATTATTCGTATCTACTTGTACATCTATTAGTGATATGTCCAACCTTTCCACAATAGAAATATACTAAATGTAAATTTCCTTCAAATCTACCTTTTCCTATTTTAAACATTATTTCAAAAAGTGATAATATATCCTCACTAAATACATCTTCAACTTCAACATCATAAAATTATTGGTTCTCAAAATATTTAAGTGATGTATCATTAGATATACAATCTAAAGAGTTATTTATTTTCACCTCTATTTCATATTAATCTAACATTCTATATAGGTCATCAAGAGATAACTCTATAAGGTACATATCATCAAGTGAAAACACATTTGGATTATACATAGGTGGTAATATCCATATAATATTTTTTTAAATATCTCAATATTATATCTCATGGAAAATTACTCATATATAAGAAATAACATTAGTGAGATAATTAAAGAAACCATGAACATTATCACTTGAATTCATATTTAGATCATTAAATCTATTTTTCAAGACATTCATTGTTCTTTCTCTACTTTTCCCCCCACCAACATAAATGTTACATTTTTTATCCCAAGGTCATTTTATTGTGGAAAAATCCATCACCTTAATTTATATTTTATTTGGAAGTACTCTTGATAATTAATTTTAATCCATACCTTCAAAATTAAACAAATTATTATCAGCTTCTATCATTGATATTCCAATAGGATCACTTACTTTTATCACAGGAAATAACACATAGTATACATTTAGTCTGAAAGATCATAGATGAAATTTCATTATATTCATCCATATTTGATGATTACACCCATAAAAAAAGGGTAATATCTTTGCATTCGCAATATTCTATATGAAAAAAAAATCCTTACAATAGATTCAAGAAATAACTAGTAGATCTAATACCACTTGTTATAACCTAGAGGTTCTATTGAACACCCTTTTATTCATTTCTTATAAACAAAAATGATATTGTCTTCACATTGTAAAAGACACATTGAGTCTATTTTGTAGTCATAATCAAATTTAAAATAGTAAATAGCAAGCACATAAGTTTTTTACATAGTTCAGTCATAAAAGAAAACACACAAGGATTATATATCAATGATGTTTTTATTTTTCAATTAATAACTACTTCAATAGTTTTTTATTATAATATTTATAAGGATCTCACTTATTCTATAAGTTCTACAACATCCATCTCTCTTCCATACACCACTTTCAAGAGGGATATAAATGTAAAGTTGACATAGATGTTAATCTTGAAAGATTTCAATAAATATAATAAACACAAAATAGTAAGGGTGTTCTTCTTGGTGCTCTATTCATCTATTGAAGATCAAAAATAACATACACAATAAAACTTTCTTCTCATAATAATATTCAATGTAATTCAGTCTCGATCACTAATCTTCTCAACTCAGATATTCAATGGTACTCTAATTTTTCTAATCTTCATTTTTTTCACCTTTTATTCCATGTGATTTTATTATTCCATTCTGCACATCGACTCCTAAAAAAATAGAGGATATTTGAATTTTTAATTTTAAATTCAAATTAATACTAACTTTCAACATTATATACTTTAAACATATATCTTAGACCTTCTTTTTTCATATCATCACCATTATATTTGAATAAGTAGTTATTAGTTGATCAAATTACTACTCAAACATCAAGTAAAATCCATATCATCATTTTTAATTGAACCCTATATATTTCTTCAACCGCAACATGACATACACCTTCAAGGAATGACTCGTAGGTTTCTCTTGTAACATCTTTCAAGTTCTATATTGGTCACAAAATGACATAATCCTTCATGTTCTGAACTCCTATTTATTTTTACAAGTTATGACACAACCTTATTTCATTTAATAGTGATTATAAAACATTTAAAACTATTGAATTTAATCCAGTATCCATTCATATTGTGACTTTTTATTTGTGGAATGACACTCCAGTAGACAAAATAATTATAATATGATTATATTTACTTGATGGTGAAACATTGATATCATAAAGTGAGAACTTCAATTTCAAAAATACTTGTATTCTTCTAGATATCCTTCACATTGTGACATAGTCTTTCACGATGTGTAAAAACCCTTAAGAAGTTCATCCTTGAGGCATGAATTATGGTTTGTGGTGTGAACTACCCTTTTTTTATTCTACTTTAAAAATCGGCGTCAAATTATTAAAATTATTTCTAAATACTTCCAAACTACATCTAATTGAAAAAAAATCACCTTAAAAACAAACCTAGCCACAACAACCTCTCGTTGTGACACAAAGCGTAAGGGAATATCCTACTCATCTCATGATTCTTCCAGGTTTTGAAATTTCATATTCTCCCCCTTAGTAAGACCTAGTCCACTTGAGAGTATGGTGTAATCACCTTTCTCTAAGAAATTATCCATCAATTAATCATCCCCAAGTCTACTTGATCTAGCTCAATGTAAAAAAATTGTGATTAACCAAGACATAAAATTTTTCCATAAAAACTATCCAGCATGTGATACCAACTCTCTCTTCTCTTACTAGGAGTTGTTCAAACATATATCCATGAAATTAATAACCTTCAATCTTCTCAATAGATACACTAAAAACATTTAAGTGAAATCATTTTGACATCGTCCTTATTATGAGTATTACCAATTTTACATTTATATTACTAAATATATAGCATAGTGGCTAACCTTGGGGTCACTCTCAAGGAAGAAGTGTTGAATTCCCTAGTGGTCTTTCTAAAAAAATTGTGTTTTTTTTATATTTTGAAAACAGAAAACCAAAATAGTGAAAACAGAGAAATAGTGTTGAAGAATGCAGTGGAAGAGATTGTGAAACACTAATGAACATAGAAATAAACACAAGGGAAACAAAAAAAGTAAAAATAAGAAATTAAAGAAAGGCAGACACAACCTAGGGCATAAAAACTCACCCTGAATTAAAAAATGACAGAAAGACAGACACCACAGTCAGTGAGAACAAGGAAAGATCTAGGTTGATCCACCCTCTATATTCAATTATAGATCCATTAAAAATAAATCAACAACTTTTAACTTCACTTAGTACATGTCTGATGGCTCGAATCATACACCACCCTCATCAAAACATTGATCACTCAAACACATAATTTCTTCAGTGATTGATCATTCCTCCATACTGCAGAATGATCAACTCAACATGTTCTCCCCAACAAAGAATTTTCACAAGGGATAATTATCTTTCCTAGATCGTTGATTCAAACAAATCATCTCAATTGATCAGTTCAACAAATTGAAAAAGGAAGTGGACAAAAAATAAATCAAGAATGTAGAAACTAATCTAGAACAAGCATGCACTCGCGTTCACCCAAATTTGCTTTCACGGTTTACTAAGGTGAAGAAAAAACTAGTGATCATGATGATTCTCAGATATCCAAATCATATCAGGTTTCAATTCCTTGATCTGGCCCTACAAATTAGATCTCAATCACTAGAGATTTCAGATCACATCACAAAACAACTGTGAAAGAAGAAACATGAACAACACAAACATCACAATACAAAACAAACACACAATTAGATTCAACAAAACAAACATCACATGTATTTACAGAAAACAGAATAAAATAAAAAACATAGTAGAAATAGAGGATGGAGAAATGAAGGAGAATGGTCCTGTCTCTAGGTCGTAGATGATCCCCAATCTAGGGTGAATGGATGGAAAAAAGTTGTGTGGAGTTTCCCCCCTCTACAACGGAGGAGTCAGGTTTCATTTATTCAAAAATGAAAAATAAAAAAAATGAAAAAACTGAAAATCCAAGACTCATATTTCACGTGGAGCCCTTTGAGACACACCTCACTTGATCAAGTGAATTACTAGTGAGAGTATTTATCCTCTTGCAACGACCTTTGCATCCCCTTTAAATCTTGATGAAGTGCCTACCACTAGTTTCTCTTACCACCCACGATTCGTTCCCCCCACTACAAACAATAGAAAACTGAGTGATGTAAGTTGATTCCAAAATATGAACTATTAGAATAAAAATTATTATAAAAATATAAAAATGCATATTTACATTAATGGTATTAATAATTACTAATGTATTTATATATATATATATATTCATTTACTAATATTAATAATGTATAGGTTTTTAATATAATATATGTATATAAGTACATTTATTATTATTAATATACATATTATTATTATATTATATATATATATATATTATATTAAATGTTATAATATATATTATATAAAAAAATGAGGATGGGGGGAGAGGTTTGGGCTTTCTGGCATGCAGGTAGGAGGTGGGTTATTGGAAAGGGGTCGCGATGGCTTGCGGTGAAGCAGGGGGAGCCGTAGGATCAGCTAGAGGGGTAGGGTGGCTCCGGTTCGCATAGAGTGGCGGTGGATCGTGGAGGGAGAACGTGGGATCCATGTTGCAATGGTTCATGTGAGGGAGGACTATGGAGGTGTCTTGGTAGACAGGGGCGGTGTAGATATGTTTCGGGATGGCGCAGGGAATCTCGGCATTAGATCTGTTGAAATGGGTTTCGATGAGGGTGGATATGCAGTAGTTAAAATCTAGAGAGATCAGGGGGTCATGGTAGTCAATGACACCCTGGATGGCGGATGGCGGTGGTCAGACAGCTTCGGAAAGGGGAGGCAGGGCTTCTACGCGGCATTTTTATGTGCTCGGTGGTGCAGATCTACAACAGCGGCGATGACTCCTTCTAGTTCGGTATGTGTTCTTCATATCTGGACCACTGATTTATGATTGTTCACTTTTGAGAATACTATATAAATTTGGTGGGTTTATTATTGCTTTGGGTTAAGATTTTAAATTGTTTCTTCATCTAATTTGGGTGCTGAGTTGATCTATTATGGCTCGTTTTCTTGTGTTGGTGATTTGTGTTTATGCTACTAACATAGATTTGATTTTGCTGTCATAGTGTTTGTGATGTGTTGTGAGTCAAAGAACTAGGGTGGTAGTGATGGTGGGTGAATACCAGAATGGTGAAATGGAGTCAACATTACAAGAGGATGAAGGTGACTCTGAGTCACCACTGGTTTCTGGTAGTGTGTGGGGAGAAATGGGGAAGGCAATGATGGGAAGGAGGAATGGTGACTCGAATCACCATTCTATGCAGTTTGGAAATGGTGAATCAGACGAGTCATCATTGTAAGAGGCTAGCAGTGGCGGTGACTAGTGGCAATGGTGACTTGAGTCACCGGTGGGTGGGGTACTAGCAATGGTACCTGAAAACATAAGAGAATAAAAAAAATATTGACAAATAAAAATTAGATATTACTAAGAATAAAAATAAAGTAAAATAAAATAATTAAACTACTAATATGAAAATAATAATTTAAGGTTTCACAAACCAAAGTCAAATTAATTTAATTATGGATGAATTAATCAAATTAAAAAATTAATAAAAATAATTAATTTGAAAAACAAAATAAATGAAATAATTAAATAATAAAAAGAATGAAAAATTATAATTTAAATAAAAAAAATAAAAAAATGAAAGTAAAATAGAGAAAGAATAAATTAATTTTATTATTGAAAAACCACAAAAATAAATATTAAAATACACACTTTTAACATAAAAATGAATTTTTAACAATTTAATATATAAAATAAAACAATTGTTAATTATTACCCAAAATACATTATTTTAATAGTAAAAAGAGAAGAAAAAAATGAAAATTGATGTGGAAAAAAGTAATAAAATTAAGCAACATCAAACTCCCCCACACTTAAATCATTGTTTTTCCTCGAACAAATGCATGCTTTTTGACATTTTTTTTAAATAGAAAAAATGATGTGTCACATTTAGTTCAAAAATATCATGTATAAAATATTAAAAATAGATGAATAGAATCAGGAAATGGGTCGATCTTCTCAAGAATATGTTCAAAAATTGAAAGTGTCCTGCCTAACTTCAAATATCCACTAGAATTTGAGGGATAACACAAACTCATTTACTATCAACGATTTCATGCCTCCTATATGAAGTCACATACTATTCTACTTCAACTCCATTTCTAGTTCCAATTCAAAAAAATTATGACATGTTAATTAAAAGTGTAATTAATACCTTAACCAAAGGAACCTTCAATTCTCACATTCTCCTAAGTTCCAAAATCAAATTCAAATTTTTTGAATAACTTCATTGATACAACTCAAATGATCTTTAATTAATTCATTTATTCCCTTCTTTAGTTTGGTTTAAAATTCACCTAATCTAAATGAGTTCATTTTTAATAGGGCACTTTATTTTTAATGTTTCCCAATCATATTTCTTGTGAAAATCATTGTAAATTACACTTATTTAAATTTAAAATGTTTATTAACCAAAATGAACCCAGTGCACCTATCTCAGAGACTCACTGCAAGGTCCCATTTTCTCATTTTACCATTTTACTTCAGTTACAAAAGACTTAAATAATTATCATTTGAGTAGGTTTAATTAGGTAATTTATTTTAAATTAAAATAAAATTCCCCTAGTATCTAGTTAAAATTTCTAGTTTCATAAAGTAATGATCCTAATTTGACAAAAATCTATCATATATCACTCTCTTCCTAAGTTCCTAAATAAGAGATTCATAAAGATAGTGTGTTACTTCACTCAGAAATCATATATCATCAACAAATTTAGATTCATTGAAACCCTTAACTCCTAACATGTTTCAATACATTTTAAAGTACATAATTGATGTTCAATTTGAATCCATATGACCCTTAGGTTGTGACTAAAAAATTGATTTTTTTTTAAATAATTTGAAAAAATTTGAAAAAAAAATGTCCATTTTTTTAAAATCAAGGGGGAATTTGAAGTGATAGAATGACCCCTCTCCCCCACACTTAGTGCTCAACAATATCCCTATTGTTGAATCTCATGGTGGGAGACAAATTAGTTCAAAACAGATGGAAAATTCAGCATGAATAGAATTTGAGGGTGTAATAGTGAAGTTCAAAATATCATTTTCCACACAAAAAGAAGAAAAAGGCAAAAACAAAAAAGAAATTTAAAAAAAAACTCAAAAAAAAAAGAACCCACCAATCAAGACGCCTAGAAACGCAAGCACAAATTTAATGTCCATGCATTTAATTTTTTAATAACACACAAACTATTTTACAATTCAGTTCAAAAAGATGCATGATTAGCAATATTTTATAGCGGCAGTAGAAATGAATGAATTAAAATGACTGAATTGAATAAATAAATCCTCTGATTTATAAGATTCCCATTTATTTTTTCAGCCTCCCCATGTTTTCTTTTTGTAGGGACTATGGCTGCTCTATTCAAGTTCCTACAAAATATAGACAATTAACATTATTCTTCAAGAATTTAAGTTCAATGTAATTTGTAACCACAAATTATAAGTTAGGTAGTTTTTTCAAATAAGTCTTGTGAGTCAGTCCCCTTGATCTTGAATTATTTCTATGTGGAACTACTATTATTTTATTACTTATAAGAAGAACACAAAAATTTAAACATCATGCAAAAAAGAAATTAAAACATGGAATAGAATGGATACTCTTGGGATAACCCTCCAAGGGGTGCTATAGTTTGATTTTCCATAGCTGGACAGTCAGTGGATCAACCCAAGTCTAATGGGGTATGAGACTTCTTACTTAAGAACCACTAGATGGGGTTCTTTCTAGATTAAAATATTTGAAACTTTTGTAGTACACCTTGTGTACCTTTAATCAAATCCCCCACCTTAACAGTAGAGTACCTCATGTTTAATGGTGGAGGGTAAAACATGATATAGGGGCACTTCCCCTCTTCTGAATCTTGAGGTTGAGGGTGAACAAATAGTATGAATGAAACTCTTGGATGTAACATGTCCTCTGGTTCAATATAGTGAACACATTATTCCTTGATAACAATAAATGTGTCATCATCCACTTCTGGTCCTATGAAAAACTCCAATAGCTCCTATTAAACATAAATGCCCAAACTAGAATTTTCATCCAGAATTACAAGTTCTAGAAATTCCTCAAAGATGAAACATCATTCTTCTCATGACTCTCCAGAAAATCCCAGAAGTGATTTTCGTTATCAATACCTACAATGAGAGAAACATAGTCAATATTAGATTCAATAAAATCAAATTCAGATAAAAATACAGTTTCATCCAAAAAATGGTCAACTTCCTAAAGTATTGCAGCTTATTCATCTTCCAGATAGAACAGTTGTACTAGGAGAAGGTTAGTAGTAGGAGTGAGGTAGTCAACCTTCTCCATCCTCTCTTAGAAATGTAACACCTCATTTTATGAATCTTCCAAGGAAATATAGATGATTTCTTGTGCTAGTTTCCTCTGTTGAATCATTAATAATCACTAAAAATGTTAGTGAAATTAAAATCATTAATATAAAAATTAAGATAAAATGATCCTCAAAGAAATGCCCAACATATTTAATGTCTCTATGCTATATCTCATTTCAACTCCTAAAAACCTCATCATAAGGTGTATCTTTCGTCTCAAGATTTGAATCCAGGGGTAGTTCATTTTCAAAAATGGTACACTCCATCTATTTTCAATATAAAAATCAGGTAAGAGATGATAGAATTCTTTATGTTACTTAACTAAGGCTTCTATGGTTTGTGGTCTCAAATCCTCCTTGAATTTTTCAATTATTTCTACAAAATTTTCTGAATGAAAAATGATGAGTTATTCCCTAATTCTATAAGCAAGAAATCTAATATAATCTTTTAAGGGTCAATGTGGTGTCATCATTTTTTTTTTTGGTTTTTTTGGTTTTTTTTAAATAAAAAAATTGGAAAACACCACAAAGGAAAACCTTGATTCACCAGAAACAACACCAAAATTTTATATTATCCTTTTCATGAGGATGGTAAAGTTTACATTTATAGTACCTAAGATATAGCACCATGGCTAAACCTAGGGTCACTCTCAAATAAGCAGTGTTGAATTCCCTAGTGGCCCTTCCTAAAATATTTTTTATGTTTTTTTATATTTTGAAAATAGAAAATCAAAATAGTTAAAACAGTGAAACAATTATTAATAACATAGTGGAAAAGATTGTGAAACACTAATAAACACCGAACAAACATAGGGAAAACAAAACTAAGTGAAAATAGGAATAAACAGAAAGATAGACACAATCCAAGAAAAAAAACACATAGAACAAAAAATGATATAAAGATAGACACCACAGTCGGTGAGAACAAGGAAAGATCTAGGTTGATCCACCCTCTACTTTATATCACAGATCTACTGAAAAATAAATCCAAAACTTTCAACCTAACTTAGTGCATGTCTGATGGGTCATATCATACACATCCCTCATCAAAACATTGAAAACTCAATCATAGAATTTCTTCACTGATTGAGCATTCCTCCAAATTAGAAAATGATATACTCAACAAGGTCACCCCAACCAAGAATTTTTACAAGATAGAATGAACTTGTTGATATATTTGATTTGCACAACCCATCTCAATTGTTTAGTTCAAGAAATTGAGAAAGGAAGGTGAAAATAAATGAAGTGAGAAAGTAGAAACTAATCCAGCGCAAGCATACACCCACGCACACCATATTCTCTTTCATTGTTCATGAAGGTAGAGAAGAAAATAGTGATCACAGTAATGCTTTGATCTCTAAATCATATTGGGTTTCATTTGGTGGATATGGCCCCAAAAATTGGATCTCCATCATTGGAGATTTCTGATCACGACACAAAATAACAGAGAAGGAGGAAACACGAACAACACAAACATCACAATACAAAAAAACACATTATTTGGTTCATCAAAAAAAGCATCACATGTATCTATAGAGAACAGAATAAAACACAAAACAAAGAAGAAATAGAGGATATGGAAATAGAGGAGTAGGGTCCTGTCTCTAGGTTTAAGATGATCCCCAGTCCAGGGTGAATGGATAGGAAAAAAGTTGTGTGGAGTGTCTCCCATATAAAATGAATGACTCGGGTTTCTTTTATTTGAAAATGAAAAATTGGAAGAAAAAAAATGAAAAAAATCAAAATCCCGGCATCAGATTCCACATGGAGCCCTTTGAGATGCATTTCACCAGCTCAAGTGAATTGCTAGTGAGTGTAACTGTCCTCTTGGAACGACCTATGCATCCCCTTCCAATTGTGATGATGTGATTATGACTAGATTTTCCTTCGACCCATGATATGCTCCCCTCACTGCCAACAACATAAAATAGAGTGACATTAGCTGATTCCAAAATAAGAACTATTTGAATAAAAATAATTAAAAAATATAAAAATTCATATTAATATTAAAGGTATTAATAATTAATAATGTGTCTTTATATAACTATTTATTTACTAATATTAATAAAGTATAAGTTTTTAATATAGTATATGTATATAAGTAAATTTATTATTATTATTATACATATTATTATTATATATACTATATTAATTATATATATATATATTATGATATATTATATTAAATATTAAATGTTATAATATATATTGTATAAAAAATTAAATGGGGATGGGGGGAGGGGTTTGGGTTGTCTGGCTCGCAGATGGGAGGAGAGTGATGGGGAAGGGGTCACGGGGGTCGACGGTGAAGTAGAGGGAGTTGAAGGCTCAGGTAGAGGGGAAGGGTGGTGCTAGTTTGCGTAGAGTGTTGTCATCTCGCAGAGGGAGAATAGGGGATCCAGGTTGAAGTGTTGGACATGAAGGAAGACTGTGGATGTGGCTTTCTAGACATGGGTGATGTGGATAGGTTATAGGATGGTGGGGGATGATTGAATTCAGATATGATAAAATGGTTTCTTGCAAGGGTGGATATGTGGTGGTTCAAATTTGGAGGGAGTAGGGGGTCACAACAGTCAACGGTGCACTAGATGGAAAATGAAGGTGGTTGGAAAACATTAGAAAGGGGAGGCAGGTCTTCTAAGCGGCTTTGATCTATGCTCAGTGTAGTGTATTTAAAATAAAAATTGTGATTCCATCTAGTTTGTTATGTGTTCTTCAGATCTGGACCACTAATTTCAAATTGTTCACTTTTGAGAATACTTTCAAAATTTGGAGGGGTCTTCTTGCTATGGGTTCAGATCTAAATTTTTTTTCATCTATTTTTTTTTGTTGATTTTACCTATTGAGGTTCATTTTCTTTTATTATTAATTTGTGTTTATGCTACTACCATGGATTTGATTATGTTTCCATTGGGTTTGTGTTGTGTTGTGAGTCGAAGCACTAGGGTGGTGGTGATGGGGGGTGAAGACCATAATGGTGACATGGAGTCGACATTGCAAAAGGTTAGAGATGACTCTAAGCCATTACTAGTTTCTGGAGGCGTGTGGGGTGTAATGGGGGAAGGAAACGATTAGAAGGAGGAATAGTGACCTGAGTCACCATTCAATGCAGTGTGGAAATGGTGAGTCAAACAAGTCCTCATTGTAAGCGGCTGTAAGTAGTGGTGACTGGTGGAAATGGTGACATGAGTCACCGGTGGATTGGGTGCTGGTGGTGGTACCTAAAAACATAAGAGAATCAACAAAAAAATATTTACAAAAAAATAGATATTACTAAGAATAAAAAACAAAATAATTAAATTGGTAAACTAAAAATAATTATTTAAAGTTTCCAAAACAAAATCCAAATTAATTTAATTATAGATTAATTATTAAAATTAAATAATTAATTAAAATAAATAATTTTAAAAACAAAAAAAATTGAAATAATGAAAGAATAAAAATAATAAAAAACTTATAATTAAAATAAAAACAAAAGTATAAAAAATAAAAGTTATACAGAGAAATAATAAATTGAGTTTATTATTGAAAACCCACAAAAATAAATCTTAAAATACACACTTTTAACAAATAAATGGAATTTTAATAATTTGATCTACAAGATACAATAATTGTTAATTATTACACAAAATACATTATTTTAATTATAAAAATAGAAGAAAAAGTGAAAAATGATGTTGCAAAAAGTAATAAAATTAAGCCACATCACATGTCACTCCTCTTTTCAAGATCAATATACTTCCCCTTTAAAATCATAAATTATTCAATCAACATAAGAATGAGAATGTGTGATAATCAAAACTTAACCTTTATCTTTTTCTTGAATTTTAGTTTTTCACATGAAATGATAAATTTGTAGTAGCTTAATTTTATTTTAACTCCCCCTTAAGGGATAAGGTTCAATAATTTTCATTATGGATGAATATTTATTAAAATTAAATATAAGAATATCTTTTTATACTATTTGAAATGTTGTGAGGAGGCATTATGATACTATTTAAAGCACTCCAATATAAAAAATTCTATTTTCCTAGAGTTAGATGTCAAGTGGGTCTAGAGGGAGGGGTGAATAGACTAATTTAAAATTTTAAGCAGTTATTAAAATTTGTGAAAAATAAAACAATCAAGGTAAAACATTACTATATACAATTAAAATGTAGAGTTTATGTTAATATATAGTGGAAATAAAAAAAAGGACTCAAAAAATTTTATATTAGTTGGAATCAAAGTGATATTAAATTTACCCTTCACATATCTCTGCTCCTTGAGCAAAATATTATAACTATAGCCTCACTTTTTAAAGGGAGTGAACCTAATTAAAACCCTTATTTTTCAACTTGGAGTAACAATACAAATATCTTACCTTCTTATAGACCGAGGAACAACCCACAAGACCTGAATTTTTCAACCTAGAGGATTAAACCAAAAACATGTTATTTTTAATGTAGAGGTATAACCAATACCCATACCTTCTATTAAAGATGTAAAACCATTATATACTTGATTTTTAGAATGTAATACAAAAATTAAAATGATTAAGAAAAAGTAAAATAGACAATCAATGTAACTGAAAAGTGAATAACCAAAATAGAAATTATTTAAAATTTGATATAACTTTATTACTCGAATAAGATATTTTCATGATATATCACTTTTAGTGATCATGATAGTATAAAAGAAGTCACAGTTGTAATAACACACATTAATAATTTTTTGTATCATACTCCCCTAAATAGTAATAAATGGTAACTGTTTAGTCATCCTTCATTTGGATCCTTCAGTCACTATTTATAAACAAATATGAAATGATTAGTTCTCAATGTTTCCTAAAATATAATAAATTGTTGAACCAACCAAGGTTTTTAAATATTGATATATCCACTGATCGTTTCAAAAAATAGTTTCCATAATCACAAGACTATACTTAATCCTAGATGAGAAAAAATAGAATGAATTGTAAAAGATAAATATATAAAACAGAATTAAATAAATATTGTATTCTAATATTTAAAATAATTTAAAAAGACTCAACTAAAAAAATTTCATAAAAATTTACATTTATATTATTCGACAATAATTTAACTAAAATCATATACTAATAAAAAAATAGTTTCATAAGAAATATTAAATACCATAGTGATATTTCATAAGAATCAAAAAATATTTAGAAAATAGAGTAAAATATTTTTCTTAAGTATAAACAGACCAAAGTTTATAAGAATTAATTTATATTTTTTAATTTTTTTTGAAAATCAATGTAAGAATGATTTTAGAGACAACATAAGCATAATACCATGTAAGAATTAATCCATATAAGAATAAATATATGTATGAATCAATTTTGAAACATTGTAATCTACATATGAATAAAATTCATGTAAAAATAATTCATGTAAGGATTAATATATGAGTTCATAAGGATCAATTTTAATTTCATAAGAATGATTTTTGAATCATGTAAGGATTATTTAAAATCTATACAAGGGAGATTTAAAATCTATATAATGGTAAAATACAAACTTCAAAATATTCATACGTAAGATCTTCACAAACATAAGAAATACATAATATATTTTAATGCACAAGATATTAATACATAAAAAGATTCATATGTAATATTTTCAAGAACAATATGTATTATAAATTTCAGTTCTCCCTATAGTGTGTAATATTTTATAAAATGTAAAAAATTGAGTTTTTCTAGTATGAAACATAAATATTCTTTAGTAAAAATCATCCATAATCTATTTTTAGTCTCTAAGGGGATACATAATATAATATAATTTGAAAAGAAATATAACAAAAACCTGATGAAAAATCAAAATAATAAGAGTTAATATGAATTTAAGTAAGAATAAGAAACTTAGATATTTTTTTACTTCCTTCAAATTGAAATTATTCATAAACCGTCTTCTCTGTAATTAATTTTATAAAAAACCAATCTCAAATAGTTTATAAGAAATTCAATAAACTTCATATTAATATTATTCTGAGTTGGTAATTCTTTACTATACTCATATGTCTTTAAAATAAATTCATAAAACATTACAACACTTTGTAAGACATTAAAATAGTATAAACTGATTTTTAAAAAATTTATACATTAAAAAATACTAAAAACTAAAAAATATAAACAATTTTTAGAAGATGAATGAAATTTATGAATACTAGAAATATATACCAGAATAAAAACAACTAATATAAAAACTCTATTAGAGTGAAATTCATTATTAAAATCCTAATCAAACAACCAAGCTATCTAAGTAACAAACATAAAAGTTAGATTTTTAAAATCATCATGGATTTTTGAAGCATATTTAATAATCAAATATGTTGTAAAAAATAGAATTTTATAAAATAGAGTTTTTTAATTTTCATTATTAAAAGAATAATAGGTAAAAGAGTATAACCAGAAGCCAAACTCTAACAATCTATAATTCTAATAATCTCTTTAAGTTTAAACACTTACAGTCTCCAAATGTCAAAATCTAACATTTTATCCCTTTTTGGTAATAAAAAAACTAGTATTAAAAATAAATAAAAAATATCCCTTTTTTAAATAACAAAATTTTACAAAAAAATATAGAAAAAATATTAAAAATATAAAGACTTCCAATTTTTTAAGAAAATTTAAAATAAAATATTTTCAATTTAAAAAAAAATATCATCATTTAAAAATGAAAGAAATATTTAAACATAAAATTATTATTATAGTAAAATGAATCAAAAATACTAAACAATGTATCTTTACATGATATCAATAATTAAAAACAATTATAAATTCATAAATCAAAAATAATAAAACTAATTAAACTCATCTCTAAAAATAATTAAAACTTAACTCCCCTGAAATTAATGCATACTAAAAATAACTAAACTGTATACAATATAAATAGTTAAAAAATAAGGAAAATGAAGATTTAAAATATAAATATACTTCCTTAAATATCTATCTTGAATAGGTATAACATTATATTTATAATAGTTGAAATAGTTCCTATATAAAAACAATTATATTATTTAAAAAATTTAATGTTTTATAAATAAAAAATAGTAACTACACTAAAAACTCATTCCTATAAAGAGTTAAAAGTTTCATTATTGAACGTAAAAAATTATTTTTTAAAAAAATTTGTAATATATAAGAGTTTATAAAAAATATCAGTTAATTGATCATTAGTTGAAACAAATTCAAAATAAATATCTCATTTTCATAAATGATTTAAATAAAATGATATCTTACATTGATATGTTTAGTTATATAGTGTTGAAAATGGTTTTTAAAATAGAAATTATAGATTAATTATCATAATAATTTGTAAATTTATTAAAATAAGAATCAAAATTTGATAATATTTACTTAATCCATAAACATTGACTACAATATTGTGAAACAACTATGTAGTCTACTTCAGTAGTGGAAAAAGTAACCAATAACTATTTCTTAGAACTCCAAGATGTCAAAATATTTCCTAGAATTTGAAACATGCCTAAATTACAGTTTCAATCAATTCTAAAACCTGTAGAATCAGAATAAAAACACCAATTAAATCAAAATAGGCTTTATAAGGTTAAAACAAACCATAATTTATTGTTCCTTTAGCATATTTAATAATTATTTTAACAAACATTAAATGAAATTACTTTGGGTTGTATTTAAATATAGTAAACATGTATACAAAAAAAATTAAATCAGGTTTACTAGTAGTGAAATATTGTAATTTTTTTATATTCCTATATTTATTTAATATCAATAGCTTTTTAGCTTCTTTATAATAAAGTTACATACAGTACTCTTGGGGTTTCAAAATCTTTTACTAAAATGAAGGCCAAATATTTTAACTAATTATTTATCATATTTATAGTGATTTAAAAATAGACAATCATTTCATTGAGAAATTTGAAGTCCTAAAATGAATTTTAATTATCTCATTTTTCTCATATTGAATTCAATATCATTAAATTAGAAAATGTTTTACAAATTTTTTCTCTTGATGATCTAAATATAATATCATCAACATAAATTTAAATTATCAAAATATCTTTAGAAAATTTGATAATAAAAAATATAGGGTTAAATCATCCTTTTAAAAAACTATTTTTCAATAAAAAATGAGAAATACTTTCATACCAAGATTGAGGAGATATTTATGTTCATATTGGGATTTAAAAAGTTTTGAAACATGATTATAAATTTTTTAAAGTTTTAATCTAGTTTTTTTTAACAAAATATTCTATAAAAATTAATCCATTTAAAAATTCACTTTTGTTGTACCTCTCGTTCCCCTCGTTGTTTGATTTTCATGATCATAATCACCTTATTATTTGTCTAATTTTGTTTGAAGTGTTTTTGAATGATAGGTACAAGGTTGCCAAGAAGTTTTCCCAAGAATGGACAAGAAGTGGACTGAAATTCAGTCCACCGGCCAACCGGTGTGATAGCACCGGCCAGCCGGTGGACCTGGCAGAGGCATTGCCCACTGCCAGGCTCCACCGGTCAGCCGGTGGCTTGACCACCGGCCAGCCGGTGGCAACCTGATTCAATAGTGAGACCTACTGTCTCACCACCGGCCAGCCGGTGGCCTTCTCACCGGCCAGCCGGTGGCTCCTGGGCAAAAGCATTCTCCACATTCCAAGGCACCGGCCAGCCGGTGGACAAGCACCGGCCAGCCGGTAGCCCAGTCAAACTAGCCGTTGGCTTTGACCAGTCAACCCTCTTTTGGGCTCCAACGGCTCCGAAGCCTTTTCCAACGGCTCCGAAGACTCCCGAAGGGTTCCATGCCTATAAATAAAGGCCAAGGAAGCCCCGGACACACCCCGGATCATATACGAATCCAACGGACATATTTTGTATCAATTGGCCAACCTCCGGTGACTTCCTTCAAAGGAACCTCAAGTGCTCCAACAACTTCCACATCCAAGGAGCTCCACCAAAGAAGCTTGGAAGCGGCCTTCAACATCTCCAATCATTCAAAGGCGCCCAAGGCTTCTTCTCATATACGGTTTTTATTGTATATTTATTTTGAGCTTTAAATTTGGGTTTGTGCCTACAAACCCCAACACCTTTTCTCATCCCTCTTTCTTTTGGGTTTCACATCACCACTAAGGTGTGAAGAGGTTTCTTCAAGCCTTTCCTTTTGAAAGGCTTGTGTCATAGGTGAGCTAGCCTTCACCTGTAAGAAGGCTAGTGGGTTCTTGCTCAACCACCAAAAGCAAGCTGTAATAGGTTCTAGTGCTACCTCAAAGCCTAGTGGGTTTCTTTCTAAAACCATTGAAAAGCAAGCGGTAGAATCTCTCAACAGTTTAGTTGGGAGCGGAGACGTAGGCCGGGTTTTTGGCCGAACTCCGTTATCAATTGCGTGTCTTGCCTCTTTTATTTTCCGCTGCACTTTCACTTTGATTTTAATTTGTTAATCATTTTTTAAAAGGCAATTCACCCCCCTCTTGCCATCACTCCCCGTTTTTCTCCGACCATCAATTGGTATCAGAGGGTGGTTGGTCTCGGGACCGGTGTGGGCTTGGGGGGGGGGATGTTGTGTCCTGGGCTCAGGATTGTTGGGCCCCCGCCAGGATTGTTGGCGCATGTGCCCGGTAACCAATCCCACATCGGTTGTGGAGGGAGATTGGTGGGTGCTTGAAATTCCCGTGCCTACCTTCCCCTCAGCAACGCGTTTTAAAGCCGTGAGGCCTGGGATAGCAACTGGGCCAGAGCGGACAATATTGCTGGGCCAAGGGATCCGATCCAACAATTGGTATCAGAGGCAAAATTTGAATAATTCCCTAAACCGTTTTCAAATTAAAGATCCTTTTTGATGGCTTCTACCGCTTCTTCTTCTCAAACCCTCGAAGGTCATTCATTGGGTCGTGCTCCATTGTTTGATGGAACCGACTATTCTTTTTGGAAAACCCGCATGACCACTTTTTTAAAAAGTATTGGTTATCCAATTTATAAAATTGTTATGCAAGGATTTTCCCTCTCCTCTCCCGATGAGTCTAAATGGACCCCCAATGACATTGCTTATTTTGAGCTTGATGGCAAAGCCATGAACGCTCTTCATTGTGGTCTTGACCGTAATGTTTTTAATTTCATTTCTACTTGCTCTACTTCACATGATATTTGGAAATATTTAGAGCTAACCCATGAAGGTACTAGCATGGCTCAAAAGCAAGAACCCGCTCAAAAGCAAGAACCCGATGCAAAATCCGTACCCGCTTGCCCACTTCACAAGAAAAGGGCCAAGAAGAAGAAAAAGAAGAAGGCTTCAAAGGAAACATGGAGTGATAGCTCCTCCTTCTCCTCCTTCTCCTCAAGCGACCAAGGTACAAAATGCCTAATGGCAAAACATGAGGTATCATCTTCCGACTCTTCTTCCTCATCATCCTCTAGTTCTTCCAATTCTTTTAATCATTTATCATATGAAGAACTCCAACATGCTAGAGACCAATTAGAAAATGGTTTTCATGAACTTTCTTCTAAATTTGTTTCTTTGAAAAAGAATTTCAAAAAACTTTCCTCCTAAAAAGAACAACTTCTCAAAGAGAAGGAGGAACTCTCCCTAAAAATCCAAAATTTCCCAAATGTTGATTCTTTGGAATCGACCATCAAGGACCTTAGAGAATCCCTAGCCAAATTCACCCAAGGGGAACAAAATCTTTCAAAATTTCTTGGTTCCCAACGAATATCTAGAACCACCAATGGACTTGGCTATACCAATGTAGCTTCCTCCTCCCATGCTCCAACTGTTTTTGTAAGGGGGAGCTCTAGTTTTAAATTTTGCAACTATTGTAAGAAACCCGGGCACCTCATTTATGAGTGTGATTGCAAAAATGCCCGGTACGGTCAACCCAAATCTATTTTTTATTCGGACGAGTTTTATAGGAGAAGACCCGCCATGAAACAAATTTGGATTGAAAAATCCCTTTTGGCGAGTCTCTCCGGGCCAAAAATAGTTTCGTTTCCCCGATGATCTTTTGTTTTATTTTGGGGGATAAATTTTCTTAAAATTCAAAAATCTCTTTCGATTCATTTTTCAATTTAAATTTTCAATTCATTTTTGATTCAAAACTCTCAATTTCAAAAATTTCATTTGGTTTCAAATTTCAAATTTCAATTGGCTTTTGATTCAAAACTTTCAATTCAAACTGTTATTCATATTTTCATTTCAATTTCAAAAATCTCAATTGATTTTTAATCTCATATCTTGTTTTTCAAACCCTTTCCCTCAATCAAGTTTTATGCCCCGTGCTATTTTGATAATCACAAAGGGGGAGAAATTTCTTGATTGATTGGGGGAGAATCCTTTTCATCATGCTTAGAATTTCCTTTCAATTTCAGTTTTTTACATTAATTGTTTTGGTGATTGTGATCATCAAAATAGGGGGAGATTGTTGTACCTCTCGTTCCCCTCGTTGTTTGATTTTCATGATCACAATCACCTTATTATTTGTCTAATTTTGTTTGAAGTGTTTTTGAATGATAGGCACAAGGTTTCCAAGAAGTTTGCCCAAGAATGGACAAGAAGTGGACTGAAATTCAGTCCACCGGCCAACCGGTGTGATAGCACCGGCCAGCCGGTGGACCTGGCAGAGGCATTGCCCACTGCCAGGCTCCACCGGTCCGCCGGTGGCTTGACCACCGGCCAGCCGGTGGCAACCTAATTCAATAGTGAGACCTACTGTCTCACCACCGGCCAGCCGGTGGCCTTCTCACCGGCCAGCCGGTGGCTCCTGGGCAGAAGCATTCTCCACATTCCAAGGCACCGGCCAGCCGGTGGACAAGCACCGGCCAGCCGGTAGCCCAGTCAAACTAGCCGTTGTCTTTGACCAGTCAACCCTCTTTTGGGCTCCAACGGCTCCGAAGCCTTTTCCAACGGCTCCGAAGACTCCCCAAGGGTTCCATGCCTATAAATAAAGGCCAAGGAAGCCCCGGACACACCTCGGATCATATACGAAGCCAACGGACATATTTTGTATCAATTGGCCAACCTCCGGTGACTTCCTTCAAAGGAACCTCAAGTGATCCAACAACTTCCACATCCAAGGAGCTCCACCAAAGAAGCTTGGAAGCGGCCTTCAACATCTCCAATCATTCAAAGGCGCCCAAGGCTTCTTCTCATATACGGTTTTTATTGTATATTTATTTTGAGCTTTAAATTTGGGTTTGTGCCTACAAACCCCAACACCTTTTCTCATCCCTCTTTCTTTTGGGTTTCACATCACCACTAAGGTGTGAAGAGGTTTCTTCAAGCCTTTCCTTTTGAAAGGCTTATGTCATAGGTGAGCTAGCCTTCACCTGTAAGAAGGCTAGTGGGTTCTTGCTCAACCACCAAAAGCAAGCTGTAATAGGTTCTAGTGCTACCTCAAAGCCTAGTGGGTTTCTTGCTAAAACCATTGAAAAGCAAGCGGTAGAATCTCTCAACGGTTTAGTTGGGAGCGGAGACGTAGGCCGGGTTTTTGGCCGAACTCCGTTATCAATTGCGTGTCTTGCCTCTTTTATTTTCCGCTGCACTTTCACTTTGATTTTAATTTGTTAATCATTTTTTAAAAGGCAATTCACCCCCCCTCTTGCCATCACTCCCTGTTTTTCTCCGACCATCAACTTTTATATCCATTTAATACATTTTAAAAACTTTAAAAGATGTATAATTTAAGGTTATTGGGTATCCTTATCTTTAGGTTAAAATAATTTTATTCAAATTGTTTTAATTGTATTTTAAATTCTGTTGTGCATTTTTATAACTGTTTTATCATGACATTCTATGAATAAGATAAACACATAATTGTAATTTGATTTATTGTAATTAAAATTGTATACTCTATTTAATCATAGTTACTTTGATTAAGATATCCATGTAATTATTATATCTTTGTTACTATGATATTATATATTGTGTAAATGATACATTGTGAATATGATAACTGTGATTATGAATCTACACTGATTATTAGAATTGTTTTGATTACGTTTATCTGTATACTCTGATAATATAATAATCAACCTAACTATGAAAACCTAATAACCAGACCCAAGGCCAAGTCTGACTAAATAATTAAGTGGTTTTGTGGATTTTTTTCTAACTTAATTCTTATAAGATTCTTCCTTCTTATAAAAGTAAATAATTTTTAAACTACAATTCACCTTCTTCTTATAATAAAGAAATCTATTATTGATCATTCAATCCAATAATTATATCTACTATAATCATAAAAATAACAAATTAATTTAGTTTTCTATCTAAACATAATGTTTTTATAGAACCAAAAAATATAAATAAATAATTTTTAGTTGTATTACTATCTTTACTTCATTAATAGACTGAAATCATCATTTCCTATTCTTTCCTTTCACACATGAGTAAAATATATGATACTTATCCCCTTTGAGTCTAGGAAAATGTAGTACAGTTTGATTTTATTAAACCATATGTAGTAATTTGAAATTTATATCTCCAATAGTCTTATGCCATAAAACACCATCGATTTATAAAACATTAATATATTTAGCATTTCTAATAGTTATCTTAGAAAAATAAATTGAATAAATGTTATATTTTCTGTTAGCATAAATAAAATGCATTCATTTTTTAAAACTAATCATTTATAATTTTAAAATTTTAAAAACATACCATCATCACATAGTTTTGATATATAAATAATATTATGTTTAAAAAAATAAACATTTAATACTTTATAAATAATAAAATAATTATAAGTATGAACTTCCCCAAAACCTTTTAGGATGCCTTTTGAGTTTTCTACAAATGTGAAAGTCCCTCCATCACAAATATTTTATTTTATAATGTTTTATGGTTCTATAGTCATGTTTCTGGATCACCCAGTCTCTATGTACTATGTTCCCTTCTTGATACTTCTATGAAATTTTCCAAAAAAATCATTTAGAATTATTTTTGATACCCGTTCAACTTTTGGTCCAATAAGATTAGTAAATGAATTCATCAGTACCCAAATAAATTTTAGACATTTAATCTCAAGTAATCTAGAATAAAATTTTGTATAAATTATTTGGTATGTTTTAAATATTTAGAAAATATTGATGAACATTCACTTGAATAATGTCTATAAATTTTAAATCTAAACAAATTAACAGTAGAAATACATCCTTTAAATTTTTTAATAAAGATATCTTATACATTTTAACCAATTGGTTGTCATATCAAAGTTCATTTTTTTATTGATCTTATTCATAGAAATAATTTTATCGTAGCTCTCATTTCCCAGTACAAAAGTAGTTAATTTATCTTTTAAGCTAACAATTTCATTCTTAAGATTTCTATTCCCTTTTTGAGTATATTCTAGATCTTCAAGAACTTTATATTTATAACATGAAACCATATTTTCATGTTTCTCATTTTCTTGAATAAGATTTTTATTTTCTAAAAAATGCTACATATTTCTTCCATTTATTTATTTATAAATCTCCCCCAATATTTATATATATCTCTATGATATCTCATTTTTTTATTCAATTTAGAAACACCTATCTGTTCAAAATTAGAATCATAAGTAGAGATAAATCCAGAGTTACTATTGACCTCATTTATCGTATCCATTATGAATAGATTTGTTGAATCCTTCTAAGATGTACATCCTTCAATCAAATATGATTCCTCGATGAAACCCCATCCCACAAAAAATACCCTTTTGAAAATTTTCATGAAATTTTTATCTTCTATTTATTTCTTCAGTTTAGGGAAGTCTGACTTGATAGGACTATAGTTTTTACATACATAATAAATAGTTTTAAAATATCATTATAAGGATTTGAGTTACATTTTTTTAATTCATTTTGATAATACATTTTTTATTTCCTTTTAAATATTTTTTCCCTTTAAAAAATTTGTAAGAACCTTTTACAAGTTACGCATGCTACTTCATTTTTGTTTCCTTATACATCAGAATATGAAGAGTGAGACGTAACAATTATATTATTTTTAATTAAAAAACCATTATTCTATTCATTTCTTCATTAATAATATTCTCCAATTCCACTTTATAACCACCAGGGATATTATAAGATCATCTAATGTGTAATTTTTTAAATTATTAATCTAATATATGGAAACCTTCTTTGTATTCCACTTTTTCAGTAATGATCTCAACACTATGTCTACTATGACAATATTTTCTAGGGATTCTAACTATGTGTTCATTACTTTAATAATAGTTGTAAACCAATGAAAAAAAAATTCAAATATTCTTCTTCTCTATTTAAAAATATTGATATTCTTCTCTAAGCATTCCCCACTTGGTTCTTTCTAGTTTTTCTTTTCCACAGTGTGCAACCTGCAGTATCCTCTAGATTTCTTGTGTATTTTTTTCATAAAAAAACATGAAAAAAATACTTTTATTTTTAAAAAAATAAAAAAAACCCATAAATTTGTGTTTTAAAAAATATTTAGAAGCCTCATTACCAGAAAAATAATCAAGGTCACAATTTAGAAGTCTGTAAGGTTTAATAATAATAATATAGTGTTTAAAACATAGATGCTCAAGGTAATCTTCCATTTGAGCTTACCAGTATTCATAACCATTTCCATCAAAATATAGTAGTCTTTAAGAAATCATCCATAATTTTAATTAAAACTAGATATCTCAACAAATATCTTTAAAAAAAATTATTTACAGTTTAGATAAAGGATTAAATGAAAAAAAATATTATAAAAATACCATTGATCCAAAGGTAAGGATGTCATAAAAAATGTTTTCCCAGAGAATATGTAGAAAATGTCCTAAGGGGTTGGTGAATATACTACTTTAAAAATTGAATCAATTATTAAAATTTAAACACAATAAAATAATCTAAATTTAACTTTACTAGTTCAGCTTAAAGTGCAGTTTTTAATTGAATATAAAGAAGAAATAAAAATAAACAAGAACACCAAAATTTTTATAATAGTTCATATCAAAGTGATCATACTTCTACTTTTTAATTATATCTAATATTTAAGGAAAATTTCATCACTGTAACCTTAATTTTGAAAGGTAAGGAAAATATAATTAAAAATATACCCTTTTCAACCAAGAGGTAAAACTCAAAAATAATTCATTTCTATGGAAAACGGAATAACCCACAAGTCCTGCCTTTTCTAACATGGACTCGCATTTCAAAAAGAATTACCTCGTATAGTGGAGGTATAACCAATAAAGATACCTTTTTTATGGAGTTATAACTGATAAAAACATTCTTTTTTGAAAAAAAATTATAAACCAAAATGATTAAGAATAAATAAAAATAGATACATAATACAACTCAATATCAAATAACCAAAATAGAAAAGATTTGAAAGTTGATGCAACTCAATCACTCTAACAAGTTATTTTCATGGAAAATATATTTTGGTGACTGTGATAGTATAAAAACTATAATATTTACTATAGTGTACTTTAAACAATTTCTTATCTCTTTATTTATAATTGTAGTGAACAATTATTTTTCAGTCACCCACCATCTAGTCCCATCGGTCTGTATTTCTAAACAAATATCTTAGGGTTAGTTCTCGATGTTTAAAAAATCATGACCAAGATTTGAATCATCCGAGGTTTCTAAATATTTACATATCAATTGATCAAATCAATAATAGTTCCCATAATCATGATACTTATTTTAAAAAAAAATTTAAAAAACTAAAACAAAGTGTGAAACACACACACACACACAAAAATAAAATAAATATTACATTCTATGGTGAAAAAAATATTTCACATCTCAACTAAAATGTTGTCCAAAATTTTTATATTTATATCATTCAATAATAATTTCACGGATGTGATAGAAAATTGAACAAATAGTTTCAAAATAAATATTAAAAATCATAACAACAATTCATAAGAATCAAACAATATTAAAAAAATTGTGTAAACTCTTTTAATCAAGAGTTTACACAAAAATATATAAGAATCATATATATAATAATTAATCAAGATAAGAATAAAATCATATAAGAATAAATATATATAAGAATCAATTTTTAAATAGAGTAATCCACACAAAAATAAAATTCAATTAAACAAACTTTACATAAGGATCCGTGTATGAGTTTGTAAGGATCAAATTTAACTTCATAAGTGTGACTTTAAAATCATGAAATGATGCTTTAAAATATATATGTGGTATATTTATAATCTATATAAGGATAAAATATAAACTTTGAAGTATTCATACATGATATTTTCAGTAGGCATAAGTAATACATAATATATTTTAATGTGTAATATATTTATACTTAATAAAATTTTCTTATATATTATTTTTAAGAAAAATGCATAATATAAATTTTAGTTCTCATTATAGTGAATAATATTTTATACTTGGTAAAAAAAATTGAGTTATATTAGTGCGCAATATAAATCATCTTTTCTTAACTTTTTACATAATATTTTTTTAATCTATATAGAGATACATAATATAATTTTCATTGAAAAAATATAAAAAAACATGAATAAAATAGAAATAATAAAAGATAGCATGATTTGAAGTATTAATAAAAAACATAGTTGTTTGATCATTTACTTAAAATTAAAATGATTCATAATATATATTATATAAAATTACTTTTCTAAAAATTCAATCACTGAAAGTTTGTAAGACATTTAGTGAACTTTGTAAAACATTTTGACTAAATTCATGAGGCTTTATAATTTTTATAAATGTTTAAAATAAGTTCATAAAACAATATAATACTTCATATGACATTCAATTAAAATAATATAATTTTATATGACTTTATAACTTATAAAATATTGATAAATATAAAGTTAAATGTTTTGAAAAAGATGAATGAAATTTATTAATACTGAAAAATATACCAGCATAAACAAAATTAATATAAAAAATCCATCTGAATCAAAATCATTCTAAAAATTAAAGTCAAATAACAAAACCAACCAAGAAAGAAACAGTAAAAATATATGTTTAAAATCATCAATTATTTTCTAAACTTATGTATTAATCAAATAATGTTTTACAAAAAAAATATATAATTTTGTAAAATAGAGTTTTGTAACTATAACAATAAAAAGAATAAGATAGAAATTAGTAGAACCAAAAAAACTCTAATAATATCTCCAATTCCAAACACTAATAAACTATAAATATTAAACTCTAATAAATTCTTCTTATTCTAAAGTAATTAAAACAGCCATATTATTATCCCCCTAAATTAATCACCTTCAATTCCCTAGATAAAGAGACATCGGTAAAAAAAATATGTGAGAATAAGTTTTTTCCTCCTTTCTTCTCAATGAGAGTAAAAAAGTTTAGAGTATATTCTTAACCAAGATACTCCTTTATTTTCATCTCTAGTTTTTATATAACTCTTTATGATTTCACCATTTGTATTTTAAGTATCAATCATGGGAATCATAGATTTCTTAATTTTCTCAACTACTCCATTGTGTTGAATTTCCTTATTATTTTCTTTGGAAAGTAAATAACTTTGTCCATTTTGTGTTAGCTTCATTATTTTGAAAAATATTTTTTTGATATGGTAATATGATCAAATAAACTTTAGATAAATGTCTATATTTATTACTCCTTTAACAAAACTCCTCACTAGGTCTTGGGTTATAAACATTTAACAACCTATCATCAATTTGATTTCTTTAAGTAGAATTATTTGTTTTCCTTTAAGACTTAACTTATCTTATTTTTTATCTATATTTATTTTCATTCTGAATTGATCTATAAAAATAATCATAAATTATTTAAAATCATGATCATATTGCTTGAAACATGCACATGTTTTATTAGGAATGTCCTCTTCCAAAAAAATCATCCTATTTCTTTCATGGACTTATTCTCTTATTTTTTTCCTTGGATTTCTTCCATCAACAATTGCATCCATGGAATTTTTGCAATGGTCTATGGTATATCCTATTCTTACACACTAGAATAAGATTATTATCAAAGGTATGACACTCTTCTTATCCTTCTTGAGCATATTTATCTAAATATATTTATTTTTTCCATGACCTAAGTAATACTTACCTTTTGTTATATTCACCTTATGATTTTTTAGTCTTACATATTTATGTGATTTTGGAACATTATTGGATGTTTTGGACAATAATGAATCTTCACTATGACCAAAGTAATTGAAAATTCCACAAGTATTATCCAATATTTCAAGTCTATTGTAAATAAAAATATTTTTACCTTTATATTATGTTATTTGTAAAAACTCATCTTTGATCTCCCTTAATGTAATATTTCTTTGTTTTCTAGAGGTTGAAATTTAATGTATACTATTAGAAGCCTCATAAAAAAATATTTCATAGCACTAGTAGTATCCAACAAAACCTTGTTTTCCTATTTGACATTGGTGGAAAATTATGTTATAACTATGATTATAATGGTGGATATATCCCTTTTGATCATGGAAATAGGTTATAGACACATTCGACCATCCCATAGAGGATATTACCATAGTAATAGAGTTCAGGGTATTTTAATGGGATGAATGAACTATTAACATGGGATATTCCCATGGATATATCCTTAGAACCTAGGTGAATATGTAGCCATGGGAACTATTCCCATGGAGAAAACATAAAAATATAGTGTCCAGTGAGATTTGAACCCGTATCATTGGTTTGGGGGACCACAAACCTCTACCATTCATATATAACTATAGTTTTGTGTATATATAACATACACACACTCACTCACTCACACACACTTTAATATATATGTGTAAACCAATATCCATGGTTTACCATGGCTATAGGTGGTTTCTCATGCACTTCCCATGGGAAATATTCTTCCCGCTGTTTCACAGTAAATCCTATTTCCATAGTTGGTATTAATCATGTAAATTTTCCATTTTAGGTACACTTATATACATGTTCGGGGGTTGACCATGTCTATTGGATACCTATAGTGACAATCAATCCTAAACATAGATATATGCCTATGGACATAAGTCAAATTTCCAATAGTGTGAACTTTATTACAGAGAAATTTTACAGCTTTTTATTTATATCTTTTTCTTCACTAGTTAATATTATTTCAGTGGTAATATTATCTTATACATTATTATGTTCACCATTTAGGTATTTTTAGGTTTCTATATAATTTTCTCATTCAATAATTTTATATAATTTCAATTATAACCTATACTATTCATGAAAACAAATTTAGTTCCAATAATATTATATGAAAAAAATGAAACCTTATGGTTTAAGCTTGAAGTATATTTATCATTAGATGATATTAAGCTCATCTTGACACAATATAGAAGCCTTTTAGCATAATGAACCTTATTAAAATGTCGTATGATAATAACATTTCTCCCAAGAATTTGTGAAGAATCATCTTGACAATTTCCAAATTTTCTAATTCTCCTTCAAGCTCAAGACACATCATATTTAGGATATTATTATCATCCTCAACCAGTTTTATTCTATCATCACATTCTTTCATTATCTATATAATTTGATCATCATTAATCTTGATACTTTATTTGAAGGAATTTCTTAGATCATTCACCTTTTTAACTTTTATCTCTAATTGTGAATTCTTTACAGCCATAAAATATCATTGAGTCTCTTCCATAACATGGATCTTATCTTCAAAATAATTTATTCTATCATATTTCACATCAACTAATTTTGGAAATATTCCTCATTGACAGTGTGTTTTTCTTTGTAAAATAATAAATTCTAGTATTTTTCTTCACATCTTTGATGCGAGTGTCATACTTCTATAACATCTACGTCAATACATTTTTCATAACATCCTATTCCATATCTAGCTATAATGTATCATCCTATATACACTTGGAAAACAACAGTATATATATAATCACCTCATATGGGTTAATTTTAAAATAATCCTTAATTTCAAAATAAAAAACACTAAGTGATTCACCGTACACATACTCATCAACCCTTGAACTTGATTCTTCTAAAGGATCATTATCAATATATTTAACATGTAAAATAAAACTATAATTACCTTTACGTATTGGTGAGTAATATTTGTCTTTGTTCATATATAAAGACATTATTATCTTCTTAGATTGTATACTCTTCCTATTTTTGAATGTTTTTCCAAAAAACACATATAAACATTGATAGGGTATTCACCCACTTCCTCCAAACTGCACATCATATATGGAATATAAATAAAATCGGGAAAGAAAAAATAGATCAAGTAAGAGGAAAACTATAAATTACATAGAAGGATCATATAGTCACTCTGAGATGGGGGTGAATCTTTATAACCTTTGTAGTAAATTTTTTCTCCCATTTTAATCACCCATCTAAATATGTGAACCTTTTTTATCAGTTAAGATATATATATATAGAGACCTTCTAATGATTACCTAGAAAATAATTACCACATGAAAAGTAGTAAAGAAAACAAGAGAGAATAAAACATTATATTTATTTGGTTCAACCCTAATAGGGAAATCAACTCAAGTATATTTTCAGTTCATGTATAAGATGAATAAATACACTATATTATATAAGTAAATACAACTGAATATATCCTTAAAATCATCTTCCATCTCCTAAAAAGTTCTTTATATTGATTCTTGAATGTTTAAAAAGGTTACTTATGAAAAATACATGAAATATACTTCAAATTTCACTATATCACCCTGATAATATCTTCTTCCTTAATTAGTGTCTTAAGAAACCAAATGATAATCTGTTATAGCCTCACAAACATTAGTTTCTTCCAGAAAATTATCTTCTAGTCCTTATTCCAGATCGGGACCACTTTCTTTACTCAACTAAATATTTATTGAGACTTATGGGATCTTAAATCATAGTATCTCCTTAATCTCAGAGATTAATGACATAGTTGTTATCTTCTAGTCTCTATCTCTCAAAACTCTCCACCTTTTTATTCTTTCTTATCTTCTATTTCTCACAATAATAGATATACAATAGTTTTCCATTATCAATATCTCCCTCCTTATATTAATTCAATTATATATAGATATCATAGGACAAGTCTTCTCTTATTATTCTTCCTTTATGTATGTGTTCTTATATATATAATATCATAATATTATCTCTATTCAACACATAAAGTCTTCTATAGAATTGAAGTATCAATTTCCCACCACACAAAAAAATATACCACAACTTATTCTCATTATTTCTTTTTATTAACTGAATCACCTGGATATTATTTCCATATTTAAATACAGAAAATACACCTTAAATAATAACAACATGATCTTCTCTAAAATTCTTGGTCTATAAACATTCAATATAAAATATCATATCTTCATATCTATATTTTTATTTCTATTGTGATTCTCATAATCTTCATGACCTCTTCTTCTATACAAAAATTTTTCTTCTCATTATAGAATGTCTGTATAGGAATATGAAAACGCCACATGCCATGGAAACCCTTATCATAGAGTAACCTTATTATTTAATACTTTATAAATCTCTTCTTGAATCAAAACTTAATCACTAGCCCATGATAATTATAACTTGAATAACAACTTATCATTTCACATTTAGAACTCTAGAATACTTTAATTTTTCACTATTAATATACTACTCTTACATAAGTAGGTGGTAACCCTTACACATATACTTTCCCATAGATCATACCAATATAACATGCAGATCAACCCTTAAATACTTCCTTTATCATAGATTAATTTTTATGTACCACACATAACTACCCCTATACACTGCCTTTTCTGATTGTGATAACTCTGATGTATCATGTGACTAACTCTTACTCATAACAGTGACTTAGGTTCTTTATAAAAAATTATTATGCTTACAGAGTACCATTAGACACCCCTTTTATGATAGACCGTATATTTCAAACATCTTACCTTGATGTATAAAAATGTGTCTTGAGTACTTTTCCATCTCTCATTCCCTTAGATATATATCTTCTATGTTCTCACATATCTTACATATCGATGTATGATCTTTCATTTTCCACATTTTAGTATAAGATTCAGAAGATATATTCTACATGCTCTTGGATATATCATATATAATTAATAAACCTTATGTATCATATGAAATATATTATGCATCATAGTGTAACCTCCATATTTACTTATTCATTATCTAGAGAATGTAACATAATATAGTTAACTCTATTCCTTTACCAATATTCAGCTTCTAATAAATCCTTACATATTCTATGCCTTTTTTAATTTCTCAATATCAACTCAGAAATATAGGACTTATTCAAATCAACCTTAAACCTATTCAAATTATCTAATGGGATTCTTCAATCACTTCAATTCAACTAAAAATAAATTAAATTAATTTTGGAATATATCAAAACTTCTTAGATATATTTAGCACAATTAGCAAAGAATATTGAAGTATATGTGTACTCTATTTTTTTCATTAAACTTCACTACCTCAACACTTATCATCTTCAAAAAGAGTCTTCTTAAGTCAATCACCCAAAACTGTCAATTAATATATGGACCAACATTCATGCTTGATAAGATATGGATGGTTTCTAACATCAATAATCCAATATCACTACATTACTCTAGCAAATAGTTTTTAAACATTTTTAGAAATATTTTAGACAATTATCTCATCATAAATCAACACTTTTCATTGATTCATTACAAGATCATCACAACAATCATTAGATATAATATTTTTTCCTTGAATCAGTTTATCCAAGAACTCTATGTAGCAACTTAATTTTCCCCTAATTAGAATGATATATCAATCTTCATCTCTTTTGGCACCAGGATCTTTATATTCACCTAATATCAGTATATATTGATTTAAATTCTCATTCATATATTGATAAAAAATGGAACTAATCAATATCTCTTCATCACAAACCAATTGGTCACTTCATTATGTTTGATATATTTCTATTTGTTTTTATTTTTTTACTTAACATTCATAACATTGTGAAACAATTCATCTAATTCCCAAAAAAATAAACTTTTATTCCATTTCCACCAAAATTATTTTCCATTACTTTTTTTAAGTCAAATTGAATAAATTTCCAAAAGAACTACCAATATAATTTATTTTATCCTTAATATTAAATAAAATTTTCAATAAAAAATTAATAAATCATGATAAAAAATTATTAAACTTTTTTTACTGAAAAAAATTACTTTGAAAATGATATAAAATAAATATACCATTAAAAATGAACAAAATATTTAAAATACAAATTTAAAAACATATTATTACATTAAATAAATAAATAAGTAACATATAATATGTGTTATAGAATTTTTTTTATTCATATAAGACATCATTATTTTAAAACACAATAAAAATAAATAAAAAAATATTTTAATTATCTTTTATGAAATTTATAATAGAAAATAGAATATATTATTTGTTAAAAAAATGATTGTAGTTTTGTTGTAAAACTTAATGTGAATAAAATAATGAATATATAAAATGAAATCATGACTATTATAATTTATTAGATATTCATTCCACCCAATGTTTTTTTATAGGAGGGGTTAGTAGAATTTAGAAGTTGTGGTACTTTGTGTTGGCTCATTGGGATGCACATATGTAAAGAATTTTCATTCATAGTTCTCCTTTTTGGATTATTGAAATTCATTTGTTGTCTCCATGATTCATTATATCAAGTTAGTGCGCTGGTTATTAGAGTTTTTCACATATTTATAAAAGGTTATTTAATGAATTATGGTTCTCATTAAAATTTATAATTTTTTTAAGTTATCAAAATGTAAAAAATAGGGGGAAGTCTCATTAAAATACCATAGAATATTTATTATTTTATTTGAATTTACTAGTTATCTATAGAACCACAATAAGAGGGGTAAATCAATACAACCTATTTTTTTTAAATTTATTTTACTCAAATTTATTTGAACTTTTTACTGTATTTGGATATATGGATATTAAATGTTTCACTCAACTTTATCACACCGAATATAGGTTAAAAAGTAAAGAGGGTATGAATCCTAATATTTTTGACATGGTTCAATCCAAATATGGGTATCTAATCCTTGACACATTCAAGATTAGTTTAATATAGATGTTCTTAACTAATAATGAAAAGTGAAAACACATCAGGAATGTATCATCCTTTAACCCTAAGGATATATCTCGAAAAAGCCTTTATTGTCTTCTGAAAACCATATAGTCTCCCAAATGGTTCTTTATAATAACTACTGCCAGTTTAAAATGGTGTTCCTATAACTCTATAAACATGATCATTAGTTTAAATCTAGGAAATGACAACAACAAAATGGTAAGATCGTCTTCCTAAAACTATGGTATTCGAAAATAAATGTGGAAACTTGTAAATTAAGATTAAAATCATTTATTGGTCTTAATGGTAGGAAATTTTTTTCATGCTAGGTATGTTAAAACAAAGATTCCATTCACATTTTTGGGAAAAAGTCAAAAGTATCTTGTTAGTAAAATGACAAGAATAATCTTTTAAAACATTTTCATAGAAACTAAAACATTGGAAAAAATGAATTTAAACAGACATATGTGAATATACAAAACACTCTTGAAATTTTTTTAAAGAAAACATGGGAATAGAAGAAAAATATTCCCAACCAATGAAAAAATAAAGTTTGTTTTTCTTAAAAACATTTCCCAATCATTTTAACTTACAAAGAGAGGGAAATGGTAATATTACATTAAAATTTCATTAAAAATATATTATAAGAAAATTTAAATGGGATAATCAGATAAGGATAATATAATTTCCTTAATTAAAATTCAAGAAATAAATGATCCTAATTTAAATGGGATTGAAACATAAATCCCTTACTGATTTTGTTAAATTTTGTATCATAATCCCTAGGATAGAATAACATTGAATGAAATATTAAATTTTATGAACATAAGTATATTCATGATATATAAGATCAAAGTATTAGAATATATATTTTATAAAAAATAATAGGTGCATAACATCAAATATGTCTCAATGAAACATAATTAAGATGAAGAAACATTACCTCAAGTATGAATTGATTCTTAAGTTCTATAACCACCTATATAATAAATTTAGATTTCTTACAATTCTATAAAAAAATATTTAAATACTTATAATATCATGTATTAATCTCTTATAATATTTCAATACCCATTTATTTATACTTACTAAAATCTTCATTTCGGGATGTTAACTGTTTCATTTCTCAGAAATGTTTTGGTTTCATAGTTCCCATACTTGTAATTTGATCATGGTTCTGTAATATATAAAATTTTATTCATTATATAAATATAATATATATTCATTATATACATATTTATAATCATCCATAAAATGTATATATAGAAAAATTATTTACACCATTCAAGGAGACGGTAGGCCGTATGTACACATGAATATTTTTTTTTATAACATAAATAATGAATGTAATATAAATATTATTTTATTATTAAAAAATAATTATAACATAGATAACATATATATATATATATATATATTAAATATGTCCTTATTACCATCCAATTAAAGTGGAAATGAAAAATGAATCATATCTCTTCATGGATGTTGTTGTCCATACGTACACACGAGCGACGTTGCCTTTTTCCAAAAGATGGGAAGCTAAGAAGGTAGATATGATATTAAAATTATAGAATAATTATTATTTAATAAATTTAATATAAAAACATTTAACACATCTTAATAACTATCCATTAAATATGGTGATGGAAAATGAATTGCATTGTCATTTGGAGGTGGTAGTCCACACATATGCATGAACGATACTTTCACCTACCATTTAATAGAATGGAGGGTGTATAATGGTGGTTTTATAATCATAATAAAATTTATGTATATTTATGATACTAAATTTATTAATTTATGATTAATACCATATATTTATATAAGCTAGAATAAAAATAAATTGAAAGATGTTGGGTAGGATGATTACCTCGTTTTTGGTAGGCCTCCTTTAGATCCCTTCTCAATCAACCTTGGAATGGTATTTAAAGAAGAAAAAACCTTTCATTTTTTAATGGGTAAGTTTATAATATAATTTTCTATAGTTTGAATGATATAGTTTTCTCAATAAGGTGTAAACATAGGAAAGGAGGGGGTCCTTTTATAAGTGAGGGGAGGAGTACTCTTGGAGTCTCTTAAAGTATTAAATTAATATAAATTAATATTCATAGAAACATGGAATAAAAGTTATATATTTTTAATATATGATGATTATGTGTCTAAATATTATCATCCAATAAATTTTGGATTTGTTTAGGTGATGCTTTTACCATTATCTATTTGTTTTAACCCATGTTATCCCTTTTGATGATTATCACGATTTCAAAGTTGTTTCACAATTTAGGGGTTAATAAATATACTATAAAAGGAAAATTGACTTTTAAATGGAAATTGTTTTACATAATAGACTATATAATATTCACTTTTCCACATATATTATTTTAATTAATTTTAAACCATTTAATAAGATATTGTTTTTTATAAAATATAATTAATGTCATTTTTTGAAATATTCAATTAATTTGACCTTAAGGTCATAAATATAACAATGTAATTAAAATATATTCAATTTTACCAATAATAAAAAATTATTATAAATTATAAAATTGGTTCATAACAATAATTAATCCAATAAATATTACTTTTGATGTTTTAAAAATCATTTACATTGATTTTTATACTCCTTTCATAGGCACTCTGTCAGTGTTGTGTAAGAATTTAAGGTAATTATACCATTACTAAAAATTTAAACAAAATTAAAATTATAAAAAAATTAATCATGTTAAAAATGAACTTGTATATTAATTCATAATATATTCTAATACTTATTTAAACATATAAACGGAATTAAGAGTAAAAGAGTGACATTTTGGAATTTTATTTACTTAAAATAATATAAATTTCATTATCAATAGAAAATGACACCAAAATCACATATATTATAATTTTGGATGGATGTAGTCAAATTAACCCCATAAAATGAAATAATATAATGTTTTGGGTTGATTTTGAGATCTTATCTCATGGTTTGAACCCTGTTTTACCCATTTTATCCTTATGGAGGTGACTAATATTTACCATGGTTACTATTCAAAATAAAAAAAATAAAGGGACCTATTTAAGAAATTGTAGTAAAATTATTCCAAATTTGGTATCCATTTTTCAATATTCCATATATATAATAATAAAAAATCAATTTTAATATAAATTTTTGAAACACAATGAAAAACAGTTTTTAGAAAAATTGTGTTTTTAATCATAAAAATTAACTTATGCCAAAATCATGTATTTTTTTAATTAAAATGGAATTAATTATATAATTATAAATTAAATGGATTATATTTCATATTAATACCAAATCCAAAATATAATGGTACTTTTTAAATTACATTATATAATTAAAAGAAATGATAGTATTTAAAAAATCAGTATTTATCACTATTCACTAAAAAATCAATCATTTTATAAAAATTACAAAATTTCACACTAATTTAATTTTTATATGTTTATTTAAAAAATTAATTTCATTTTAAAATTAAATTTTATATAAGAGGCAAAAATTAATTATAATTTCCACACAAGAAATGTAATAAAATAAAATTTTGAAGAAAATGCATTTTTGAAGTATAAAATAACTTCACTAAAAAATGAGTTCTTATTTTGTAAGTAGTCATAAATAATATTTTATTGAAAATAACTAGTATAAATTTATTTCATAATGTGTTTACTCAAGTTTTTTGGTATCGAGTTGGATGGAGAAGGTAGTAAGAAGAGTTTGTTGTTACAGAGTGTTTTCTTTTGTTGTCAAAGAAGATAAATCAATTCACTTTGTAAAGGTCTTATAAATCAGATGATGCTTTACTAATTTTTATTTTAAAAATATCATAAGTTAGGAGAACTTGTGATGCAATCCTTATTAAGGATAGGGGTAGAAAAGATGATGCCAGTCATATTCAGTTTTGATTGGAAAGAATGATGATGCTAGAAGATAGGGAATTTGTAGTACTTCCTATTAGAAATATGACAATGATAAAGGTGTTCGGTCAAAGACTATAATCATGATAGATTTGGTTATTGATGAAAATATTTTATTTCTGAATACACTATATGATAATGAATTATCATTGGTGTTCTTTTCGAAATAGATTTTAAGGTGGCGTCATTTCCTGGTGTTTGCCAAATTTTTGGGGCTAAAAATTAGAAGATGGAGAAATGTGATTTTGGAAAAGGATGATGCGCACAAGTTTAAAGATGGCTTGGAAATTTGTGCACAATTGGATTTCCATGATCCAAACATTAAAATCTTGCAAAGGAGAGTCTTGCGCGAAAGATTGGTTTTTACGCGCAAGATTGAAGGGAGTTTGGAATGTTGCATGAAAGGCATGATTCGAGGTAAAATCTTCAAAAAATGGAAAAGGAATGAAGTGCATGAAATATTCATGGATTTATAAAAAGATCATTTTGGCGCGAAAGAGACTTACGCACCCAATGCGACGTCAAATGGGGTTTTGCGCGACACATTGAGATTTTTGCGCGCAGGGGTTGACGACATCTATAAATAAGAGGTGATCCCCTCTCATAAAGTAATCTTGAAACTAAGAGAAATCTAGAGAATTGAGGTGAGAAATAATTTTATTTAAATGGGAGTGTGCGAAAGAAATAGAGTTGCGCACAAGAAGGGAGTTGTGCACAAGATTGAAGTTGTACGCAAGAGGTGTTTCCTGAAAAAAAGTAAAATCTTGTGCGTGTGGCATAAAAGTTCACGCAAGACACCTAAAAGGGTTCATGAAAGATTTGGGGGTCTTCACACATATTTATTTGTGCGTAAGTGAGTTCTTACCAGCTTCTAGGTAGGAAAGTGAAGAGTTTTACTTCGGAGGATACAGTTATTGAATTCTAAAGAAGTACTAAAACATTGTAATTTTGTATTTGTGCTAAAAGGGTGCACACACACTTGTGGATTGTTTTCCATGTACTACATGAGTGTAAGGGTATATCCTACTTATTTTATTCCACATCAAAGGATTGTTTTCTAGTGGATTTTGAGGTACTAGATTATTTTTGTATCATACTAAGGACGTAGCTACTCTTATTGAGTAGTGAACCTTGTAAATATTGTGTTTCTATGGTTTTGTGTGATCAGTAGGGAAATAAATCTTTAATAGGAGCCAAAGGTTGTTTCAAAATGGGCGAAACATAAAAGAAAAAAGATATCACTGATTCACCCCTCCCTCTCTCAATGATACTTGGATCCTAATTGGGTAACTTCAATTGGTATTAGAGGTAGGTTCCCTTCATTTATTATTTTCTTAAGTGTTTGAAGAGAAGTTGTGATGGAGAATCTAAATTTCATGAATAGTAAGGGGATTCTAATATTTTATGGAAAGAACTATCACATCTTGAAGGGTATAATGATGCCTTATCTTATATCTCTTGGATATGAAGTTCTTAAAACTACAACTGATAGCGTTCCTCCTATTGATGATATGGTTCCTCTTACACTTGTCGATAAGAAGAATCTTGAGAATGATGGAAGAGATAAAAATGAATTACTATCATCTCTTTATGAGAGGGAGTTATTAGGAATGAAAGGTGTTGCTATTGCTAAAGACATCTGGGATAATTTGAAGAACGTCTATGAAGGAAATAAAAAAGTGAAGAAGGGAAAACTATAAATCTGGAGGCTGAAGTATGAAGACTTGAAAATGGGAGAATCTGAATCTATTGGGTACTTCTTTACTAGTATTAATGAAATTTTCAGTACAATTAGATGTCTTGGTGAAAAGTTGTAGGATTCTATAGTTGTTGGAAAGATCTTGAAAATTATTCCTGACAATTTTGATGCTAAAGTGTCTTCATTAGAAGATAGATACCTTGAAACATTATCTCTGGATGATTTTCAAAGCACTCTCAATACTTTTGAAATAAGAAGAGAGAAGACTATGAAGAGAAAAACAAAATATGATAGATAAATGTCATTCAAGGCTTCAAAGAGAGAGAAGTCAAAGAAGACACTTATTGAAGATGATGCTAGTGAATCTGATTCTGAAGATAAAGTATGTAAAGATTTTGATGAAATTTTATCCTTGTTTTCTAAAAATGTGAAAATAGGTACATAGAAATACAAGGGGAAACTTACCTTGAAATTTTTTGAGTGTGGAGTCGTTGGTCACTTTGCGGCAAACTATCCTCAAAAGAATAAAGAAAAAGATATTGAGGATAATGAGAGAAGGACAAGAAGGTCATGGAAGAAACAAACTTACAAAGATAAATATTTTTCAAAGGTTAAGGATAAAAAGTTCTTCAAATGAAAAAGAATAATTTTTTTATCTAAAGATGATGAAGAAGAATAAGATAGCGAAGCTGAATCTGAGAAATCATTTGCAGAGAAAACTGGAGTGAATACCTTTACTACAGTAGTGAATAATGAAGATTACAGGAGCAATAGTTCTGAATAAGAATAAAATCAACTTTAATATCTTCTAAAAGAAGAGTTAAAAGAATGTTTGGGGAAGATCAGAAGGCTTGAGAAGGAAAACAAGAAGTTGATAAATGAAAATTTCACATTAAACAATCAATAAAGTTTTATTTATGGGAAAATAAAGATGAAAAAGGAGATCGATGATCTGAATAATTATCTTGAGAATTCAAAGAATCATAATGATCATCATGAAGTAAAGTTGAAGGCAAAAAAATAATACTTGTAAAGTTTCCAACAGAAACTTTCCAAAGCTAAATAAATTAATATCAACTTTAAAAAATCTATCTCAGAAGTTGGTGAAAGTTCTAGTAAGAATGAACCAAATAAGGATCCAAAAAAGTTACCTTCAAAGGTTGAGAGGAAAGAAGGAATTGGTTCTGATACGAACAAAGTCAGAAAAAATATGTATGTGTCCAAAGTCAGCAATGCTAAAAAATCAGAAGTACGTAAAAAATCCTGAGTCTAGAAAGATTTATACTACTTACAGAACTAATAAGTTTGAATAGACATCTGAGCTAAAAAAGAAAGTTACGATTAAAAACAATAAGGTTGATGGTCAGTAGAGTTATATTAAGAAGGTTGTTGAGAAGCATGTTCACAACTCTGGTCAGTATAGAAGTTTCAGAGGGAAATATTCATTCTATAGTTACTACTGGTATTCTGGTGAATTAGGACACACTATAAACATGTTTTGGTTTAATAAAAAACATTATAGAAGATACTTCTTGAGGGGGAGTCAATCCTCTCAAAAAAGGAAGTACGAGAAGGAAGTACATAAGAAATATGAGAAGGATGGTGTGAAAGTTAAAAATGGGTTCCAACCATTAGAAACTATTTGTGAAAGATGTGAACAGCATGGATATCTTGCTAAGAAATGTCTTTTTTTGATTCCAGCACAACAAAAGGTTCTTAACAAATCTTAGAAGATGGAGTTGAAGAATGAAAAGTAAGAACATAAAGCTCTTGTTGTTGAAACTTTTTGAAATATACAAAAGGATAACGTCCATGGATTATTGATAGTGGTTGTTCATCTCATTTTATAGGAGACATTAAGCTTCTTTAGAATCTGAAAGACTTCAAAGAAGTAACGGTGACATTTGGTAATGATGAATCTTTCAGGATTAAAGGTGCTGGATCAGCCAACATTGGAAAAGAAAAGATGAAATCTAGGAAAACACTATATATTGATGGGCTGAAACATAACCTACTATGTGTGTCACAAATATGTGATGAGGGAAACAAATATATCTTCAGAAAAGATGAATTTTTTTTAAAAGTAAAAATTATGGAAATATAGTAACAAGAGGCCAATGTACAAGAGGGAATTTGTTCCAAGTTGGTGAAGTGCTGAACTCTTATTACATGGGTATGGTGGATGAAAATAATTTATGGCATAAAAGGCTGGTACATATGTGTTATAGAAATATGTGCAAGTTACCAAAGCGAGATAGTGTCTCAGATATGCCATATTTATCAAGAAAAATATATTAGTGTTGCACTATTTGTGAGAAAGGGAAGATTACAAACTCTATGCATAAGAGAGTTGAAATTATCTCAAAAAGACCCTTCAAACTCATGCACACTAATATTTGTGAACCAATTAGCAAGAAATCTAAAAATGGATATAATTAATTTATTGACTTCATTGATGACTTTACTCACATTACTTGTGTTATATACATGAGACATAATTCAGATGTTATAACAATGTTTAAGAGTTTCAGGAGGAATGAAGAGATGGAATGTGAGTATTCAGTGAAGAAGTTGATAACTGATAATGGTGGTGAGTATAAGAATAAAGAGTTTGAAAATTATCTTGAGAAGTATGGAATTCGTCATGAGTTTAGTTCACCATACACACCTCAAAAAAATGGGGTTGCTAAAAGAAATAATAAAAGTCTGGTGGAAATGGGGAGAACTATGTTACTTGAACATAGTCTTTCTCATTATTATTAGAGGTAATCCATGAGAACATATGTTTATATTCAGTACTGATGTTTCTATAGGCCAAACTCAGATATGACTCCATATGAAATGTTCTATGGAAAAACTCAAAGTCTTAAACACTTAAGAGTTTTTGGGAGTCCATGCATGATAAAGAAGAAAGGTGGAAACCTTGGAAAGTTTGATCAAAGATGAGATGATGGAATTTTTCTTGTCTATGCTCGAGAATAAATAGGATATAGATGTCTCAAAAAAATAAACATGAAGAATTATTGATTCTTTATATGTAAAATTTGTTGAAAATGTTGGGAAAGAAAACTAGTCTTCTGCTGATGTGGAAGTTGAACAGGGTAGAGAAGATTTGCTTAATGATTCTGATAATGCTGTAAACTATGTTAATCCTACTCAAGAAGAGGAATCTGACTTAGCAATCTCAAGTGATGAGGATGAAGTTTGAATATCTCATCCTAGGCTGGGGAAACAAGTGGAGGCTTAGAACATTATTGGAGATCATCATTAGAGGGTTCAAACAAGAAGAACAACAAATTCTCTTACACATACTTGTTTGTATTCAAAATTGGATCCAAATGATGTGGATGAATCTTTTGAGAATCTAAAATGGATTTAGGATATGAATTAAGAGCCTGATCAGATATAAAAGAATAATACTTGGTAACTTTTACCCAAGTCGGATGAAAAAAATGTTATTGGTACAAAATGAGTTTTCTGGAATAAACTGAATGAAGAAGGCGAAGTGATAAAGAACAAGGAAAGATTAGTGTGACAAGGTTACTCACAAATTTAAGGTGTTGATTTTTATGAGACCTTTTCTTCAGTGGCTAGATTGGAAACAATCAGCATATTTCTTGCTATTGTTTCACAACGAGGTTGCAAAATTTTTCAAATGGATGTGAAGTCATCATTTCTTAATGGAAATATTGATGAAGAAGTTTACATTGAACAACCTTTTGGATTTGTTGTTGGGAAAGATAAAAGTTATGTGTATAAGATGAATAAAGCCTTTTATGGGCTAAAACAAGCTCCAATGGCATGGTACTTCAAACTAGATACTTGCTTAAGGAAGATTAGTTTCAATAAAGGAATAGTTGAAGATAATATTTACATAAAGGAATGTCAATAGTCTTCTCTCATTGTAATTGTTTATGTTGATGACATTATCTTTGCTGGAAATGATGAAAGTTCTTGTGAAAGATTTGATGAAGAGATGAAGAAGTTGTTTGAGATGTCCATGCTTGGATAAATGAAATACTTTCTATGGTTACAAATCGTACAGTAGAAGAACCACATTTTTATTTCTCAAGAGAAGTATTATATGGAACTTCAGAAGAAGTTTGGTGAGGAAAATTTGAAACCAGTTTCCATAAAAAAATTCAGTGGGAACCAAGTTGTCCAAAGATGGAGAAGGCAAGGAAGTTGACCAGAAAGAGTTATGAAAGCTGATTGGAAGTCTATTATATTTGACTACCTCAAGACCCGACATCGTCTATGCTATTACTTTATGTAAATATTTTAGAGCACTCCTAAAGAATCACATTTTATTTCTGGGAAAAGAATTCTCAGACATATCAATGGCATAAAAAATTTTGGAATTAGGTATGATTTCTCAAGAAATATTGATCTATTCGGTTATTCAGATGCTAATTGGGCAGTAAATGTTAATGATCAAAGATCCAAATCTGGTGGAGTTTTCTTTCTAAGCAAAAGTTCACTACCACAAAACGGTCCAAGGCCAGCGCTACCCTTTATCAGCACTAACGAAAAAGCGCTGATAAAGGGGGCACCTTTATCAGTGCTAAAAAAACACTGATAAACGTACCCCTTTATCAATGATTTTTTTAGCGCTGATAAAGGTTCCCCCTTTAACAGCGCTTTTTTTAGCATTGTTAAAGGGTACCCCTTTATCAGTGCTGATAAAGGGGGGTCTTTATCTGTGCTTTTTTTAAAAGCGCTGATAAAGAGTCTACTTCCAAAAAAATCATTGAAAAAAATATATTAATATTTAAATATATAGATATAGTTATATTTATATAAATATAATATATATTTTTTAAATATAATTTTAAATATATTTTAGATAAGTATAAATATACAGTTACACTTAATATATAAGATATTTAGTGAAAATGGCTTATAAAAAAATTACAAAATATTTTTAATTAATAATTTGATAATTATTATGGAGTAATAGTCATTTAATAACAATTTGAAGACTAAAAAACTAAAAAAAATTAAAAAAATATCCAAAACATGTTGAAAACGCAACTCAAACTTTAAACGGCCATAACTTTTGATCTGGGTGTCTGTTTGAGCTCTACCATATATTAAATCAAAGACTACGACGAGCTCTACACCCTTATAACTTAAGGGGACCTCGATCAAGGTTTTTTTAGGCCAAAAAAGGGCCAGAAGGCCTCCAAAACTGAGTTTTTAGTCGGGATACCCCGATTTTTTAACATTTTGTGGATTTTCAGCCTCGTTTAAGGGGGCATTATTGGATTTTTTTGGTGGAGACTGAATTTATTCCAAGGTATTACATTCATATTGATATTATTTCTTTAAAAGTTTATTGTTTTTGATAATGCACTACTATTTATAATCAAATATATAACAATATATACATATTTTTTATATATTCACAAATAAAAATTTAATTATAAATATAAATAATAAAATATATTTACATATAAAATATATTAGCTTTATCTAAATAATAACTAATATCCATTTTATTTAAAATACAAATATATGAATATTTATATACCTATATATTAATATAACTATATATATATATTAATATAACTACATATATATATTAATATAACTATAAATATATATATTAATATCACTATAAATATATATATTAATATAACTATATATATATTAATATAACTATATATATATTAATATAAATATATATTACAATACGAATAAATATAACTATATATATATATATATAGATATCATGAAATGGAAAACAAATCAAAATAGAGGAGTGGTAAGGGCTTAGGCGCGCAGGGGGGGAGGTCTTGAGTTCAAAACCTGGTGGAGGCAGGGGCATGCGCGCATGGGGGAATATGGGAGCTATCGCTAATAATGGGTGTGGGATAGCGCTGATAAAGGGTGGAGGGGGTGCATGGGGGCGCTGGAGGTGCGGGAAGGCACTGATAAAGGGGGGGATCAAGCGCTGTAAAAAAGCCCCCCAGAGATTGCTAGGATATTTTTTTAAAAAAATTAATTTTTTTAAACTTTTATCAGTGCTTTGAAAAAAGTGTTAATAAAAGGGGTCTTTTATGAGAGCTAAAAATAAATCACTAATAAAGGACCCTTTTATCAGTGCTTCGTTTTAACACTGATAAAAGACCCCTTTTATTAGCGCTTTTTTAGCACTGATAAAAGGGGTCTTTATCAGCGCTTTTTGGAGCACTGATAAAGGGGACCCCCTATCTATGCCAGCTTTAATAGTGCTTTTCTAGCACTGTTAAAGGCCATTTTTAGCACTGATAAAATGGGTTTTTGTAGTAGTGGTTGTGTTAATTGTCATACAAAGAAACAAAATTTAGTGACTCTTAGCACAACTGAAGCTAAGTTTGTTGCTGCCACTCAATATTCTACTCAACTTATGTATATGAAGACTCATTTGGAGGATCTACTTGTTGAAATGAAGATACCCTTGCTCTTGGGTTGTGATAATCAGAGTGAAATCAATCTTACAAGGAATTTGGTACAACATTCTCAGTCAAAACACATTGAAATAAAGTACCAATTCATCAAAGAGAAGGTGGAGAATAATGAATTGAGGCTATAGTATGTTCCTACATTGGAACAAGTTGTTGATATATTCACAAAACCTTTACTGAAGGAACCATTTGCAAAATTGAGGTTGAACATGGGTGTCCAACCTATTTCTCATCAAGGTTGAGGTACGTGTTTCTATCCCCTCTCTCATATTACCTTTGGATAATGTTTTCAATGAGGATAATTGGTTCATAAATCTATCCTTATGATTTCATGTATAAAAGGGGAGTTGTGGGTAAGCTGTGTGTCCAACATGTATGTGTGTCAACTATTCTAACTGTTTGTTGGAGTGGTTGTAGGAAACAATGTTTTTGTATTCCAAGAAAATTGAATAAGTAATGAATGCAGAGATAGATGCTTGGAATATGTTCTCAAGAAAAATGATGAGATATGATCATGAAATTTCAAAGTCACTACTTTTAGACAGCATGGTTTTGGCTGTCAATAATTCTTGTTTCCTAAAATGAGTTAGCTCATGTAGGCTTAGAATTGTTTATAAGTAATCAATTGCTTGAGGTTACAAAGTTCAGTGATTTATGAATCATGGTTGACAAAAAAATCCAAAGGGGGTTATTTTTAGGACCAAGTTGGATGGAGAAGGTAGTTAGAAGAGTTTGATGTTATAGAGTGTTGTCTTTTGTTGTCAAAGAAGATAAATAAATTCACTTTGTAAAGGTCTTGTAAATCAGACGATTATTTACTAATTTATATTTCCGAAATATCATAAGTTAGGAGAACTTGTGATGTAAGCCTTATGAAGGAAAGGGGGAGAAAAGATGATGCCAGTCATATTCATTTGTGATTGGAAAGAATGATGTTGTTGGAAGATAGGGAAGTTGTAGTACTTCCTATTGAAAATCTGACAATGCTAAAGGTGTTCGATCAAAGACTATATATCATGATAGATGTGTTTCATGATGAAAGTAGTTTTTTGTTGAATATTCTAGATGATAATGAAGCATGAATGGTGTTCTTGTTGAAACAAATTTTAATGTGGTGTTGTTTCCCAGTGGTTGCCAAATTTTTTGGGCTGAAAATCGGGAGATGGAGAAATGTGATTTTTGGAAAAGGATGATGCACGCAAGTTTGAATATGTCTTGAAAAGTTGTGTGCAAGTGGAGTTACATGATCTGAACATAAAAATTTATAAAAGGAGAGTCTTGCACGAAAGATTGGTTTTTGGTGCAAGATTGAAGGGATTTTGGAATGTTGTGCACAAGGCATGATTTAAGGTCAAATCTTTGAAAAATGGAAAAGGCATGAAGTGCGTGAAAGATTCAAGAAGTGCGTGAAATATCATGTTGGTACTAAAGAGACATACATGCCCAATGTGATGCCAAATGGGGTTTTTCATGACGAAACGGGATCTTGAGCGACACATCGGGGTTTTTGCACGCAGGGGTTGACGAGGTCTATAAATAAGAGGTGACCCCCTCTTATCAAGTAAGATCAACACTAAGATAAATATAGAGCACTAAGGTGAGAAATAATTTTAAGTAAAGGGGAGTGTGTGAAAGAAATAGATTTTCACATAAGAAGGGAGTTGCGCACAAGATTGAAGTTGTGCGCAAGAGGTGTTTCGCGACAAAAGTAAAATATTTCATGCGTGGAATAAAAGTTGCGTGCAAGACACCTAAAAGTGAGAGTGAAATATTTGGGGTCTTAGAATGTATTCAGTTGTGCGTAAGGTAGTTCTTACCATCTTTTGGGTAGGAAATTGAAGATTCTTACTTCAAAGAATACACTTGTTGAATTGTAAAGAAGCACTGAAACATTGTAATTTCCTATTTGTGCTAAGAGGGTGTAAACACACTTATGGATTATTTTCCAAGTGTTACATGAGTTTAAGGGTATATCATACTCATTTTATTCCACATCCAAGGATTTTTTTTTTCTAGTATATTGTGTGGTACTGGATTATTCTCATACCATACTAAGGACGTAACTACTCTTGTTGAGTAGTGAACCTTGTAAATCTTGTGTTCATATGGTTTTGTGTGTTCAGTAGGGAAAGAACTCTTTAACAGGAGGCGAAGGTTGTTTCAAAAAGGGTGAAACATAAAAGAAAAAAGATATCATTGATTTTCCCCCTCCCCATCTCAGTGATACTTAGATCCTGATTAGGTAACTTCAATTGGTATTATAAGGGGGTTCCCTTCATTTATTCTTTTCTAAACTGTTTGAAGAGAAGTTGTGATGGAGAATCTAAATTGTGTAAACAGTAAGGGGATTCTGATATTTTATGGAAGGAACTATCATATATGGAATGATAGAATGATGTCTTATCTTATGTCTCTTGGATGTGAAGTTCTTGAAACTACAACTGATGGATTTTCTCCTATTGATTAAAAGTTTCCTCTTACACCAGTCGATAAGACTAATATTGATAATGATGGAAGAGCTAAAAATTCATTACTCTATTCTCTTTATGAGAGTGAGTTTTTAAGAGTGAATGGTGTTGCTACCGCTAAAGGCATCTGGAATAAGTTGAAAAACATCTATGAAGGAAATAAAAAAGTGAAGAAGAAAAAACTATAAATCTGTTGGATGAAGTATGAAGACTTGAAAATGGGAGAATCTGAATCTATTGGGGAATTCTTTACCAATATTAATGAAATTGTCAGTACAATAAGATGTCTTGGTGAAAATTTTGAGGATTATACATTTGTTGAAAAGATCTTGAGAATTCTGTCTAACAAGTTTGATACTAATGTTTCTTCATTAGAAGACAGAGACCCTGAAACATTATCTCTGGATGATTTTTATAGCACACTCATTACTTATGAAATGAGAATAGATAATACTATGAAGAGGAAAACAAAAGATTATAGAGAAATTTCATTCAAGGATGCAAATAGAGAGAAGTCAAAGAAGTCTCTTATTGAAAATAATGTTGGTGAATCTGATTCTGAAGATGAGGTATGTAAAAATTTTGATGAAATTTTATCCTCATTTTATAAAAATGTGAAAAGAGGTAAATGGAAATACATGGGAAAAATTCCCTTGAAATTTTTTGAGCATGGAGTCTTTGGTTACTTTGCGGCTAACTGTCCTCAAAATAATAAAGAAAAATACAGGGAGGGTGATGAGAGAAGGCCAATAAGGTCATGAAATAAACAAACTGACAAAGATAAATATTTTTCAAAGGTTCGGGATAAAAAGTTCTTCAAATAAAAAAGAAGAAACTTTTTATCTAAAGATGAATAAGAAGATGAAGATAGAGAATCTGAATATGAGAAAACGTCTATGGAGAAAGCTAGAGAGAATACCTTTACTAAAGTAGTGAATAATGAAGATTACAGGAGAAATAATTCTAATGAAGAAAAAACTCAACTTGAATATAATCTGAAAGAAGAGTTGAAAGAATGTTTGGGTAAGATCAGAAGGGTTGAGAAGAAAAACAAGAAGTTGATAAATGAAAATTCTACATTAAACAATCAACAAGGTTTTCTTGATGAGAAAATCAAGATGAAAATGGAGATTGATGATCTGAAGAATTATCTTGAGAATGCAAAGAATTGCAATGATCATCTTGAAGTAAAGCTGAAGGAAAAAGAAGAAGAGTTAGAACTTTTCCAACAGAAACTTTCCAAAGCTAAAGAAATGAATATCAGTTTCAAACAATCTATCTCAGAAGTTGGTGAAATTTACAATAAGAATTAACCAAAGAAGGATCCAAAAAAGTTACCTTCAATGGTTGAGAGGAAATATGGAATTAGTTCTGATAAGAACAAATTTGGAAAGGTTATGTATGTGGCCAAAGTCAGCAATGCTGAAAAATCAAAAGTACATAAAAATCATGAGTCCATAAATATTTCTACTACTTCAGGTACTAATAATTCATAACAGAAATTTGAGCTGAAAAATAAAGTTATGATTGAAAACAAGAAGGTTGATATTCATCAGAGTTATATTAAGAAGGTTTTTGAAAAGCATGTTCACAACTCTGGTCAGTATAGAAGTTTCAGAGGGAAATATTAATTCTATGGTTACTGCTGGTATTGTTGTGGATTCGGACAGACTACAAACATGTGTTGGTTTAATCAATAACATTACTACTATTCCACAAGTTATGGAAGACAAGTCTAGAGGGGGAGTCAATACTATCAAAAAAGGAAGTATGAGAAGTAATTTCAAAAGAAATTTGAGAAGGATGGTGTGAAAGTTGAAAATAGGTTCCAACCATTATAAACTAATTGTGAAAGATGTGAAGAGCATGGAAATCTTGCTAAGGGATGTATTGTTTTGTTTCCAGCACAACAAAAGGTTCTTAACAAATCTCAAAAGTTGGAGTTTAATAATGAAAAGGAATAACAGAAATCTCTTGTTGTTGAAACTGCATTGAAAGCTAAAAAAGTATAAAGTCCATGGATTCTTGATAGTGGGTTTTCCTCTCATATGACAGGAGACTTAAAGCTACCAAAGAATTTGAAAGACTTCAAATAAGAAATAGTGACATTTGGTAATGATGAATCTTTGAGGATTAAAGGTGTTGGATCAACCATTATTGGAAAATAAAAGATAAAATCCAGGAAAATGCTATATGTTGATGGGATGAAACATAACCTGCTAAGTGTGTCACAACTCTATGATGAGGGAAACAAAGATATATTTAGAAAATATGGATTTTTTGTGAAAAGTAAAAATGATGGAAATATAGTAACAAGAGGCAAACGTACAAGATGGAATTTGTTCCAAGTTAGTGAAGTGCAGAACTATTGTTACATGGGTATGGTGGATAAAAATTAGTTATTGCATAAAAGACCGGGAAATATATGTTAGAGAAATATGTGCAAGTTATCAAAGTGAGATAATGTTCGAGATATGCCTTATTTATCAAGAATAAGTGATTGTTGTTTCATTATTTATGAGAAAGGGAAGATTACAAACTCTATGCATAAGAGAGTTGAAATTCTCTCAAAAAGGACCTTAGAACTCATACACTCTAATATATATGGAATAATGAGAAATAAATCTACAAATGGAGATAAGTACTTCATTACCTTCATTGATGACTTTACTCCAACTACTTGTGTTATGTACATGATACATAAGTCAGATGCTCTGACAATGTTTAAGAGTTTCAGGAGGAAAGCATAGAAGGAATGTGAGTATTCAATGAAGAAGTTGAGAACTAATAATAGTGGTGAGTATAAATGAAGATTTTGAAAATTATCTTGAGAATCATGGAATTTGGCATGAGTTCAGTTCACCATACACACCTCAACAAAATGGGGTTGCTGAAAGAAAGAATCGAAGTCTGGTAGAAATGGGGAGAACTATGTTACTTGAACATAGTCTTTCTCATTATTATTGGAGGCAATCCATGAGCATAGTTTTGTATACTCAGAACTAATGTTTCTATAGGAAAAACTTAGATATGACTCCATACGAAATTTTCTATGGAAAAACTCTAAGTATGAAACACTTAAGAGTTTTTGGGAGTCCATGCATCATAAAGAAGAAAGGTAGAAAACTTGGAAAGTTAAAGTAAAGAGGAGATGATATAATTTTTATTTTTTATGATCCAAAAGGAATGGGATATAGATGTATCAATAAAGAAATAGGAATAATTATTTATTCTTCATATGTAAAAGTTGTTAAAAATGTTGGGAAAGAAAAGCATTCTTATGATGATGTAGAAGTTAAACAGGATAGAGAAGATTTTTTTAACGATTCTGATAATGTTGCAGACAATGTTAATCCTACTCAAGAAGAGGAATATGACTTAGCAATATCAAGTGATGAGGATGAAGTTCTAACATATCATCCTAGGCGGAGGAAACAAGTGGAGGCTCAGAACATTATTGGAGATCAACATCAGAGGGTTCAAAAAAGAAGAAAAACAAATTTTGTTACACATACTTATTTGTATTCAAAAGTGGATCAAAATGATGTAAATGAAGCTTTCGAGCATCCAGGATGGATTCAAGCTATGAATGAAGAGCTTGATCAGATAGAAAAGAATGATACTTGGGAACTTTTACCCAAGCCGGATGATAAAAATGTTATTGGAACAAAATAGGTTTTCCAAAACAAGATGAATGAAGAAGGTGATGTGATAATTAACAAAGAAAGATTAGTGTGAAAAGGTTACTCAGAAATTGAATGTGTTGATTTTGATGAGAACTTTGCACAAGTGGATAGATTGGAAACAATCAGCATATTTCTTGCTTTTGCTGCACAACGAGGTTACAAAATTTTTCAAATGGATGTGAAGTCCTCATTTCTTAATGAAAATCTTGATGAATAAGTTTACATTGGACAAACTTGTGGATTTGTTTTTTAGAAAGATGAAAGTTATGTGTGTAAGATGAATAAATCCTTGTATGGGATAGAACAAGCTCCAAGGTCATGGTACTACAAACTGGATACTTGCTTAAGGAAGATGAGTTTCAAGAAAGAAAGAGTTAACAACAATATTTACATCAAGGAATGTCAAGAGTCTTCTCTCATTGTAATTGTTTATGTTGATGACATTATATTTTCTGGAAATTATGAAAGATCTTGTGAAAGATTTGCTGAAGAGATGAAGAAGTTGTTTGAGATTTTCATGATGGGAGAAATGAAATAATTTCTTGGGTTACAAATCATATAGATGAAGAACCACATTTTTTTCTTAAGAGAAGTATGATAAGGAACTTTTGAAGAAGTTTGGTATGGAAAATTCGAAACAAGTTTCCACACCAATTTCATTGGGAACCAAGTTTTCCAAAGATGGAGAAGGTAAGGAAGTTGATCAGAAAGAGTTTTGAAAGCTGATTGGAAGTCTATTATATTTGACTGCCTCAAGACCAGGCATCTTCTATGCTGTCACTTTATGTGAAAGATTTCAGAATGCTCCTAAATAATCACATTTTATTTCTGGAAAAGGAATTCTTAGATATATCAAAGGCACAACAAATTTTGGAATCAGGTATGATGGATCAGTAAATATTGATCTATTCGGGTATTTATATGCTAATTGGGCAGGAAATGTTGATGATCAAAGATCCACATCTGGTGGAGTTTTCTTTCTGGGGAAAAGTTGTGTTAGTTGGCATACAAAGAAACGGAATTCAGTGAATCTTAGCATGGATGAAACTGAGTATGTTGCTACCACTTAAGCTGCTACTCAACTTATGTGGATGAAGACTCTTTTAAAATATCTACTTGTTCAAGTTAAGTTGTGCTTGCTCTTGGGTTGTGATAATTAGAGTGCAATAAATCTTACAAGGAATCTGGTACAACATTCTTGGTCAAAAAACATTGACATAAAGTACCAATTCATCAAAGAGAAGGTGGATAATAATGAACTAAGTCCAGAGTATGTTCCTACATTGGAACAAGTTGTTGATATATTCACAAAACCTTTACCGAAGGAACCATTTTCAAAATTGAGGTTAAACATGGGTGTCCAACCTCCATCTCATCAAGGTTGAGGTATGTGTTTCTATCCCCTCTCTCATCTTACCTTTGGATAGTATTTTAGAGGGGGATAATTGGTTCATAAATATATCCTTATGATTGCATGTATAAAGGGGGAGTTGTGGGTAAGCTGCGTGTCCAGCATTTATGCGTGTGAACTATTCTAACTATTTGTTGGAGTGGTTATAGAAAATAATGTTTTTGTATTCCAAGAAAATTGAAGAAGTAAAGAATGATGAGATAGAATCTTGGAAGATATTCTGAAGAAGGCTAAGAAGATATGATCATGAAATTTCATAGTCACTACTTTTAGACAACATGGTTTTGGCTGTCAATAATTCTTGTTTCCTACAATGAGTTAGCTCACATAGGCTTAGAGTTTTTGATAATTAATCCATTGCTTGAGGTTACAAAGTCTAGTGATTTATGAATCTTGGTTGACCAAAAAATCCAAAGGGGGAGATTGTTTGTACTAAGTTGTATGAAGAATTTAGTAAGAAGAGTTTGATGTTATAGAGTATTGTCTTTTGTTGTCAAAGAAGATAAATCAATTCACTTTGTAAAGATATTGTAAATCATAAGATGCTTTACTGATTTATATTTCACAAATATTATAAGTTAGGAGAACTTTCGATGCAAGCCTTATGAAGGACAGGGGGAGAAAAGATGATTCCATTCATACTCAGTTTTGATTTGAAAGAATGATATTGCCGGAAGATAGAGAAGTTTTAGTACTTCCTATTGAAAATATGATGTTGATAAAGGTGTTCGATCAATGACTATATATCACTATAGATGTGGTTCATGATGAAAGTAGTTTTTTGTTGAATACTACAGATGATAATGAAGCATCATTGGTGTTCTTGTCGAAATAGATTTTAAGGTGGCGTCATTTCCCAGTGTTTTACAACTTTTTGGGGATGAAAATCGGGAGATGGAGAAATGTAATTTTGGAAAATGATGATGTACGAAAGTTTAATAATGGATTGGTAAGTTGTGCAAAAGTGGAGTTTCATGATCTAAACATCAAAATCTGGAAAAAGAGTGGCTTGTACAAAAGATTGTTTTTTGCATGCAAGATTGAAGGGAGTTTGGAATGTTGTGTGCATGGAATGATTCAAGGTTAAATCTTAGAAAAATAGAAAAGGAATGAAGTGCATGAAAGATTCAATAAGTGCATGAAATATCAGGTTGGCGCAAAAGATACTTATGCTTTCAATGCGATGTCAAATGGGGTTTTGCGCGACGCGTCAGGATGTTGCGTAACACATCGGGGGTTTTGCGCGTCGGGGTCGATGAGGTCTATAAATAAGAAGTGACCCCCTCACATCAAGTAAGCTCTACACTAAGAGAAATCTAGATCACTGAGGCATGAAATAATTTTATGTAAAGGGGAGTTTGCAAAAGAAATATATTTGCGCACAAGAAGGGAGTTGCGCACAAGATTGAGGTTGCGCGCAAGAGGTGTTTCATGACAAAAGTCAAATCTTGCGTGTGTGGCATAAAAGTTGTGCACAAGACACAAAAAAGGGTGCATGAAATATTTGAGGTCTTTGCACGTATTCATTTGTGCATAAGGGAGTTCTTACCAGCTTCTGGGTAGGAAAGTGAAGAGTTGCACTTCAAAGAATACACTTGTTGAATTTTAAAGAAGCACTAAAACATTGTAATTCCCTATTTGTGCTAAGAGAGTGCACACACACTTGTTGATTGTTTTCCAAGTGCTACACAAGTGTAAGGGTATATCCTACTCATTGTATTACACATCAAAGGTTTGTTTTCTAGTGGATTGTGTGGTACTGGATTATTTATGTACCATACCAAGGATGTAGCTACTATTGTTGAGTAGTGAACCTTGTAAATCTTGTTTTCATGTGGTTGTGTGTGTTCAGCAGGGAAAGAACTCTTTAACAGAAGGACAAGGTTGTTTTAAAAAGGGTGAAACATAAAAGAAAAAAGATATCACTGATTCACCCCTACCCATCTCAGTGATACTTGGATCCGGACTAGGTAACTTCAAAATTCATACTCTCTAATTAAATGGCTAGGTAATAATGATAACATTTAAGTAAAAATATTTTTATAATATATCTTAATTTTTCTAAAGATCGTTGTTTTGTGTTAAGAAAGATATTGAGATTTTTATTCTTGTAAAATAAATTTTCAGGTTGTTACCTTATTTCCCCCATAAATAAATTAAGCCATGACAATTTTATCTCAATCATAAAATGTTAAATATTTAAAAATACCATTGTTGAAAATCCACATTATAGATAGGGATAATAAAACTTCCTTTAAAACAGGGAATAGGGAAAGATAAAGGTTACCTAGAATAATATATAATCAGGTTCCCAGATAAGGATAACATTGGTGGGAGTTAAAATATAGAAATGGAGGATAAAACTTGTATCTAAGGACTAATTGAGAGTGATGGATAATATGGTAATGATAAAGTTAATGTCCATAAAACCATAAATCAGAGAGGGGTGAATAGACCATCTGTTCATCATAAATTAAGGTGGAAGAATAAATTTTTAATTTCAAGATCCTTTTCCTAAAGCTGAGGGATTATTTTACAATTAAGATAGAGTATATGATAAAATATACCTACTTTATTTCCTTACATTTCATAAACACAGTTTCATCCTTTAGTTATAATTCAATTAATTTCCACTTTATCTATTAATCTATGAAATGAATATTCAAGATGAATTTTTCATGCCTAAATCACTAAAAATATCTTTTAATGGATCACAAAATCCATAAAATAATGACAATTCATTCTTCCTCTATCTAGATATTCACTAAAACCTAAATGATGCACAAGTTATCCAATATGGATAAATAGTACATTAATATATAAATCCTTAAAAATAACAATCAAAGTTAAACTTAAACCATTCCATAAGTATTTAACCTTAAAACCATTTTGAAATATGTCTTCTGAAATTCAAAATCCAAAAAAATTGAAGGAATTTCACTAAATTCCCAAAAATAACTTAACATTAATCCTAAAAGAAATAAAGTGCCTCCAAATCACACATACCAAATATGTGAATAACTTGATCATATATTATCTTAAAATATGATAATCACATGAATCACTATAAAACCTCTATGGAAACACATGTGCTTCAAAAAATTAACTCTATCCTTTTTCCTCAAATAAAATCACAAACTATTGAATATATTCCATAAATCCTAAAATGTAATAAAATAAATCATGAATCACTTTTTAATCAAAATTATAATCATTTTGAAGGTCACCAATACTATCAAATTTACTTTATCAATATCAATCAACTAATTATCCCAACTAAAATTTTTTATCTTAATATCAGCCATATATTAAGGGTTATCTTCCTCTCAATCATGTGTTATCCAAATAATATTACCTTACCACTAAATAAATTTTCTAGGCTATCATTACCACTCAAATTTTTTTATAAAATTCTTAAAGTAAGACTAATACAGAACAAAACACAAATGTTTTCTGATTCTTATTACCAGAATATCATTGATAAAACACTTATGCAATATAATTTTCAAATTCCAATACAAAAACACTTCAATAAATCCACTTCAACGATTAGAATAATATTGGACCTTCGTTGGTCTAGTGTTTATCCCTTGGATTATAGAACTGAATCAGATAATTACCATATTACCCACACATAATACATTGATCTATACATAGTACCTTAGGATGAACCTCATTTCCCATCATCAAAATATTCATTTTTCCTTAATAATTAATTTATCTATGCCCTTATTTCCCACCTATAAAACATATATAATTCCTTTGAGAAATTTATATGGGATCTTCTTCCCACATACTTGACATGTAAGAAATTGAATCTTCTTCCCTCTATGGACTTTATGAAACTCAATTTTTCTATTATCAGGTGTGTTAGAAAACTCACCAAAGTTTATATTATTAATCATATAAAGAAATATTTTACTAGACATAATCACAAGGTTTAACATTCCAACTAATATTTTATTTAGTTTCCCATGAGTAAAATCATTCAACTTTCCATCCTATTCAGTTTTAACTGGAATCCTCTTCAATTTATCCATTGACTGAAATCAAAAACTATAGTGTGAGTAATAATAATCACAGTAAGAGATAATGAAAAATAATTTATAGAATGTATAAATCATGACACCTTATTTTTTACTATATGAAACCTTATATTTAACCTAGTCCATCCATGTGCATAATCTATTCAAATTCTTTATAATGGTTCATAAAGAAAAGTTGAATTAACCCAATCATATCCCTTTGGAGTGTCTATCTAGGTGTGCAATCTTAATCCCAATCATCATGCACCAATGACGATTTAGTTAATATCCAATCCTACCCATTCAATGTTGTTACCCCTCAGTTCATATGTGACATAGCCACATCTACATGCTAGTATCCATATAGATGTTTATTCTATAGGAAATCCACACTTGTAAAATCCTGGATAAAAGGCACATTCTCTTTTAAGGTTTGGGAGATTGTTTCTTTAGTTTGACGTCGTGGGAGGAATTCTAGAGTTTCTATAGGGTCTATTGATGGGAACTGGCTATAGAAGGAATTCACTACATAAATTCATGATTTAAACCATAAATTCTATACTACACACAAGATATGAAAATAATTTAGGGTATAAAGTCAATACAATCCTTAAATCATTTTTATATTGTAAATTTTTTTCTTGGGATTATTTAACATGAGGTGATGTATTTCTCAGTGTATGTTGATTATGGATGATTAAAATCACAAAACTAAGTTTTATGATTTAAATCTCTTAACCAATGGGTTTTATTTTCTTCTCACATAACTCCATCTTATTTTATTGTGCAGTCATATCCCTTGAAACCTATGATCCTTCCAAGTTTATTTCGGTGTTTTTTCTTCTCTGAATCAATTTTTTTGGTGAATTTAATCTCAATAGTAGTTGGTTGTATACCTTTGAGTAAGTGATATCTTTCTACTTCTTCATTTCTCTTAGTTGTAGCAACAATTTTGGACTACATCTATGGGATCTGTTGGTGATATGATGATGCTTGTTTGAACCCTTCTATATATGTTGTGTGATCATCCTTCACGGTCTATCCCTTATGTTGGTTGTGATGCGGTGCATAATTTATTTGATGTGTGTTTTTATATATCATTTACAATGATAGTTTTTCCTACATAATTCGATTATGAGATTTGGGAATAGATGATAGGGCCTCTTTTTGATGTTCTTCAGTCTTTATGGTCTGTGGACCCTATTGCGGGTAGTGTGTGACCCCAGTTTTAGGTGGGTGATTCCATCATTTTCCTATGTTGGATTAAACATATTTTATCTTAGTTTTTAAAAAAATTATAAATAAATTTTCATGGTTGTTTTTTGTGTGGAAATGGGTTTGTTATAAAAGATAGTTTTTTCCTTATTTTGTTAAGAGAAAAGGTGTTTTCAAAGCATTGTAAAATGGATTACAAAATGGGTTTTCATATCATTTTTTATTGAATAAAGGTTTTTTTGGAGTTATTTGTGAAATTTAAATCCCTTAAAAATTTATTTGTTAAATGAAGCACATGATAAGCCTTGGATACATAAGTGGAAGGTTTAGTATTCTGGATAATCCATTTTATTGTGAGGGGGTTCACGCATGGGGTGTTCCTCTACTCCCTAGGCCTATGTTCAAGGGACTTGCTCTTGGGGGTTCACTCATGTGGTGTTCCTATGATTCTTAGGGATATGTTATAAGGAATTGAGTGTGCACTAGTCATTGATTTTGGTACAAGTAGTCTATTATCCCAACCTATTTTAATCCTTCTCTCGTTTACCATTGTGATTTGGATTTATAATATTTTGGATTTGTACTATTTTGTATTTGATAAAAATGGTTTCAGAAATATGGATTTATGCATTGAAATTATTTTACAAATTTTTTTTAGAACTCTATAAAAGGGAAATATTTACTATATTTTTTATATAAAACTAATTAACTACATATCATGCCATATTTTCTTTAAAATGAGAACATTGGGGTTATTTATATAGTGAATTGGTATAAAAAACATGGTTTGGATACTATTGAGCCTATTTATCTCACAACCTAAACACCCCTTCAGTGGTGTATAGACCTAATATTGTCTTTTGATATATGAAAATTCAAGGAACTATAGTGAGGTGGTAAGGTTTACTATCTTTTGGTGGTGAGATGGTGTGAGATTTCCTATATATGAAATGGAGTAGTGGTTGTTGGTTTCAGTGTACCATATGTTTTTGTTAGACCCGTACCTTTAGTTTTTTTTGGGTTTTGAGTCTTTTCAATACTGTCGTTTCTCTATGATTATGCCACATATTTCTTCTAGTTTTATTCTAGTGTTTCTTTCCATTGTATATATGCCATATATTTTATTTTAGGTTGGGTGAAATTGTTCCCGGTGGTTGTTGTTTGATTCCAGAATGCTAGTCGCCGGCCCATGGGGATTAGGAACTCCCTTTGAGTATAAAAAAATCAGTTTAGATGCAAGTTTTTAGGGTATTCTAAGTTTTCTCATTACCAATAAGTATAAAATATGATTTTTCCACAAGAGTATTTATCTTGGGATGTTTGGTAGACAAAAGATAGTATTTTTTGAATATGAGAGGTAGTTTATGGTAAGTGCATGTCCAACCCTTTATATGATGAGCCTCAAGTAACCATGGGATGTTGAGATGTGTGTGTATCCTATGTTGAGTTTTGACCTTGATCCCAGTTTCAACTTTTTTCTATCAGTATTAAACTAAGCTTATTCAGTTGTTTAATCATTTCCTTTTATTATGGTGTGTAGAAACATGCCTCTGAGACGTCTTTCATGGGTTCTATAGTGTGGTATAGTGAGATATTATCTTCATGAGAATACTCATCCAGAACAGAATCTTATAGAGTCTATCATATGAGTAGTTTATGCCATAGACCAGAATGTACAATGATTTTATGACCAAGTGGTTGAGGCACAACCAAGAACCAAGGGAGATAAAGATCAATCTGAAAAGTTCCTACGTGAGAATCCCCCATCCTTTAAGGGTACGAATAGACTGTAATAGGCGAGGTACTAGATGGACATGATCGATCAATTCTTAAAATTCCTAGAGACACATGAATATATTAAGGTGAATTTTGTGATGTTTAGGATCTAGGGTCCTAGAATGTGATGGTGTGATTATATGGTTTAGGAAGATAGACACATGGGATTATAATGCAAGGGTTTCAAGACCCTCTTCTTTTTAAATTCTTTCAAAAGTCTTGGATGATGGAAAAGTTTACGGATTTATTCTATTTGAAGTAGGGAGAGGGTTCAGTGTTGTCATACAATAATCATTTTGTGAAGATGGTTTGTTTTTATCTGTAAAATATTAGAATTATATCCTATAACTGTGGTTTAGAACCATGGGTATAACCCTGAAAAACATGGGTATTGGTTATACCCATAGATCTATAAACCATGTGTGTTTAAGGCATGGGTGTAGTTCTATACCCACATTTTTAATAGAAACCATAGGCATAGGATATAAATATTTCTTAATTCCCTAGGTTTACTTGAAATCATGGGTATATTACTATACCCATGGTTGCTGAAACTATGGGTATAAAGGGATATCCAGAATTCATTTATACCCACAGTTCTCTAAACTATTAGTATAGTGTCATACCCCCATTGGACAGCTGCACCACCATCCAACACCTCTCAAATAGCCAGAAAATAAATTAAAAACCATGTTACACATTTAATGCAGTACACTTAAAATATATTTAGAATTCATCCATTAAATTATAAATAGTTTTCAAACCATCTACAATACTATAACATACATATAAAATCCTCATCATCAATTATGTTTAATCATCCACACATGTCTCTACCTAAACTCAAAAATGGAGGGGATCAATATCTCCCTCATCACAAAATGTGCCATCATAATCATCACCACCATCAGTTCCTAGAGAACCATCATCATCATCATCATCATCATCATCATCATCACTACCACTACCACCACCACCACCAATACTATCACATTGACCACCACTAAGACCCTCATTGACCTCACACGGACTTTGATACCCAATTCCACTTAATAAAATTGACATTGATTAATATAATAATACATCATTGAATAATATAAAATTAATAAACCAGACATGAATTAAAAATTGTCTAATTTTCCATTTTCCCAATGGACCATTTCTCCAATGGGCCAATTGGCCATTTGACAATTTCAAAATTCAAATTGGCCAATTGGCCAATTGGCCATTCAGTCATTTGGAAAATTTTCTATTAAAGGGGAATTTAAAACTTTATAAATATATATATTATTTCTATTCATATTAAATTACCCAATGCCTCTCATGCTTGGTCATTGTAGTGGTCACCAATGTGTTCAAATTCGTCATAGAATCTTTGTTCTTGTTTTTTTCCAACACATACTAAAAACAAAAATTCATTACAATGAATAAGATTTAAACCAAATTTTCAGAATTGAAATAAATATAATTAAATTTTACACAAACAAATAATACTAAAAAAACATATCATTCCAGAATGAAACTAAATTAATGTAATTACAGTTGCACCAACCTTAGGAACCCACGCCAAGGTAAACTGAATGAATTGTGAACATATATGGTTTCTTATATATATTACACTCCACTACTTAAGGTTCAACATCAAATCTCACAATGGGAAAATTTGCGTCATCAAATAAAATATTTTGGTCAACATAAATGGGAGAGTTAATGGGGTCAATTTCATCCCCACCATCAAGATAAATATGTCTTTGAATTACTTTAATAATGACACTAGAATCTAGTCTTAGATGATCTTTCACATAAAAAACTTGTTTTTCCATTGATACCAAAATATATGGTTCATCATTAGCTAGTAATAAATTCATGTCAATAACTCTGAATACATAGTCATCAATAAATGTACCATGTATCATCATTGAATCAGACTATTTACATTTCATCATTATGACTCGACCATGATAGTAGTAATCCAATAATAATATTTTCTCAACAAGTCCATAATAAACACATTCTCATATTAAGTCCTACTTTATGATGTACTGGAATAATAGTCCATTGTAGAAATTAACTTAATACTATTATGTTGTGTTCTCATTTTCATAGCTTGATTAGTTGTAAAAAAATTTATACCAATTGATTATTAATTATTTTCATTCATGAACCAAATAATCGATACCAAAATATAATGCTCTTAATTCTTGAGAGATGTAGTAAATAGGTAAACTCAATACCTAAAATTTATATGAATAATAAAATTAAATGAATATCTATATTTTAAGTTAATTAAATTAATTGAAATACCTTTTATTTCAAACAAATAGGAAACTATTTTCTATGAAAATATTCTCTTCTTCTCAATAGAAAAGATTGATGAATTCTAATTATAAATTATTTATGTTTCCTTCATAAAATGATAATAAAATTTTAATTTATATGTGAAATGAAATAGTATAAGATAAAATATAAATATTCAAATTTCATACTTGATACAATCATCAAAAAAACCATAGTTAAACAAGACTATGTGATGTTCTATATCCCACTCTTTAAGGCTCAATGTAGCCAATGTATATGACCCAAAGAATTCATCTAGTTTGGGTAGGAGATAGAAATGAGGGATCAATTTTTCCCATAATCCTCATATTTTTTTCTTATTGGATGGTTATGTCTTGTTTTCACATCAAACCAATACACTGAAAAAAAATACATAAATTATTGAGATAGATAACCTCTCATAATAAAAACTTTAGGATTATTCTTATTTCAGACATAAGATTTCATTGTAAACATAGTTATTTCAGTAGGATACATCCACTTAAAAGAAATGGGTCCCCTAAGAAGTGTTTTAGTTGTAATATTAATGGTTAAATGTAACATGGAAGTTAAAAATGATGGAGGAATTTTTTTTCCAACTCACAAGAAAATTAATGGTGCCTCTTATTACATTTTTTTTCAAGAAAGGCATGGATAAATTTTTAACACAAAGGTCTCTATAATAACTGCACAATAAAATTAATTTCACCCTTACATTATTGGACAGTAAATTTGATATTTCTATTGGAATAAATTCCTGAAGAAGGATGTGATAATCATGAGTTTTTAGGGATTTTAATTTAAAATTCCTTTTGTTAACTCATTTAGATATATTGTTGGAATATCCATCAAAAACCATGATATTCTCCAATACTTCCAGAAATTGATTTTTCTCTAAATTTTTCATCACCACTAATCCATAAGGATATTAAATTTCTATTTATTTTCCCCCATTTTAAATTGGGATGAGGGTAAACCTTATATGGCTCATAATCTCATTGGCGCTTAGGCCTAATGCATGACCAGTAGGCCCAGAGGCCTGTAGCCTAAAACTAGACCCTAAAGGACCCAAAAACCTAACACCACTAGAACATACCCTCCAAACATATATTTGGATACTAAACCGAGCACCCAACCTTGAGGGGGTGTACAAAAAACAGAGCCTCATGCAAAAATCATGAGTCTCGGTACTGATGGAAAAATACATACCCTCTCATTCTTTTGATCTGGTAGCCCTTTAAAGCTATGTGTTGCTACTTTGAAGCCCCATCTAGATCTGTATAGAGGATTGAGGTCCAAAAATATTTTCATTCTCCTTCTAAAGACCATCAAAATTGCCTCAAACCACCAACTATACACTAAGAAACCCATAATAGACGAGGCCATACTGAGGGAATTCTTTCCTACCATCGACCATCACACCATCAGGGGACCATCACACCAGTCGACCACTGTCAATGGGAAACCGTTGAGGGACTATCACACCACACCATTGAGGAGCCATCACACCTATACCACTTGATATTACAGTAAATCTACTAAGGGATGAGATGTCCCAACGGTATCATAAGTGATATTTGGTCTTCCCCTTGATATTTAGAAGAATTGAAATCAATATTTCCTATATATTTTTCTAAATGTTCATTAAAATTAAACAATTATGTAACAAATTAGTAGACTAATATAGAAACCCAAAAATGATACTTTAATTTTCCCATTGTAAGTGGATTCAGTGTCAACATTCTTCATATTTTTAGATTTCATTTGACATTTACCTAATGAAAAACTAAAATAATTCAATTAATTAAGTAAATAAGATTGTGAAATACATTTAGGTGGATATTTAGTGTTGAATATATTAACAAAGACCCTGTGATTATTCATAATTGATGATCCATTGTAAATAATCATTGATTCCCCATGAAATTGAAAGTACAAAGATATTTAAGTCTTCTCGATCATGTATTCTTTACAAAAATAGGATATGATAATTTTACCTTAGTTTTCTAACCAAACATGATTGCATAAGTATGGAAATAATTTATAGTCCATAGAAGGGAAGCACGCATCTGGAAAATATTTTTTGAAGAGGCACCAAATGTGCGCACACCCATATCTCAAAGTTGTTTAAAATATCTTATTAAAGGTTTCAAGTAGAACTCTATATACTTTCCATGATCATAAGGTCTAGATATTTATATAATAAGAAAATTTAAAGGTTTTTTCATAAACATCAATGGAATAAGATTATAAACATGAATAAAAACTGGCCATGTGCTACGAGGAGTAAGAATCTGACCAAAAAGATTAAAACCATCACAGGATATACCCAACACAACATTACACACCTCAACTTAAAAATTAGGATGTTGGGAATAAAATTAATTCCATGATAATCCATTTTGATGATGAACCAACTCATCATTATATTTAATTCTCTCAGCATCATTCCATCATATATTGGTTGAGATTTCTGTAGACGTGAATATATTTTGAGGCCTAAGAATCAATGGAAAGTGCCACATGAATTTATGTGGAATAGATTCCATATGAATTTTCCTTCAATATAGATATATTATTTTATTTATAGTCATTAAGGTTTATTGTTTCCTCCCAAAATAAACTGAAATCTTTTGAACATGCATGAATTTTTTTAGTAGAAAATTTGAGGTGCTTAATTAACTTCCATACCTGATAATTACTTGAGAGAATATATTCACCATCAAGAAGAAAGACCTTTTAAAAATTAATTGTATAATAAAAGTAGGTATTATAAATTCCATAAATGGATTTTCCATGATATAACTGCATTGAAAATTTCAACTTTGTCATTTTAGTATATTCCTGATATATAGGAGTTCTAGAATCACCCTTTAATTTTTTTCACTCACTCAACATCATAATCTTCATTTTATTCCTCATGTGTATTGATATACTTGTCTTTTTTTACTAGAATACTATCCCTCTTATGATTATTCAAAAATGGAAACTAATAAAATATATAATTCTCCATACAAATTCCTTTTTTCCGTTCATGAATAGTATAAGATTGTCTTGTCTCTCCATTGTGATACCAAACATAGAAGTTTATTTGAAATGTAGTTTTTTTATATTGTAGATAAATTAATCCCAACTTAAACATGGTCCTCCAACACAATTATAAAATATAAATTGTATATGACCTCTATCTAAAGCATTGTTAAATGAAAATTTTAAAAAATATAAAAATTCTTTTGAAACTTCGTTGAAATCTAATCGGTATGATATAGCCAGCTTCTATCCATTCTTTTATAGGGGAAAAAATTTATATACAAATAAAAACTGTAAAACATAATTAAAAAACTCATTACAACCAATTTTAATATTAAATTCATTAAATCAATCTACTAGGTATAAAAATAATAATAAAAGAAGCCACATTTTCTATAAGTGATTCCAAAAAATAACGAACCAGAAAAAATAAAATACATGGAATGAGAAAAAAATATTATAGAATACTACTATCCATCCAAAAAGAGATCAAGGAATATCATAATAAAAAATTAAGTCATACTCAAAGGAAACCAAAAAATGATAATTTATTGGAATAAATAACAACTAAAGAATACTAGCAGAAAAATGTGTATTTCTTATTTAGAGAGGTACTATCATTTGAAAACATAATTGAGGAAAACATTTAGTCATGAAAGGATTTTATTTAAGGATAAAATTACTTATATTATTCAAATATAATAAAAATAGATTTTATGTGATGTTCTATTTCAATTTAAGAAGTATTTAATTTGGTAAAATCCATCAAGACTAAATAATTAATCCATTCCATCCCACTTTATGAAACCCATTCATTACTTCACCACTGATGAAACCTCTTAATTGATGTAAAATGTGGTTATATGGGTTTTTATTCATGTAATATTTAGTGGAAATATATGGATAACTACTCAATACATTATAAATAAACTAAGGAAGAATTCTTAACAAATAATTACATCATACACAACAGTTAATCAAAATAGGTAAATCTATGGTTCATACCATTAAAGTTTTCTTAATGAACTAAATTATTATGTAAAACATTATAAATGGAAAACATGTTTCATAAAATGAATATTATCTAAAAAAATTTACATTCTAAATTATATAATTATTTCAGGACATTTACTAAAAGATTCTATAAATATTTATACAAAATAAAGGATTTAAAATTCATAAACATTTTAAATATAAATATTTAATTATTTAAAAGAATATTTTGTCATTCATTCATGTATAAATCATAATAATGAATTATAAGAAACATTCTTTACAAGTACTATAAATACAATAATTATTTTCTAAAGGAACAACCTTCATATATAATGAAATATTATGGATTTACTTATAATACTATAATCATGTAAATCATCATACAATTATTTATTTTTGGGTTAAAACAATTAAATAAATAGTTTAACCATGGTTTATGATATAAAAAGATTAAATTTAAATAATTGAATCCAATAACTCTAGAATAATAAAAACCAACATTAACCCCTATAGTTAACTTAAATATGATCCCTAACACTAAAAATATATAAATCCCTAAAATATTCTACCAAAAGAATATAAAATTTAAGTTAAATTCATAAGAATTCCCAGGATAGATTTCCAAATTAAGAAATTATAATTAAAATAGTACTTATAGGAATGTAATATACTATATTTTATCTCTATTAGACTATAAATTTAAAAACACATTTATAAAAGTGATGGAAACATGCTTTAGTAGAATCGCATGCATAAATAAAAATGAAAATAACATCCATAAGAAGATAAGAAGGATTTAAAACTCACTAATATGATGTTGAAGAATATAAAAAGTAAAAAACCATTGAATTGAGGGATAATAATGAAGAATAAAATTGTCTGCCACTGGGGTGAGGGGAGAATAAATAATAGGAGAGAAAAAAATCTTACCTCTCAAATATTACAATAAAAAATGCTAGAAATGAAGGAAAATGAAATAGATGATGGGGGAAGTGTCTCCTGATGAGGGGAGGGGTGGTTGAGGCTATTATAAGGGGAGGGGAGATTATGGATTCAATGAGGAGTGGAGGGGGATCCTGAGGGGGTGCCTTATATTTTAAGGTGTTATTCCCATAGTTTTTTAAAAACCATTGGTATTTATCAACCTATACCAATAGTTTTTTAAAACCGTGTGTATATTTTTTTGGTAGAAACTCTATACCCACAGTTTCTCAAAACCATTGGTATATATACATGAGGATAGCCCCATTTTATAGTAGTGGGAGGTAGTGAGGAATGATTATCTAAAAGTTCAAAAGTAGTTGTATGGTTTATAAACATATGTCTAATCATAAGTGTATATAATGAGCATTTCCACCTAAGATGACATAGTTAATAGGGATATGACAGATGAAATGAACATGAAAATTAAAGATTAGCTATTATTTACCTTCCCTTCTACCCAGTTTCAGCTTCAATGGTGAATAGGGAAAGAAGAGGAAGTGGCATGATCATCCTAGGATTAATGGAGATGGTTTTCAACAATGAGCCTCTTTTTCACCATCAGTAGCTACCAATATTGTCTCCTTGAGTTGCTACTAGTGAATAAAGATTAGGCACATCCAACATTATTTTCCCACCCCCGAAAAGATGTGCAATTATTATGTCTTCCATAACCATTTTTTGAAGTTCTTACATGCCATGTATTCACCCAATTATGGTCAGTGGTATTTAACAACAAGTTTCACTACAGCATAGTTAGAAGCATCAAAATACATAGGGATTCATCCACATGCCTAAGTAGTGAATCACATTTACATAATGGATGGGTTTACAATAGAGGTTGATAAGGTCTTATAAACAATGAGAGTTACCATATTTATTGCATCATATATAGTAACTTCTTTTTTTGATATAAGTGTCTCACACTGATTTATATCTTCTCATTTTTGTTGATATTCTCAAACTTCCAATGATACTCATGTCCTTTTTTGCAGTTAGAAACACATATTTGAATAAGAAAAGTGAATGGGTTTCATTATCCGTCTTGTTCTATATCGATAACCAACATGGAGTTAGTATAGTATTTCTTAGTTCTCAATCTGTATTGAGGTGAATTGGCCTATTTCTCATCATGTTAAGATTGATTTTTATCACTATCATATTTTTTTCTTTTTCATTGATGGGATATCTTTGGTATTTCAGGGAGAGTGGGATCTGATGTTTGGTCATGTAGTATTTTTTCATCCAGAGCTCAGAAGTTTTTTTCATTCCATTATAGTTGAGTCTGATGTCATTTCTTATGTCAACAATATTCCCTTGGTTGTTGGGGTCTTCTTTGATTTCTTCCCTACCAAATTCTATAGTCTTATTCTAGTTAGGGAGGTAGATTTCATGATTGATCAAGTTATGGGTATGTAGATTATCTTGATACCCTCTTATCGTATATCACTGGCTGAGCTAAAAGAGATCAAGATCCAGTTGGATAATTTAATGGAGAAGGGTTTTGTCCTCCCTAGTGTTTTTTCATGGGAAGCCACCATTCTCATTTCCAAGAATATATATGTTTCAATTAAATTTTTCATGGACCATCAAAAGTTACATAGGGTAACTATTAAGAATAAGTTCCCTTTCCCCTTTTATATGATTTATTTGATCAATTAAATGGGGAAAAGTTGTTTTCAATGATCAATCACTGGTCAGGGTATCATCATCTCAAGGTCTGGAAGATTAATATTTTCAAGACCACTTTCAAGAGAAGGTATGACCATTATGAATATATTATGATTCCTTTTGTCCTAGATAACTCTACCAAATTTTTTATGTAATTGATGAACTGTACATTCCCTTAGTATCTCCGCAACTTTTTTAGTATGTTCATGGATGATATCCCGGTTTATTTGAGATCTAATAATGAGTATGCACACTATATTAATTTAGTTTTGGGTAATATCGAGGATCCATAAAATTTATGGAAAGTTTTTGAAATGTGATTTCTGGATTCAATAAGTGAAGTTCTTAGAGCACATGATTTCAAAGCATGGACTTTTAAACGATCCTAAAAATGTATAAGCTATCTTTTCATGGGATGACCCATGGAACGTATTTGATATATAGATATTCCTTTACCTTTTTGATATTATCATTTTTTTTCAAGGATTTCTCAAAGTTTTTATCACATTTTACCATTCTCACCAAGAAAGAGGTGAAGTTCACATGGGATACAAAATTTCAAACTTATTTTGATGAGTTGAAATAGATTTCGACATCATCTTATATTTTGATCTTACCTAAACTCAGTAAAGTATATTTGGTATAATTTAATGATTTTGGTGTTGTTATGGGTTTCATGATTATACATTATGATCACATTCTATCTTATGGCTCTCTTCATCTTCAGCTACTTAAGAAAAATTAACCCACTCATGATTTAGATCTTTCCATAGTTATTCATGCACTTATGTATTGGATATACTATATTTTTTGAGAGGTTCATAGTCTTTTCTAACCATGAAATACTGATATATATATTTTTTCAAAAATACATGAATCTCATGAAGAGATGATGGGTGGAATATATTCAGATTTTTGACTTCAATATCACCCACACCCTGAGAAAAGGTGATGTTTTTTCTAATACTATTATTAAGAGGGTTCCACCATATGATATCTTGGAATCTAAGGAAGAGTGGAAACTAATGGGGCTCTTTGTTTAGATGAATCTGTATGCTTAGGTGGATGATTTAGGTATGGTTTTGAATAATGCTCAGTTATCATAATCTCTAATTGAGTCAATTGTGCAAGGTCAGTATTAGGTGGATGAGTTCATAGTAATAAAGGAAACCTTTTATGGTTGGGAGACCATTCCTGGTTAGTCTCTACCTTCTGATGGTATTCTCTACATTTTGAATTAGTTTTTCACTAAATCATCTAAGAGGAATTTAGTGTTTCATGACTATCATATTTCTTCATGGTATATTAATCTAGGCACCATGAAGATGTATTATGACATGAGACAGTGATTCTGGTGGCCATGTATGTAGCACAACATTGCTAACTTTGGGTCCCAATGTTACACCTTCTACTAGATAAAGGTAGAACATCTTAAACCATTTGGTCTGCTACATCATCTTCTGATATCGGTTTGAAAATGGGATGAGGTGTCTGTGGACCTTGTTTTTGGTTTTCTATGGACTCACTGAGGGAAGAATGCTATCTGGGTAGTGGTTGATTGGTTGATAAAATCATCCCATTTTATTCCAATCAGAGACACTTCCAAAATTTATTATTTGGTTAATCTATATGTACATGTGATCATGAGATTATATGGCGTTCCCACTTCCATTTTATTTCATAAGGACCCTAGGTTCACTTATATATTCTAGAAAAGTCTCAATGAGGCAATGGGAACTCGGGTTCGGTTGAGTAGAGAATACCATCCATAGAAAGATGGTCATGCAGACCATTCTATTCAGAGCCTAGAGGATATTCTCTTTTCCTTCATCTTGATTTTGGTGTACCATGGGATATTCATCTAGGATTGGTTGTGTTTTCATCGACTAAAAATTTTCATTTATTGATCAGAATGGTACCCTTTGAGGATTTGTATAGTCTCCCATTTAGTCCACCTTATTATTGTGTATAGGTGGGTGAGGCTTCTGTAATGGTGTTGATTCTTATTTAAGAGACATTTCCAAGGATCAAGAATATACATTGGTTCATGGTTACATCAAATAGTTAACAAAAATCATATATCAATCACCAATGTTTATCTTTTGAGTTTTCTATTAGTGACTGAGTTTTCTTGAAATTTTCTCTTTAGTTGGGTCACTATCGACTTAGGAAATAAGGAAAATTGGATATAAGATATTTTGGACCATTTAATACCATTGATTGGATTTGGTATGTTTCTTATAAATTGACATTGTTAGCTCAGTTTATATTTATCTATGATTTTTTCCACATATTTCTGCTCTGGAATTACCATCCCAATTTTTCCCTTGTCTTGAGTTAAGAAGAGATTGAGTTAGATCTGTAAATTTCTATTGTAGAGTGACTAATGTATACCATTGATTCATAGGTAAAATTATTGCATGGGAAGTCTATTCTATTTCACATAGTGGTATGGCAGAACAAATTAGATTCTCAAGAGACTCGGATACATTAATCATTAGCGAGGGATCAATGGACTTACCTTTTTCAAGAGCACATTTCTTCTGCATGACTTTACAAGGATAAAATTTATTATGGTGGGGATATTATAACATCCTTGATAAAAGGTACAATCTATTTTATGGTTTGATAGATTATTTATTGAGTTTAGAGGGAATAAAAGGCCTTTTGGAGTTTCTAAAGTGGTTGCTGTTGGGCCCTAGGTATAGAGGGAATTCCCTTCATAAATTCATGAGTTATGACATAAATTATCCACTGGGCACAAGATGTGATTTTTTTTGGAAATAAAATAAATGCAAGAAATAAATCCCATTTAAATTGTAAATTATTTGGTTAGGATAATTTAACCTGAGGGGATATGTTTTTCGATGTACGTGAATTAATGGAGATTTATGTCATAAAACTGGGATTTATAATATAAATCCATCACACCCAATGGATTTTATTCTATTCTATTGTAACTACCTATTATTTTATTATGAAGTCATATTCCTCAAACCCTAGGTTTATTTTAGGTGTGTTTGGTAGTTTCATCCCCCTTGATTACTTCATTCAGAGCGTTTGATCTCTAACACGGTTGGTTGTATCCCTTCAGGTAAGTGTGAAATTATTTCTTCTGTGTTTCTCTTGGTTATGGATGAATCATTGAGATAAATCTATGGGATATGTTTTCTAAATGATGATGCTTATTTTATCCCTTCTAGATTAGTTGTGTGATCACATTCTTAAGGTCAACCCTTGTGTTGGTTGTTGTGTGGCGTGAAATTTCCTTGAGGTATGTTTTCATATATCCTCTTAGATGACTATTTTTATTATGTAATTTGATTATGAAATGTGGTAATCAATGCTAGTGCCTCCATTTTTTGTTTTTTGTTCTTCTTGGTTTGTGGATCCTATTATGGGAAGTGTGTGACTTATGTCTTATCTAGGTGTTCCATCTCTAGCCTACATTGGATGAACCATAATTTCTCTTAGTTTTATAATTTTTTTATAAATAAATTGGTATGGATGATTTTTTTTTGTGAATGGGTTTGTGATAAAATCTTTATTTTCACTTGTCTTGGTAAGAGAAAAGTTTCTTTCAAATAATAGTGAAATGTATTGCGAAATGGGATTTCAAATCATGTATTTTATTGAATAAATGGTTTTTTGGAATTGTTTGTGTAATGTGAAGACCTTTGAAATTGATTTAATAAATGCATCACATGGGAATCCTTATGTAGTTAGGTGGAAGGTTTAATATTAGGCCACAATGAAGGAATTGGGCACATAGTGGAAGTCCAAAAAAGTGGGATTTTAAAAAAATTCACCAACGTTCGACATGAACTTGTCAAAGACGGCGAATCACTACCCGGTTTATTCCGAGGATCTCGTATGAAAATTCTTAAGCACAAAATAAAAACCATAAAATACCTAGTTTAGATATGAAGTCGCGCATGACATCTACTCATCATTGGAAATTTTTTCTTGACAAATCTGAATCCAAATTCATCTAGGTAATCCAAACACAATTCAAGAAATCCACGGGAGCATTGATCATCGAATTCTGAGTGCTAGCACAGAGATCTGACAACACCTTTTATACTCTGAGGATCACCGCATCGCTTCGCTTGTGATGCCTGAGAGAGAGCTCGATTCAAGCTTATGGATCCACATACCCTCTCTCTCTCTAGAGTATGGGAGAGAGAATTAGAGAGAGAGAGAGAGGCCATGAATAGCCCTTAGAAAACCCTATTCTCTTCTATTTATAATGTGAAATGAAATTACCCAAAAATGTCATCCTGGCCCTCAAATAATTAACACATTATATAAATAATATTTTGACTACTAAACTGAGTCAAAAATATAATTTATTATTATTGTCATTTTATGTTATAATATAATAAATATATTACTTGATAATACCAGATCCATTAACTCAACTTATACTCCTAGAAATATTAATTAAACCTTGAATATATTAATATTCATTCAAATAATATATGTCACGACCCCCTCCCACCAAAGATACCCCTCCTGAGCTGGAAATGGTGAAAGGGAGATAATGACCCCCAAGTCCCGCCTCCAGTAGTACCCAGGGTGGAGACTAGCACCAAGGGTATGAGTTTTCATAAATATGGGAGGCATTACCCTTTTTATTATTTAAGATCGGGAAATAGGACAAGTCAACCACCAAAAAAAAGAACAAGTGTATAGAAATAAACCCAAACCAATCCAACATGCATGTTTAAATAGTTTTGAAACAAGGTACAAGTACAAGAAAGCTCAAAAAGTATAACACCAAAAGAAACAAGAGTACAACAAACTGCAAAAACTCCAACTGTCCAGACTAGTAGGGTCCCGCACGGCCCTAGTAGTCCTCATGGAAACCTGAAAGTAAACGTAGGGTGAGCATACAAGTATACTCAGTAGGGAAACCTAAATCTCTCATACACAAGTGGGGAGACATCCTAATGTCCCGTGAGAACAACAGAAGAAACCTAGCAAGGAATTCTATCCACCCAACCTCACTAGCCACACTCACCAAAAACACAATCACAACAGGTATTAGTATATAAGAATAAGAGTATTGGGTACCCCGCACCATTTCCCATTAATTAGCTTCTCTTTCTAATGGAGAACGTCCTGACGCTTCCACACTCTTCCCGCCCGCACACACCTGGGCCTCAGAACCACATACCCCACCCTCACACACCAGGGCCTCACAACCACGTATCCCGCCCACACACACCTAGGCCTCACAACCATGTATCCCGCTCGCACACACCTAGGCCTCACAACCACATATCCCACCCGCACACACCTGGGCCTCACAACCATGTATCCCGCCTGCACACACCTGGGCCTCACAACCACGTATCCCGCCCGCACACACCTGGGCATCACAACCACGTATCCCGCCCACACACACCTGGGCCTCATCCTGAAGGTTCTTGGGAAATAGTAAAACCTTCCCGAAGATACTTGGGCTAAAACCACCCCAATCGAAACCTACTTGAAGAGTCTTGGGCGTAAGGTCACCTCAAGCCATCATAGCCTAGGGAAGAAGGAGCGGGAAGGAGCTAGTAACTAAGGAGAAACACCCTCTCCCATGAAATGGGAGTGTTCGGAACTAAGTGCTCAACATGGGTGAGGTGAGACAAAACACAAAGATACAGATATATATATATATATATATATATATATATATATATATATATATATACAAAACTCTCAGCCTGACCTATGGCTTATAATCAGAGAACTCAGCACTGCCACTACGAAGCATGCATACCACAAACAACCCCAACCCCATTTAGGTTTTCATGTTTCAACAGAATAAATTTATTATTTCCTTAACTACTGGGCAACTATCCAAAATCAACCACATCAATTGTTCGTAAAGCATATCCCTGCCATCCACAAATCAAATTTGGATAACACAAGCAACACAACCAAGTCCCTTCTTATTAACCAACCAACCCATTGATTATTATTCCCATTCCATTACCATGCCCCACCATTTATTAACTCTTCCACTTTTTATTTATTATTCACAACCCATAGTTCGTTCACATTCAAGCCCATCCCTGCAGCCCCGCTGCCAACCACCATAACCACAATCACACCGAAACTCGTACATCATTATCCCTTTAATACCATTTAACGCAGCCCCACTTCCCATCACTAACATAGAATTCACACCAACCCAAAACCAAGCTAATCGCAGCCCCACTGCTCACCCGATCCACAACAACCCACAAAACACCCCCATCACATACCACGTATCCAAGCCAACACCTACATGTTCATTATTTTATTTTGTTCAACCGGGGTGATCACACAAGGGTTCCAGATTTTAAATCAGCCAACTTTACATGATTATCCAAATTCCACATTCAACAATGTTCCATTCACAAAAAAGGTCTAGAAAGATAGGGTAGCATTTAATTATGCAAGAAAAGGCCCCCAACGACCGTGATTTTCAGTAGGCATAAGCCTATTCAATTCACAACATAACAATAGGATAAACAAAGATAAACATAACAACTTCACCATCCCCGTTCTTTAACCAGTTATTATCTTCATTTAATGGTTCAACCGTTTCTCATGAAAACAAGAGGATACCCACCCCGCATGATGCACATTTTTGAGAGACGAAGGTAAGATCCCTACCTCAACAGGTTCTGATCACAACTCTCCCCCGGATCAACATTAGAAGACGTCTGTTGGCATCCGTCACTTCTGTCAAATCCCATCAAAACCTCCTCAGGTGGAAGTTGGAAAGTAAAGGCCGAAGGAAAGACAATGGATCCAAGCTCAAAAGTTCTGCCTCGTCGTTACGATCTCGTGGCCGCTGACGGATCGTAAATCAAAGCTCAGACGAAGAAGTTATGGAAGAAAAAGATCCTTTGAGTCTATTGGGAGAGCTCTGCTCAGAGGAATGGGGAGGAGAGGGGTGAGTTGAAAAGTAGGAGAGGGCCCCTCCTTTTATAGGAGTGAAAAAAAAAAGTACACGGTGTGTACTTTATGGTACACAGTGTGTACTCGGCCATTTCACACGGTCAATACGCAGCTTCCAACACGGCCTTCAACGCGGCACACGGCCGTTGACTGGTCAACACACGGTTTGAAGGTAACGCATACGCGGGGAGGGAATACACGGCGTGTAGTATGGGGTACATGGCGTGTACCCATTTATTTCACATGGCAAGGACAAGGCTCCAACACAGCACACAGCTGTTGACTGGTCAACACACGGTTTGAGGGTAACGTGTATGCAGGGAGGGACTACACAGCGTGTAGTATTGGATATGTGGTGTGTTCTCATTTATTTCACATGGTAAGGACATGACCTTCAACACGGGGTATACCCAGCGAGGGGGTACACGGCGTCTACTCACAATACACGGCGTGTAGTTTCAAAATTCTGAAAAAGTGTAGGAAAAGTCCATTTTACCCTTCAGAACACTTCGTGACCTTCTTTTTGACAAAGGAATGGGTCGGAGAGGTCTGGGCCATTACACCAGATACCTCTTAAAACATTATCATCCCCAAGAATTCAAAACCAAACCAGAGGAACCCAACAAGATTCCTCTTAGGGTTCTCATTATAACAGGAACCCAACCAACAACCCTAATCATAGGTGTTAGGAATTCCTTCTCCTATGTCGAGATATTATCCGCTTTATGCGGCACTGACTCGCCTGCATGGGTTCAATTGCATCCTCATTAATGCGTCTCGATTAAGAATCGGGTCTTCCCACTTCCATACATTAGGATTTTTCAACTCGCACTACCCCCAACACCACACAACCCACACACTACCTGAACACGTGGTTTGGGAAAAAAATTCTTTTTCCTATGTCCAGATATTATCCGCTTTAGACGGTACTGACTCACCTGCATGGGTTCAATCGCATCTGCATTAATGCATTTCAATTAAGGATCAAGTTTTTCCCTTCCCCACACACCCAGACATGTTACATACTTCTAGAGAACAAGGAAACAAAAAGGTCTCACAACCGACAAGCCAAGCATTCCATATATCAAAGGTATAGAATATAACATCAAAACAAAGCTTAGAAGAACAAAGAAAACACAAGTCAAAAAAACTTCGGGTACTAAGCGTGTATCTGAGCCTCTTGCTCCCAAGTTCTCTCCTCGAGGCTTCCATGCCTCCACAACAAATGAACTAAGGGAATGGTTCGTCCACGGAGCACCTTCTCTTTACGATCCTTGATTCTGACTGGTCGTTCCTCGAAGGTCTCGTCATCTCCCAAATCTAACTCTCCCCAGTCGATAATGTGAGAGTTATCATGTAAGTATCGACGTAGCTGGGAGACGTGGAAGACGTCATGAACCTTCTCCAACTGAGGTGGCAGGGCTAGCTAATATGCCACCTCGATGATTCGCCTCAGCACCTCAAAAGGTCCGATGAACCTAGGTGAGAGCTTTCTCCCTTTCCCAAACCTCCGCTGCCCCCGTCGAGGGGAAACCTTCAAGAACACATGATCTTTTACCTCTAACTCCAAGGTCCTCCTCCGATGATCAGCATAATAATTCTGTCGGTCCTGAGCTGCTTTCATCCTTTCACGTACAAGCTGGACTTTCTTTGTGGTGCTCTTCACTATGTTTGGCCCAAGAGCACCTATCTCACCAACCTCTGCCTAGTAAACGGGTGAACGACATGGTATTCCATACAAAGCCTCAAATGGTTCCATGCCAATAGTAGAGTGGAATCTGTTGTTGTAGGCAAACTCTACTAAAGGCAAGTGTCGTACCCATGACCCTCTGAAATCCAGAATGCCTGCTCGCAGCATGTCCTACAACGTCTGGATAGTCTGCTCTGTCTGCCCGTTGGTCTGGGGGTGGAAAGCAGTGCTAAGGCGTAGTTGGGTTCCAAAAGCATGTTGTAATCCCCTCCAAACTTGTGAGGTAAACCGAGTATCCCAGTCTGAGACGATAGTCTTTGAAACTCCATGAAAACGCACCACCTCGTCTATGTACCTTTGTGCTAAGGTACTCACCGGGCCCAACCCTTTAACTGATAAGAAGTGAGCCAATTTCGTCAGACGATCCACCACTACCCAGATAGAATCATAACTTCCCTGATCTCTGGGTAGTCCTGTGATGAATTCCATTGAGATGTCATCCTACTTCCACTCGGGGACATCTAAAGGATGCAACAAACCACTGGGAACACGGTGTTCATCCTTCACTTGCTGACACACTAGGCATTTAGCCACAAACTCTGCCACTGCTCATTTCACCCCGGGCCACCAACATTGTTCCCTCAGGCCTCAGTACATTTTTAAATCTCCTGGATGTACCGACAAGGTTGGGCTATGGAACTCACGGAGAACTCCCTCGCGCATCACCTTCGGAACAAACAACCTTCCATGGAAAATCATATAATGTCGGTTGTCTTCTGACCATCCTTATGGAGCATTCCCCTGATCAATATGACCCCGCATCACTTCTTCCTCAGAGTCCCCCCACTGAGACTCTTCCACTCACTGCAACAAGGGGGATTGCACTGCCATTTGAAACAAACAGCCTCTAACACCTTCTACCCTGGCATCCAAGTGCTAGGTGGCCAAATCTCCCATCACTTTCCAAGCATCAGTGGATTCTCGAACCACTTCCTTATGCGACTTCCTGCTCAGGGCATCAGCCACAACGTTTCCCTTACCTTCAGTGTAGGAGATCTCGAAGTCATAGTCTTGGAGAAACTCGACCCATCTCCTCTGCCACAAGTTTAGGTCATGTTGGGAGAAGATATAATGTAATCTCTTATGATCTGAGAAGACCACAAAGTGCTCCCCAAAGAGGTAATGTCACCACAACTTCAGTTCGAACACTACTACTGCAAGCTCCAAGTCATGGGTGGCATAGTTACGCTCATGAGGGTGCAACTGCCTAGACCCATAAAAGATCACACCCTTCTTATACATTAGTACACACCCCAAACCAAGGCCAGAAGCATCACAAAACACCTCATACAAAAACCCTTCCTCTGGAAACCTGAGTACTGGAGCACTGAACAACTTCTCCTTCAGGTAGTCAAAAGCTTTCTGGCACTACTCGCTCCATAGGAAGACCTGGTTCTTCCTATTCAAGGCTGTCAATGGAGAAGCAACTCGAGAGAAGTCCGAAATGAACCTTCGATAATAACCTTCCAACCCCAGGAAACTACGAACTTCTGCCATGCTCTTGGGTGCTGCCCAAGAAACAACTGCCTCCACCTTCGACGGGTCTACTGACACTCCATGCTGAGACACTACATGCCCAAGGAAGTGTACTTCTTGTGTTAAGAACTTACACTTCAACAATTTCCCATAAAGCTGGTGGTGTCAAAGGACTTCTAAGACTACCCTGAGATGCTCAGCGTGCTCCTCCTCTGATCTTGAGTAGAACAGGATGTGATCGATAAACACAATGACGAACCGGTCCAAAAACTCTCAAAAGACAAAGTTCATAAGTCCCATGAACACAGCTGGTGCATTCGTAACTCCAAACGGCATCACTACAAACTTGAAGTGCCCATACCTACACCTGAAAGCCGTCTTTGAGATGTCATTGTCTTTTACCCTCAGCTGATGATATCCAGATCGTAGATCAATCTTAGAAAACTAACCTGCTCCCCTCAGTTGATCGAAGAGATCATCTATCCTTGGAAGGGGGTAATGGTTCTTGACTGTTACCTAGTTCAACCTTTGGTAGTCTATGCATAGCCTGAGACCACCATCTGCCTTCTTTACGAACAAAACTGGAGCACCCCATGGCGATATGCTGGGTCGAACAAAACCCTTCTCCATCAGATCGTCAATTTGAATCTGCAACTCCCGCAACTCCGAAGGTGCCATCCGATAAGGGGCCATCGAAATTGGATGGGAACCAGGCTATAAGTCTATCCCGAACTCAACATCACGTCGGTGGGGTAAAGTCACAACCTCCTCGGGAAAACATCGAGGAACTCCCCAACAACCTCCGGGACATGCATCATCTCCGTATCAGCTAGAACCACTGATAACCCGCCTAACAAGGAAAGGAGATGCTCTACACGCCGGCTTCCCACCTGATAGCTCCTCTCACCAAAAAAAGATACACGATGCCCATCCATGTCGGTGAACACGACTCTTCTTCAGAAGCAGTCGATAACGGCACTAACAGAAAACAACCAGTCAATGCCTAGGATGACATCGTACGGGTGCATCTATAGCAAAAGAAGATCCCCAATAGATCGATGCGGTCCCAACATCAGCCCACATCCCCAGCAAACACAAGATACGCTGGTCTGGCCTCCAACTGGTGTACTCAGCACCAGTGGTACGGAAATTCTCTCTACATCTAGTCCCAAATCATGGACTAGACTAGGTTCAATAAAGGAGTGCGAAGATCCCGAATTGAACAAAGAAGAAACGAGAGTGCTGAACAAACAAATCGTACCTTGCACCACCTCTGGTCCTGCTGGAGCTTCCAACTCTGCTGCGTGCAACTGTCCACGCCTAGCTCCTATGACCCTCTGATGTCAACCACCTCCCCGACCATGTCCTGGTCGAGGTCCCTGAGGAGCACCCTGAGGTCGGCCTCCTCCTGCAAAGTCTGCCCTTGGGGGAGCAGGGTCTCGCTGCTGCTGGAAGGGCCTCGCTGGCAACTGGTGCTACTGAGGTAGGCACTGAACCTGCCCACCTCTACCGTACTAAGCTCGAGTCGGGCACCGACTATGAACATGCCCAAAACCTCCACAAGAAACACACTTCGGTCTTGGGCTCGTGAAAAAGGGACGAGGACCCGAAGATCTGAACTGGAACTGCTGGGGCCTGCTCTCTACCGGCCTGAACCTGGAAGGTCCCGTCGCAGGAGACCTGCTACTGACTGCCTTCCCCTTTGATGAGCCCGGATGGATCCCCTCTCGTGGTGCACCTCCCAGCGAGTGCATCCTCTCTACAACCTCTGCCTTCTTCTGTACTCCCAAGTACGTCGGAAGGGTGAAGGGGTGATAGCATATTGGAGCGAAGGACGAAGTGCCTCCTCCAATCGTCTCGCCCGAGACTCCTCATCTGGAAAGAGATTCAGAGCAAAGTGCAAGAGATCCTTGAACTTGATCCCCAACTCTCGTACTGACATACTCCCTTGTTGAAGGGATAGTAACTCCTGCCGCTTCTCTGCCTTGATCATGGAAGAAAGGAATTACTCTCGGAATTCCTTCTCAAAGTCAGCCCACAGAACCTCTATCTTTGTCCTCTCTCCGAGGTAGAGCGTCCACCACTGACGTGCCTTGCCTCTCAGCTGATTGACTGCTAGGGGAACCCAGTACTCCCTCGGAGCACGGTTCATGGTAAAAGTGATCTCTAGCTCCTCAAGCCACCCCTCTGTCTCCATATCTGAAGTACTACCCTCGTACTTCTTGAGGGTCTATCATTGGAAAGAACGGAGAGTCCTCTGCCACTGGTCATCTTCCTTCGCTCGGTCAATCCTCAACTGATCGACCGCCTGAATCTGCTGGGCCTCAGCCATCTGAGCCACCCGGGGACGACGTCCAGGTTCCATAGCTGTACGGTAAACAAAGATCGCCTAAGCCCAAGTAGTAAGGAAATTTCTCAGGGTTTCATTTTATCATTTTATTCAATTTCTTTCTCAGAACACCCAAATCAAGTAAAACACAATCATGATGACGCATGTACCTTCCCTAGGGTCTCTACCCTGTAATCAATGTAGTCTCACTTGGTCGTTTGGTAGGCTCATAGTCCTTGCATCAGATCACAGGGGGGGCTAAAATCATGTGTCCTAGCCGGTCTTCCTTGGCCTATGTCACGCACCAAGATTAACCAACACTGTTGCCCTACCATCCCATGCAATCCGCACTGTGCCTAACTCCATACTTCATCCTATCTCTCAACCATCATCTTTGATACCATTCTGTCACGACCCCCTCCCACCAAAGATGCCCCTCCTGAGCTGGCAATGGTGAAAGGGAGATAATGACCCCTGAGTCTCGCCTCCAGTAGGCCCCGGGGTGGCGACTAGCACCAAGGGTATGAGTTTTCACAAATATGGGAGGCATTACCCTTTTTGTTATTTAAGATCGGGAAATAGGACAAGTCAACCACCAAAAAAGAAAATAACAAGTGTATAGAAATAAACCTAAACCAATCCCACATGCATGTTTAAATAGTTCTGAAACAAGTCAAAAGTACAAGAAAGCTCAAAAAGTACAATACCAAAAGAAACAAGAGTACAACAAACTGCAACAACTCCAACTATTCCAACTAGTAGGGTCCTGCACGGCCCTGGTATTCCTCCTGGAAACCTAAAAGTAAACATAGGGTGAGAATACAAGTATACTCAGTAGGTAAACCTAAATCTCTCGTGCACAAGTGGGGATACATCCTAATATCCCGTGAGAACAACAAAAGAACCCTAGAAAGGAATTCTATCTACCCAACCTCACCAACCACACTCACCAAAAACACAATCACAACAGGTAGTAGTATATAAGAACAAGAGTATTGGGTACCCCGCACCATTTCCCATTAATTAGCTGCTCTTCCTAATGGAAAACGTCCTGATGCTGCCACACTCTTCCTGCCCGCACACACCTGGGCCTCAGAACCACATACCCCACCCGCACACACCTAGGCCTCACAACCACGTATCCCACCCGCACACACCTGGGCCTTACAACCACGTATCCCGCCCGCACACACATGGGCCTCACAACCACGTATCCCACCCGCACACACCTGGGCCTCACAACCAGGTATCCCGCCCGCACACACCTAGGCCTCACAACCACGTATCCCGCCTGCACACACCTGGGCCTCATCCTGAAGGTTCATGGGAAATAGTAAAACCTACTCGAAGAGACTTGGGCTAAAACCGCCCCATTCGAAACCTACCCGAAGAGTCTTGGGTGTAAGTTCGCCTCAAGCCATCACAGCCTAGGGAAGAAGTAGCAGGAAGGAGCTAGTAACTAAGGGGAAAACACCCTCTCCCATGAAATGGGAGTGTTCGGAACTAAGTGCTCAACATGGGTGAGGTGCGACAAAACACAATGATACAGATATATATATATATATATATATATATATATATATATATATATATATACAAAACACTTACCCTAACCTATGGATTCTAATCAGAGAACTGAGCACATGCCTCATCACTACCACTACAAAGCATGCATACCACAAACAACCCCAACCCCATTTAGGTTTTCATGTTTCAACAGAATCAGTTTATTAGTTCTTTAACTACTGGGCAACTATCCACAACCAACCACATCAATCGTTCGTAAAGCATATCTCTACCATCCACAAATCAAGTTAGGAAAACACAAGCAACACAACCAAGTCCCTTCTTATTAACCAACCAACCCATTGATTATTATTCCCGTTCCATTACCATGCCCCACCATTTATTAAATCTTCCACTTTTTATTTATTATTCACAACCCATAGTTTGTTCACATTCAAGCCCATCCCTGCAGCCCCGCTGCCAACCACCGTAACCACAATCACACCTAAACCCATACATCATTATCCCTTTAATACCATTTAACGTAGCCCCGCTGCCCATCACTAACATAGCATTCACACCAACCCAAAACCAAGCTAACCACAGCCCAACTGCTCACCCAATCCAAAATAACCCACAAAACACCCCCATCACATGCCATGTATCCAAGCCAACACCTACATGTTCATTATTCTATTTTGTTCAACCGGGGTGATCACCCAAGGGTTCTAGATTTTAAATCATCCAACTTTACATGATTATCCAAATTCCACATTCAACAAAGTTCCATTCACAAAAATGGTCTAGAAAGATAGGGCAGCATTTAATTGTACAAGCAAAGGCCCCAAATGACCGTGATTTTCAGTAGGCATAAGCCTATTAAATTCACAACATAACAATAGGATAAACAAAGATAAACATAACAACTTCACCATACCCGTTCTTTAACCAGTTATTATCTTCGTTTAATGGTTCAACCATTTCTCATAAAAACAAGAGGATACCCACCCCGCATGATGCACAATTTAGAGAGACGAAGGTAAGATCCCTACCTCAATAGGTTCTGATCACAACGCTCCCCCAGATCAACTTTAGAAGACGTTCGTCGGCATCTGTCACTTATGTCAAATCCCGGAAAAACCTCCTTAGGTGGAAGTTGGAAAGGAAAGTCCAAAGGAAAGACAACGGATCCAAGCTCAGAAGTTCCTCCTCGTTGTTACGATCCCGTGGCCACTAACGGATCGTAAATCAGAGCTCAGATGAAAACGTTATGGAAGAAAAAGAGCCTTTGAGTCTCTTGGGAGAGCTCTACTCAGAGGAATGGGGAGGAGAGGGGTGAGTTGAAAAGGAGGAGAGGACCCCTCCTTTTATAGGCATGAAAAACAAAAGTACACGGCGTGTAATTTATGGTACACGGTGTGTACTCAGCCATTTCACACGGTCACCACGCGGCTTCCAACACGGCCTTCAACACAGCACGCGACCGTTGACTGGTCGACACACGGTTTGAAGGTAATGCATACACGGGGAGGGACTACACGGTGTGTAGTATGGGGTACATGGTGTGTACCCATTTATTTCACACAGCAAGGACACGGCTCCAACACGGCACACGACTGTTGACTGGTCAACACACAGTTTGAGGGTAACACGTACGCGGGGAGGGACTACACGACGTGTAGTATTGGATACACGGCGTGTAGTTTCAAAATTCTGAAAAGTGTGGGAAAAGTCCATTTTACCCTACACTTCGTGACCTTCTTTTTGACAAAGGAATGGGCCGAAGGGGTTCGGCCCATTACAATATATTTGATGTATTTACATAAAATAATGTAAATACATTTAATAAATAAATTCAAGGCTCATTATTCTCAACTCGAATAATATGAATTTATTTATTACATTGGTGATCATAACTCCTTGGACAAATCCTGGACTCTAATGGTGGGGTCCACCATGTCCAAAACCCTTATTCAGTTGAATAGGTAAGATTCTTGAATATGCTATTGTGTGTGACCCTCTAGGACCTTATCTTGATAGTAGTAAAAATTATTCATAGACCAAGAGTAGGATCTAGAAACCCATTATGGCCCATAAGGAGATAAGGATTGTCATAGCAGTGACAACTAGCCTTTAAACACGTGTTGTGTAATATAATCTCATTGTCTTTAAATATCTCATAAAGAAGGGCTCACACTCATGTCATCACCATTTTCTGGATTTATTGTTTGTTGATCCAGTTGTTTGGATTTACCTTAGATGACCATGGAAATTGATTTATCAAGGTACTACTATCCTAATACACATGGAACGAGATATAATAATTCTACTACTACACAGCTAGCCTTTAACAACACTAGAAATGGCCTTTATTAGTGCTAGAAAAGTACTGACTACGTGAGAGATGTTAAAATCCCAAGAATTTTATCAGCATTGAAAAAGTGCTGATAAAGGGGACATTTATCAGCACTAATAAAAGAACTGATAAATGAGACCTTTATCAGTACTTTTGAATGTAGTGATAAAGGTCTCATTTATCAGCACATTTCTTTTGTACCGCTAAAGGAATTTGTTATCATCGCTTTTATAAGTACTGATAAGTGTGTCCTTTATTATCACTCTTAAAAGTACTGATAAATTTTTTTTAATCAGATCTTTTAAAAGCACTAATAAAGGACCATTCTATACTGTGCTCTAACAACACACTGCAACATCACTGTAGTGTACTATTAGAGCACACCGCAGCACCAAAATCACCAAAAACACCCCAGAAACACACCAAAAACACAATAGATATCATGAAAAATATGTCCCAATACAAAATTTAAATTAAATGAAATTTACAACATAAATACCAGAACAAACACTATATTATAAACATTTCAAACATTGGTTTATATAATTACAAAAATAAAAATTATTATATACATTCAAAAACAATCCTAACTGTCAATTTTACCATGATTTCCATTGACTTTATTTGTCGAACTGCCAGCACTGCATGAGTAGCTTCAAACAAACCAAATCAACACGAAAAAAAAAAGAATCTACATGTATAAGAAAACAATTATTATGAGAAATACTAAAAAAATAAATTAAACATAAATTTGAAATAATAAATTAATTCTATGGACAATAATATTACTGTGAAAATATCAAGATTAACTTTGTAATTGAGTTGAGGCAGCAACATTACTCTTCCTACAAAGGCAATGGAGATAACATGAAAGAAAGTGATAAATGAAACACTACAGGGGTGAAAAGGTTTTGAGGTAGAAGCATGAAAGTTTGATATAGAACCCCAAATAGAACAAAATAATCCACCTTTATAATAAAACATTTATTATGTGAGTAATACTAAAATGAAATAAATTAAATAGAAAATATGAAAAAATGAATTAATTATATGGAAAATGATTTTATTGTGAAAACATAAATATTAATTTTTTGATTGAGTATAGACACCGTCATTTCTATTCCTATAAAGGCATGACACACGAACATAAATCTTCCAAAATAAAAAAACTCTGAAAGAAATAATGAAAATTAAATCAATGTTTCATTATATAAGTTTTTGGTAAAATAGAGAAAGTATATCATAACATTACCTTTATATATTTCCAAATGATTTCTTTAGTCCAAATATAAGCTAATAACAAAAATAAGGATTCTCTGTGCACTTCACTACTATTGGTTAACTACCGATTAGCATATCATTTGACCTGAACTTTCTACCCGGATTCCCCGTGATTCTCTCATCTCACACACGCTCTCCACCATCTCTATCATATCACCATTCACTTTTCCTTATCTTATTTCATCGATTTAGTACTTGTAAAGATGCATGATGCATGCAGGTGCATGCATATAGTAAATGGGTGTAGAAAGAGAAGGAAAAATGAATGCTAAATTGTGATATGATAGATATGGGGGTGAGTGTGTGTGGGATGAGAGCATCATGGGCACACTGGGTAAGAAGTTCAGGTCAGATTCTATGCTAAGAAGTAGTTAACCAACAATAGTGAAGTGAACAGAGAATCCTTAGTTTTGTTATTAAATTTTTGAGTGATGCACAACCAATCCAAGTTTTGTTTTCATTGATCAATGGAACCAAATGGCCATCAATATTCTTCTAACGCACTACATTAGTAGAAACAACAGCAAAAAAACCAAAATATAGTGTAGAAATGAACCCTCACACAAGGCACAGAGAGTGATTTCTACAAAAATAATCATATTCAAACAAGCATGAGAGAAATAGGGGAACTAATTAATGAAAGGATAACCATTTAAAGGTTCACATTCAAAAAAAAACAAAACCATTTAAAGTACAAGAAGATGATTTTATTAGAATTTTATAATGAAAGATGAACTTGAAAAACTAAAAAACAAAAATGAGGAAACTCTAAATGTCTTCACCCCAACATGAGAGACAACAACTGAGCCATTGTGTTTAGGATTCTTTCACAATAACTCAGGAAAACATGCATCCTCCACCATCTTCTCAAAATAGAGATACTTGGAGAAGAGGACTAACTCCATGATCTCTGGATGAAGACACCCAATTAAAAGAGGATATTTCAACAGATACTAGGACACCACCTCTGGAAAAAAGGAAACCAACACTTTGAAGTGTTCAACATAAGCCTTCACCTGCTTGATGACCATACTGAAAACTCATGATCTCCTCCCTTTTCTTCATCTCCACCTCCTCAGGTATACACCATAAGATAAATAGGGACTTAAAATATTCCCACATCATCCCAACATTCATTGTCGGTGGGGAAAAAACTTCCATTCTTCAAAAGTTAGACCCCCAAGAAGACCTAGAACAACACGAACTGTCACTATGGGAAAAATGGGTATTTGCGGCGGGTTATTTACGACGGGGAAAGCTAACCCGTCACAAAAGTTCTGGCGCGCAATGCGTGCCATATCGTGGGAAAGTTATTTGCGACGGGAGGTTACCACCTGTCGCAAATAACCGGCGGCGGTAAAAAAAATTTGCGACGGGAATATACTGTCGCAAATAGTATGTCGGCAGGTTATTATTTGCGATGGGTCCTGTCGCAAATAACTATTTAACCATTGACCGTGATAAATGCGGGCTAAAGTATTTGCGACGGGTACCGTCGCAAATAATACTATTTGCGACGGGTATCCCATCGCAAATAAGTTAACCTATAAATACCCCCATCCGTTCTTTTCATTCATTCTCAAACTCTGTCTTCTACTTCTCTCAAAACTCTATTTTTAGAGTTCAGAGTTTCTTAAGTTTAATTTTTATTTATAGAGTTGATATTGAAGTCTTCAACAACGATCTGAGATCAACCTCAGATCAATTTTAAAGGTATTTATGTTCATTTTAATTTAATATTTATTTTAAATTTTTTATTAGTTTTAATTATTCTTAATTATTTGTAATTTAATTATGTTTAGATTGTTTTGTTACTTAATAAATTTAAATTATTAATATTCATTGTTCATAGTTAATGGTAATTAGGAATAATTATTAATAATTAGTCATAATTAAGAATAAATACTAATAATTAGTAATAAATACTAATAATTATGAATAAATAGTAATAATTAGTAATAATTAGTAATAATTTAGAATAATTAAGAATAATTAGGAAATAATTAGGAACAATTATGAAAAATAAGAAAAAATACGAATAATTACTAATAATTACTAATAATTACTAATAATTACTAATAATTATTAATAAACCTCCCACATGCACGCATTAACCTTTACAACTAAGCCATGTCATTTTTTTATACATTTAATGATCTATCTATATATATATAGTTATATTTATTCATATATTAATATAGATTTATATTAATATAAATATATTTGGTTATATGAATAAATATATATATATATATTTATTCATATGTTAATATATATATTTATTTGTATATTAATATATATTTATATCTATTTATATATATATATGTGTGTGTAGTTATAAATTTTTATTCGTATATTTATTTGTATATTAATATATATTTATAAACTTAGTTTTAAATAAATTTATAAATATGTTTTTTTATGTGTATTTATAAATAAATAAATAAATACATACATACATATATACAACACACACACACACACATGTATATATATATATATATATATATATTTGTATAGTTGTGAATGAATACATAGAAATGAGGGGGTAAAAATCCATCGAGAATGTTAAAATGGCTATAACTTCTAATCCGTAAGTCCGTTTCAACTCCACAACCATTCAAATCGAAGAACATGAAATGATCTTCGATATGATATGTGGTACAGGCCAAACGGACATCCAGATCGGAAGTTATATCCATTTGAATGTTAAAACGACCATAACTTCTAATCCAGGAGTCCGTTTCAGCTTTACAATTAGTCAAATCGAAGAATATGAAACGATATTTGATATGATATATGGTATAGGTTTATCGGATATCGGGATCAGAAGTTATAGCTGTTTGAATGGTAAAAAACCGGGGTACCCCGACTAAAAACTCAGTTTTAGAGGCCTTCTGGGCCTTTTGGCCTCGAAAAAACCTTAAATGAGTTCCACCGATCCATAGGGCTGTAGAGCTCATCACAGACTTCGATTTGATATGCTGTAGAGCTCAAACGGAGTCCCGGATCAAAAGTTATGGACGTTTGAAGTTTGGGTTTCATTTTCAACTTATTTTTGATCTTTCATTAATTTTTTTATTTTTTTTATATTCAAAAAGTTATTAAATGACTATTAATTGATAAAAATTACATAATTACTAACTAAAAATATTTTTCAATTTATTTTATAATCCTCTTTTATTAAATATCTTATAAATTAATATTATATTTCCATAGATCCTTTCAAAAACATATTTATAAAATAAATATTATATTTATATCAATATAAATTGATTAATATATTTAAATATTAATATATAATTTTTTTATTTTTTTAAATTTTTTTAAATTTTATTATTATTATTTGCAACGGGTATATATACCCGTCGCAAATAAGTATTTGCGACGGGACCCGTCGCAAAAAACTCTTCGAAGAGACTATTTGCGACGGGAAAAGAGCCCGTCACAAATACTTTGCTTCGATGGGCCCGTCGCAATTTGTTTTTTTTTTAACCAGAAATCTATTTGCGACAGGCCCATTTTCCGTCGCAACTAAATTTTTTTGCGAAGGGTCCGTCGCAAAAAAAATTAGTTGTGACGCCGTTTTCTGCAACGGGTCATTTGAGACGGGGCCCCGTCGCAAATACCTGTATTTCTAGTAGTGTATAATAGGTTTGGGAGTTCCAAACACTCTAAAGACATGATCAACTTTCTCAAGCCACTTCACTTTCTCTAACAAGCCTTGATTTACACAGAAGATGGGAAACAACAAAGGAGAACCAAAAACCAAGAAAGACCCACTAGAAACATTAGGGACATTTCTGGGCGGCATATTCTGAAAAACAAAAAAAAATCAAAAAATCAGGTTCATAATCAATCTGAAAGACAACCAAAAAGAATATCTTAGGCCAAAACAACTGGATCACAAGCCAAATTTCATAACAAAACAAGAATTACATCTTTGAAAACCACTATTTTATTTTCAATTTCAAACAAAATTATTATAAGGCCACTTTGACGATATAATAACCCACATTTTTAAAGCAAATCCAATTCTAGAAATCATTCCTCTCGTCTCTAAAAACCATTTCAGAAAACAAATCCAAGATGATCCACAAAATAGATCATGCACATTGGCCACGATAGATGATAAATGAGTCAAAACCCACACTAATACAATATTTCTCATGAAATACTTTGCATAGTGGTTATAAATCATCTCTCATCATGATTTTATGATGTTAAACTACACAAATTCATCCATGTAGAAGGATGTTAAACTGCATAGTGTCTCTCGTCCTGTTTTCATGATGTTAAACTACAAAAATTCATCCTAGAATCAAGGTGTTACACTTCACACTATATCTCATCCTGGTTATAGGATGTTAAACTACACAAATTCATTATAGAAGAAAGATGTTAAACTTCACAGCATCTCTCGTCATGGTTGCATGACATTAAACTGCACAAATTCATCGAGGTAGTAAGAAGTTAGATTGCACAAAATCTCTCATCTTGGTTGCATGAAGTTAAACTACATATATTCATCTTTTCAACAAGACATTAAAATGCATAGAGGAGCCGCGCCAGCAGCGTCAAGGAGATGAGATATAGGGTTTGTCGAAGTTAAGAACAGTGATAAAACGTAAAACACAGAACCCAAAAGATCAAACAACGATATTAGAAAAGTAGAAAATAATATAAATTACATTTTATCCTTGATTAGTCCTATAGATTGTAGTGGAGTCATGCCGGTAGAAGAGGAGTTCCACGAGCTCTTCAAAATCGCAATGAGTGAGTACCAGTATGAATTATATCCGTCATTCGTCTGATGGATCATAGTGGAGTTGTGCCGGTAGCAGAGGAGTTCCACGAGAGCTTCAAAATCATGATGAGTGATTACAATTTAGGGTTTTTTTTTAAATAGATGAATAAAACTTTTAACAGTGCTTCCCAAAAAACACTGATAAAGATCCCTTTTATCGGTGTTGAATTGATAAGTGCTGATAAATCTCGAGATTTATCATCATTTTTTTAGCACTAATAAATATGATCTTTATCAGAGCTAAAATTTTAGAACAGATAAAGGATTTATTTAAATAAATTTATTATAATTTTATAATTATTAAATATATATAATTATTTATTTATAATTATATAAATACTTATTTAAAAATAATAATTATTTATTTATAATAATCATAAATATATAAATTTATAAATATAGTAAATATACATTTAAAAATATTTTAATTTATAAATATTGATTTAAAAATATATTTTTAACATTTTTAGTGGATATATAATCTTAAATACCTGCATTTTAAAAAAGAGAACATGTTAAAAAAATTGAAAAAATGGATAAGTTTTATTAATTAAATATAAATTATTAAAAAAATATGGATATATATATATATATATATATATTTAAGTAAAGATTAATACATATTAAAAATAATAAAACATAATAAATAAATATATATAAATAAATAATAGAAAATGATCAAATTCAAAAATAGAATAAAATTAAAAAAAATAAAAAAATTTAAAAATGAATTCCCTTGTAATAGTATTAAAATAAATAAATAAAATTGAACAATTAAAAACATAATATATTAAATGTATCATGTTAACAATGAAATTCTAAAATATACTGAAATTTGAATAAATTACATAAATATTAGGTTTATGTGTTTCAATATATAGCGTAATATATATTTGTTTGTGCGTTTGAATATAAACTGCATTAATTACACACACACACACACACATATATATATATATATATAAGTGAAATCAATGTAACACACAACGTTTGATATATGTTAAATTGAAAAATCAAACATTAAAAATGAATAAGACCTTAGTATGTTTTTAATTAAAATTTTATTCATTATATATATATATATATTTATATTTAATATATATTATTTAATGCTATTTACAATTAATATATATATATATAATATACTTATTCATTTTTATTAATAATTGTTTCATTAATAAAATTCTAAATAATTTTGAAATTTATTCATTTTTAATTTTTTTTGTTTAATTATATATTCATTTATATATATATTTAAAATATAATATTTATAAATATTTATAATCTATATATATATATATCAAATTTATTCATTTTTATCAATAATTAATTATTGAATAAAATGTTTAATATTTTTCTTAATTTACTCATTTAAAATTTTTATTTGTTTAAAAATTTCATTTTATTCAGTTTACATATCTATATATTTAATATATACTACTTATTAATTATTAAAATTTATATATATGTTTATTCATTTATAAAAACAATTATTTAATTAATGAAATTGTTAAAAAAATTAATTTTATATTCTGAACCACTATCAGTGCTAATAAAGCGTTGATAAAAATTACCATTTATCAGTGCTTTATTGTTAACGCTCATAAAGGGTAACTTTTATCAGTGCTAAAAATAAAGCACTGATAAAGGGTTATCTTTATCGGTGCTTTTCTTTAGCACTAATAAAGATGGACTTTCTCAGTGTGTTTTTCTAGCGCTGATAAATGTCAGCGCTGTTAAATGCCAGTTTTGTAGCAGCATTCCTTAACTTGTGAGTGGCAAATCATTTCATTATCATTCAACCAATGTCATGCCACCAATGATGCACCCAACACAAACTACCTCGCAACAATTTCAATATCATTTTTTTCATCTTGCATCAAAGTACCCAATCAAATGGCATACATTGGCAATGATCTCTAGTCAGAAGATCATTATACATGATCATATATAGGAACTACCAATGAAACCCAAGACATGTGGTGTTTCTATTGGTAGGTTTGTCCTCATGTTCTCACTACTCGATATCACCAAGTGTGAGCTTAATGAGAAGAAGTCTCATGCCTATGAGCCCCCAACACCTGATAGTCAAATATCTACTGTGTCCAATTAGTAAGATGTATCTAGACCATAAGACCTTTGTTTATTATTAATGTCATAGTATCTCAAAGTTCTCATTATATCATGAGATCTGCTATAACCTTCTGATACTACAATTAATCTATGGACATTACCATTAAATAGAGGATGCAGAGAAGTCTACACTATAATGGTAAGTATACATCATGTATAACTAACTATAAACATGATATGGTAATAAAAATCACCAAATAGTTGGGTCGAGGGAAACCACTATTTCAACACTCCCACTTGCAGTAGATCCATCTTTCTAACCAAAATAATTATCTCACACATTATTAAGATCATGTTTATATTGAGTCACGAATTTAGATGTTGGGCCTGCCATGATTCTACCACATGGCATATCTGTTATGTGCGACCTCATCTCCTAAAGTAAAACTTCCCAATAGATGGTATCACTGAGTATATCCCTTTTTTCAATGATCAAAATTTAACATCTTATCTAGTAAGAATATCGTAATTCACATTATAATAATTCATTAATTTCTAGGTGTGATTCCAAGAACTGGAAAAAATCGTTGCATATAACTTATTCTTAGTTTCCTCAAGAGCTGCAACATACTCGGTCTTTGAAGGTATGGATAACACTGGATTATATGATATTTTCTCTCTCATCACCTTATCCTAACTGCAATACTATATCTCATTGATCTAAGGAAGACCAATTTGTATCCCCTCAAAACTAGTATCCTTTCTTCTCCACTTACCAGGTACATATATTTTGTACTTGCCAAAGTACAATTAGATAGTTCTGATTGCTTCACTTGCAGTTAACTGGGATATAATTGATATATTCCTACAATAAATTATATCTTGGAAGTATCAATTTTTTACATATCATGGAATACATGATTGATCCATCTTATAATTTTATGGACTTCAAATCACCATGTTTATCTCCCACCATGTCTCGGACATGTCAACCTGGAGAGATTCATACCATGTGACATTGGTGACAATTCCTCTCTTGAATTGTTCCATATTATATTTTTCAATACTATGTCACTATATGTACGATTTAATTGGTCTAAGAAACCATTATATCAAACTAAACATATCATCTTCCCTAGAACATAGGTTTCTACTTCTCTGGAGAATAGATTTCATCCACATCTTAATTAACTATAAGAAAAATATCTATTTTACATATGTTTCCGAACATATATTTTCTTGGAAAACCGTGGTGCTTCCACTTACCTCTATTAGACACATGAAAAACATTCATTCCAAATGATTGTTTTATGATCATGTTTCTTACTTCAATACTAAACTGGATCTCAGTAACTTGCAACTGTTATTAGCATTCTATGACATGGCCATCTCTTTCTGGTTGGGCCGTATAGACACCTTCCATGTTTAGTTGTCATGACATCTAATGCTCAATATTATGATCATAGAAATTATCTGTGAAAAGTAAAATTCTAATTAATTTAGGCATAATGATTTGGTGAAACCAACTGAGACTTATTGTTACTACGCTTGTGCAATCCATGTATCAACTCATTTGAATACCCACCGCAGTATTCAATTTATAACCCCTTTGTAATTTGATACATGGAATCCATTATTGAATTTTAATTGATCTTGTCAATCTTAACTAGTTTCCATATACTATTTACTTGTAGTAATTTTTATTCTCAAAGAATAATATATCACCTATCATGGTGAATAAAAACCATCCCCATGATTTTATCCTTCCTATGCAGTATGTGTATCTAGAACATACTCTATTCCACATGAGATTATGGAACTAGTTCCTTTGTCAACTATTTGTGTATCTCAGGAATCAACTAAAACCAAGTCATTATGTCTCCCACTATCTAGAACATACTCTATTCCATGTGTTCATTCCTGATGTAAGTTTGTTTATGTCCTAACAAAATCTTTTCAACCAAAAATATTTCCTTATGACATAATAGATTTACATCATACTGTGACTCGTATAATATCCATTTTTCATTATAATTAATATATGGTTATGGGATATCGCCGTTATTTGTAAATCACATCATGAAATATAATGAAAATTGAAACATTGATATTCCTTACTTCAAAACATTGATGTATAAAATGTGTGTTTAGGAATTTATCCATGCTACATTTTAATGATCAGTGTTGACATGTAAGACATCATCATTGATCCTCCTCATTAACATCAAATTAGTGATGTTGATAAGGTAATGTGCATTTAGGAATTACTCCACACTACATTATCATGATCGATGATTTCATAGTCAAGATATTATTTGGCATGCTGGTTCAAAGAAAAACATATCTTCTGACCATGCACTCACTTCACTTTCCTATTCCTTAATGACTTAAAGGAATCATATGAAGTATATTTACCACTAGATTTTCCTTGAAACAGTTCATGCTCACCTGTTGAACTAATTTCAAAAGCTTTGTGACATTCCTTTTTTTATAAATATTTATTTATCCAAACTAAAGGTGTTGATAATGCCGAAGGTGTTTAGTTATGCCAAGCCTAAATACCATACTGGGAATATACTTGACGCCCATTTTTAGTATTTCTTGACAAATAATTATCTTGTCACAACTGGGTATAAGTCTTCCATTTATATTCATTGCTCATTACATATGATGTATGTATTACTGAACTAGTGATTGAGTATTAAATACAAAAAACAACATTCATTCTGGAACCTGGAAGAATGTCTCCTTGTGTATTAGGAAACATGAGATTATTTTTTTGGTTATACTCAATAATTTCTCTCCATGAATCATTCACATTGGAATATAGAAGTCGTGTACTTCTCACCACTGGCCTAGGTATCACCTTTTCTCTGCCACTTGGATAATAGTCCTAACCACTAGTAATGTTTATATACTTACATGGATGCTATATATCAATAAATATATGTGATAATAATATTGTATAGAATACCCAAGAAGTAAGACCAAAACATTACAATGATGAATATTCCTGAAGAAGAAGCAGTAACTTGCTTCTTTAATCAAGTTAATTACGATTTAACTTCCATAGTTTCATTTCATGATATGCGGTGAAAATAACCATATGTTAATACCTCTTACTTTGAAGGACATTGCAAATGTGGCCTTGAAATTTCTTGGCTTTGGCCTTTTCACCTTTTCTTTCAATTTATTCGCCATAAGAATTAAAGATGAATCTGTCTTTTATATTCTTATTCACTTGGCGAACCTTTACCTAAATAGGGAATGAAGCATTTACTCAATATTTTTTCGTTTTTTAACTTTAAATGAGACTTGAGTAAAGGTGTAAAAATTATATTAGAATAGGATGTATTAAAATATCATAACTCACCTTTATATTTACACAAATCTAGTGTAACCATTACCTATTCATATCGTTGCTTCACTTTCTCCTTGCAAACCACTTGGAGATGAGACTTCTTGTTATATCATCTGTGTCCTGATGTACCGACCACAACTAACATCAGACATTGATGAAAGCATAATGACATAACCATTATATGCTTTTTTCATTAGTCTCATGTAATAAATTTCACCCTCGCTTCTTGAGGTAACTTAATAGGTGTTTGGGAAACTGACACCTTGAGTTTCCAATATCCTAGTACTTTGTGCGAGTGCCCATACTATTTTTGGATACTCGTGCTGGTGTGGAAATTTACTTTGTCCAATATTTATCATACTTTTTAAACTTGTGGTATAACTTTCCATTTTTCTACAAAATCAAATTTTAGTAGATTAATACTTTTTTTGCGGATTACTGATTTACACATTTTGATTAATTAATTAAATCATTAAATGTATCCCACAATTTTATCAAATTCAAGGAACCCTCTGTACTTGAATCAAAATATTTTGTAGCTTCAGTATTCTAGTGGAAAGGATCGGTAAACCTCCCATCATAGTCTAAAAGATATGGATAAACCACTACTCATAGGGTTCTAGGTAGGCTTTTGGCTAGCCAACCACATTAAATTCTAGTTCCTTGATCTATTGAGTGAAGTCTCAGTTACTAAAATCATTAAATGATATACTCAATGCTTGCCTCTAAAATGATAGAAAGTTAACTATGTCTAATCATTACTACTACTTTAGTTATTTCAACCCACCACTCTTATAAGAACTCCCCTATAGTAAGAAGCACTCTCTTCTATGGCATGACCGGCACCCCAAACACCCGATTTTGCCCAAATTCAAATGATAGAAGGCAGTTTAGACTTAATATTTCTTTGAAGGTTTTATATTTTCAATATAATGAAAGAAATCATTTTCTATTTTCTTAGCACATGCTATGTGATTGCACTCACAACTAACTATGCATTAAATATAAAAATTCATCGCATCACATGTTCATTTTATTTATGCATGCTTGTTTACTATTATTCTTTGTGTTCATGCGTTAACTATACATACACAAAATAATAAACCATTAAAAATAAAATGATGACCTTATCCTGATCCGATTCTAATGGTTGATCCGTTGATGGAATAATGAACCAACCTAGACCCTAAGGGTAATACCTTGAGTAGCGTCACTTGCGACTCATATTGCACCAACTCATATTGCACCAACTGCACATCTGATGCATCAAGTTCCTATTTGGTGGGTCACCATCACTTGGCCCGAAATGCATATCTGCTTGTCTTGTCATTATACAAGATTACTCACACATAAGTGAGGGGTGTCGTAATTAAAAATATAGTTTTGAGAATGTGTGGGTCTCGAAAACCCCAGTCAGAACCTGTGCCAGTCGAGCGGAACCTGGGCATGCCCATCCTATATCAGACAGGTCCGCCCAAGCTCATTCTGGGATGGGCAGACGGCTCAGGTCCATTTTAGGTTAGTCTGGGTCCAATCCGATAGGTAGCAGTGTTACCTCACCAATTTATCCAAACTTGGCCGGAAAAGGGGCAGTGAAGGTCCAGCCGGGCCGCAATAGGGGACGGCGTTCGACCAAGGAGGGTAGAGGGTGCCGTAGATTGCAGAAGCTGTGGGTCGATGTGGGAGGCCATATACGGTATGGTTCTAGGCAGTCCGCGCGGCGGAGGGGCGAGAAGTAGAGGGGACAACCCACAGAGCTAGGGCTGCGACGACCAGATCTCCAAGGGGAGGGCGGCGGGTTTGCTGGCCGACAACGACCTGGTGCGGAGGTGGGGAGTGCATGCGGCGACCGCTGGAGGGAGGTCGCGAGTGGAGATCGGCCACAGGAACGGGACGACAAAGGGGATCCGGGTGATACGGCAGCTTACAGGAGGTCTGGCGGTTGGAGGCGCTATGTGCTGCGGTGGGTTCAGGATGGGAGGTGACCGCCTAGTTCTGTTTCCAAAGAAGGGTAGCGACACGACACGGTCTACGGGACGACCAGAAGCGCATCGCCTGGAGCAAGCCAGACTGGCTGATGGGGCAGGAGAGGTCGGCTGGTGGCCGATGGGGCTGGGCGGGGTGTTCGACGCCGCCTCTTGGCAGGGTGTCTACGCGAGAGGTTGTGGGGGGGGGGGGGGGGGGGGCTCGGCCCCACAATTATTGATTCCTCCTTTTTTTTTGTTGTTTCTTATGCTTTTACAGGTCAAGCCCACCTCCCTTTTTTTTTTTAATTTGAAAATTTTTCCTCGATCACCCACTTGGCTGATAAAGCCACAAAATTCAAAGGCTAATATATTAGGCTTTTGAAAATAAATATTATTATTTTTATAATTATATTATTATAATAATAATAGTTTTATTATAATAAAATTAATACTATTTTTGTAAAACTATCGGTACTGAAAAAAACTATTCCGATGAGCGGAATGCAGTTCTGCAGACGGTTTCTGGTGTTAGATCATATATAAAATGTATGTTCAATCATTTTAACCAGTAAAACAAATTGAATCCAAATTCAAGACTTTGTATGGCCGCAGACTGGCCATCCAATGTCTGATTCTGATTCCGTCTATGGCGTTGGAACCTTAACGATGCCCTCTATGATTTTTTATGCAAATTTAATTATTTTTCTTAGCTTAAAATCAACATGAGAGCCTCAGATACCACTTGAAGGGACCGGGAACCCAGAGGAAATTCCAAAAGTGGGATTTTAAAATTTATCACTGACGTTTTACATGAACTTGTAAACATCAACGAATTACTTCCAGATTTATTCTGAGGATCTTGCATGAAAAGTTTTAAAAAAAAAATAAAAACAGTAAAATACCTGGTTTAGATTCAAAGTCACGCACAACGTCTGGTCATCGTTGGTGATCACTGCTCAAAGAATCCTAAGTTGAATTTCTCTAGATCATCCACACTCACTTCAAGAAATCCATGGGAGTGCTGATTTTCGAATTCTGGGTGCTAGCGTAGTGATTCGACGACGTCTTCGATGCTCCAGTGATTTCGCTTGCGATGCATGGGAGAGAGCTCAATCCATGATCCTGGATCCAGACCCTCTCTCTAGAGCATGTGAGAGAGAAGTAGAGAGAGAGAGGCCATGAATAGTCCTTGGAAACCCTCTTCTCCTCTATTTATAACATGAAATTAAATTACCCGAAGATATCGGCTTGACCCCCGAATAATTAACACATTATATAAATAATATTTTGACTACTAAAGTGAGTCAAAAATATCATTTATTATTATTATTAACATTTTTTCTTGTAATATAATAAATATATTACGTGACAATACCTGATCCATTAACTTGTCTCGTACTCCTACAAATATTGGTTGAACCTTGAATATATTAATATTCGCTCAAATAATATTTTTCATGTATTTAATTGAAAGCTTATAAATACATTTAAAAAATAAATTAATTTCTCATTATTATAAACTCAAATAATATGAATTTATTTATTTAATTGGTGAACGTAACTCCTTAGACAAATCCTGGACCATAGTGGTGTGTCCACTATGTCCAAAACTCATCTTCAACAGAATATGGAAGATTTTTGAATATGCTGTTGTGTGTGACCCTCCAGGATCTTATCTCGATAGTAGTGAAAAGTATTCACAAACTAATAATAGGATTGAGAAACCCATCATAACCCCTAAAGAGATAAGTATTGTCATAGTAGTGACAACCAACCTACAAACATGTACCGTGTAATGTCATCTATTTGTCTTTAAATCTCATAAAGTCGAATGCACACTCATTTTATCGCCCTTTTCTTGGTTTACTGGTCCAATTGGACATATTTACCTTGGATGACCATAGCCATGAATTTATAATGGTTAGTACCATCCTGATCAACATGGCCTAAGATATACAACTTTCTTAACTTGGAAGCGACAAATCCTTTCTTGATCATTCAACCAATGTCATTCCACTAATGATGCTCCCAACACAAACTACCTCGCTATGATTTCAATGTCATGGTGTTCGTCTTGCGTCAAAGTATGCAATCAAATGACATACATTGGAAATGATCTCAAATCAGGAGACCATTACACATGATCATAGATAGAAACATCCAATGACACCCAAGACATATGGTGTTCCTATTGGTGGGTTTGTCCTCATGATCTCACTAATTGAGATCACCAAGTGAGAACTTCATGAGAAGAAGTCTCAATTCTTATGACCCCCAGCACCTGATGGTCAAACATATATTGTGTCCAGTCAGTAAGATGTATCTAGACCCTAAGACCTTTGTTTAAGATTAATGTTAAGTATCTCAAGGTTCTCATTATATCCTTGAATATGCTATAACCTTTTCATACTACAATTAATCTATGGAAATTACCATTAAATAGAGGATTTAGAGAAGTATATACTATAATGTTAAGTATACATCATGTATAACTAATTTTACACATTATATGGTAATCAGAATAACTGAATAGTTGAGTCTAGGGAGCCCACTATTTCAACACTCATCCATTTTATTGTTGGAGTGTTCAATCATAGGGTGTCCCTCTTCTCTCTAGCCATGTGTTTTAGCGACTTGATCATGACATTATCAGGGGGTTCACTCATGGGTGTTCCTCTTCTCCTTAGCCCCATTTTCTAAGGACTTGAGTGAACAATAGTAATTGATTGTGGTATGAGTAGTCCATCATGTTGACTTGTTTTGATCCTTGGACAATTTACCACTGTGCTTTAGATTTTCATTGTTTTGGATTTGATATACATGATTTGAGAAATGTGGATTTATGATTTGAAATTGTTTTACCAACATTTTGTTAGAACTATATAAAGAGGGAAATATTTACCATTCTTTTGATATAAAACCCCTTTACTACTTAGCATGCCTTGGTTTCTTTAAAATGATAACATTAGGATTATTTTTATATAGACTTGTAGTGGATCATCTGAGTGGGTTCCTACTAAGCCCATTTATATCACACCTTGCACACCCCTTCGGTGACGTGTAGACCTGGTATTGCCTTTAATACATTAAAAGGAAAGGTACCACAGTGAGGTAGTGAGGTTTACGTTAGCCAGGTATGGGTAGCTGGTGGTGAGATAGTGGGATATTTCTTATATATCACATAGAGTAACAGTTGTTGGTTTTATTTTCCCCTATATTTTTGTTAAAGATATGCCTATGGTTTATTTGGATTTCAAGTTGTATCTATTACACTATTTATCTCTGATTATGGTATATATTTCTTCGAGTTTTCTTTCTCTATTTCTTCCTGTTGTACATATTTCATGCAATTTTCAGGTTGGGAGAAATAATTCCTTTTAGTTCTTGTTTGATGCTCAACTGCTAGTTTCTATCCTGTAGGGATCAAAAACACCCTTCGGGTATGTATCAGATCAATTTGGATGCCATATTTTTAGGGTATTCTAGGTTGGTTTATTTTAACACTCCTTTATTTACCATAACATAGGATGTTATCCAATACTTAGGCTTATCCTATGGCTTTTTCACAAATGTTATTTAGTCCTAATATCCAAATATTAACTAAAACCTACTCTGATACAAACTATAATGACCCATAATTTTTATTATATAAATATTAAAACATTTTAGATGAATATTCATTACATAATATCACAATCCATGCTAGAACCATAAAGGTTTAGTTTCTTTGGAAACCTGGATACATAAACAACTTGTTCATAAAAAAGTACATCATATCCCACTAAGTTCTTCATATATAGTACCATTATTAGGAATAACATACTTTAAACGTTTCTTCTTAACCTTGCGAAGGAAGATAAAAGAAAGGGTGAGCTCAGATGATTAGTAAAGGTAAACATGAGAGATATTAATCATAAGAAATTACAAGATGGTTATAAGGGTATGATAACATAAAAAAGTGCAAGTTCTCAAAAAAAAGTTCCATACCTAAAAAATCATAGATCATAAACTCTAAAATTTAATTCATATCAAAATCATGATCAATAAGGGTCTTAAAGTAGTAATCATCATCCAAGAGTCATAACATAGACACATGGAATCATAAGAATAGGAAATCATAATTTTGTGAAAAAATATATATTCAAAATCATGTCCATACATAATCTTGTGAGAAAATAGAGAATGAAATCATACTCATGAATTAATATATGTAAAAAATCTATTCCCCATCATGTCCACACATAATCTTGTGAGCATATACTCACAAAACAAAATATGATCAAATCTATTTGAAATCATGTTCGTGGTTACCATCATTATCTTATGAGATATCAATATCACATTACCTAATGCATTTAAGGGATATATAATTTTATGACCACCCATCACACAATAATAATAAATCTATATGTATTCCAAAATATCATAAAACATCCATCATATCAACATATCATAACCCATGGAAAGGAAATAGTTCTCACAAACATTTCATCATAGTATAAATTGTGGAAAATAAATAGGTTTAATAAACATCTCATTATCATAATCATAAACCATCCAACGAATTAATAAGGATGATATCATTTAACCATATCATAATTAAATAATAATTAATATCAAATTACATTATCATAGATGAAAATTTTCTTTAAAATATCTTTAGAATATTTCGTGAGGAAAATAGCTTTTTCATTTTGGAATCACTTATTTGAAATAAAAATATTTCTAAAATATTAAGGAAAAAAACTTATTTGAAAATATCCATGGAAAATTGTTAATGAAAGTTCAAATTATTGATTGGTCTTGATGATAGAAAATTCTATTCATTCTGAATATGTTAAAACAAAGATTCCTTTCAAATTTTTAGTGAAAAGTCAAAAGTACATCATTATGAAAATCAAAAGAAGATTCCTTTGAATTTTTTTATAGAAAGTAAAAAATGGGAAAAATGCATTTTAAAAATCATTGGATAATAATAAAAAATCCTTGAAAACATTTTAAGGAAAACATTCCCATAGAAGAAAATGATTCTCGAGAAAATAGGAAATAATGTTTTTTTTTTCTTTAAAACATTTTCCTGATAATTTTGATTAATAAAGAGAGGAAATTGGTAACACTATTTTAAAATTTCATGAATAAATAGAGGAGAATAAAAATTAAAGGTTTTATTAGATGAAGATAATATAATTTTCTCTATGAAAATTCAAGCATAGATAATCCTGATTAAAATGAGATTGAAACATAAATCCCCTGTTACTTTGGTAACTTATGGATCATAAGCCCCATGAAAGCATAAATTCAAATAAAAATTTAAATATCATGAAAATTAGGCAATTCATGATATATAATGTCAAATTATTAGTATATACACCAGATAAAAAAAGGTGCATAACATTAAATATGTCCCAACAAAACAAAATTGAGGCAAAGAACCATTACCTCAAGTTTTACTTGCTTTGGAACTGCTCTAACATCCAATATAATAAATTTATATTTGTTATAATTCTATACCATAACCATTTAAATAATGATAATATCATATACGGTCCACCAAATAAATTTTAACACCAAATTATTAATAATTCATTATTAAAATTTCAATTTTCAGTTATTGACTATTTAATTTTTCATGAAAGTTTTGTTTTGAAAGTTCGGGTCCTAGTACTTTGTTTATAGTTCCATAATCTCCGAAATATTATTCGAGATATAAATATAATATATATTCATTATATACATATTTATAATCATCCAACTGATGGGAAGGTAATAAGGATGATATGATATTATAATTCTACAATAATAATTATTTCATAAATTTCTTATATAAATATTAATCACATCATAATAAATATCCATAAAATATGGTGATGGAAAATTAATTGTATCTATATGTGGAGGCGATAGTCCACACGTACAAATGAGTGATACTTTCACCTCCCATATGTTATAATAGAGGATGGTTAATAGTGTTTTCATAATCATAATAACATTTAAGTAAATTGAGGATACGTAATTTACTATTTTATTATTAATACAAGATATTTATAGGATGTAGAATGAGAGATAAATTGGAAGAGATAGGGTAGGAAGATTACATATTTTTTGGTAGGCCTCCTTTAGATCCCTTCTTAAGGACCCTTATAATGATATTTTAATAGTAAAAGAAACTATAATTTGCGGATAGGTAATTTTAGATTATATTTTTATAGAATTTGGTAAACCTATATAGCTCAAGAAGGTGTGAAGAAAAGAGAGGAGGGGTGTCCTTTTATAAGTGAGGGGAGGGGGACACTTGTAATTTCTTAAAGTATTAAATTAATATTAACTAATTTTCATCGAAAATTGGAACATAAATAATATATTTCAAATATAGGATAATTATGTGTCAAAATATTCTCACCCAACAAAATTTGGACAAGCTAAGGTAATTTTTTCACCCTTATCTCTTTGTTTTAACCCTTGTTAACCATTTTAATGATTGCCGTGATATCAAAGTTTTCATGAAAATTTAAGGGTCAAGAAAGTTAAAATAAAAGGAAAAGTGACTCTTAAATAGAAAATGTTTGTAATTAAAAACCATATCCTATTTAATTGGACAAATATGGGATTTTTATTAATTTTAAATCATTTAATAATATATTGTTTATTATAAATTATCATTGATGTCATTTTTGAAACTATTCATTTAATTTGACTTTAAAATCATCAACATAATAGTGGAATTATAATATAATATATTTTTCCAATAATAATACATTATTATTAACTATTAAATTTATATGGGACCATAATTCATCCAAAAAAATTACTTTTCATGTTTTTAAAACAATTTACTATGATTTTTCTACTGCTTGCACAAACACTCTCTCAGCATTGTGCAAGTATTTAAAGTAATTATACCATTACTAAAAATAAAAAATAAAAAAATAAATTAAAAATGTTAAAAATAAAATTTTATATTCATTCATAAACTATTTTTATCCCTATGCTAATATATACAATAAATTAAAATTAAGAGAGTGACATTTTAAAATTTTCTTTACTTAAAATAATATAAATGCCACTATCAATGGATAATGAAATAAAAAATCCATGTATTATAATTTGGGATGGATATGTTATAATTAATACAATAAAATGAAATAAAAAAGTCTTGGTTTAATTTTGAGACCTTATCTCATTGGTTTAACCATGTTTTACCCATTCTACCCTTACCAAGGTGAAAAATATTTACCAGAGTTACTATTGATAATGACACAAAATAAAATATAAATATTTTTAAAAAATATAAATATAATTATTCCAAATATAGTATAAATTTTTTATTATTCAATATCTAGAAGTGGAAGAAATCAATTTTAATAAAAAAGTGAGAAATGAAATGAAAAACAATTTTTAGAAAAATGCATTTTAAGCATAAAAATTAACTTATATCAAAACCGTGAAAATAGATGATTAAAATAGAATTAAATAGATTTTTATAAATAAAATGAATCATATTTTAATTTAATAAAAAATCCAAAATCTAATGGTAATTTTTAAAATACATGATTTAATGAAAAGAAATGACATTATTTGAAAAATCAGTATTTTCACTATTGATTGAAAAATCAATCATTCCAGAAAAATACCAAAAATATCACCCCAAGTTAATTTTTATATGATGATTTCAAAAACCATTTTAGTTTTATAAAATATAATTTTTAATATTTGTATAAATTAATTTTAATTTCCACACACAAAATGCAATAAAAATAAATTTTGAATAAAATGCATTTTGAAGCATAAAATGACTTCACTAAACAAATGAATACTAATTTACTGAGATTTAATAAATAATTTTATATTAATTTGGATAATTATAAATTTATTTCATAATTGTTTTAATCATATTCATACCTACCAATTCTAGGCTAGGTTGTAGTGGTCACATTTATATAATAATATTTTTATAATATATCTCAATTTTCTTAAAGATCAGTGTTGCATGTTAAGAAATATATCATGCTTATTATTATTTTAAAATATTTTTTGGGGTGTTAAATTTGATAAATTTTAAATGAATTTACCAATGAACTCGGGCTTAGCATATCTTCTTGAGAAATTCATCTTTTGGATACACATCATCAAACACAGGTTAAATCATGATCTCCATGAACCGTAGTGATATTTTATCTATGAGGAACAATATATCATTATTAAATTTATGTCTTATTATTACCTTGATAAGTTGGTTTAATCTTAAATGGAACTATGGGTATCTTCTGTATCCTTGAAACTCTCATTTTGTTCCTATACAACTCTAGTTTTAATCCTACGCATCCTTTTGAAATCCTAGCTTATTCATACATGGATCTTACTTTAATCGTACATAGCCTAAGGATCTTCTAGAGTTAATCTCAAATAGATATTTTATCTTTTATAACTATTTATAAATATATTCAATTAAAACCCATTTATTCATTTACAACATTAAACTTAATCTAACATAGTGTCACATCCATAACAAATATGACAACCCTGCTTTTATTACAAACTTAAACATGATTTATTACATAAAACTTCACTTGATACAACAAATAACATCGAGAGGTTTAGTGTCTTTGGGGCTTAGTAACATTAAATAAAAACTTAAAACCTGAAATACAACATCTTTATTGAAAACTTCCTTTACATGACCACTACATTCCCCCGTACTTAGCATTGCATGGGATAACCTGAGGACATGCATAAGAAAATGGTGATCTATAAAGCCCAGTAAGGGAGTACACATGGAATAACATGAGATGTACAATACATGTTATAAAATATTCATATCAATAGAGTATAAAAGAAACATGAACATAAAGGAATGATAAAGCATGATAATCATAACATGGAAATGTGGCAACAACACTTAACATGGAATTAGCATGAGCCAAGGCCCATTGCACATGGAGCATGAGTAAATCCTAATTGCACATAAATCACGAGTAAACCCTCATTACACTTGAATTATAATGATTCAACACTCATTTCACATGACGTATCATGATACTATACTTTACCCAATGCATTGGAGCGCTATAAGGGTGCACCCTTCTTAAACATTTCATTTCATGCATAAGTGTTCCACATGGATCATAAAACATGGATTCATAAAACATAACCATTTATTCCACGATAAAGGAATGTGGAATTAATACATGAAACTTTACAATCAATAAGTAAATTTTCATAAAGGTGAATACCCTTGATGGAGAAATGGGCATGGTATTCACTACACAATGACATTGGCTTAGAAAATCGGTGCGATTTCGGCAGCGTAACGACGTGACATAAGAATTCCTAAAAATGGTTGATGAGAGATAAAGGGGTTAGGCATCATATTTAAATGTAATGGACATTACGTAGGTCATATAGATACATGTCCCAACAATTTTAATGGAATTTAGATTCATGATACAAAAGTATTGCTTGAATGTAAAAGAGGAGAAAGAAGTTCCTTTTGGAATTTTGGCATAGTAACAGGTGTACATGGGAGGCATTTAATGAGAGAGAAAGGGTCTCCCATCATTCAAACACAAATAGGGCAGTATGAGGGAGGTGTGAAACCATACCCCAACATTGATAATTGAAATTAAAAGGGCAAAACAACTTAAAGAAAATTGGACAAAAATGAGAAAGGAAGAAAAAACCCTTACTTGGAAGTGTGCTTCCAAAGGCTAGAGAGAGGCTTGTGAGAGGCTTCTTGGGAGCTTGGGGCACCTTGGGATGATTCTATAGAGATTATTTCAGAGGTTGGATGAACTCCAAGGTCTTTGAGTGAGGTGGAAGTGGGAGCTTGGGTGGGTTTATATAGGAAAGGTGAGGGAATTCTTTATTATTTATGTTTGGGACCCCTTCTATTAAATTAATCCAAACCACAAACCATACCATAGTTTTTGCCCATGGTTTTTGGAAAATGGAATAGGAAAAAAATATTTTATAAGGCCAAATTCCTAACTTCTTAAAATAATAAGGTTTCTTATGTGGAGGTGAGCCACACTCCCATGGAAATTGATTTAAAAAGGCAAAGTGTTGAATAAGTCTTGAGGGGTCCATTAATGCTTTGAAAAGTAAGTCAAACAAACCCAAAATCACGTTATTTTAATGGTAAAACATATATTGGCCGAACATAAAGATTATAGTATTTTATTACATCACTATTGGTTCATTATGATGTCATAAAACACATTATATATTTAAACGGTATTTAATTTTTACCCAAAAATTTGACTGTCTCAGAACATTATGAAAAATTCACCGTTGGATAATTTTGACGTCCTGATTCTAGAAATGAAATTTATTTTATCTAAAAAAATTCTAAATATGTTAATTTTCACTTTTAAAATAAAAAATGACATTTATCGAAAATTCACAGGTTTTGACAGAAATGGCTTTCAAACCTTAATAAAAATTTGAATTGGATTCATAAAATTATAAGATCATTTAATAAAAATTAATTTAATAATAATATTATTATTTTATTAAAATATTATTTAATTCAAAAATCCCTTAATTTAATAAAATAGATTTCTTAATTAAATAATATCTAAAAACACCATTTGTACTTTAAAAACTATTTACAATGTATCAAAAATGAATAGAAATTATATTCATTATTATATGAAAAAAAATAATGTACATGAACATAGTACTACTTATTTGTTACATAACCCCTTAAAACAACCGCATAAGACCTAAGGGTAAGGTGTGCGATGGTGACAGACTCTTGGGGTGGCTCGGATAACATCGATCGAGTGGTAATTTCAATCAACTTCCACTTTTCCCATAGACGGTCATGTTCGAGCTTGACATGATGAAGCTCAGCTTGGGCTTGGTCAAGAGCGAAGCCCAAGGATGCCACCTCTTTTCCGAGCTCTGACAAATGGGCTTCGTATGGGGCAATTCTACTGGATGAGGTCATCACTTCTTTTGTCTGAGTAAATTGGATGTGTTAAAGCCCTATATTTATACTAATCATGTGATCACTGTTCAACATTTATAAAAGTAACGGTCACAATTATTATCATAAAACCAATGAAGTTTACACTTTATATAAACATAAAGAGACATTTAATTAGATCAAGAGGGATTTCCATTAATGAAACTTTGGGTCGTTACAATATTCCCCCCTTAGAAATTTCGCCCTCGAAATTTTCCTTTTCCCACACTAAAACAAATGTGGGTAACTCAGCTTCATCATATCCTATGATTCCCAAGTTTATTCTTCAAACTTTTGGTTTCTCCACAACAACTTGACGAGGGGCATTGTCTTATTTCGTAGAACTTTTTCCTTACGATCTAAGATCTTCACTGGTTGCTCCTCATAAGAAAGATCATCTTCCAGTTGTACCACCTCAGAAGAGAGTACATGTGAAGGGTCTGGTATGTACTTTCTTAAGAGGGATACATGAAAGACATCATGTACTTTGGACATAGTAGGTGGAAGTGCTAGTCGATATGCCACAACCCCGACACGATCAAGAATCTCGAAGGGGCCGATGTACCTTGACTTAACTTTCCTTTCTTTCAAAACCTCATGACCTTCTTCCACGGAGATATGCGTAGAAAAACCATGTCTCCAACTTTAAACTCAAGGTCTCATTGACAATTATCTACATAACTCTTCTGTCGACTCTGAGCTGCCTTGATATGATACTGAATGGTTTTTACCTTCTCCGCCATTTCCTCGACCATTTCTAGCCCAAGCAGCTTACGTTCACCGACCTCATCCCAACATGTCGGTGTTCTGCACCTTTTCCCATATAGGGCTTCATATGGTTCCATTTGGATGCTCGAGTGGAAACTGTTATTATAAGAGAATTTAACCAGAAGAAGATATTGATCCCATCCTCCTTTAAAATCCATTGAGCACGCTCTTAACATATCCTCAAGTGTTTGGATAGTTCACTCGGATTGGCCATCAGTTTGAGGATGATAGGACGTACTGAAGTTCAGTTTAGTATTCAGAGCATGTTGAAGACTCTTCCAAAACTTATAGGTGAATCTTGGATCTCGGTCAGACACAATAGATAGCGATACTCTATGCAATCTTACCACTTCCCTGATATATATCCGTGCCAGTTGATCCAATGAAAAATCTTCCCGAATAGAAATGAAGTGTGCAGTCTTTGTAAGATGATCCAAAATAACCCAGATTGCATTGTTGCCTTTGGATGTCCTCGGAAGTCCGGTGACAAAGCCCATGGTGATGTTCTCCCATTTCCATTCTGGTATGGGAAATGGTTGCATCATACCCTTAGAATTCTGCCTCTCTGCCTTCACTTGCTGACACACCAGGCACTTTGATGTATATTCAGCGATCTCCTTCTTCATATTATACCACCAAAAGTTTTCTCGGAGATCTCGATACATCTTTTTGCTCCCTGAGTGAATAGAGAAATTTGAACTATGTGCATCATCCAAAAGTTCCTTCTTCAGCTCCGGACTTGATGGAACACATAGTCTTTTCCCAAACCGCACAATTCCTTTTTCATTAACATTAAACTCTGAGGATTTCCCTTTTTAGATATTTCCCACTTTTTCTTGAATTCCCACATCATCCTTTTGAGCATCCTTTAACCTTTCCAAAAGAGATGGTTGAGCAATAATTTGTGAAAGGATTGATGATGTTCCCTTCTTTATGATTCCCACTTCCATCTTCATCAAGTCTAAGAAGATTAGATCCTTCTTAATTCTCATCATTGATAGAATTTCTGGGTCCTTTCTACTTAGGGCATATGCCACCTTGTTCGCTTTCCCAGGGTGGTAATTGATTGAACAATCATAATCCTTGATGAGCTATATCCATCTTCTCTGGCGCATATTAAGCTATTTCTGTGTGAATATAAATTTAAGACTCTTGTGGTCAGTATATATCTCACATTTCACTCCATAGAGATAATGCCGCCAGATTTTCAAGGCAAAGATCACCGCCGCCAACTCCAGATCATGCGTTGGATAGTTTCGCTCATGGATTTTCAACTGCCTTGAGGCATAGGATATCACTTTATCATTCTGCATCAGCACACATCCTAAGCCCTTCTTTTAAGCGTCACTAAGTACATCAAAAAGCTCCCAACTTGTGGGTAAAGTGAGCACGAGTGCAGTGATAAGACTCTTTTCAACTCCTTGAAGCTTTCTTCGCATTCATCACTCCAAGCAAACTTTACTCCCTTTCGAGTTAGCTTGGTAAGAGGGTTGGACAATCGTGAGAAATTTCTCACAAATCGTCGATAATAACCAGCTAACCCCAAGAAGCTACGGATATCCGTTACTGATGTTAGCCTCGTCCATCCCTCAATTGCATCTGTTTTGGAGGAGTACATAGATATCTCATTGCTTGTAATGATATGGCCCAAGAATGAGACCTCCTTCAACCAAAACTCAAACTTGTTGTACTTTGCATAGAGCTTCTCCTTGCACAAAGTCTCTAGTACAGTTTTTAAATGCTCCTCATGATCCTCTTTGGTTTTGGAGTATATTAGAATATCATCTATAAAGACTACCAAAATTTTTTCAAGGTAATCTCTAAAGACTCTATTCATCAATTCCATGAATATTGCTGGAGCATTGGTGAGTCTGAAAGGCATTACTATGAATTCATAGTGCCCGTACCTTGTACAAAAAGCAGTCTTGGGGACATCTTCCTTCTTCACCCTTACTTGATAATATCCCGACCACAAATCCACCTTGGAGAAGTATTGTGCTCCATTAAGCTGATCGAACAAGTCATCAATTAGTGGGAGAGGATACTTGTTCTTTATCGTGATTTTGTTAAGTTCACGATAATCGATGAAAAGCCGCATTGACCCATCCTTCTTCTTGATGAAGAGGACTGGTGCACCCCATGGTGAAGCACTTGGGCATATAAACCCTTTATTTAGATTCTCTTCTAGTTGTTTCTTCAGCTCTTCAAGCTCTACAATAACCATTATATATGGAGTCTTGGATATTAGTAAAGCCCTGGGTATAAGTTCAATTGAGAATTCAACATCTCTTCTAGGAGGAAGACCAGGCAGTTCCTCGGGAAACACTTCAGTGAATTCCCTCACAATAGGTATTTCTTCAAGGATGATTTCTTCTTTGGACTCAATCATCTGAGCCAGATACGCATTCTCATATGGTAGTAATATCCATGCTTGAGATGATGGAGCTAAAGGAGATTCATCTTCCTCCTTACACTTGTAAAGAATCGGGGGTTGATTCTCCATATGGAGTGTGATTTCCCTCTCCCGACAATTTATGTTGGCTCTATATAAGGAAAGCCAATCCATGACAAGAATTGCATCAAATTCCACCAGAGGGAGTATGAAGAGGTTCTCCGGGAAATTAAATCCACAGATTATAACAGGGGAGGACTTATATTCATGGGATGCAATTATTTCCTCATTTTCCATACTCAGTGACATCTTTACTTCCATGATTTGTGGTGGTGCTGGGATTGTTCTACTAAACTTTTGTGATATAAAATAATATGTAGAACCTGAATCAAAAAGTACGTTCGCTATTCTTGAATGAATAACTAGCATACCTATCACCACATCATTGTTGGGGTTCACTTCGGTAGAAGTGATGGCAAAAGCTCTTCCTTGTTGTCTTGGAGGTTGTTGGTTGCCTCCGAAAACCCTTGGATTAGGGAACTGATTTTCAAAATGACCCAGTTATTTGCATTTGTATCATTGAACAATGCGTTGAGGTTCGAACGGAGTGTTCCTCTCCTCTATCGCAGCCGTGGGTCTTTCTTTCCGACAGTTAACAGCTAGGTGCCCTTCTCTTCCACACCTGAAGCATTTTCTCGTCCCCTTAAGACAATTTCCAGGGTGCTTCTTTCCGCACTTTTGGAAAGTGGGGTGCTGGATCTTCTTAGAACCGTTGGATTTATCCATCGGACCACCAACATTGAAGTCCACATTACGCTTCTTGTCCCCATGATACCCCTGTGATTCCCCTATCTCCATTTAGACCTTGAGGGCACATCAGACAATTTCCTCATAGCTGTCGAAGTCATGGATCGCTAATGCTTTCCTCAAGCTAGGCTTCAGCCCACCAAAGAAGCGGTCAACCTTGCATTCGGGGGTAACAACAAAGCTGGAAGAGTATCGTGAAAGCCTTGTAAAGTTTTCCTCATACGCTCCAATAGATTCTTCATCTTTTTGCTTGAGGGAAAGTATGTCCCTTTCCATCTTAAGCTGGAGGGTGTGCGGAAAATATTTATCGAAAAACATCTTCTGGAAATCCTTCCATTCCAACGCCTCGATATCCTCCTCAGGCTTCGTATTTTTGATCAATGTCCACCATTGATCAGCTTCACCCTCCATATGATAAGCCTCTAGGAGAACCTTCTCTTGTTCAGAACATTGGAGGATGAAGAATATCTTTTCAATGGAGTTGATCCATTGTTCAGCGATCGTGGGATCGGATGATCTACTAAACGTACGAGGCCTTTGTCTCATGAAGCTCACGATAGTGACTTGTTCTTTCTTAGGGGGGGTTGAATGTTCCTCTTGACCCGTTTTTCTATTCAAAACTTGAGTTAGCTAAGAGAGAAGCGTGACAAAGTTCGCGATTCCCGCTCCCATTGGATTTGGCATCTCATTAGTACAGTCATCACACTGATCTTCACAACAGTTGTTAGCACGAGTCCTCCTATTACCGGCCATTGGCTAGAATAAAAGAAATGTTAGGGGTAACACATAAAGGGTAATCCAAAGACAAAAGTTGATGAATTATAAATAAACTTCCATTTCCTTAACTCAAGAGTCTATAGGCTTCAATCTAGGATTTTCATGATCTACTTTCTAACATATATTCTTAGGGGCATTTTTTTTAATTCCTTTAATAAAGGTTCATACTAAGATTGTGAATTTATCAAAACATATCCCCCAGGAGTGTCGTTACCAATAGTGCAGCAAGGCCTGTTGTCGTGCACCAGTTCCCGTTCGAGTCTAGCTCAAAGCGGTGTTTTCGGGTTTTACCCCTAGGATACATCTGTGCCAGAGCCGCCTCTACCTGCTCGTATCCAGACAGGGATGTATTTGTTTGATAAACCACTTACTTAGTACTTACCAAAACTTAGGTATGTTTTTATAATACTTAGTCTTGTATCTAAGGCTTTACTAGGGTTTCCTAATCCCAAAAATAACTAAACCTATCCTTTGATACCAACTATGACAACCCTACTTTTATTACAAACTTAAACATGATTTATTACATAAAACTTCACTTGATACAACAAAGAAGATCGATAGGTTTAGTGTCTTTGGGGTTTAGTAACATTACATAAAAACTTAAAACATTAAATACAACATCTTTATTGAAAACTTCCATTACATGACCACTACATTCCCTCGTACTTAGCATTGCATGGGATAACCTAAGGACATGCATAAGAAAAGGGTGAGCTATAAAGCCCAGTAAGGGAGTACACATGGAATAACATGACGAGTACAATACATGTTAGAAAATAGGCATATCAATAGATCATAAAAGAAACATGAACATAAAGTCATGATAAAGCATGATAATCATAACATGGAAATGTGGCAACAACACCTAACATGGAATTAGCCTAAGCCAAGACCCATTGCACATGGAGCATGAGTAAATCCTAATTGCACATAAAGCACGAGTAAAACCTTGTTTCACTTGAATTAGAATGATTTAACACTAATTGCACATGACGTATCATGATACTATACTTTACCCAATGCATTGGAGCGCTATAAGGGCGCACCCTTCTTAAACATTTCATTTCATGCATAAGTGTGTCACATGGATCATAAAACATGGATTCATAAAACATAACCATTTATTCCAAGATAAAGGAATGTGGAATTAATACATGAAACTTTACAATAAATAAGTAAATGTGAATAAAGGTGAATACCCTTGATGGATAAGTGGGCATGGTATTCACTACACAATGACATTGGCTCAGAAAATCGGTGCAATTTCGGCAGCGTAACGGCGTGACATAAGAATTCCTAAAAATGGTTGATGAGATAGAAAGGGGTTCCTAATCATATTTACATGTAATAGACAGGAAGGAGTTCATATAGATACATGTACCAACAATTGTAATGGAATTAAGATTCATGATACAAAAGTATTGCTTGAATGTAAAAGAGGAGAGAGAAGTTCCTTTCGGAATTTCGGCATAGTAATTGTGTACATGGGAGGAATTTAATGAGAGAGAAAGGGTCTCCCATCATTCAAACATAAATAGGGAATTATGAGGGATGTGTGAAACCATACCCCAACATTTATAATTGAAATTAAAAGGGCAAACCAACTTAAAGAAAATTGGACAAAAATGAGAAAGGAAGAAAAAACCCTTACTTGGAAGTGTGCTTCCAAAGGCTAGAGAGAGGCTTGTGAGAGGCTTCTTGGGAGCTTGGGGCACCTTGGGAGGATTCTAGAGAGAGTAGGTCAGAGGTTAGATGAACTCCAAGATCTTTTAGTGAGGATGAAGTGGTATCTTTGGTGGGTTTATATAGGAAAGGTGAGGGAATTATTTATTATTTAGGTTTGGGACCCCTTATATTAAATTAATCCAAACCACAAACCATCCCATGGTTTTTACCCATGGTTTTTGGAAAAGGGAAGAGGAAAAAAATATTTTATAAGGCCAAAGTCCGAACTTCTTAAGATAATTAGGTTTCTTATGTGGAGGTGAGTCACACTCCCATGGAAATTAATTTCAAAAGGCAAAGTGTTGAATAAGTCTTGAGGGGTCCATTAATGCTTTGAAAAGTAAGTCAAACAAACCCAAAATCACATTATTTTAATGTTAAAACATATATTGGCCGAACATAAAGATTATAGTATTTTATTACATCACTATTGGGTCATTATGATGTCATAAAACACATTATATATTTAAACGATATTTAATTTTTACCCAAAAATTTGACTGTCTCAGAAAATTATGAAAAATTCACCGTTGGATAATTTTGATATCCTGATTCCAGAAATGAAATTTATTTTATCTAAAAAATTTTATAAATATTTTAATTTTCACTTTTAAAATAAAAACCGACATTTATTGAAAATTCACGGGTTTTGACAGAAATGGTTTTCAAACCTTAATAAAAAATTTAATTTCATTCATAAAATTATAAGATCATTTAATAAAAACTAATTTAATAATAATAATATTATTTTATTAAAATATTATTTAATTCAAAAATCCCTTAATTTAATAAAATTTATTTCTTAATTAAATAATAACTAAAAACACCATTTGTACTTTAAAAACTATTTGTAATGTATCAAAAATGACTAGAAATTATATTCATTATTATATGCAAAAAAAATAATGTACATGAACATAGTACTAATTATTTTTTACATAACCCCTTAAAATAGCTGCATAAGACCTAAGGGTAAGGTGTGCGATGGTGACAGACTCTTGGGGTGGCTCAGATAACATCGCTCGAGTGGTAATTTCAATCATCTTCCACTTTTCCCGTAGACGGTCATGTTCGCGCTTGACATGATGAAGATCAGCTTGGGCTTGGTCAAGAGCAAAGCCCAAGGATGCCACCTCTTTTCTAAGCTCCGACAAATGGGCTTCGTATGGGGAAATTCTATTGGATGAGGCCATCGCTTCTTTTGACTAAGTAAATTGGATGTATTAAAGCCCTATATTTATACTAATCACGTGATCACTGTTCAACGGTTATAAAAGTAATGGTCACAATTCTTATCATAAAACCAATGAAGTTGAAACTTTATATAAACATAAAGAGATATTTAATTAGATCAAGAGGGATTTTCATTAATGAAACTTTGGGTCGTTACAAAAAATCATTCTTATAATACTATGTATATTCTGGAATGAATCTAAAGTATCTCTAAATATACTGGATTTAATATCACACGACTTTGTGACTTCTAAATTTTATTTCACATTTATATATGAATCTTTTGAACTTATACTTCATTTGAAACATGTTTCTTCCACTTCATCATTTAGTATTTTCAACATCAAGAATATTCATCACCATTCTCTATATGTTCACAAACTGATGTTCTAAAGATTTATATAATAAATCAATCTTTCATTCTTCTTTACTCAAAAATTAAGTTAATTCCCAATGTATGAATCCAAAATCATATCCTTCTATATCTTCACTTCCACATATTTGGATTATAACTTTATCCTGATTCATCATATTATCTTTTAAAATACATTCTAGACTCATGTTATATTATTGTTCTGTAGGTTTGTATCTTATTCATCTACACTTTTTCTATATATACTATTTACCTATTTTGGGTTATACTTATCCAATATAGATTCCATAACTTATTTCTAAACATCTTATGGAACAAATATATTCTAAAATACACCTCAATCTTTAAGAATTTCAGAATTCCTTCTCTAACCTTCTCAAATTATATATATCCTTTTAATGAAACTAAATTATTTTTTATGTATTCAAATAAACTTAATGAATATTCATAATATATTAAAATATTTCTAGATAAATTCCAAAGAATTTGGATCATATATGAATTTTATCTTTCTTGAAACTCTTTTACAAAGAAAATATAGCCTACAATTACTCAACTTCAGTACTTCAATAAATCTCAATTTCCTCAACAATTCTTATATTATTTTCCAAAACCATTCTCAATATTGATGCATCAACTAATCACTAAGAAATATAGAACTTATATCTATTATAAATTCTTTAAATAATATCACCTATTCTATACTTCTATTCCATGCATATTTCTTCATAAACAAAAATATAAGGATGAAACTCATTAATTCTATAAATCTTTTCATCTTCACTTAGAATATATTCAATATTTTAAATAGAAATATCCTCAATATCATAAATAATTTTGTAGTTGATAGTGATATTATCATCAATTTTCATTGATTCAAACTAAGTCCATATCAATAATCATCACATATTAAGCCACTTCCTTAAATATTCATATTACAAAACAATAATAATACACCTTTATCTTCTTTTTCAGTCCATAACAACTAATCAACCTCTTTATTCATTGGAATTTTCATCATCAAAAAAAAATATATTGATGGAATTACTTATTGAAAACAAATATATTCATCATCAGAATCCCATGGGATATTCAATCTCCTATTTTGATTTTTTTTTTCAGTACCTTTAAATAAATAAATGTGTATATGATCTCATATGTTATCCTCATTCATATTACTTTTATTTATAATAAATAAAAAGTATCAAGAATAATGAAAAGTCCTAATCATCTCATGCTTTAACTATAATTGAAAGTTCATCTTCTCCTCCATATTGAAAGTAAAAAAACTAAAATTGATGAGATAAGTATGACATTACTTTTCTTAAATAAGTGATTTATAAATTAATCAAATATAAGTATACATGAGCTAGATTGGTGTTGAAAAATATATATTATATTTTATATCAAATTGGTCTATAAACACACCAACATGTGATACCAACTCATATTTTCATTTCCAAGGTTTGTTTAAGAAAAGTTTACAAATTTAAAACTCTAATCAACTCAATAAACACATAAAAAACATTCTATCATAAGTAGGGTTCTCCACATTTATTTTAATTTTATTATCAACCATATCAACCCCCCACCAAATAATTATAATTTCTTAAAACCATAATAAGAATGAAAAAATTGTGAAAAAATTCCTCAAACTATGCATTGTCCAAAATTTTATATTTTTATAAAAGATTGATAATATGGTAGCTTTATCATCTTCTCAAAACCCCCCTCAGAGGATAAAATACATCAATTATTCATCATGGTGCGTATTCTTAAAAATTAAATCCAATAATATTATTGTGGTATCAATTAAAGTGTTACAAGGTGTAAATAATCAAATCATTCCATGATATAATTCTTAACTAGATGTAAAATCAGCACAACATCCCGACCCTCCCCCAAAATAACATTAGTCTAAATTCATTTCATAGAAAAATAAACATAAAAAATATAGGAGTAATGTAGATTCTCATTTTATTCTTAATATGAGAAACATGGATGAGAGTTTTTTCTTAACCTAGGAACTCTTGTCATATAAACTCCATTTTAGTGATAACTCTTCATGATTTCTCCTATGATTTTCTAGATAAGAACTTACTATGCAAGCTGGACTTCTCAATATTATAAAATTTCTACTTATGTTGAATTTACTTTTTCACATTGTCTAGAAATAAACATTCATTATTTTACACTTTATGTATCTTCATTTCCATCTCTAGTGGTACTGGAAAGATATTAAAGTGTTATTTAGAATCATTTCCAACTTTCATGAATTTTACACATGGATTCTTAAGCGTATTTGGGTTACCCTCTTTAGTAAACTTCTCAATTTCTTCTTTTTAGTTGTATTCCTCCAAAATAATAAATTTGTTTATTTTTTAGATTGATTTTATTTGGTCCTCTATCTTGGTTTATATAATGTTAATATTCAAGGATTGTTAAAAGTGGTCCATGATGTTGCCTTTTCTACCACCATAGAATGATATTATATTTTGTGTAGTATCCATCTCAAACTTCTTCTAATGAAATGAATACTTTTATTTTTTCTTATACCACAATACCGAATTGAATTCAACATTAATTTGATTCCTTATCATCTATTATGGATTTATTTTTCAATATCATGTGATTCATACTTTCTAGGTTTGAACCATCACACCCCTTACAATGAATACATGTATTTAAATTTTTAGTGAAATTATATAAGCTTCCAAATCTATTTGATGTGATTTTTTTTTTATTTTTTGGTGTGATTCACCGGAGATCATCTAGATTATTATTCATTTTAAAATATTATCACCCTTAATATAGGTCTTTTATATCCTAAAAATATTAACATATTATGATAAAAATCATTGGATTTGTGTCCAAATCTTCCACAAAATCATTAATAACCAACACATCATGATTTATTTATTTGAACCATATTCTATACATATTTAACATATTACAATTTTTTGACTAAGAAATCCTTATTCTATGTACACATTGGGAATAGAAAAATCACACTCTTTCTCAAATTCACCCTTGATGTAACAAAATGTTTTCAATATTTTTATACTCCCTTATATATCAAGGATTTTAATTGTAAATATCACATTTCATAGAAATAAATTTAGTGAAAACAACGTTTTCTAGAGAAAAAGTTTCCCTTTTCTTAGAGATTGAAGTGGATAAATAAAGAGATATTTTCAATACCTTCTTCCCAATGATATAAAGTCCTTTAGAATAAAGAATCTCATTAGTATATTTGATTATGGAACTTCTTTTCTTGGATTTATATGAAGATTTATCTTGGGATAATCCCATATTTCTTAAAATTACTCCTAACTCAAGACACTTTAGACTTAAATTATTTTTCTGATCTTTAATAGATTTCACTCTATCTCGACATTCCTTTCTAATATTCAAAATTTTATATACATAAAAATTATATTTTTCGTATAAGGAATTGTTAAACCCATTTATCCTTTTATCCTTGATTTTTATCTAAGAATCCTTGATAGAAACAATTTCATTTAATGCATGAATCTTCCACTCAAAGAATTTATTAGTATTATCTTTCATATAAAATCTATTATGAAATTATTCTTCATCTAGGGAGAATATTTATTTATAAACAAATATGTATTTTTCTTTGGATTCAACTAGTTTTATAATGAAGTTCCCTTATATTTTTTGATAGATTTTATTTGTTTTCAATATGCTAGATGATATTGACATATTTTTTGAGGCTGTTGAGATATTATTTGAATTTTAAGTGTTTTTATGATTTTTTAATATGGATAGACTGATTTTGAAGAATTTAAATAAATATTTAAGGTGATTTGGAATTTATTGGTTGATAGTATGGATTTTTATCCAAGAATAAGTCTTAATCAAATAACTTTATTAATCATATGACTTTGATCTAAGAAAGGAAAAATGGAAACGGATGAACCTATTAATTCATGGATGGATCATATGAAATTTATTACATCATATTGAGAAAGTTTAATTCTTCATCTTAAGACTTAATTCATCATAAGACCTCATCATTGAGTGTATATCTTTAAAGTAATACTTCATCACAAAACTTTAATGTAATTATTTTTTTGTTCAAATTGTATGACTATATGTTGTATCATACTTTGGAATTATATATGAATTTAAAGTTATATAAATAAATTCATCTGTACGGGGGAGCATATGAAATCACCAATCATATGTAAAAATGAGTTTATAGAATTTTAAATTTCTTAAATAAATTGAATATGAATATGATTATTTTTTTCTTCAAAGATTAAAATATCACATTTAAATTTTTATTTAACAAATTTATGAGATAATTTGAAATGGGTTATCTATTTGTACATATGATTAATTTTTAAAGTGTCATTCAACTAAAAATTAAGATATGTATCAAATATGAGTTTTTTTATGAATCTATATATATTAAATCAGGAATGGTTATCTGTTGATGCTTAGCTAGTTGGGAAATTCAAATAATCACATGCATCAGTTTAAACAATTATTCAAGATAATGTTTTTAGGTTTTTGATGTGTTTCTATGTGTTTTGACACAAATAAGGTCCTAATTATACAATTTATAAGAAGATGCATTTGATTTGAAATAGTGGGAATAAGAAGATGGGTATTATAGATCATTCAAAAATTCATTTATTTGTAATTTATTATATTATAATGATTAAATCAAAAAGATTATTCTCGAATGAGTTTTACTTGGAAACTAAATTATAAGAAAGTTATAACAGTTATTTTAATATATACTTGTAGTTAATCAAAGTTAGGATTGTTCTAGAGATTTTGGTGTATTTTTACAATCCTAACTAAATATGGAATTAAGAGGGATCATAGTGTAAAATTCTACTGATAAGAATAAATAATACAAATCTTGAAAAATAATTATTGGTATTAAATTAATTCTAGTATCATAATTTTCCTGAATAAGAAGAGATATTGAAGAGAGAGAAGGTGGTTTGATATTTATATAAAAAAAATAAAAATATTTAATTATTAAGAGAACCTTAAGATTATGTTTTTAAGAAAAAATCAACATCTATCAGAGTTTGAGATTTCAAGGGGGTTTATCTATGTTTGATATCAAGAAGTAGTTCAATATCAGGATCTACATTAAGTGATAATATATTATTGAATATTTATAAGTATCATCAAGAAAGAACTATAACATTAATTTTTGAAGCAAAAAAACTGTTAAAATGATCTTTTTTATTATGATTACTTTTTTATGGAGGTAGTGTAAAACAATATAGTTTGGTGTGACTCTGGATAGATAATGTGTGAATCTATTCCAACACTGTAAGATTATAATGTTTTGTGATTAGAGTGAGTAGTATATGGTTGGGTATACTAACCAACCACAACATGAATTATGTTTTCTATAAAGGGGATAAACTCTATAATAATGATTACGTTCTTTTTTCTTTCATTTTTATGTACACGAGTGACATTGATAATTTACAATTGAGTGGATTAAACCTTAACATGTTATATACATTTTTTTAAAGTGAAAATAAATTTTAAAAATAGCTCTCTATTGATTATTCCCCCTTATTAGTTGATTAAATTGATCCTTGGAACTTCAATTAGTGTTAGAGAAAGGTTCCTTTGTTTGATTTAATTCATTTCTAAGAATGGAAAATCTGATATCTTTGAATTGTAGGGGTGTTATTACATTTTATTGAAAAAAAATATCATATCTAGAATAATATAATGTTTTCATATCTTGTATCCCCATATTTGGATATTATAGATGCTACGATTATTGTTTTTTCCACCCATTGAAGGAAGTTCTCCAATAAACATATCAAATAAAAGAAATATGGAGTTTTATGGTAAGGGAAAAAATACTATCATCACACCCTTATCAAAAAATATATATAAAAAAGTGATGGGAATTCAATCAGGAAACAAAATCTATGATAACCAGGAAAGTATCTATGGTGGAAAAGTAAAATTCATGGAGGCTAAATTATAGATTTATAGGAGATAGATTTAAGACATTAAGATGTATGAGGAATAGAATGTTGATGACTATTTTACTCAGGTAAAGTAATTTCTTAGAAATATCTAGGGGTTTTGAGAAAAACATAATGATTTTAAAATTGTTAAGAATCCCATGTGGAATTTTCTAGATTGGATTCATCCCATTATCTCAACTATAGAATATAGATAGGATCTTTAAATTTATGAATTGAATAACATTATCATAAATTTTTTAATGATAAAAATTATATCCTTCACCAGAAAGGTAAAAGACTAACAAGGTATTGAGGCCTTGAGAAAGTTGAAAATCCAAGAAGTAGACGATGTAGATTTAAGTGACTTTGAAAATGAAGAGGATTATTAATATTATCAATGAACCATTTCTCTTATTTTAAAGAGGTTCAAGAAGGGAAAGGGGAATAAAAATGGTAAGTTTTCACACATATTGTATAAATGTAATGGAACTAAGATCTTTTTCCATTAACCGACCTAAGAATAAGGGAGTCAATTTTGAATCTGAAGAAAATGTGAATCCTTAAAAATAAAATAAGTGGGATAAATATTACAAAGAATCATCCAAATATGGGAGAAGCAAAAATATATTTTTTAGAATAAATAGAATAAATATGATGAGAAAATATGAATGAGTTGGCCACTCATATTACAGTGAATCTGGTTATAAATTTACCAATTTCATGGCTCATGTTGAAAATGGATTTGACACTTTAAGTAGTGAAGAAGAGGATTCAGAACCAATTATGTTAGAATACATATTTAAGGTTTATCTTAATGCATGTATTAAGCATAATACTGCACTCAATAAGGAAAATTAAAACATAGTGAAAGAAAAAAAAAGCTGATATAAGAGAATAATGAGTTTGAAAGTAAAGAATCATACCTTGTTAATGAATTCTAAAAATTTATTTAAAGTCTACTAAACATGAGAAGATGATAAATGATCTTGAAGATATATTTTATTTAAAAGAATCATATTTATCAAAGACACATTCCAAGTGTATTCATTGTAATAATGTATTAAAGAAGTTGAAGGATGATTTAAAAAAAAATTAATTCAAGGATGAATCCTTTAAATCATATGAGAAATGTGGACTAATAGATCAAGTAAAAATTTTACATGATGCATCAAATTATAATTTTTTAATAATAATGTAGGTTCATATTCAAAATCTAGTCAAGTATGGAGCAATAAAAAGGATTATAAAAATTTAACTATATCTGTTGAATAAAGGAAGAGAAATAAAAGACTTATAACTCTCAAATAGTATAAAACATAGATTCAGAGTGCATAATAAGAAAAAAATTTCTAGAAAACATTTTAGTAATATTTTTTATTATCCTAGAATATTTAAATTCCAAGGATACTGTTGGTGATAGAGTTTTTGGGAAAAAGACCTAAACATGCTGGTATAATATGTCACTACCTAGAATGAGGTATAAAGTTTGGGGGAGTCATTTAGATGATAGATATTCTGTTTCTTAGAAAATACAGACCATAAAGAAAAATATATCCAACTTTCTAACTCAAAAAAGGATTGAGTGTCTTGAGGAAGTATGTGTAAGATGCGAGGAGTAGGGTCATAGTGAAGATAAGTGTATGAAAATATTACCAGGACAAGATGAATAATATTATAAAATAAAGGGCACTCAGAAGCCCAAAGAAGAAAAGAAATATCATGTAGAAATTTTATTAAAGGATTGAAATAGATCTAATTCATGGGTTCTTGATAGTGGGTGCTCTTCCTATATAACACGAGATATGAATATTCTACATTTTTTTAGAAACATGAACGTGGGGTTGTAAAATTTGGTAATGATTGTTCACTAAAATTAAAGGGGATTAGATCTACTGAAATAGAAGCTTAGAATCTAAAATTTAATGATGTTTTATATATAGAAGGATAATAACACAATATTTGGAGTGTTATTCAACTCTATGTTGATGGGTATGAAGTTTTTATCAAAAGGTAATATTGTATCATCAAAATCTTAAAGTATGGAAGGATAAATAACTCAAGGAAAATGAATAAATGAAAATCTATTTTTAATTTTTGATCTAACCAATTTCAGTTATGTGGGTGTAAAAGATGGGAGAATGCTATGTAATAAGATGTTTGGTTATATTAGCCAAATAATCTTTTTTTGAAACAAGATGTTATGAGAGATCACCCTAATCAGAAAAAAGAAAGTAATTTTATTTTATGAACATGTATGAAATCTAATATGTCTCATAAATATCACAAAAAGGTTTTTATTCACTTTACCAGTCCACTAGATTAATCCACACTGATTTATGTGGTCCTATGTGGCAACATTCTACATGAGGTGATTTATAATTCATAACATTCATTGATGATTGTACTCTAATTATCATTATTCTATTAATAAATAGAAATTCAAAAGCTATTGAGATATTTAAAAAAAATTGGAGGAAAGTTGAGAAAGAGTGGTGACTCTATCAAGAAATTGTTATATGATAATTGAAAATAATATAGATCTGATTCATTTGAAATCAATTTAGGAAAAAAAATAATTAAGAATCATTTCAACACAATATTTAATCCCTAATAGAATGGTGTTGTAGAGAGGAAAAATAAAATCATTATTTAAATGGGTAGAATAATGATTTCTGAAAATAAAGTCTCGAAATATTTTTAGAGAGAAGATATGTGTAATGATATATATACAAATTCCAAACTGATGTCTTTTGATACCTAATACACATTATTCCCATTATGATATGTGGTTCAAGAAGAAATGAACTATGAATTACTTCATTTTTTTTAATTCTATACTTTATAAAGATAAAAGAATAGTAAGCTAGGATGTTTTGAATAAAAATATGTTGAAGGGATCTTTATGGGGTACTTATCCAGTGTTAGTGGGTACAAGTGTTGGAACAAGAGAATAAAAAAGTATATTTAATGATATTATTTTAAATTATATGAATATAATCACAATTCTAAAGTTATTGTTAAGGATGAAAGTGTGAAAATATAATATGACAATGAACATAATTTTGAAAAGAAGTTTACAAGACATGCAAAATATGATTATAAAGTTTTAGATATTAATTTTGATCATACTTTTAATGATGAGACCACTTTAAATATGGGTATAAGACATCAAAGGTTGAAAAAATATGTTGATATAAAGAATATAATGGGAAACTAGGATGAACCAGTACAAATAGGAATAAGACTAAGAATAGAAAACCAAAAAACTCTTATATCATATATTGAAATAAGAACTGTGATTAAGTCTATTGAGATTGAAGATTGGGTTCTAAGGATAAATGATGAATAGAATCAAATTGAAAATAACACTACTTGGGAGTTTTTACCAAGTACCAAAGATAGAAATTTGATAAAAAAATAAGTGATTTTTCCTAAAAAAACTAATGAGAAAGGTGAAATGATAGAAAACAAGGATATTATAGCTTACAAATGATATTCTCAAATGGGAGGATTGGACTTTGAAGAAACCTTTTCTCTAGTAGAAAGGATTTAAATAATCAGGTTGCTTTGGGTAGTGGTTGCACATAAGTACTAAAAAGTTTATCAAATGGATGAGAAGTTATCATTTTGGAATAGTGATCATAAGGAAGAATTTTTAATTGAGTAACTAGATGGTTTTATTTTGGATATTGATGGAACTATGGTGTGAAGATTAAATAATTCATTCTATGGTTTATAAAAATCCTCTATATCTTGGTATTAAAAGCTTGATTCCTCCATGAGGAAAATGGATTTTATAAAATTAAATGTTAGAATAAATTTATATATTAAGGATATTTCTGTAGGTACATTTATTATTGTTGTTTACATAGATGATTTTTTATTGTGACAGGGAGAACCTATGTGAGGATTTCTATGAATAAGTGAAGAATCAGTTTGAAATGCCAATACTGGGTGAGATGAAATATTTTATGGGGTTACAGATTGAGTATAATTCATATTAAATATTTTTTTATCAAGGAAAAAATGCTATAGATTTTTGTAAAACTTTTTTCATGGATGGGTATAGAGATGTTTTAACACCATATTTAATCAGAAAAAAACATATAATGATGAGAATGTACAGAGGTTTATCAAAAAGTGTTTTGGAGAGTCATTGGAATGTTGTTGTATTTAATAGCTTCCAAACCTGATATATCCTATGTAGTGACACTTTGTTCAAGATTTTAGAGTGTCCAATGAGAGTCAAACATTCTTTTAGAAATTTTTTTTGTGAGATATGTGAGTGTCACAATGAATTATGGTATATTGTATAGATACAATACTAATTTGAACCCACTTGGATTCACTGATGCAGATTGGGCAGGTGATTTTACAAATGGATAATCCACTTTTAGTGGGAATTTATTTATTTGTGAGGAGTGTTTCTACTATTATGATAATAAAAACAATTAGTGGCACATAACATAACTAATGAAAGTATGTGGATACTACTAATTTATGTACACAAGTTTTATGGATGGTAGTATTGTTAATTGACTTGAAGGTTGATACTTAGAGTCCATTGAAGATATTGTGTGACAATCCGAGTGAAATAAATCTATAAAATAATCCTATGTGGAATTTTAGATCTATACACATAGAAATCCTGTATCATTTCATATATGAAAGATAGGATAATGAAGATATCAATATGGAATATAATTCTACCCAAAATACAAAAAACTATACCAAAGAAAATTTTCAAAGAGTTGAGTCTAAAAAATTATGTTCCACCCTCTCCTTTCACTCGAATAATTTTGAAAAGGTTATCCCACAATGGGATTTGGATTTTATTGAAAAGGGGGGAGAAAATAGTGACACAACTCTTTATGAAAAGGGAATAGAATCCTTATCAATAGGGTGAGTGTTCACTACTATGTGATCTAAATATATGGATAATATTTAATGGTGGAGACATCATTATGAATGAGATTTGGGAGTATGTGTTAAGGGGGAGTTCATATATGAAACATAAGCATAATTTCCCAATATAGAGGGTTGGAATCTTCTAAAAAACAATACCTTATCAAGTAATGGGGAGAAATATACCTATCATAATAATTAGTCTATGATTTGATGATTCTCATCATTGTCTATGTGTTATGAAACAAACATGATATTCTTTGGAATGGTTGAATGTAATTTCCAATAAATCAAAATTGTAGATATTGAAGTACCTTTGGATTTTTTTGATGGTTTTCATTTATTTTGAACACACTAAACGAGATTGATAATATTTTTTTAGATTTATTAGATGTTATTGGATTCATTTGAAGTGTTTTTGTGATGTTCAAAGATAGCCGAAGTGAGTTTAATGAAGTAATGTAAGTGTTTGAGGCGATTTGGACATTTTTCATTGAGTGTATGACTATGTATCTAATTATAAGTCTCCAACATATGAATTTACTCATCGTATGAATTTAATATATGGTAGGAAAATGGGAAATGCATGAGTGTATGACTTTTTGATCTAAGCATAAAACTTTTATGTCATCCTAATACTTGATAATATTTATTCATTGTAATACTTCATTTATCATAATACTTCATCATTGAGTGTATACCATTTAGTCAAATTATAACTCTTCATATTTAGACATTATCATAAGACTTGGTTTCATGTCTTTAAAGTTAGGTTTCATTATAAGACTTCAACATGAGTATTTTTTTATTCAAATTTTATGACTTTATATTGCATCTAATAATGGAATTTTATATTTATTTAATGTTATAAAAATTAATTCACCTACATGAGTGAGTGTATGACTTCATAGATCATGTGACTTCAATACTTAGCAAAATTGTGTTGATGCTTAGAAGAAAAAAATATGAGATTCTAGAATTTGAAAATTCTAAAGAAATTGAATTCAATGATGCTTAAAATGATCTTCAAATATTAAAATTTAAGATCTTGTTTCTTCTTTTTAAGTGTTTTGAACCACTGATTTGATCTTTTTATGGGTTTTTTCAGATTTTTTCAGATTATTTTGAAGGTTTCGATGATCGTGTACAATTTAAGAATGGTTAGACAAAGTTTGAAACCTAGATAGAATGGGGTAACATAGTTTGAGCACAGTTAAACTAAGTGTGAATCCCATATAGATCTTAAAAGTGGGTAATTTCACATTTGTGCATCTTTTGTTTAACCATGTGATCTAATCATGTAACCCACCCAAAGAGGGGGGGGGGTTCTCTTTTCCTTTTTTAAGTGGCGTTTCATCCCTTAGACACCCCACTCAAATTTTCTCATCTTGGATTCCTCACATGGTGATTTCTAGCTCCTCCAATATTCTACAAGTGGATTTCAAGGTGGTTTCTTGGTGATTATTCACTTAGATTTAAAGGTTTGGGATCTCCACTCATTATCCTTTTGTTTTATTATATTTTCCATTTATCCTCAAACTATTTTAGACACTATTGGATGATTTGGATCCCTAGGGTGGTGCATAATTGAGGTTTTTACTTCCTTAGGGTTGTGATCCATACTAGGAGTGTCTTTCCAGTGGATTTCATAAAAGGAGACATGATTTTTTCACTTGATATTGGTGTTTTAATTAATTTCCCTTTATTTAAGTGTTACTTGACTGATTTATGCTTTAATTGTGTTTTTAATTTAATGTTTTTATATATTTGATAGTTATTTTGAAATCATTAAAGGTTTTCAATGCTTAGTTAGGTTTTTCCTTTATAAAAAGTGGGTGAATTTCTTGGTAAAATGGAACTTGGTTTAGAAATGGAATTTTATTCATTCTCTATGTTTTATAAAATACCAATCAGGGTATTCTTTGTGAAATACACTCGATCCATAAAATTTTGGTTTAAAGGGGTATTAAGTGGACTTCCTTTTTCATTTAAAGTGTTCCTTATATTATATAAGGTGGTTTGGATTTATGATGTAAAAAATGGAGTTTCCCTCATATTGATGATACAATAATTTTTTATTTTGGAATCGTGTTTGGATGAAAAATTGTTTTAAAAAGGGTATTTACCAATGAATGTGATATAATTAAATATCTGGTTTGGCTACTTTAAAATAGGTTTAATGGAAATGAATGGTCTTAGGACTTGTTTTGGTTTTTCAAGAGTGAAACCCATGTGTGGTGGGAGGTTTTGTAGTGTTTTGAATGACTGGTCAATTTTCAACATTTTTGAGAAATGTTTTAAATTATTTTAATGAATTGTGTAGAGTTTTCTTGGCATCCAAAGTTGTTTTGGGGGTATTAATGGCCCAATTTAATATTTAGTTTTTTTAAAATTAATTTTTACAATAAGGATGTGGCTTAGTTTTACTCAATGTGTTTGATAAGATGGTTTAAAGAGTTTCGATGGGTTTAAATGGATTTATAAAATTATTATAGAAAGGGGTTTACTTATTGAAGTTGTTTTGTAAATGGGCATGTTGTTTATGAAAATGTTTTGTAATATGTAAAATGGTGAAGTGAGCTTGGGCTAGAAAATTAGGAACATTATAATGGTAATGAACTATGAAAATGTGGTTGAATAGAAATGGTTACCCCTAGTTTTTATTTATAATGAATTGGTTAATGATGATGATGATACTATATGATAGTGATAAATGTTTTTTGGGATATTTAAGATGATGTTCCACTCCCATGGGTCGTCCTAACATAGTGCTTGGGAACTCCTGTGCATAATAGTTATTTGAGGAATGGACATGGTGTTCCTAAATCCAAGGGGTACGGACATGGAAATCCATAATCAGGTTGATAGGTTCATACATGGAATTATAAACCCTGATTTTACATAAGGATCATATACCGACACTGTTTGAAGCAGGTTTGATAAAAATGGGTAGAACATGGAAAAAGGGAGAAATGGTTTCAAAGTGGAATTATTGGTTGGAATTCCTTTTAAATGTTTTAATTTTTTTATGATTTAATTATTCAAAAGTAGGGTATTCTTAAAATATATATATGTAGAACTTTAAATTGACCCAGTTCTTGGTAAAACCTCATTGTGGCATGTTTTTCAATGTTGTGTTTTGGATAAAGTTATCCCCCATGTTTGGTTTTTCTTACATTATGTAAAGAAGAATAAAAACCTATTTTTCCAATTATTTCCGAACTAGAAAACTTGGTTTATTTCTTAAAAGGAATAAATTGGATTCATGGTGGTATCCTACTAGATTTGGATCACACCCTATATATTCACATTAGTGGGTATGTAGTCTTCATGACTTGTTCAGGTTCCTCCAAGTTGTGGATCTCCTATGGAATCTTGTTCTGTCTTCATTGGGAGGTAGGTGTGGTTTAGTTGATGGAATTTTCTGCAGAGTCACATAGATTTGGTGATCATAACTTTAGTATTCTGGAACTGGTTGGATCAAGGTTTGTATTGACTTCTTTAGTCTTTATTTTTTTTAGCTTATGTTGTAGTCTTCTAACTATTTTTGGTTGTTTATTTATATGATATGTTTCTTGTATTTTATCTTGTAATTTTTCTATTATGCCTTTTTTTGGATGTTTTTATTTGGTTCCTTGAGGGTTAAACCATCCCCAATGGTTATTTATAATACCCTTAACACTAGTCATCAACCTAAGGGTATTGGGAATGCTCTTTGGGTATGTGGTGGGCCGACTCATGAATCTGATGGATGGATGTCCTGGTTTAGTTCATTATATAAAACATCACATTTAGATTGTGATTCAAGATGATTCACATTATAATTATAAATGGGTTATCTTTATGTGTATCTGGTTGATGTTTCATGTTCCATTCCACTAAAAACTGATATGTGTATCGAAGCTAAGTCTATTCTAGAAGAATATCTAGATATTTAGTCTGGAATGTTTTTTTGATGATTATTAGCTGGTATTGAATTAAAATAATCAAATAAATTAGTTTTTATAGTGATTCATGATGATGTTTTCTGGTTTTCTAATGAATTTATATTTTTTAAACCGAAAATAAGATCCTCACACTGAATTCTATAAGAATATGAGTTTGAGCTGAAATAGTGGGAAAATGGGTATTATATAAAATTCCCAAATTCAGACATTTTTTAATTATTATCTTATGGTTATAAAAGTTGAACAAATATTGTTGAATTAGTTTTTAAGGGAAACTTAATTAGAATAAGTGTGTAAGAGGTATTTTACATGAAACATGTAGTTAAATAATGTTAAGAATATTCAGGAGATAATGGTTCATGTTTTTTAGCCTAACTGAATACGGAAATAAGAGGGACTATAGTGTATGATTTTATTCCTTAGAATTGAGAATGATTATCTTGAAAAAGTATTACTTTAATTTAATTACTATTAGTATTCTATGTTTCCTGAATGTGAAGATATATCTAAGATAGAGAAGGTGGTGTGATTTTTTAGAAAATAAAACATTGAAATATTGATAGATTAAGAGAGATTGAATCCAAAGCTCAGAAGAAACCATCTACATCTATTTGAGATCAAGCATTCAATGGGTTTATCTGAGTCTAAGATCAAGAAGTGGTTCTACATCATTATCTAAATTAAGTGAGAAATTAATCTTTAATATTTAGGAGGCTCATCGAGGAATATCTACATATATATTTTTTGAATCAACATAACTCACAAGAAGATATTTCTTATCATGATTAAAATTTATATATAGAGGTAATGTGAAACTGCACAGTTCAGTGTGACTCCACACATGTATATTGTGACTCTAATAAAACACTTTAAGCTTATACTCTATTGATATTATGGTGATGAATCTTTGGTTGTAGAGACTAACTAAACATGTTAATGAGTAGGTTTCTCATGAAGGGAACAAACCCTGTAAAAATTATCATGTTCCTTGTTATTTTTTTCTATATGAATGATTGAGGTTTAGAATTTACACTTGAGTGGATCAAACTTTAATATGTTTTTGAGGTTGTTTCAAAGTGAAATAAAATTGTAAGAAATAGTCTTCACTAATTTATCCCCCTCTTCTAAGTGGGGGTAAAATGATCCTGGTAACTTCAAATGATAAATTTTCACTTTTTATATATTTCCTCCATTTTTTTAAATTGTATTATCTACCAAATATAGTTAAGTTTTCTTATCCTATAGAACCTTGATAAACTCCAATGTGAAATTAATAACTTTAATAAAGATTCTTTTTTCAAATAATCCTTTATTTTAGAGTAAAAATTACTAAGTAACTCAATAATAAAATATTCTTTATATCTTAAATTAGACGTTTCTATATGATGATCATAAAAAAATTAAAAATTACCACTTTTACTACCTTCAATTTGGGGTGAATCTTATTTCTCCTTTCTCACCCATTAAAATTTTCTCATCTTCTTGGATTATCTTTTGTTTCTATTATTTAATTTTTTGGATGATATAGTCTTCATATTATCCTTTTGATGAAACTCAAAAATTTATTCAAATATGCACTCTATATAGACCAATGAAAATTAAATGTGAAAAGAAAATATCCAATCAGAGGTAAAACCTTGGCCATGATACAAATTGAAGTTTTCAATGATTTTTGTAGTCACACTGAGAGGGGAGGGAGGTGAATCAGTGTGAGACAAATTTTACAAAATTATTTTTACTTAAATTTATTCAAAAAAATTTCACCTATTAGGATTTATAGATATAATATGTTTCAATCAACACATACACAACTTATGTATTACATGATGTAAAAAATAGCATGATACCTAGTGTTTTTATAAGGTTTGATCTCAATTTTGGTATATAATATATATTTTTATTTGGGTCAAGTCCAAAACACAAGTGATTCACTAATAATGAAAAGTTAATACACATGGGGAAGGTATTAGCCTTTAACCATAAGGCTATCCCCAAAAAACTCATTATCGTCTCTTAAAACCTTTATAATCTTCTAACTTGTTCTTTATACTAGATCCTTCCAGTTTACAATATTGTTTATCCAACATTATAAATAAGATATTTAGTTTAACACTAGGATGTACCAAAATCATAATGGTAATATATTCTTCTCAAAATGAGGTATTTTATGGTAAGTATATGTTCAACAACAACAGTATACAAATCTACCTATTACCTTCAATTTTAGAATTATGGATATATACATCAAAACATGAAAACATACATTGTCTTCATACTCCTCAATCCTTCTAATGATCTTCAAAAATAGTATCTCCACATTATTCAAGAACATAAATGGTCAATACAAATACTAGTAGTAGCATCACTTTGGTATTTCTAACCCTATATTATTCTCTTTATTTATTTTTTCCTTCTTCTTGTACAATTATGATATAGAATTAATGTGGCTTCAATTCATCTACCTTATTTTTTATTTTTCTACTACAATACTAATATTTTTTATGAATAGTGCATATAAGTTACTCAATAATCTCACCAGTCACTTTTGTTACTCAACACTCCTCCATTTATACATAGTATAGAGAGTTTGAAACCTTAGAGAGATGATATAGAACATACAATCATTTAAATTTTCCCACTTTCTCAACTAGTAAATATTCTCATTCAATGTTGATCCATTATTCTTTATCAATCTTAAAAACTCTTCTTGATCAAAGAATATTATTAGTCAATTCTTAGCCTTCCTCTTTTAATAATTCCATAAAATTTATCTTTTATCATAACTTAAAATTTATCATATTTTTATCCTGAAGTACATCTCAAAATCATCACAATGAACTTTATATAGGTTGAGAATCTTCAATTTTCTTATCTTCCGTTGCACAAAGATTATTCTTACCTAGGACTTATTCTAATTCTATATTCCTTTGTAACACTAGTTTCTAATGTCTCCATGTATCAGATCATTGGATTCCACAAATTATTATAATTTTAAATTTCTTGGGTATCTGGATCAATTATCTTATACCTTTAATTCCAACTTTGAGTCCACATAATGGAACATTATGATCAATATAATCCTGAACATTTGTTACTTATTTATTTGGATTATCTATACTTTGATGCTTTTTGATTCACCATTCAAAACTAAATTTATATAACTATTTTTTTTAATTTTTAATTCCATTTACATTTTACTCAGACCCAAATATATCATCTTGAAATGATATATTTCATATACACTTCTTCAAAAACAACTTGAGTCGTAATATTTATAAACCATCATTATATTTAATCCATGAGGAATAATAAATAATCATCACATATATGGATTATAATTCCATTAAGAAGTAGGTCTAATATGACATGGAACTAGGGGTAATCTTCAGTAGCCTTTGAACTCTCTAATTGTTCATATAATGCTCTAGATTTAATCTTATATATCCTTTTAAAATTATAGCTTATTCTTATATGACTCTGTATTTAATCATATATTACTATAGGATCTTATGTATATAAAATAATATTTGCATCTTCTAGAAATATTCTTTTATAGAATTGATTTGGACTTAGTTATTCTTCCATAGCTTGGAATGAAATCTGATGTATCAACATATCCAGAACAAATAATTCTTATATAGGTATGAATATTATTGAATAAATATTACATAGTTTTATATATTCTAGATTTAATATCATTTTGATTTTTATCATCTAATTTTTTTTGATATAATTGTGAATATTTTAGACTTATTTATTCAAAACATGTTTCATCTACTTTTTATTTTTGTATTTTTAGCATTTGGAATATTCACCATCATTCTAAACACTTCTAAAAAATGATGTTCTCCAGATTCGTCATATAGATCAAGATTCCACTATTCCTTCATCCAAAACTATGTTAAAATCCAATGAATGCATCTAATATAAAATACTTCATCTTAGACATTTCATTATCTTACAGACTTAGAGTTTACTTGACTTTGTCATATTATCTTCTGAATAAATTTCATAACTCACATAAGATTATTCTTCTATAGGTCTGTATCTTCTATACACTCACATTACCAGGATATAGACTTTAATTATTTATACTGATACTTCTTTGAAATGGATTTCAAAACTTATTTCCCAACATCATTTAGAACACATATAGTTGTAAATATATAGGAAACTTCAAGAATTTCGAAACTCCTCTCAAATTCTCAAATTTTATCCAAGATTTTAATGTAACTCAATTGACTTCAAATGAAATTAAATAACATAAGAAAAATATTATAAAATTTCTAAATCTATCCAAATAAATTCCAAATAATTTAAAGCATATATGAATTCCATTTTTCTCAAGAATAATTTCCAAAGAAAATGCATCATATAGGTACTCAATTTGAGCACTTATATAAATCTCCACCAGATAAAAAATTATTAGCATATTTTTATTAAATATTCTAAATAATAAGGCATAAACTAATCACTAATAAATGAATAAAATTTATCATATATAACTTCTTCAAATAATACTATCTAAATTACATTTACATTCGACGAATATTTATTCATCCCAAAAACATAAGGGTGAACCTCACTAATTCCATCCATATTTTTTCTCTTCATATATATGCTTTTAAATATCTTCAATGGAATACTTCTAAAACATATCAAGTATTATGTTGTTGATAGTTATCCATTAGAATGTATCATTAATTCATGCTAAATAAAACTCAATAATCATCACTTATTAGGCTAATCTAATAAATCTACATTTTTTAAAACTCCATAAAACAATATTTATCTTATTTTTTAACCTATGAAAAAAACTCATCCTATTAATTCATTGGGAACTTCATAATCACCCATCACATATTTAAAACCTTATATTTTGAAAAAAAGCACAATCATCATCAAAATATATTGGAATATTCAATTTCATTAGTCTTTGGATATTGAAATGGTGTGTGAGACTACAAATGACAATAAAATAATAGACACTTGGTCGAAATAATTCCATTATAGAAAATTTGGTAGTATAAAAAAGTAACATTGGGATAACTACTTATCCTTGGTGGAAAAATAACTATCCCCCATTTATAAAATATGGATTAAGACATATATAATACTATAAAATGTAAAAAAAGAAAAAAAATTAAAATAAAGTGTATTAGGAATAATTTAAAATAATATATTTATTATAATTGAATATGATGTTTTTTAACCTTTTAGAATGTTTCCTCAAAATAATCACAAAGTGTGATATTTGTGAAGGATTGTTATAAAAATGGATGATTATTAAATTATAGAAATCAGGGTACATGTTTTATTATTGGTCAGGACTAGGGATTATGATGTAAACATACATTAGATAAATTAAATAAATATAATTTTTTTTATATATTACCAATTCATTAGAATAGATAAGCAGTAATCTTCCATATATTTTAGGATTGTCTGACTAACAAATGATAGAAGTGATGTTTATGGTTTCCAAATCAAATACAGTGATAAAATTATATCACTTGGATGCATACCCATGACCTCTTTAATTAAAAAAATTTCAAAAATAAATACAACAAGTTTCCTTTTAGAATTAATGTTATAAGATAATTATTAAAGAGAAATCAAAATAATAAATTGGAATAAAATCAAACTTTTAGTATATTCATTGCATGAAATTTTAATATATTTTAAAAGTAATTTCATTGATTTTATTTTTTTTGTTTGGTTAATATTTAATGTAAATTTATATGTAAATTAACCCTTCTAAATGATTCAATTATGTAGTCATAAAATTAATCTTCAAGCACTTATTCAAATTAAACTAGTTGAAAGGAAAAAATTAGAATTTTAAAATGTAAAAAAATGATGACATAGAAATATTATACTACTGAATATAATAAAAGTGGTATAATTAAAAAAATATCTTAAGAAATATGAAATATCACATGAATATTAAAAATATTCCTTAAATATTGATATCCCATTGTAAAAATTACTGAAGTTAATGTAAATGAGACTTTTTTATAATGTTTTCTTTCCCAACCTTAATAACATGAGCCACATACTTACAATTAGAAATAATTTTGTTGTTGGATATATCTCAATGAATTATTGAAGGTATTTAATTAACATGAATTTATGATAATATATTAGAAACACCTTTTATTACATTTACTATTTCATCCAATAAGTTCTTTCACCTCATATACATTCTTAGTAAATTTCTCAAAAGTACTCTCTCTAAATAATCTTAAATCAAACGTGAGTATCTATCATGAAATAAAAACCCATTATAATTCAAAATGTTACCATGTTGAAATTTTTTCATTTCTTAAACTTCATGTTAAATTCATAAAAAATATTTAGGTATTCTTATATGAAATTTATTTATAGTAACAACTTAGATAAAAGGATACTAAATATTATAATCTTATCAAATTCCTCACATTAAAATTTATTATTTAGATTAAAATTAATTTTTTTTTCAATTTTTTCTCTTAAACCATCATCCTATCAATTTTCAATTGAAAAAATGGGATTTCACTTTGTGTTTAAAATATTTAGATATTTAAATTACTCCCTTATCAATGAATGTATTTATAGATCCCAATAATGATGATCACAAAAAAACATAAATATTGAATGGGATGTGGATATAAAGATAATTACTTTCTTATTTTTTTATATGCTAATTATATTGGAAGGGACATTACTACAATCCCATAAAATTTATATATACTCTTCAATTTGTTTTATAATAATTAAATCCATATTGAAAATAATGGATACCAGTAACCTGGAATTCTAATTTCTAATAAGATATATAAAAATTTACTAAGCTTAGTTGATTGTAAAAATTTGAGGTAATTAATCTAGAAAGATCATTATGTGAGAGGTTCATGGATTCCACACATAACAATATAAAAAATATCTATGGTGTATTCCCATATAATAAACTTTGGTAGAGATATATTGTTTTTTGAATTTTTATATTATAAACATGAAGATGAATATTTCCACTAAAATGTTATTTTGTAGATTTTAATACATTTTTTAGGAATGTTACACACAATGTAATAGAAGTTCATCCTTAAAATGATTTATTTACATGTAGCGATTCTTTAAATTAGGAAAATATCCAACATGTAACAAATTATTTCTCAAAATCTAGTTATTTTCTAATTGAAGACTAAATAATGATTTCAAATAACCAATTTGTTTAGAAATTTTCTCAATAAACTGATTTGAAGAATGTTTAAGCACATTTAGTTGAATGTTATCCATTATTTTTGGTGGGATTACCCTCAAATTATTATTGTAATACATTCTAATGGAAATTAGTTTTAGAAACAATATGCATATTAGAGAAGAAACAACATATATTTTTTTACAATCATATTAGTACATTTTTATTTTTAAACAAAGAAGGTGAATTTTATATGTTCATTATAAATTATATGTTCTCATTTATAACTCTAGTAAGGATAATTCACTTTATATTGAAATTTTAAAGAAATACAATAAAGTTGGTTTTCAAATAATCTATGACCTGTATGAACTGTTTAATTCCACATGGTATTGGGGGATGCACCATTGTGATTCTTATATTTCAAGTAAAGATTATGAAAATATGTTAACATTATATTTTCCTGATTAATTGATCAAAAAAGTTTCTTAGAATGAGGAAAATTTATACATTTGATAAAACCATCTAAAGAAGGATCCTTGATCAACTAGGACTTCACATGACAATGGTTTAGCATTGTGGAATCTGATCCTCCAGATGTTCTTGGAAGTTCCCTTCTCTTAACTAAGTATACCAAAGGTAGGTAGAATTTCACCCTAGTAACCACAAAAGGTATTTATTTTACCATGAAATAAAACTCTCACACATTAAAGGTAATGTAAATACATTTAATGGAAATATAAAAAGAAATAAATGAGATATAAGAGTTTAATTTACTTTTTAAAATGAGTCCTACATGCATGGGAGAAACACTACTTCTACCTTTATATTCATTAGAAGATACATGATATTACAAATAGATTAAAGTATATGTATTCCCCACCAAAATTTCCAATCCATAATTAATTAATTCTCTAATTAAACTACCTTTACACTGAATTCATACACACTTACAAACTACATGACATTTGGTAAAAATGTTTAGCTTTCTCCCTTTAAATACCAGTCAATAAATAATTACTTCCTCAACATGGATACCAACCCAATGACCCCAAAACATTTTATAACTATTGTAATTTCTGTGATATATCATAACACCATTGGAAGATACAAACATTTGACGATCTTGCTACCCTTGGAAGGATCCTACTGCCATTGTCTGCACACTGTGCAACTTCAATTTTTGGTGAGAATAATTCCAATGAATGAAATCCATTGAATAAAATTACAATGAAATGAGACAAACTTAAATTATAAAAAATCTCCCATGTAAAGACTTGTTTCAGGAAACCTTGAAAACTCTCTAACACTTTAGAAAACATTTCTTCCTTTATAGTAAGAAGTGTTCCCCTACCCTTCCTTCATATATTCACCCATGTCCCAAAAATGCATGATGATACCTCAGAATTTCTTGAACTATCACCATGGTGAACATGTCCACTATATTTTTGATTCATTCTATCTTCTAAAGATCTTAAATTTTTTCCTATGAAAAATTTATTATGAAAAAATACTTATATTCAATGTGTTTTGTTCAAACATGGAATGCTGGATTTTTATACAATTGAATTTCCCTTTAGCTATCATAGAAAATAAATCCACTTTCCTAACTTCTCACAAGTTCCTTAATCAAAATCCTAAACCAAATTGTTTCATTCAAAAATTACACTGTAGCTACATAATATTCTTCCATATTGCTTTGATTAACAATATTTTTAAGTCATTAAATCTAGCTAATTAGTGTTCCTTCGTATGTAAACACATAAAAATTTGTGCTTTTTTGGGTGTCTGAATCTTTGAAAAAGTTAGAATCAAAATATCTATGTAAAGAATCATCCATACCATAACATAAGGATGTATCTTACATTCCTTTTAAATAATTAATAATACATTAGAAAACCTCCCAATGTACCTTTCCCACGATTCAACATGAATTGACTTACGACTCCCACAATAAATGGAATGACTGTCAGTGTGTAAATCATTTCATGCATTAAAATTATAACCACTAATGAATAAGGAAACTTTGATATGCATGAGACCACATATTGTATTTTGGGTAATTACTCCTTAGATAATTGGAAGTTTCTAACCAAAAGAGTTTATTCAAGATTACTTATGATCATTCCAACTCTCTACCTAACCCTCCAGATATAGTTCTTATACTCTAGAACAAAAGTCTTGGATATTATATATCCATCCCCAAAATATTTAAATCTTACCCCAAATCCTTAATTTAAAATATTCCATCCATGTATTGATTCAAGTTAAAGTACATATAGTAATATATCATCCATATATAAAAGAAATATGATAAATATCCCATCTTATCATTCCTTCTAGTAACAAAAACGGTTTTCATTGAACTTATTGAAACCTTATTCAGACATAAATGAACCAAATTTATGATTAAATTTCCATGGATATTTCTTTATTCCATAAATAATTTTCTTCATCTTGCAAAAAAAATTCTACTTCTTATATTCTGAGAAACAAAATAGCCTCCAAATGTAAATTTCTTCCTCCAACTCACCATGAAGGAAGGAAATATTTACATCCATTTGTTCAAGGTACAAATATTTTGATTCAACTATGCTTAGCCCCATCCAGATACTATTATGTTTAATTACTGGTGATAATATTTATAAGGAATAAACACCTTTCCTCTATTGGAATCTCATTACCACCAGTTTCACCTTATAATTCTTCTCTCCACCACCCTATTCTTTCAAATAGAAACCCCACTTATTATCTAATTCCTTCTCCCCTTTTGGTAAGTTATTGAGATCCCATGTTATATTTATCTACAATAAATATATATCTCCATCCATCACCACTATACAACATTTGACATCATTAAGTGTAGACACCTCTTTCAGTCTCTCTAGTTCTCCTGCATCTATTATGATTTAAAATTTAATATTATCCCCAAACCTCTAAACTGGATTTCTAACCTTGGTGGATCTTTTATACTTAGTTAATAGTATAATACTACTCAACTATTTTATAAATTATAGAGACCTAAGTTATGGTTCTCCCACTCAAGATTCACCTACCCCTGATATTTATAGAACATATTCCACTAGTCTCACCACTAAACTTCTAGTGCTCTCAACTGAGTTATATGAAACTTACAATCATTTTTTGTTTTTACTCAAAACAAATTGGATTTATATAGTTTATTTTTCCCTCAATTTCCTTCCTTTTTCAAGTTCTCATCCATTCATAGAACCCCATTATTGAAGGGAACATCTTGCCTCCTGGTGAATTTTATTTTTCATAATCCCCCAGCTGGTAAAAAATGTTACCATCACTATACCCAATGAACAAATGATCTTTGTAATTTCAATGAAGATTATGGATTTCCCTAAGAAAAATAATAATGCATGAAAATATTATTAAAACTTTAATTTGGGGAACTTATAGTCATTTACCATAACACAACTTTTATTGAATTTACTACCCAACTATTGATGCAATACTTCTATTAAAAAGATATATAATTGTATAGAGTGTATCTGCCCAGATTCCCTTAAACATTCCTGAGTGAATCCTTATATGTTTTTACTTCTATGTAAATATTTAATTCATCCATTAATCTAATCCTTTCTCTTATTGAGTTTCAGGAACTTTATTTTCATGCCTTATCCATTTCTTCTTATAAAAGTTTCAGAAGTTATATATAGTGTACTCACCACTATTATTAGTGAGAAGGAATTTCAACTTCTGATCGATTTTCATTTCTACCAGGTCTTTCCATTGAATAAAATCCTAAAATTCGTAAGAATTATGCATCAAAAATTAAATAAAAAATTTCCTTATTGAATCATCAATAATGGTTACAATATAAATAGTGTTTCAAATCAACTAGGAGTATAGAAATGATAGATGATCAAAAAATAAGTGTAGAAGAGAGATAAAAAAATATCACTGAGAAGATCAAGGCTCATAAATATATAATTGGTTTTTTAATAATACCCAAATCCCTAGAAAGGTACAAATTTAACTATTTTTAGGAGTATAATTATAGATTAAATATTAGGGGTTTATATAAACAAAAACCCCAACTTCAATGGGATAATAAATCAAGTGGTGAAACACTACCACCAACCACACAACAAGTCTATTGTGATAGAATAACTGGTGGCTAGAAGTATGTGAATCCATAGTGACCTATCAGTGTTTTTAATCACATACTATTATAATACCATTCTGAATTATTTACTCCTATAATGACATTACAGTTTCTCTGTTCATCTCTACTATAGTTTTTTAGATTTGTATAGTGAACCTAAAATTTATACTAGGGTCCTTTGACCCTGGATCCTTTGAGAAAGAGAAAAAAACCTAGAATCCCTAGTGACATCACTACAGAGGTCAAATTGTGGTATTTTCAGCCTCATGTGTAGTATGGGAAGCTAATATTTATCCCAACTTCATTTAAGGATCAAGATACAACAATCCAACAAAGAGAACCACCTAAGGACAGAATTGGGGTGCGTCCCCAAACATCATAGTGTACCAATTCTAGATTTTGGGATATGGTCTTTTAATCCATCTAAATTTATGGACACACTTATTTATTTACTTGATACATAGATTTCATATCTTCCGATGTACATGTGATCAAGTTTTAGTATGTCTTTTTTCATTAAAACCTTCATGTCCTTCCTATTGAGATGACCAATATTGTAATACAAAATCATTATATTTTTCGATGATTTAAATCTAGTTATTTATATCTAATATGAACTTATAGTCAAATAAAAAGTCCCATATTTTACTCATCTTGCAACCACTATGAAGCCCTGAGTATCTTTCTATACTCCTCCCACAAAGCTAGTATAACAATATTTTTCATCAAGCTTCACAATTGAAATTAAATACTTCTGCAAGCCCAGGATATTTCTAATTTTTTTAGATTTAATACACCCCGATTCATCATCAAAATATTCAATTATCCTTTTCTCATGATTTAAAAAGCTTCATCATCCAATAAATTTACTTTTATGAAAATTATTGACACATTTTTTTAATGAATCACTACTCTCCCATAGAAAAGAATGATGCACTTGAGTTAACCACCCATGACTCCACTAAAATATTGATATTAAGAAATATTTAACTTCATCTTTCCATATTACTAATAAAATTTGAGATAAAAATGTTTATGTTCATCCATTTCTTTCATTTTTACTCATTCATTCTTTCTAAATGAGACATTTCTTCCCATATTTCTAGCAGATATGATTGAGACCACCTAACTTGACTCCGTTATTCTACCTCATCTTATCTTCCCAAGGTTTATTATGATATATTTTATGTTGAGGTTACCATAATCATCTATCATAATTCTTCACATTATCAAATGGTTCTTGGATTTCCCTTTGATAGAATTATTCATTGAGAGAGAGATTCTAAATATCTTCAAATACCAAATCTGTTTTTCAACTGGATTTATTGATGAAAATCACTATAACATACCAAACCTCTAGTAGCAATAACAGTAGTAGAAGTTCCCAAACTATATCTATGAACTTAACCTTCACTAATTCTAGCTACCCTAAAAATATATTGAAATTTTTCACATGATGTGTCACCGGCCTTCCTTCTAATAAGCACATCTTCAATAGTTATCACAACATGAACACTTTATTCAATACCATAGGTTTTCCATACCTATATTTTTTATACTTAGTGACTTTTTTCATCATTTTTATTTCATTAATGTTAAAGGAAACATTATATACCAAATACATTCACACTAGTGATAGTTTTTTGCTATCCATCTATTCCCATAACATCTTCCGATGATAGTGAACTCTCACTAAAATCCAGATATCATCGAATGAAAGAGTGAGTAAATACACCTAAACTACTTGAATTATGGATTTGATACTACTTATTGGGAATGATGATCACCTATAATTTTGAGAAAACTAATAGAAGAAGGATACTCAATAAAACAAAAGTTCGCATGTTATAGGTTTGAGCACAACATAATAAAATCCTATAGAAGATCCCCAAAGTTGACATCCCTTGACTAAGTGCACTATAATTAGGTAGTATTTTCATGTGAATCACTATAAAAAAAATTTCTCCTTCCCATACTATAAAATTAACACACATTCAAGGAAGTTGAAATATTTTCAATGGAAATACAGAAAGAAATAAAAAGACACAAGAGATTAATATTCTTTGGATTATGAGTCTTATGTGAACAATAGACACACTAATGCTAGATTTATATTCACTATAAGATATAAGATATAAAAAATATTACTAAATTACAATTAATACTCACCAAACTATCCACTTCATAATTAATGCTCTGTTTTAACTCCCTTTTCAATGAACTCCCACACACTTTTATACAAAGTTTAATCTGGTCCAAAGGTTAAAATTGTTCCCCTAAAATCTCAATCAATGAAACATGACCACCTCATATTGGACACAAACCCGGTGAACCTTCATCATTAATAAAATTTTATACTTTCAATGCACCCTCATAAAACTCTCAGATGAAGGAATCTTCTAATAGTCTTATTGATGTTGTTTTCCCACTACACCACTACAACTTTTATTGATCATAATTTTAGTGACCACAATATATTGAAAAAAATTATAATGAACTGATAAATACTTAAAATACTAAAAAAATCTTTTTATAATTAGATTTAAGGAATGTAAATTTTTCAATAAGCTGATGGATGTAGGAATTTCTCTTACATGGCTATTTTCATACAACCCAAGTATAAAGAGATACTTAAATGTCCTAGTTTTAAGAGAAAATGAACCAATGAGTTTGTTTATATAGATATAAAGTTAATTAAAATAATTAAATTACTTCAATGATTAAGGAATTGGTCCTATGATAATTTATTATGAAACCCATGTTCAATATTAAAATTTAGGTTTTCAATTTAATATGTAATTAAACTAGAGCGTTGTTTTGTGTGATTTTAAAGTGTATTAAAATAAATTAAATAGTATTTTAATGGACTAATTGGTCATGTGAGTCTATTTTTATACAACTAAAGGGTATTAAGAGACCATAATATAGAAATTTTATAAGTAATTGATCATAATATTTGGATTGTGTAAAGATAATGTGTAATAAAATTAGTCAAGTAACATATGGATGGAGGAATTGATCTTTTTGGGTAATTTTGTGATAATTAAAGGTCACATATAGACCTTAGAAAAATTAATTTTATCATTAATTGAAACATAAAGTTGGTATTTGTAGTGATAAGTTATAGTCAAATTAGTGAAGTAACCTATAGAAGCTAGAATCAACCATTTGATGTTGTTTTCATTAATTGGAGGATATTAAGAGACCTTAATATTAAAATTTTATAAAGAATTAATCTATAGACTTGGTTTTTGTGGAGATAATGTGTATAAAAATTAATCAAGTGAGGTATAAAAGGAATAATTATTCATGTGAGGTTATTGTTAACAAATAAAAGTCAAGGTGAGACCCTAACATACCAATTTTTTGAGGAATTTAACTAAAGAGTTGGTTTTTGTGGAGATAGTGCAACCAAATTGGTGAAGTAACTCATGAAAATAGGAATTATCCATGTGAGTTTTTTAGATATATTGAGGTCATTGAGATACTATAAAATTAAAATTTCAGGAGAAATTATTCCAGATTTTTTTTACATAGAGATAAAGTGTAATAAAAAAAGGTCAAGTGACCTATATAAGGAAGAATTGATCTATGAGGTTATTTTTTAACAATTCCTAAAATTATAATTTCATGAGGAAATAAACAAGAGTGTTGGTTTCTCTATAGATAAAGTGTGATCAAATCAGTTATGTAATGTATGAAAGGAAGAATTGGTATTGTGAGACTATTTTAATATAACTAAACTCAATAAGAGAAGTTAGCATTCTAATTTAAGGAGTTAGTGAACTAGAGAGTTTGATTATCTAGAGATTAAGTGTAGTAAAATTAGTCAAATGAATAGTATAAAGAGGAATTGGTTTTGTGATCTTGTTTCCATGTAATATAAGAATGAGAAGTATTAAAAAAAATTAGAGGGATCTGAACAAGAAAATTGGTTTGAACCTAAATAAATTAGGGTTGGTTTAATTAAATGAAAATGGGAGTAGGAATTTATCGATTGATATTGTTAAAATATAATGTGAGGTCATTGAGTGACTAACACATACTAATTTATTTAGGAAAAGGGATGGATTTTTCATTGAAGGTAGTATTAAAATCTTGGTTATATAAGGAAATTAATATTGCATCATGGACTATGAGTTTAAATTTATTATTAAATATAAATATTACATTGTCTGATTTTACCATATTTATTATTCTATGTGCAATATTTAATTTGTATTAATTTCTATAAAATAGGTAGTAAGAAATTATGTTATGACACTTAATATATATACATTAAGTATGATAAACTACTATATAGAGAAAATGGTTTGGTCTATGTGGGGTAATGCTAAGGGTGTGTGGAAGGTGCACCAAGTTGGAATCTTGAGCATAAAATCTCCTATAAAGAGTGATTGATTACAACACTTGAATGAGTTTTTTTCAAGGGTGTTTTCTCCTACTATTCAAGAGAGATAATAAAGATATTTTTCCCATGGATTTATTATTATAATATATAGACAGAGTTTATAACCCATATTTTATCATAGTGGAATCATTCTTCTCATGCTTATGGTTTTTAAAGTATTTAGTGGTTTTCCATAATAAATTATTATGCCCTAAATTTAATTTATTTCTCCTTAAATTCTTATAATGTGCGAATTTATTTTAATGAAATCATGATTCAAATAGTCTTGATGACAATATAAAAACTAGTATGATGGTATTCAATGTCCCAGTAGCAGTATCATAGCCAATTTTAGACAATTATTAGGTTGGATTAGGCCATGAAAACAAATATTAGGTTTGAGAGGTTTCATGAAATCAATTCTTGTTAAAAAATTGAAGGTTTTATTATCTATATAATATATGGAAGGTTAATGTGTCATGAATCAAGATAGAGTTCCATCCAATCTGACACCTGACCCAACCCATGGAATTTCCCGAAGGTAATTCTTGATCCCCACAGGATGGAAACAAGTGTCAGGGTATCAACAATTCAACTTGGGAATGATTCAGTGATGTAAATAATCTAAAACAACAATTTATAATAAATAAACAAAAATTGAACAACCATAAACAAACATGGCATAACAATTTTCCAATATAAGTTCACAACTCAAAACAAAAACCCTAGAAGGTCTTTAAAAAAGTGGAAAAAAGACACTATACCAAAGTCTCCATGAAACTTGAGGAGAATCATCCTCAAGATACCACCCACAACACCTATAAGGGAAGACCACTAATATCCCGAACCATTGTCTCTAAACATATTGCCTTTACCTATATCAAACATAACCAAGTCTAGTTACACCCAAAGGTGTAAGTAGGGTGTGATCCAAATCCTAGTAGGATGCCACCCAGTAAGGAGGTTCCATGATATAAACATTATAAGACAAATTAAAATGATATTTTTTTAAAAAGGCTAGAATTTTTTTATAGAAAATATTTTAAAACAAACACATTCTTTCTTTTCAAGTAAATAAAAAGTGTACCATATGCTGACGATAAGTGAAATATCACCATAGTACACTAAGTCATGGGAGATCCCTATATCCACTAGCTAAGAGTGGGACCCTAGAGACATCGTATCTTTGTGAAACATGGTATAGTAACCACACTGAACATCATTATTGTGCACCAGCTACTAGAGCAGAGCCTCAAAAAAATTCTAGTGGTCTCCAATAATTATCAATGTTTAGTTAGTGTTGTCATCATCAATCCCTCTAGGAGAATTCAGGCTGAATCCACTTCCGAATCACTATAATACTAGTCCTAGTCTACCCCATAGTCACTTAGGATTCCCTCTGTGCTCAATTCACATTTCACATAATACACGGATCACCACTTTCCCATAAAAAATCCAAAAAATATATAAACATGCTTATAAAATCATTGTTTTCCATAACCAAATCACTTTTGAATCCAAATACACACCAAACCCATTTCAAAACATGGTTTACATCAATTTCAATTTTTTTTCAAACTCACTTAAGGCACAAAACAAGGAAGCACATATGAAACATGCATGGAATATAACTCATTTCCTTTGAAAACCCATTTTCAACACCAAAGCACCTTGAATCATTTAAAAACAAAATTTTCACCTCACAAACAATGAATATAACATATTTAAACACTCAAGAAAGAATATTAAAGTCATCAAATAATTTTGAAGCATGGAAACACCTACCTCAAGTGTAGAAATTTTCAGAAATTAGTGCTAAACCACAAACTCACCCCAAACGAACCCTATAAAGTAAAGATCGAAAATAAAAATTCAATATAAAACCCCAAAAATCATGATCCAACACTAAAAATGTCACCCTTCCTAATAGATAAATGAAACCCCAAAGAAAGTGGAAGAAACCCCTAGAAAATAGGGGGAAACAAGAAATAGAGAACTTACTTGAAGATTATAGGAGAAAAAACCCCAAACATTGACACAAAAATGGAACCTAAGGGAGAGGAGAGGAAGGGGGAGGCATTAATAGGGTAGAAATCCTAAGTGGGGGAGAGGATGGGTGATTTTGGGTTAAAAATCAGGGAGAGAGAAACATAGAAATATAAATTTTAATGACTTAGACAGACTGCATGATTCTCCCGCACAGTTTTCCAAACTATGCGAAAACCATGCTCCCCTTACTATCCAAGAAGAGAATTCCACATGGTTAGCCTACATGGTTTATAGACCATGTTCTAATCATGTGATAAGCCTTTGTAAAAAACACTACTTGGCCGCACTATTACCTGGGCAAGGGCGCACAGTTTTAAAAACCATGCGCCACCTTCTGTTTACCCAAATTTTTATCATTTTCTCCAAAAATTCAAAAGAAAACCAAAGGAAAAAAGATAGATAAAAAATATAAAAATACCTCAAAAATAAATCATGTGTGTGAAAATTCTCCCCACCGTGAAAACTTTCCGCCCCCGGAAAGTCGACCTAAAGCTTGTTCAGAGAATAAAAATGGGCACTCTTGCTAAACCCATGATTTTTTCTCCCAGGTCTCATTTTTATCATTATTGTGATTCCAATGTATAAAGACTAATGGAATATACTTCCCTTGAAGAACTTTTTCTTTGTAATCTATAATCTACATTTTTTTCTCAAACATAGATGAATCAGGGTCCGACTCCAATTTTTTCCAATTTAGCACATGGGATGGATTGGGGTTATACTTGTTCATCTGGTAAATATGAAATACATAGTGAATTTATGTTAACTTAAAATTAAATGATAAACTATATGCCTCCTTACCAACCAACTCAGTGATCTCTAGATGTTTGACATACCTTGGTGTTAGATTCCCTTGCTTCCCCAAACGTCAGTGACCCAAGTGAGGTGCCACTTTTAGGAACACCTAGTCACCCACTGAAAACTGATGATCATAGTGCCTCAAATGGGAATAATATTTTTAGTTACTATGAACTATTAACAATATATTTCTAATCATGTTGACCTTCTCAAAAGTCTCTTTCACTAAGATCGTTCCCAAAAATGATGTCTCGCCCGCCTCATCCCATTAAAAAGTTGACCGAAATGGACAACCACAGAGTGCCTCAAAAGGATCCATTCAAATTAAGGATTAGTAGCTATTGTTATATGAAAAATCAACCAAACCCAAATGGATATCCCATGAGCCTCTGAAATCCAACACACATGGTCAGAGAATGTATTCAAAAATATGATTTTCCCACTCCTTCTGACCATTATTTTGTGGATGGTATGCCCTGCTCAACCTGAATTGTGACCCCATTTCCTTATAAAGGCCTTTCCAAAACCAAGACGTAAAATGAGGGTCCCTGCCAAAAATTATTACCAACAACACACCATGGATTCTCACTACCTATTGAACATATTACCGACCCAACTCATCCACTTTAGATGAATATTTAATAGGAATTAAGTGAGTTGATTTGGTTAGATGATCAATCACTACCCATATAGAATTCATTCCCTGAGGTGTATGAGATAAGAAAATAATAAATTCCATGACTATATCATCCCAATTCCAAGTAGAAATGGGTAGTGGCTGAAGAATAATAGAGGGCCTTTGGTTATCTACTTTTACCTGTTGACATGTATAACACATCAATACAATGTCAGATACATCTCACCACATACCCAGCCACTAGAACTACCAACACAAATCATAAGACATCTTGGTGGCTCTAAGATAGATAGACCACTGAGACCGGTGGATATCCTGTAACAACAACATCATTAGAGACAACGACACCCCCAAAGAGGCCCCTAAAGAACAATATTCCCTCAAGAGACAATGAAATATCATAAGGTGTCTCTCCACCATGAAAAAACTACATATAATGCTAGAACATATCATCACTAGGATGCTCCTACTGAATCAATTTCAGAAGGGAAGGAGTTAGTTGAACACTATTGAAGAAAGCACCTCTACTATGCTCCTTGGTCTCTTGATGTAATGGGAAAAAGACCCATCAATGTCCACTCATCACTATACTCTTTCAATTCTGGAACCATAACCTTTATTCTCAAAGAATCTACCACAACATTACCATTGTTTGGGGCATAGATGATATCGAAATTGAACCCCTATAGATACTCAACCCAATGACACTGATTCAAATTTAAATCATTCTAGGATAAAATGTTGGATAAACTCTTATAATTAGAGTAAACAACAAATTTCTCACCAAAAAGATAATTTCACCATTTTATTAAAGCATGTATCAACACTAATAACTATAATTCATGGTTTGGGTAATTATTTTTGTGTGTTCAGAGTTAGTGAGAACCATACACCGCCACATGATCATCTTGCATAAGCACACACTTGATACCCATACTTGAGTCATCAAAATAGACCACACAACACTTTCTAGATTATAGAAAGATCAAAACAGGTGCATTAGTCAACCTACACTTTATCTATTCTAAGGACGCCTAAAATTTTGTTCTCCATTCAAACTTCACCCCTTTCTGAGTGAGCATGGTCATGGAAGAGGAAAGCTGAGAAAAATATCTAATGAATTGCCTGTAATATCCATCCAGGCCTAGAAATCTTCTGATCTTAAACAAATTACTCGGTTTCTCCCATGAAATAACTGCATTGATCTTATTAGGGTCTACTAAAACCCCTTGTTATGAAGTCACAAGGCCCATAAAATTTACTTCACTGATCCAAAAAGTTTACTTTGAAAACTTATCTTAGAGATAATGTTCTTGAAGAGTGACCAACAAAACTCACAAATGTTTCTCATGATCCTCCTCTAATATAAAGTAAACTAGGATATAATCTACTAATAAAACTAAAAAAATATAGATATTGGTGGAAAACCCTATTCATAATATCCATGAAGACCGTTGGAGCATTTTTCAAACCAAAAGGCGTGACCAAGTACTCAAAATGGCCATAACTACTTCAGAAAGCTATTTTCAGGACATCCGTCTCTTTCACCCTAACATGGTGGTAACCAGAATGAAAGTATATCTTATAAAACCACCTTTATCCTTTTAACTAATTGAATAAGTAATCAATTCATAGAAATTGATACTTTTTCTTGATGGTTACCTTGTTAATCTTTTGATAATCAATGCATAACTAGAGAGATCTGTCGACCTTCTTCGCAAACAATATTGCGGCAGACCAAGGAGAGACGTTAGTTCAAATGAATTCTTTAGATTCCAAATCATCCACTTGTACCTTTAATTCTCTCAATTCTATGGGGGGATATACAATATGAGGTAAGAGATATTGGTTGTGTTCCTGGCACCAAATCAATAGAAAACTCTACATACCGCTCCAGAGGAAAGCCTGAAAAGTCATCCAGAAATACCTATGGTAACTCATCCAACACAAGAGGTAATTCAACCTCAATAGAACCACCATAATCCTCCAACACGAGTGATGATAATTTAAAAATATTATTTTCCAATTTTTAGAGTGGAGTTCCAGCATGACCAAATGGAGGATCCTGTTCTCCATGAAAAACCTGGGTACTTCCATCAGGTTCCACGAAACTCACTCGTGGTTGATAGAAATCGATATGTTCCTGAAAACACATCTTCCAATCCATATCAAGGATTACGTCAAAGAGGTCCATATCCAATACTAGGAAATCCCATTCTAGCTCGAATCCTATCACGGTGAGTACACAAGATGGAAATCTAAGACCCTTATCATGCTTCTTAGAATGAAGCATTACCAAATCCATCACAATATACATGAGATCGGTTGTAAAATTCAACAAGTTTACAAGACAGGAAGAGATAAACGAAATAGAAGCACCAGTATGAAACAAAATATAATCTATAGATGATGCAATCAAAATGGTACCTCAAACTGTTGAAGTCCTTATATATGATCCTGTCGGTGCCTGATCCACTACATGAAGATGCTTTTCCTCATCCTTATCCTAAAAATGTCCACTTACTTGAGGCTCTTCCCTAAACAGGATCTGACAAAAAATGACCCAGCCATGATTCCCTGACTTCCAAACTGATATCACACTATCCTAGACAGTTCTGACCAGGCTAACTTCAACTTAGAAGCCAAAATTCTTGATCCACTATGATAATAATGTGTGTATATGAAAAATCACTTCAAGTTCTCTATCTCCCTACATTGATAACATGATTTTGTAGTATATTTACACGTAGGTTTTATGTACTATACCTTCCCACACTAGTGGCTCACAGTGGACCCTACATTAGATGCCACATATGAAGACTGTTGGGAAGGATAACCTGAACTACCACCTCCCATTTTCCCTTGCTTTTCCCACTTCCTCTTATTCTCTAATGAGCTACCACTACCCACAACTAACACTAATCCAGGGAAACTATTCTTTCCTTTATAGTCGATCTCAACCATGCAAGCATGATCAACCACCTTAATTTACACCTTCAGCTTAAACATAAATACATGAGAATAAATATCCAATAGTAGTCCCATCTCAAACCTCTAAACATTTATCTTATCTTTGGAAATCATCTTGGGAATGCATTATAACAGCTTATCAAAATGATTTGAATACTCCATCACCATCCTATATCCTTAGGTTATATCCATGAACTCCTGAGATTTGGTATAAGGCAAGACCTCAGGACAATATTTCTCATTGAATATGATCTTGAAATCTTTCCAACTCATCTGCTCAGTCTTCCCAGTTTGAACCACCGAGTCCCACCACCTCTAACTTGTACCTTTTATCAAGAACTAAGGACATTTTACTTGAGATTCTTCATCAGTATCGAGGATCTTGAAAATCCTCTATATCTTCTCAATCAACTCCTCTTCTTCCTAAGGTTCCACATTGCCCTGGAAGGAAGTAGGCTTGTTCTTAATAAATTCTTGGGATTCTTCCTTTATAGGAACTAGTTCAGCTTCTTTGAACGGATCAAGACTAGAACTCACTCCCTATCCCAAATCATGAACAACCTAGACCACAACTTTCACTAGTATCTGATTAATTTGTGGGGGAGAACTCCCTCTGGTGTCTTCTCGTGGCTGCACAGGAAGCCTTTAGGGAGGCATCTTTATACAATAAGCAACATACATGAGAAAAAAACCATCAATACTACCATTTTGATTTTGTCAAACAACAACAAAAAATCTTAACCACTTTCATAACTCATAAAAAAACTAAGTCAATCAAAATAACGGGCCAAAAAAAAACCAAATCACCCCCACCTTGTGACCATATATAGTCTATAGCCTGTAAGTGTCACTGTAGGATAAGTCAAATAAAAATACCAAAATCCCAAGGAGACTCGATCTCTTTCATGACTTGTGTTGGCTATTAACCCTACTCGCAACCAGAACAACAAGTCACAAAAATCCTAGCTCCAATATATCCAGAATCATCCCAAAAAACTATACCCAAAAAGAGAGAACCTTATATGATACCATTTTGTCTCAAACCAATATGGATTTCCATCCAATCAGACACCCGACCAGACCAAGGCATGGCCCTAAGTGTGTTCCTTATCCCCACAGGATGGAAACAAGTGCCAAGGTATCAACAATACAACCTAAGAATGATTCACCCATGTAAATAATCTTAAACAACAATTTATAATAAATAAATGAAAACTAAACAATCATAACCAAACATGGAATAAAAAATTTCAGATTCAAGTTCAAAACTCAAAATGAAAACCCTATAAGGTCTAAAAAAAGGTATCAAAGACACTATCTCAAAGTCTCTATGACACTCAAGGAGCATCATCCCCAAGCTTCCACCCACAACAACGGTAAGGGAAGACCACTAGCATCCCAAACCACCATCTCCAAATATCTCAACTTTACCTGTATCAAATATAACCAAGTCTACTTATAACCAAAGGTTTAAGTAGGGTGTGAGAAAAAACTCAGTAGGATACCACCCCACAAAGAGATTATATTTTTTAAACATTATAAGACAAATTTAAATGATGGTTTTATAAAAATGCTAGAAAATATTTATAGAATTTTTTTTAAAAGGAACATATGATTGCTTTCAAAGTAACAAAAAAGTGTACTGTATGTCAATGATATGTGTGATATCCCCATAAATCACTAAGTCATGAGATATCCCTATAGGAACTAGCTAAGATTGGGGCCCTAGAGACATCACATCTTAGTAAAACGTGGTATAATAACCACACTAAACATTTTTCTCATGCATGTGTCACTAAAGAGGACCATTATCCAAAATTCTAGTGGTCTCCAATTATCATCAATATTTAGTTAGCATGTTCATCATTAACTCCACTAGGAAAATCTAGACTGAATTCACTTCTGAATTACTAGAATACTATTCCCAGTCTGCCCACTTAGTCACATAAGATTCCCTTCGTGCTCAATTCACATTTCACATAATAAATAGATCACCACTTGCACATACACAAGACAAAAAAATATAAACATGCTTATTAAATTACCTTTTCCCATAACTAAATTACTTTCAAATTAAAATGCACACCAAAACCATTTCAAAACATGGTTCACATCACTTGAATATTTTTTTAAACACCCTTAAGACACAAAACATGGAATCACATATGAAACCTGAATGGAACATAGCTAATTTCTTTTGAAAACCAAATTTTCAACACCAAATCACCTTTAATAATATCAAAAATACATTTCACACCTCACAAACAATGAATAGAACATATTTAAACACTCAATCATGCATATTAAAGTCAGGAAATAATGCTTAAATACTATACCACATACTTCAAGTGTAGGTGATAAACCACAAAATCACCCCAAACAAACCCTATAAAGGAAATATTGTACATAAAACATCAAGATAAAAACCAAAAAAATCAAGATCCAACCCTAAAAATGTCACCCTAACCACTGGATAAATGAAACACAAAAGAAAGAGGAATAAAACCCTAAAAAAGAGGGAGAAACAAGAAATAAGGAACTTACATGAAGATTTGAGGAGAAAATGCACCAAAAATTGCCACCAAAATGGATCCCATGGGAGAGGAGAGGAAAGGTAAGGCACACCTATGGTAGAAATCCTAAGTGCGGGAGAGCATGAGTGATTTTTGTTTAAAAATCAGGGATATAGAAACTTAAAAATCCAAATTTTAATGAACTGGATAGGCTGCATGGTTTTTATACACTGTTTTCCAAACCATGCAGCAACTGTGTGATAATACTATATCTAGAAACACCACTTGGCTACACATTGAAAATAAAACTTGTTTTTTTAAAAAAAATTATATTGTGTGAAAAATGGATACTAAGTAGAAGTGTTCATATTGTAATTTATGGGGGTTTTATGTAAGAGTTCTGAAATAATTCACTGAAACTATAAACCAAAAATATATTTTGGAAATTAATATGAATTCTTGTCTAATGTACCTAGAATATGTAATTTTTAAGGCTAGATGCCAATAATTGAAACCAAATACCCACAATTTAGAATCAAAATGAAAATATTTGATATATGGGAAATAATTAATAATATTTCTATGAATAATTAATTTTATTATAATATATTGGGATAAATTTAATAAAGATACATATGATCATATTTTTAATGGTGTGGATATGATTATATCTATTCTGGGTGAAGATTAATTTAAAATACGCGACAACGTTATTGTTTCTTAGGAGGTAACATGAAATGTGAAGGAGATGATATTAAATATAAATATAACACATTATGAAACATTTAAAATGAAAACTGATGAATCTATATATAATATTCACTTTAGGATTGATGAGATCAGTAATACAGTGAAAGTTATTAGATTAACCAAAACATAGATAGTGTAAGAGTTGAGATATCATAAAATTTGACTTTTAAAGTGGTGATGTAGTACCACATATATATATATAAGAATCATGTGATATGAAGAAACATAAATTTTAGGTACTCTTTGGAAAGATGATAATGTATGAGGAAAAAATCAAGTAAAAACATCAAGATAGTAATGAACCAAAATAAGCATTCATTTTCTTTTAAATCCTCTATAAAATCTAGGAAAGTTTTTATGGAGTCAAAGATAATTCTTAATTATAATGAGAATGATGAGTATATATTCCATGAAGCTATAAGTATTAATAATTTTTACTACGGTGAGTGAACATTTCAAATGTCTTATACTATTAAAGGAAATTACAATAAAAGAGGTGACTGAAAAAATGACACTAAAAGTTCCAATGAAGTAATCCACTATTATCATGAGAAGAAATAAAAAAATCAAAGTATAATTCCTAAAGTTGATATTCTAGAATAAATATAAGAAGTAAAAGAATCAAAATAATCCAATAAAATATTCCAATTGGGGTGCCATTGTAGAAAACTCTATTGACTAAAAACATTGTGGTTGTGATGAAATATAAGAGAAAGAAAACCTATTATTTATAGTATCACATTCTAAGGTCCCTTCTACTCTAAATTATATCACCTGAAACTATATAAATATTTATGAATCTATTATACTTATTGGAGAATTAGAGTAGTACTATTACTTATAAGAATAAACCATGATTGAAATGAAAGTTGTGTATGAAAGTATTAAGAAGACCAATGAGATGCTTTCTAAAAGGAAGGATGTACTTCAAGATGAAATTTAAAATAATTTTTCTTTGAAAAAATAGATTTAATTATGATGGTCAAAACTATTCAACTTAGAAAAGACATAGAAAGATTAACTAAAGTTAGATATAAATTAGATACAATGATAGTATCTAAAAAAAATCTAATATCCATGATTAGTATTGAAAATCATAAATTTAATCAAAATAAATTTTATAGAAAGTATTTTGTTTTGAGTTGTAAACTTTTTATTAGAAATTGTTTTCTATTCAATAATGTATGTGGGTTGTTTTTGATACTTATGAAACTATTTTTTAAAAACAAGCCCCATTTTTATGGTCCAAGGAGGGATTTATTTTCTATGTCATTTTTATTTTCTTATTATAGAACTATTATACATGTTTGGGATTTTAAGGTACTGATTACTAACTATATATAACTCAAATATATTTGGGTACCAAAATTCACTGATAAGTATTTATTATGGGTGGCATATGTAAAGATAACCAATAAAGTTTTTTGGTAATTGTAAAATTGATTTTAAAGGAATATCATTGGAGACTACTCCATTTATCAAATATTAGTCAAATTTTAGGGAGGATAGGTTACCCTTGGAGTAAATGGGAATAAAAAAAATAATTATTCTTGGATACGTTTGTGTTTTACATTATGAAATTGTTTCAAATGTACTATTTGATGATGTTTTAATTTAAAACCTATTTAGTATTAGTTAGTTGTGTTATTATTGAAATTATTTTTATTTTTACATTGTTTCATGTTTTATTTAAAGTGAAAAGTATTATTTACCTATAATTACGAAGAGAAATTAAATTTTTTATATTTTTTATTTAACAAATTTAATTTTGTAGCATCTTTTTGACTCATTTATATTCATATTGAGTATTAGTACTAGAATATATAACTTGGTAATTATAATTATTTCACTTAGGAAACATGGTAATAATGAATTAGTCATGTATCTTTAAAATCTATATTTCTTAATTGATATATATATATATATTAATCACTATTAAAAGGGAATGAAACAAAAGGTTTCATTTAATACAATGAAAATATTTTCATCCATTCAATGAAGAGAGTTGGTTTATAAATATTTACATAGAAATTATAGAGTCTCAAGTCTATGTTCCAACATTATGATTTGGTTTTTTTGAAAAAAAAAATATTTTATTTTATATAAAGAAACATGTACAAACCCCTAACCAAATTAAATATAAATCCTAATGTTCTAAAATAAAAACCTTGTCTCCAAGATCAAAAAAAACTTTGGGAATGGGATACTATATTATTTAACTATATAAAATGAAATTTCTCATAAATAATAATTTAAAATAATCAAAAAAATGGCACAAGGATGGACCACACTAAAAATATTGAACCAAGAACCACACTTAGATAGTAAAAAAGGTAGGAAAATCTCAAAAACCAACTTGGACTAAGGGAACACAATGAAATCACTCAAACCAACCCTTTAACAAACCAAACCACAAACTAGGCCAACAAGGATGAACCAACACCAATCACACTAACAATATATAATACCATGATAGGAATCTAATAATATTTCATGCAATATAAGAAACTAGTATTGGGAAATCTTCCTTTAGCACGACATGATCACCGTTGAACCATGAAAAATATCAACTTTTTTTTAGGTTTCAATTTACCTTTTTCTTTTTTATTATTAGTCATTAATTTGAGTTTATTTTATCTATGTATTTTTATGGTTATTCTTATAGCATAACTTGGGTTAGTGTATTGATCTTTTATTTAGGGTTGATCACCAAATATTATGGATCCATCCCCTTAGATGTTCAAGATTTTGTGTTATGGGTGGTTGAGTTTCACTTTCACATAGGTTATTCCTTTCATGGTTAGGGTTAATTTTCACTTTCCTTCCATATGAATTAATTATTTTATTTTTGGTCAAAATTAAATAATAAATCACATTGGTAATATTAAATGATCTCTTAGTGATGGAATTCATAACGTCAGACATCATAAACATGTCGTTAACACCTCGTACCAAGATATCATAAATTAATGGTAAGGATACTCCAATTTCCCTATGCTATATTTATTTATGAGACCCACTAATTCATCAAGGGATATATAATTTCAGGTGCTAACCATTACGTAATAAGTCTAATGCATTTTTTATATGAAAATAATTCATAAAAAATAGTATATAATGTTTCCTAAGGAACTTCTTTTATAAATGTGTATATGTGGTTAATAATTATCCATATAGAAATAACAGATAAAATAATTTTCATGTTTTCCATAATTAGTGGTATAATATAGATATATAGTTGAATAACCATAAATAAAATTTCAAAACCAATAGGTTATTAATAGTGAAAATGAAATTACCCTTATAAAAATAAAGATAATAGGAGTAATTGGGTAGGATACTTCCATTGTATAAGGATATAAGTAAGGGATAATCATTGAATAAAATATTTTATAAAGGTTGGGGATCAAAAAAATGATATAAATATTCCCTCTAAGAATTAGGAGATTGTGACACACATATTTTATATTTATTAATGATATAAAATTTTGGTAAAGAGAAACTTATATATTAGCATGATTTATTTATAAATGTTCACATATATGAATATAATGTTTCATATGCTAGGTACCCAATAGAGGATAAACAAGATATATCCCCATTTTTATTCCATACAAATACTCCACTATTTGAAATAATAATCTAATAATACTATAAATGCATGGAATACACAAGTATTTTAATATCATAGTTTTGGGATATGAAAATATTTTTTCTTTATAACAAATTATAATATTGGTATAATATGACTGAATGAAATCTATCATTCATATTAGAATAAGATATTTATACTAATGAATTATAACAACATTTCATATGGAAATTTAAGGGAATTAAAAAGTATTATTAAAATATAAAAGAAAAGATGATATTAAAAACACTTACTTTACTAAATAAATCACAAATAAATAAGATGGAACTACTTAAGACATTGATATATTCATGGAAGGAATCATAAGATGGTATTATAGAGTATAATTATTCTCAATAGTTTCATAATGAATATGAATGAGATTATGAGTGGGTATTTATAAAAAATTAGGAATAATTATTAAATATTTTAGATATTGAGGTATTAGAAGATATCGGGGTCTTGGACTAGTGGTCAAGGAAACCCTGTAAACCTGCATCAACCAGGGTTCAATTCCTAGAAACCTCAAAATTGGGGATTTATGGGTTAAAGGCAGTATGGATTAGTTTCAGTGGGGGGGGGGGTGCTTCAGGGGTGGTGAAATATCTAATGTGATGGGCCACTATGGTGGTGATGATGACAAGTCAGCAATGGCCATTAGTGGGGGGTGTGCATGGAGACTCGTCGCAGTAGCTCTTGCATCGGGAAAGGGGTCTAAAAATGGAGGGATGCAGGGGGTGGATGATGATCAACAGGAGGGGGGATGTGGTGGGGGAATGATCATTCACCAAGTGATAGATATAGATGTGGAGTAGAGGAATAATGATATGTGGGGGTGCACAAATATTGGTAAATGCAGTTGGGGCATGCTTGTTCGGTGGGTGAGAGCTTCGGTGGAGGACCAGTAGACAGATAGTGGAAGGTGTTGTGAAGCGATGATAGAACAACAAATGGAAGATTGAGGGAAAAAAGTAATTAATTCCTCCATAGTTTTTATATCCATATGGGGTTCAAACAACAACACCTAGCTTTATAAGGCTACCAGAATCAGAAAAATGAGAGGGTATCACATCTAACATCGAGACCAGGAATCATGCATTCATGGAGAAATGATAGTTTTGTAACCGTTCTAGGTTTGGAGTTTGATCAATATATATATATATATATATATATATATATATATATATATGCTGGGATGGTTTATCTTATGGTGTCATTTCTCTTGGGTTTTCGAGCCATTATTGGGTCTTGTGCCTCTGGGATGATGGTCCATGTAAGGGTTCTCTCTCAACCCAGTTAAAAAGGGGATTATACAATAATAAATAAAAAATATAAAGGCCTTCAGGCCATTTGAATTAAATTATTGGATATATAGGTTGTGTAAAAGTGAATACCATTGGCCTAAACATGGGTTTATATCATGATATTTGAAAAATTTACAATGTTTTTTATATTAATAAGTTAATATGGGATTACATGAGGTTTCCTTTGGGATAAATATGTTGTGGAAATTTTAGAACAGAAAACATTAATGGAAAGGGAATAGAACATAGTGATTTTTATGTTTCAGGTAGAATACCTTATGTCTATTGATGGGAGTAATAATTTAACTATTATAGGGAAGTGATATAGAGTTTTTTGGGTACATAAATAAAAAAAAAACATTCTATAAACCAATTTCATTTTTAATTATTGAAGAACAACATGTCTCTAATTTCCCTATGGAAACTACCTTCCACATAAAATAAATTTTCAACTCTATTGCATGTGAATCTATGTATATATTTTACCTCTTAATGTCCATGTTCATACCAATTGAAACATTTATTTCTATGGCCCCATGTAAACATAGAATAAAACTTTCATTTCATGTTCTACATTCCATATGAACCCCATGTGAAATTTGTAACAATAAATCATTCTCCATAAATCCCAACATTCTTCCTCTTGGAGACTTATTTCATAGGTACTCTCACCCAAAAATATTATCCTCCAATAGCCTTTTTCATAATACTACCATTAAATATTCAACATCTTTAAAGTAAAATTTAGGTACAAAAATGCATCAATTCATTAATAACTATCACCTTTTTCATCATTTCATCTAGATTCTATTTTTTTTTAATCTTACTAAATTCCAAAGATTCATTATTCAACAATCCTTCTATGAAATGATATTTTATTTGAATATGATTTCTTTAAGAATGTAAAAATATATTCTTCATAAGACGTATCACACTCTAGTTGATAGAATACAACAAATTCTATCCTTTCTCTTTATCCAAATCCTTAAAAAACTCCTCCACCACACTATCTATTTTCATGGTTCAATAATAACAAAACATTCTACCTCTGTAGTAGACAATACCAAAATATTCTATAATTGTGACACCTAACTAATATCTATTCCTCTACAATAATAAACATATCATGTAGTTTTACTTATACAATAAATATTTACACCCAAATATTCATCAATATATCCCTATAAAGTTATTCTTTCTGAGAAACACATAAACCTATCCTTTCTTCCATTCAAGTATCACAACACCGACTTGAAAACCTCTCAATATTATGTTCCATGATTTTATATATACCTTCTACCAACTCCCATTGCATGTTCTATGTATGGTAGAGAGTAATACATGAAATACATAAAAATCACAATTAATTATTCATAAGGGATCTTCACCATGTATCCATGTTCATCATATGATATTAGATATTTATTTTTTGATAACTTAAAATGACTCATAAGAGGAATAGAAACCAGTTTTTATACAACCATGTCGAACCTGCTAAAAACCTTCTATACATAAGATATTTTTTATATCTTTAAGGATTTAGTAACATGATATCATATTATCTACATTAAAAAAATATTTATCTCCTCAACAAGATCATTCATTTAAAATTTAGTGGATAAATTCATTTTTAGATCATGGATCCTTTAATTGTTTTCCATTATAGTAAGAATATCATCCATACATAATAATAGTAAAATATAGTAATTACCAAAGTATTTAAAATAAAAAAATGATCCATGTAACATATCTTGTAATATTTGTTTCCTATGAATGAATCAATATTTTGATTCAACTACCTGAGTTCTGAATTCATCCCATATAAACTATTACTATGTTTGAAAAAAATATCTTCTTTTCAGAACTCAATGAACCCCTCTAGTTTTACCATTTATATATTCTCCTAAAATTATCCATGATGGAATTCTTCATATATATCTGCTAAAAATTTAATACATCTGCAACAACTATTCTCAACAGAACTTTGATAGTGGTTATATTAACAATATTAAATAATTTTTTAGTGTAATATATACACTCCTTCTATTAAAAATCCATTATAACTATCATTTCCATATAACTTATATTATTTCTTCCTTGTCATGGTATATCAATTTTTTATGCAAGGAAATATTTTATTTGGGTAAATCAGTAATCTCTCTAGTCTTATTAACCTAAAAAGATTAAATTTCATCCTTTATTTCTATATGCCACTTACCTAAATCCTTTACCTATACTAGTTCTTCAAAAATCTTATGTTCCCCACCATAATTAAATAAAAAATAATGAAGCAAAAATTCATATCATTGTTGTACTGTACATACCCCTGTTGAACTCTTAATAGGTATCTCTATACTTGGGTTCTCTAACTGATTCATTTTCTGAAAAATATTCTTCTCTAGCATGCCATCAAGCTCAAATTTCTCATGAGATAAAGGTTCCATTATCCCACTATCAGATTCAATAAAATATCTATCATTATAAACAATTTGTTTATAAGATATTACAATACTTCTTATAATAATATTTTTATTTTTATCATCCCAAGAGGGACAACCAAACTATTAATTTCCATATAAAATGAAAAAAAATTATGGTACTTTGGACCCAATATTTTCCTATAATCTGGTTCAACATTATCATAAGATTGACAACCAAAGACTTTAAAATATTAAATATTTGTATTTTTTACAATCCATACTTCATCAATAATTTCTTCACCTAATGGTATAAAAGGATCACTATTTATTATGTGTTCTTCTATGTTAATAGCTTCAACCTAAAAAAAACTTGGGCAATAAATCTTGAAAAATATACTTCTTCCATACTTAACAATGTTCTATTTATATGCATCTCCATACTATTTAGTTTGGGTGTACCATGAACTCTCCTCTCCATATGAATTACATTATTCAGGAAGAACTCCTTCAACTCCTTACTGTTCTACTCATCTATAAAAACTATAAATTGGTGTATATATATTGTTTTTTTCATTAATGTGTGTTAAGAACTATTTTGATTTACTTTTCATTTTAAAGTAATGAAATTTATTATATTAGAATACTATAGATAAATGAATAAATATGATATAATAAATTAACATATTGAATAACTTGTGATACATTAAACACTTAACTAAAATTAACAATAAATCATTTTATTGAGAAAAAATATTATAATATAAAATGAAATACATTACAAAAAAATTAAATGAAGCATAATTAGGAAAATTACAAAAGGAATAAAACTAAAAGAAAATAAAAATAGTATAAGGTTCAAATTATCTTCAATTAATTATTCAATACAGATCATACTACTAATGATAATTATGGAAAGAATAATACATGTTTAAAATATGATAAAAACATCATAAAAGAAATGAAATAATGAGTTAAATTATTTAGATGAAGTAAGTGGGGTTATCTATAGGGATTTAGTACGACCATTATATATACGGTTTTTGGTTTCATGGACATTGTTATATGGTCATTGGATATATGGTCATTGAGTATAAATGTATCCAATAAGTATATTTAAGATCTAATAATATAAATATAGAAGTTTCAAATTTGATGTAAATTTTATATTTGATATTTAATTAAAAGATTCCAATTTATTGGTGAAATTATCATTTAATGAAACTATTGTAATTACATTTATTACATTAAATGAATTATTTTAATTAAATATATTTTTATATTTCAAACTATTTTAAGAAAAGTTTATTAATAAAATCAATTGAATGGTTAATTTTAATGAAATATGAATAAAATCATTTAATGTTTTTAGTGATATTTTTCAACGAATTGTTTTTCTATGTGTTGTGTTTTATATTTCAAAGAAATGAACAAGTCAATATTAAATAATGTTTTTAATGAAATTAATTGAAATAAACTTAATAATTAATAATTGGTAATGAATAAGAATGAATCCATTTTTATTCTTAAAAATATATTTCTCTAAATATAAATTTTTATGCCTTATGCATTTTTATTTTGACTAAAAAATATATATAGTGGTATAAGGATGATATTATTAAATTTTAATTTTTATAAGTATAAAAATTATTTTATAAATACTGTAATTATTATTAATTGATATTGAATAATAATAATATTTTTTATTGTTTATAGAGCCATTTTTCTATAAAAACCAATTTTTTCAAAATATTTTATATCTTCATTTAAAATATAAATTCATAATATTTGTAATTATTATTATACAAAATGTACTTTAAATTTATAATAATCATGTAAAAATTAAGTATAAGGGGTTAGATTATATTTTTAGAAAATAAATAATTATCATGGTAAATAATTGAACAGGGGAAAAGGGGTGAAAAGAGGAAAAATGACATGTCACAAATTTTTTATAATTAAATTGATATAAAATAATTATATAATTCTTTTTGTAGGTTTGGGATACTATCCTATGTTTCTAACCATCATTTTGTTCCTAACCTACCTAACATAGGCCTCAAAAGAAATGTCCCTCATTTTCACATGTAAAATGATATATCCTCCACCGACCCAAAACCACATCTTCTTCATTTTGTTCTATAATAATAATAAAAATTAAAATCCTAAAGTCTTATCCTAAATTTAGTAACATTTTTATTGTACCCCTAACTCTCTGTGGGAACTGGCCCAGGCTCGAGTCCCGCCAGACTCAGACACTGTGCATATTATGCACAGGGCGATTCAAAGCCATTTGCCTAGCCGGGGAACGTGCGACGCGCTCTGGGCATGGTGAGGCCCCCTAGTGGGAGTAGAGTGTTACCATACACAAATTTTGTAGTGGGGGTTTGTATTAGTGTTAAGAACCCCATAATCTTACGTGACAAATGGGGGTTCAAAACCCATTGGGCGCAGGTACTGTAGTAGTACTGTAGCATACTGTAGTAGCGGCAACACTGTAGTAACGATGGGCAATGTAGCAGAGGCAGGACACTGTAGCGGCGGAAGAGCACTGTAGCAGTAGTGGGTAATCTATTCTACTATAGTAGAATGAGTAATGTAGTAGTATTATTCATAGAATGGGCCTTGGGCCAAAAAAAATGGGCCTACAAGCCATATAATGGTCCAAATGCCCACTAGGCTTTCAAGCTATGTAATGGGTCTCCCTCTACCCAGTTAAAAGAGGTATTTTCTTTGCTTTAATAATTTATGAGGATTCAGACCCAAAATTTAAAAAAATGAACATTTTATAGGTGATCAATTCATGGTAAAGGGGAAAGGATCAAAACCATCGTAATGAAGTAAGTGTGGAATGAATGGAATTATTAACACCCAAATAATAATTTTTTAAATGAATGATTAATAAATAGGTAATAATAAAAAATGGTTTTAAGTAATAAAAATATTAATATTGTTTCTATATATAAAAATAATAAAACTAAATTGATTATATAGGGTGTTGGAGCATATCTGATCAAGCATGAATTCAATGTAAGGGTTTTTCATCTCAATTTTCCTTTTTTGAGACATGTTTCGTATTATAAAACAACTTTAACTTATATGGTTTATATATTTAATATTTTTTATTTATTATCCTAATTATATTTTTTTATTGGATTTAATGTTTCATTTTAGTTTATCTCTTTTATTTTCAGTTACCCTATTAATTACCTATGTCAAAAGGGTTTTTGTTGAGTCAATTTTCTTTCATTGATCCATGCACCTTCCTCCATACCTACATCATTCTAGGTTTATTATATCTTACCATTTCCATTATATTATGTGGTATATTTTATTTATTTATATTTATAATACATTTAATTACCTAAATAATCTTTTTTTCTTATTTTTACATTTCATAGATATGTCGTTATAAAAGAAAAAGTTCTACTTTATATTTTTATTATTATTCCTCCCAATTCATATTATTTCTCACAAAAAAATTATTTATTATATTAAAATACATATATTTAACATCTTTTATATAATTCATAAATCTATTTATTTCATTTAAAATTTAAATTTTATAATTCCTTTATCAATGCAAGTTTCATTAAATAGTTAAAATGATTCAGAAGAGTTATTTCTTTCTACTTCTATATATATTTTTACCTTCTACTCCATAATATTTCTACTTTAACCTTTTTTTTTATTTTTAAAGGTTTTATAATTTGTAAATTTACTCTTAAAATAATGTTTTTAAATCCCTTTTCCCCTTTTCAATTTGATTTTTAATATTTCTTTAAACTTTGTTTCGTGAAAATGTCTTAAATGTTATGTAATATATTTTCATGCTTTCTCTTAGATTTTACTCTTTTTCATATCATGGTTCATTTTCAATGAAATTATTATGTGTTATAAAATATTTAAAAGATATTTTTATATTAATACCTTTATATTAATTAAAATCTTATTTAAAATATTTCATTATTTTTTTTGAATATTTCAAAGTTGCGTAAAAGCTATTGAAGTAATTTACTAAATCTTATTCAATTGTTTATGTTCTTATAAATGATTTTTTACCTATATATGTACTATTTTGAATGTTCCCTAGGTTATATTTCCTTTTATTATGCATTTAAATAATGAATATTCTATTCCTATACTCATGATGAAAACATCCATATATCAATAGTGATTGGGAAATGGAATCTGTATGAGAGGAAAAATCCATCGCTACATTAATTTTTATTTATTAAGACCATTGTGTAAAGATAACCTTTTTACTAGTGACTTTCCATTATGATTACTCTATACTTATTTCTTATTATTTAAGGGTGTCCACTGAGATAATTATACATTTTGATTAGCTGTGTAAATCTTTTATCATGATCGTATACCCTATTATTATATATGGTGTAAATACCTAATACTTTAATATTTTAATTGAAAGGGTATTTACTTAGTTGTACTCTATCATTTTGTAGAGGATTTTTACCTCATGAATATTTATATGTGTCCCATTTTATATTTATTAGTTAATCATGTTAGGACTTTAATGGATGTTTGATGGACTTCATGTAACCTTCATACCTGTGGTTTATCATTATGTAATGGGTGGGTCGAAAATTTCCCAATAATTTATCAGGTATTTCATTATATATCATCAGATCACATATATGGGATAAGGTTTTTAACCCAATCCGCTTTATTTTTGGGAATGGGAAGTGAACCCAATCCATTATATTATAGGAATATGTCCACAATGTGACGATTGTCTTGGTAGTGATCCTTGACATTATAAAGTATTTTATATGATCATATTTGTGATATATTTCTATTTTTTTAAATCCTTGTGCTTTGTTTCCATGTATCATTATTATTCTCTCATTTTTTCACATTCTGAGACCATGGTATCATGCTTCCATGATAATCCTTTTGTGTGTTTATGTTTCCATGTTATGATATATTTTATTATTTCATTCCTTATGATTAAATCTTATGATACCATGATCTTTATAATTATATATTTCTCCCATTTTCATGTTCTATGAAATGTTTATGATCTAACCATATATGAATTATTGATATATTCTTCCCTTACTGAGGTCTTGAGCTCTCTTCTTTATTATGTTTTCCAATTTAACCAGGAACTTATTTATTAGAATATGTATAAGATAAAATCATTTATGGAGAATTTAGAGGGATATATTCATAATTTATTTTCTATAAATTCATTTATGTATAAAATATCAAAATACATTGAAACTTTGGGTGTTGGGTGTGTCATTAAATTTGAGAAGATATATAAAATGATGAATGTATTTTTGGGTCATCTTAGTTAGTATCATAGTATACTTGTAATCTTTTTTTATAGCATTTAATTTGAGAGTTCTAGTCTGAGGAAAATTATTTAGTATGAGAGTAGGTATTAGTTATTTTTTTGGATTAGGTTTATTGAAATATTTTGACCAAATATTATAATAAACATGTGTTGACTATGGTGTTATAGACTAAACAAATAGTGCTATAGATGATACAAATGTGTCATAAACTGATGAAATTGTATCATAGTTGACATAAATATATCATAGGTAAAAAAATGTGTTATTAGTTAAGAAATAATATTATTAATCCTAATATTCGTGTTATTTCTCACTCTGGTACTATTATTATTACACACTCTAACAACTTTGGTTCTAGTTAATGGTTTAAAAAGGGGGAACAACTCAACATTAAATCCTTTATACAATGAATATCACTATTCATTAGTATATAATTCAATTAATAAATTGTCAAAAACTATATAAACAAGAAAGAAAATATTTTTTTATCATGCTTCAATCATGGAAAAATTCATCATGTCCATCTACAACTTGAATATTGATGCAGATAAATGGTGCACACTTATCTATACATCATAATACATTCAATGTATTACTCTAGAAAAATATTCAAAAGTATAAGAATTCATTCCTAATAAAGAAGTATATTTTAAAAAATTGGTTGAGAATAATGAAAATCCCAACATATGCATATTATGAGGGAAATGATTAATTTTTGGGTCATATAAAAGATAGTTAGGTAGGTTCACATAATAAATTATATATTGAGTCATTTCTATCTTATTTATGACCTAAATAATATTTAATAATGGGAGAAAATTAAAATTGAGAGGTCATAATTTATTTAAGGCGAGAGAATGCAAAAAACCATATTTTAGTATACATATATTCTATTTTTATTCACGTGTGTTTGGAAAAATATTAATTTACTTTTAACTTTAATGTAATTAAATTTATTATATAAGAAGTTCATAGATAAGTAAATGAATATGGTATGATAATTTCATATGATCTTTGGCTTGTGATATACAAAACACTGAACTAAAATGATTAATTCCTTATTTCATTAAGGTTGAACATTATAATGTAAAATGAAATACATTATAAGATAACTAAATAAAAGATAATTAGTAAAATTTAAAAATGAATAAAACACCAAGTAAATAAAAATAGTACAAGGTTAAAATTCTCATAATTTTAATCTACCATGAAAATCATACCACAAATGATAACTATGGAAAGAATACAAAAAAATAAAAAATATGAAAAAAATTGTTGGAAGAAATTGGTGAATGAGATGAATGATTTGGTGAAGCATGTGGAGTTCTATATAGGAATGTAATATAACTATTATATATATAGTCGTTGGTTATATGGTAATTGTTATATAGTAATTGGATATATAGTTGATGAGTGTATATGTATCCTATAGGTATATTAATGATCTTTTAATATAAATATAGATGTTTTAAATTTTATATAAATATTATATTTGGTACTTATTGAAAATAAAAAATACAAAATTGTTGGTGAAAATATTTTTTAATTAAATTGTTTTAATTAAAATTAGTAAATATAAAAAATGATATTAATTAAATCTATTTATATAATTCTAAGAACCATTTTAATATATATTTCTTGATAAAATTAAATGAATGGTTATATTTAACGAATCAATAATTAAATAACATAATGTTAAAATAAATAATTTTCATTGATTTTGTTTTCTATAAATTGGGTATTTTTATCATAATAAATTGAATTTATTACTATTAAATAATGATTTAAATGAAATTCATGTTAATCCATCTAACAATTATTACTTTCAAATATATAATAATAAATCCATTTCATTCTTAAAAATATATTTCTCTAAAAATTATGTTTACTAAATGTTATTCATATTCATTTTGATAAACTAAATATATCTTGGTCTAAAGATGAATTTATTCAAATATAAGTATAAAAAATATTTTAGTACTCTTGTGATGATTATTAATTAAAATAAAATAATAATAAGAACACTTATTGTTTAAAAAGTCATGATTCTAAATAAAAAATTTTTTATATATATTTTTTTTTCATTTAAAAGTTAAACTTATTTTATTTAAAATTTGAATTAAATTAAATAGAGTTAAAATTTGGAATCATAATGTTTAAATTAGGTCATAATGTTAATATTATATTTTTAGTTAAAAAATAATTACAATGGTAAATAATTAAATAAATTAAATGAGGTAGAAGGGTGTAAAATGACTTGGATTATATTTTTGATTCTTATATTGATATAAAATTGATAAATAAATCCTTATATTCGGTTTAGGAGTATACCATACCTTTCCAACAAACATTATATACCTAAAATTTAAACACCCTAAGTCATTACAAAATATTTCTTTTAGAATAAATTTAATTTCTTTAATAGCTTGTGATACACGCAATACCAGATTTAAGCAAAACACAATACTCTATTAAAATATTATTTAAACATAACCATTATAACCTAGACGTTAAATTTTGGGGTATTAATATAACTGAATAAATTATGAAAAATATATAGTTTATACACATTAAATTGTTATCTATTTATTAGAAATAAAAATAAGAACCATTTAAAAGAAATTGAAATGTTTTATGAAAAAAACTATATTTTTTCTAAAAGACAGTTTAGTCACACTTCACGCACATAATTTATAATTAATTTTTACCACTTTTAGAAAATTTAATTGATAAAAATAACTTAATTATTTAAATTATCATATCAATATTATCTTAGTGTGATGTTTTTGTATATTTCCAAAATGTTTCATTTTTTGATGAATAATGAAAAATACTAAATTTTAATTGAAAACTGTCATTTCATTTAAATTAATTATAAATGTATATTATTTTTTAAATTGGTTTTAAAGTAAAATTAGTTAAATTATATATCTATTTATACAATTTATGTCATTTGAATCATTTTAATAATTAATCTTAATAGATTTTTTTTAAAACTTTTGAACATTTTCTCTTTGAAAACCCACATTCTCATCATGTTTGTGGTATTAATTATAAATTTAAATTTTCCACTTATGAAATTGGAATTTGAAAAAATTGATTAAATATTTTTAATAATCGTAATTTATATTATATAATAAGGTTAACTTAATTTCTAACCAAAATTAATCGTGAAAATGGTAAAAATTAATTACTTCCATTAAGTTAAAAATGGGTTTACCAAGGGTTAAACTAAAACAATAAGAGTTAAAATAACCTAAAACTTTTCTAAAATAAATTTTATTGACTTATATCAACCATATCATGTATAATTATCAATAATAATTCATTTTTACCCTTGTTTCATGTGAAAAACGTGGGTATGTCTTTTTCTTTTCAAAAATTATTTGTGTGCCACTCACCTCACTTATAAAAGAAAAAATATTATCTCTTATTCACACCTTAAAACCATTTTTTCATCCAATAACAGACAATATCACTTAAAAAATTACATCTCCGCATCTTAGAATCCTTATTTTTGGAATAAATCTAATTTAGGAATGAATTTGGTGTAATCATAAGAAGATTACCTGAAGAAGAGGCAACGTTCTTCAATGAGCATTTTAATTTTTTTTATTCCTCCACATCCTTCCATTATTATTAAGACATTATGATGTAATAACCGCATTATATTCCATATATTTAGTTTTTTTATGTTATGGGTGTGACCTAAAACTATCCCCACTTCCATCAAACAGGTTAGGTAATCGTCATTTGTGTATACGACGGTTTACTGCCTCGCAAACCGGTGTCATTTGTTTTTTCATTACCACCTCTCACGATTGGGTATAATGATGAATGTAAAGTATATATTTATATATATAATATTTGTAACATAACTATACCTCTATATTCATTATATCAGATATACCTATTTTACATTCCATCCCATAGGGGGATATGATAACATCGCTCGTGTATACGGAAAACTACCGCCTCGCGAAGTGAAGTGATTCATCTTTCACTAACACTTTACATGGAAGGTGACAAAGATAAAGTTAATTAATATATGGGATATAAATAACATATTTATTATATTCATGAAATATTTAACATTATTAAAAGATAATATATCATTTTCTTTCTTACCTTTTTTCTCATATAATGATTATAACATTGTTCTTGTACATGTGGAATACCACCTTCATGAAGTGATGTCACTCTCTTTTCATCACCACACCACATGGTTGATATATATAAGTATATTTAAAATAAATAATATTATATTTATGATATTATGATAATTCTATAAAGATAAAATATTACTTACATCCTTTTTATAATGATCATTGAAAAATTGAAATGTTACATGTGCGTACATATGGTCTACCGTGTCCATGATCATAACATACTTAATTTTTCAAAATGTCTTTCATGATTTATATTAAAAGTTTATTTGATGTATAAATATGATAATTATATCTTGATTATTATTCAATATATTATGTAACTTTATAATATGCATAAGAATCAAATCTTTTATGATAAAAATGCATGATAAAATAAGGAAATTAACACTTGAAATAATGAAATTAAAGAAATATTAGTAATGAACGGTTGATAATATATTATAAAAGGATCATATATGATATTATTAATATTTATATGGTTATAGTATAAATTAATAACATTTTTAAAACAACTATAAATGAGGTTAAATCATTTTTAACCAAAGGTAAGCATGGGGTAAGGGACTTCATCTCAATTTCTCTTCATTAAGAAATATTATAATGTTATGTACATAATTTAATTTATATGGTAAATATAATTCCCCTTTTAAATTTAACATCATGATTAATTCATCATTCATGGTATTTGATATTTCAGTTTGAAATATTTTATCTATGTGGATTTGACTTGAAAATTACAATGTGGTAAAATTTATTGTACAATATAACTTTATTTTGTAACTATTAACTTTAACTTGAAACAATAACTTTATTATGATCCTTTTTAATTGGGAATTACATTTCTCTTAAATATCCATATTATTGTATAATTGATATTATTATTTCCAAAACTGTATACTATTTTTACAAGTAGTGTATACTTTGAAAGTTATTTTATTAACCGGGGAAATATTTATAAATATATATCTTTTACTCAATATGGATATTTTTTGATAAGAAATATTATTCATGAATGAAATAAATTATTCTATATATGATTAATGACTTGGAAATTCATTTATGGGTGAGGAATGAAATAATATATCCCCTTTATGCATCGATAGATCTCATGAGACAAATCTATTGGCCAAATTAAACAGTTTTCTACCTGTACTTTTAAGACATCTTATTAAAGGTCTTAAAGATAGAGCTATCATGATGGCTGAGATAATTAAGTATAATAATTAAGAATTTCCTCCACTAATATTTCAGTTATTATTATCCATGATATTCTTGAGAATTCTATTATCTCTAGATGAATTTTATTACCTATATATTGATTAAATGGAATGTGTTCTCAGTTATTTACCTTCTCATATTGATTATACCTTATCTAATTATGATATACAAGTTATTTATTAAGTGGAGTGTGTGCTCAGTTATTTACCTTTCTATATTGATTATTCTTATTTATTCATGATATATTTTGTTGTATTTAAACCTTACCAAGAATTTGATCTCACTCTTATTTTTTTCCCTTCCCCATGATCTAAAGAAGATTTTGTGGAATGAATTTTAAAGGAATTTATACATTGGATTTTGTTATGTATTATTTTTTATTTTATATTCCCAATGTAAAATGTGTATCACGTATATATCTAGTTCTCCAAAAACTACTAAACTGATCGATCCTTTGGGATTTGATTCTTTATATATATGTTAATTTAATAAAGTAAGACATAAACTTTGTGTTACTAGATTTGGGGTTGTTATAGTTGGTATCAGAGGAAGTTTAGTAGAAACCTTTGGAACTAGATTGTAGAAAACATATATTAGGGAATATAACCCTGTGACAGACTTTGAGGATAAGCATATAGGAATATCCTAATGTTTTGTTCAGGAAGATATTATGTAATTTTTCCTAGAAATAAATCCCTAACTGGATACTTTAAGTGGACGTGATTCTAATAGAGAGGTACCTAGGGGTAATAAATCTGAAAATGGGGCATTGGGCTTAACCCGATTGTCACATGGTACACAACATTAGGCATTACTGTGCACCTTGTTTGACACTCTTAATGTTATATTTAAGACAATTCACATTTTTTTAGAAACCATTATAAAGGATTTGAAAATAAAGATATCCCCAAAGAAACAAATTTTATGATTATGATATTAACATGCATAAATTTTAAATTATGCTAAGTGTTACACAATATTTCGAATTATATAATATGATTTAAAATTCATAATTTTATGACCTATTCCATTTTATGCCATTTTTTTATAAATGATTACTAGAATAAAGAAGGGTATCAATACTCATGGAAAATATAGATATTTCCCTACATAGAAAGCCAATCCATCTGTTATGGGAACTAAGAAAATTATTACTATATTAGGGAAGTGTAATCAGTTTATGAAAAACAACCATTTCTTAATGAATAAAAATGTTCTATAGAATGATTCTACTTTGATGGAATGCTTCATGTGATAGAAACCACCATCATTTGGTGGGACTACTAGTCCAATGGTATCTGAGAAGTATATTAAGTCTCTAGAAAAGATATTTATAGCCTTGGGATGTGGTGAAAAGTAAAAGTCTACACTTGCATTGTATTGTCTCAAATGAGATGTTGATAAATGTTGATTGTTAATATTGAATACTAGGGAGGAAGTGGAAATATAACTGATAGAATAAGAATATTTTAAAGAGACATTATTCAAAAAATATTTCTCTCATGAGAAATAAATTGAAATGTAGAGGAATTTATTCAGCTTAAATAAAAATAAAGGAGAAAGTGTTGCTGAGTATGAGGATACCTTTACAAGGTTACCTAAGTATTTTATAGATTAAAAATGATAATTGGAGTTAAATATTGAAAAATTATTTGAAGAGATTAAGCCAAGTCTCTGAAGGTCACTGGTCTCTTAAATTTTTTGTCATATGATGAAATAGTTTTTTGTGCCATAAAAATAGAGAAGGAGTTCTCAAGATTATACATAATTAATGGAAATCAAGAGAATAATTGGTCATATGAGCACCAATAGAAAGGGAATGTTTCAAAGAAGAATGGTAGGATGGATTAATTCTCATAATGTAAAAATTATAGAAAGAAACATCATCAGAAGTTCTTGAAGGGCATGGGAGTTTGTTACAACTGTGGAAATAAGGGGCATCTAGCTCATGAATAAAAGGGAAAGAAACGAATAAATGATGTTTAGGTCTTCATCTATAAATAAATTGGGTAATTATTCCCACAAATTTCACATGTGTCTAGGGAATACACTATAAAATTGGACAAGGGGAGATGTTCAAGATTATAAAATCACTACAGTTGAGGTGGAAGTGCCCAATCATGTAGTGGTATGTATTTTAATTACATATTCAAATTTATTAAATGTTTTATTTTATTTTGGAACCTTTAACTCTTTTATATCCACCCATATTTTTAATAAAATTAGTCATTTACCATTTAATTTAAGAAGGGAGTTTCCAATTAAAACTATTATGGTAAGTCTCACTACATTGAGGATATGTTAGGAACTCCTCATTATGACACAAAAACATTCTTTATTTTTTGACCTTGTTATCATACCCATGGTTGAATTAAATATAACCCTTAGTATGGATTGAAATTCAAAATATGATGTATATATTTATTTCAAGAAGAGGGAACTTACAATTTGTAAGGAAGATGTAGAATTCCTTATCTTTATAGAAGAGACTTCATCATTTGAGTCATATCTAGATCCCCCCATTAGCTCTACTAAATTAAATTCTTGGGGAAGAAGAGTAAACAAAATCAAGGTATATAGAAGTGAATATTCAAGTGGTGGATGTACATATTTTATATGAATACATTGATTTATTTTCTGGGGAATTACCTAGACACCCTCCAGAGCATGAAGTTGAGTTTTCCATTGATTTAACCCATAATTCAAGACCAATATAAAATAATACCTATATAATGCACAATGTTTAATTATTGGAGTTAAATAAAAAACTATAGGAGTTTGGTGATAAGGGATTTAGTCACCTTCATGTTTCACCATGGGGATCCCCTGTTCTCTTTGTTAATAAGAAATATGGGTCCATGAGGTTGTGCATTGATTATAGGGATATCAATGTTATTATGATAAATAAAAAGTATCATATACCTCATATTGATGACTTAATCGATCATATTTATGGAACCCAATATTTTTCAAATATTGAACTTCATTATGGGTATCATAAATTGTGAGTAAATAAGGAAGACATTCCAAAGATAACTTTTCGAATGAGGTATGGACATTAGGAGTTTACAGTAATGTCATTTGGATTTACTAATGAACCCCTTATTTTTGTGGATCTAGTGAACAGAGTATTCAAGGAATATCTTGATGATTTTTTGTAGTATTCATTGATGATTTTTTTTTTGTATTCTAAAAACTATGAGAACTATAATAATCACTTTTAGATTATTCTTGAGAATCTTAGAAGGAAATCGTTTATGGGAAATTTAGTGAGTGTGATTTATGGATTCAATTAGTTTCTTTTCTTGGACATCTTATCTCTAAGGATGGAATCATAGTTGATCCTATAAAGATGAAGGTAGTTATATAATTACCTATACCAATAAACATAACCAAGGAATGTAGTTTTATTGGTTTTTCAGGTTACTATCAGCGTTTTGTTCATAGTTTTTATCGATTATCTAATTTGTTAACAAAGCTTACACATAATGGGGTTAAGTTTGTTTGGATAAATAACTATGAAGAATGTTTTGATGACCTAAATATGAGATTTTTCAATGCTCTGATTTTGAATCTACCATCAGAAAATGATGGATTTGTGATATGTAGTGACTCATCAAAATGGTACTTGGTTTTTTAGTAATGGAAAATGACAAAGTTATTGTATTTTCATCAAGGCAATTAAATACTCACAAATATAACTATCCAACCCATTATCTTGAGTTGGAAACTGTAATATTTACTTTAAAGATATTGAGACATTATCTCTATATAGAAATATGTGAGATATAAATGGATCATAAATGCATAAAATACATATTTTCATTGAAATAGATCAATTTGAGGCAAATTAGATGGCTTGAGGTACCTAAGGATTATGAATACACTACCACCCAGAGAAACAAAATAAGGTAGTATATGCATTGAGTATGAAAGATCATAAAATTCTGACCCAAATAAGGATTAATAGGGATCCAATGTTCATGGATCTAGTAAAGATGGATATGAGAATCATTAAAGAAGGGGATACATCACTAATTTTTCAAGTGATTGTGAAATTATATTTATTATAAAATATAAAATTTTCTCAATCTAATTATGAGAACTTTCAGAAGAAAATTGAAGTAGTGGATATTGAGAAATTATCAGATTTCATTTGTGATGACGGTGTTCTAAAATTTTGAAAGATATTATGTGTTTCATCTATACCTAAGATAAAAATAGAATTTCTAGATGAAACTCATAACTCAAATTTCTTTATACACCTTGGTAAAATTAAGATGTATAGGTATTTGAGGGAACATTTTTTGTGGGATAACATGAAGTGTGAAATTGCTAATTATGTGTCAATATGTTTGGGTTTTAAACAATTTAAATCTATGAGATAGAATCCTAGAGGGATCATGAAACCTTTCCAAATTACTTTGTGGAAATGGGATGAAATTAATATGGAATTTGTTACCGGACTACCAAATACTCCTAAAAATAATGATACAATATGGGTTATCATTGATTTTCTAACCAAATATTCGTATTTCATCTCTATAAGACATGATTTACCTCTTAAGAACTTCACATGTCTCTATATTAATGATTTTGTATGACTTTAGGGTAAACCTATTTCAATTATGTCTGATAATGATCCCCATTATACACCAAAATTATGGAAGATTTTTTATAAGGCTCTTGTTAATGAGATTCATTTGAGAATTTCCTACCATCATAAAATTGATGGACAGTCCAAAATTACTATTTATACAATTGAATACATGTTCACGTCATGATCACCTAACTTTCAAGGTTTTTGGGATCAATATTTACCTTTTTAGAGTTTTTATATAGAAATAGTTTCTATTCAACTTTTCAAAGGGTGTCTTATGAAGCATTATATGGAAAATGAATCAATACTCCAACTTTTTGGGATGAAGTTGGTGAAAGGAAAATTTTAGTCCTATAAATTGATGAAGATACAATATAAAAGTTAAAGGATATCTAAGAACACATTAAATTAGATCAAATTAGGTAAGAGAGTTATGTTGATAATCAGAGAAAATATTTGGAACTCCAAGTTTAAGATCATGTTTTATTGAATGTATCTCATGGAAGGGTGTTTTAAGGTTTGTAAAGGAAAGGAAACTGAGCCCCATGTACATTAAAGCCTTTCAAAATCCTTGAATGAATTATATTAATTTCTTATCTTTTAGAAACACCACCAACTTTCTCAAAAGTACATGATGTCTTTCATAGATCACTGTTAAAGAAGTACATGTCAGACACCACACATGGGCTCACCACTAATGAAATATAATTGGAACCCGATTACTGTTAATAACCCAACCAAATTCTTGATACTAGAGATAATGTATTAAGGAATCAGACAACTCATTCAGTAAAGGTATATTGGAGAAATCAAAAAATGGATAAAGTAACATGGGAACCAAAGGATGTTATGAAGAAGAACTACCCTCATTTGATTCGAAGGTAATATCCATGAAATTTTTAGGGTGATTTTTTTTAGTATGGAATAATTTAACACCCAAACAATTTACAATATATTTATTTTAGAATAAATTTAATTTCATTGATAGTTTTTTTGCACATAACATCGAGTTTAAATGGTACATGACACTCTATTTAAATATTATTTAAACATGACCATTATAACATAATTTTTAAATTAGTAGGTATGAATAAAAATAAATAAATTATAAAAAATATATATTTTACACACATTCATTTGTTATCTATTGATTAGAAATAAAAATAATCATCATTTAAAATAAAAAATAATGTTTTTTGGAAAAACTGTATTTTTCTAAAAGAAGTTTTAGTCACACTTCATGAACATAATTTAAAATTAATTATTATCAATTTTTTAAAAATTATTTTATAAAATTAATTTCATTTTTAAATAATAATATCAAAATTATATTCGGGTGATATTTTTGTATATTTCTAAAATGTTTTATTTTTCAGACGAATAGTGAAAATTACTAAATTTTAATTAAAAACTACCATTTTATTTAATTATTTATAAAGTTGAGTTATATTTTAAATTGGTTAAATAGAAATAATAGTTAAATTTTATATCTATTAATCTTATTTAGGTCATTGTAATCATTTTAATTTTGAATTATGATATAAAAACTTTGTAAACTTTTGAACATTTTCTCTTTGAAAACCCTATTTCTCATCACGTCTACAGGATTAATTTTAAATGAAATGTTTCCCCTTATTTAAATGGAATTTGAAAAAATGTATTGAATATATAGAATCATAATAATTTATATTATCTAAAAATGTTAACTATTGTTTTTACCAAAAATCAATAGTGAAAAAGTTAAAATTATTTACCATGGTTAAGGTAAAAAGTGGTTTATTGGGGGGTTAAACTAAAAACGATAAGGATTAAAATAAGATAATATCTTGTATAAAATATATTATATGAAAATATTTATACCATATAATGTCCAATTATCTATAATAATCCATTTTTAACCCTTGTGTCATGTGAAAAATGTGGGCACACCTTTTTCTTTTCAAAAATTGAAATCATGCCATTCACCTCACTTATAAAAGGCTACCCCCTCTTCTCTCTTCTTCACACCTTAAAAACCATTTGTAATTTAAAATAATTGACCAAATAAATTTTAAAATTCCTTACCCTCATCAAATAATCCTTATTTTTTTCATAAATCCAACCTAGGAAGTTTTTTGGTGAAAACCAAAGGAGGTTACCTGATGAAGAGGTAACGTTCTCCAACGAACATTTTTATTTTATTTCTTCCTCCAAATCCTTAAATTATTATCAAAAAATTTATAATATAATAACATAATTATAATAAATATAATTATATAGGGTTATTTTTAGTTTATGACTTATAACCTTACCTAATTACATCAAATGGGTTACAAAATCATCATTTGTCTATACGGTAGACTATTGCCTCACGAACTGATGTCATTTTTTTACCATAAACACATCTCAAGATTGGATAAGATGATGGATATAAAGTGTATATATATAATATCTATAATATAATTATACACCTATAGTCAGTATATAATATATACCTTTTTACATTCCATTTTATAGGGGATACAATAAATTTACTCGTGTGTATGGAAGAGTATCGCCTTACAAAGCGATGTGATTCGTTTTTCACTAACGGTTTACATTGAAGGTAATAAGGATAATGTTAATGAATATATGTGATATAAATGACTTAATTATTATATTAATTACATATTTATCATTCTTAAAAGAAAATATATAATTTTATTTCTTACCTTTTCTCTCAATTAATGATAATAACATCATTCGTGTACATGCCGACTACCTCATTCACGAAGTGATGTGACTTTTTTTTCATCACCACACCACATGGATGATATAAATAAGTATATTTATAATAACATAATTTTATTAATTATATGATTATAATTATATAATTATAAAATCTTACTTACATCATTTCCATAATGATCATTCAAAAATGGAAACATTACCTATTCGTACATACGTCATACTGCCTCCATGATCATAACATACTTCATTTTTCAAAACCATATTTCAAGAGTGATATTAAAAGTATAATTGATATATAAATATAATAATTATGTGTTTATTATTAATCTAGATATGATGAAACTATATAATATTCACAATAACTTTATCTTTCTTGAAAAACAAGAATGAGAAAACAAGACAATTAACACCTGGAATAATTAAAATAATGAAATATTATTAATGAATGGGTCACTAGTGCAAAAAAACATTTTAACATTGGTTTTTTTATGTCGGTTTTTAACCGACATCTATAAAGGCGACGTAAAAAATATGATTTTCGGCATTGATTATTAGAAAACCAATGCTGAAAATTATTTTTGTTAAGGGTTGTGGCGTCATTTTTTTTCTATAACTGATGACGAAACTCGATTTTCAGCATCAGTTTTTAAAATAACTGACACCGTAAATTAATAAAATTCTTAGAAAAATCAGAAAATCGCACTTCTAAAAATATCAAAACCCCTGTAAAAAATCACCATATACAATAATAGTCTAACAATATTTATCATTCAAAAAAACCTATAACTTACATATACCAAGCATAAATAAAAAAACCGATGTTGAAAGTTAAAAAAAATTAGAATACACATACTTGAAATTTATGGCAGGCTTATTGTTGGTTTTTGTTGAAGAATTCATTTGATTATTGGTAGGTTCAAACACCTAATATATCAAAATAGTTTTTTTTTTGAACCTATATGTATTATTATTTATAAATATTAGAATATACATATCTCAAACCCTAATCAGACTTAACAAGTAGTTCACAAAATTAGATTGAATATGGGTCATATCAGATTGGGAATAAGAGTGTGAATCATTGAATACATAAAATAATATTGAATGATATGAGATTAAAAAATAAAATAATATGGCAGAAAATATAAAATAATTAATACAAATAACCTTATGAAAATCATTAGTTTATCTAGTTGTGATTATCTTGTACATGAATCGTAAAATATAATAACCACATTCAACATTTCTATTTTGATGATGACACTGTAGTTATAAAACAGTAAAATGATAATAAATACAATATATAACAATAAATTCATAAAAAAATATAATATAAAAACTAATTACCTTTACTTCTATATATTTTATTTTCTTTGGTTTCTTTATTAACATTCATTCCTTGTTAAATTGTTTCTATGAACTTCATTTTCATATATATGAACTAATAATACATGTCTAAACAATGAAAATTAAACATAATGAGCTTATAAAAAATAAAAAAAAACCTACTTGTTTAATAAGGTAGAAAATGGTTTATGAACTGTTCCTAATAAAGAGAAAAACCAATATAAGGTTCATTCACTTGGCCAAAATACACCTAACATCCAATGTCCCCTACAATACAAAAAGTTCACAATTAATTACATTATAATGATCATTAGTTAATAATTATGTTTATGTTCTTACTTATCAAAAAATGGAAAAAACCAACATTTAGTCTCTGTCTGTGATAATCTCTCAGATATATATTGAACTCTATCATCATTATTCACATTTATGACTTCCAAGGAAATGTACTCTGGATCTATAAAACTGTAAATGCCTATACTTTCATTTTTTAAAAGAAGCTTGTGTAGATACCTAAATTAAAAAAGAAAATATAGTTAGTTAATTTAAAACTATCTTTTATTAAAGAAATAGCAATTCAAACGTTAATTTACTTACATGGAAAAAAACTGCACCACACTCAGCCCGATCTCTTCAAAATCAACTAAATTCATGATATCTTATTTCATTATTATCAATGGATAACTTATTCCACATATATCAGGTGTCATCCTAAACTCATAGATATAATTCAAGGAAGCAGAATCCTGAGATAATCTTTGTAACCCAAAATAAATATTAAAAGGTTCTACAGCTGACCGTTCCTGAACATTTTGTTGCATTTTGGTAGTTTCTTTTGCTTTCAGATATTTCTATATAAGTTAAATGTAAGAAAACATTATAAGTAATTTTGAATCATTTTTAATTAATATTTAAAAAAATTCATACCTCATATGAAATATAACGTAGGAGACCAGTTGGCCAAAGTAAAAAATGGATCATACATTCTCCAACACAGGTGATCTCCACAGAAGGAAATGGTAGTAAAGTATTAGGATCTACAATATCAAGTACTGATACTCTAACCTGACCCATCTGCATAGGCTGATAATGTACCGAGTCCCCCAATAAATGCACCTATCCTAACACAACAATATGTACATGAAGATCTCCAACAAACAACTCACAATATAAGGCTTGATCCGAGTGGGTAGGTGGAGGCTCAAAGTAAGTAGATGGGGCAGGGTAGTCCGGGTGAGTAGGATGAGAAGGCAGAAAAATGAAAAAGTTATATTAGTGTTTATAATTTATAAAATATAAAAATTTATGAAAATAAAATAATATACCTCAAAAGGTTGTGCAGACGGGGCAGGGTAAGTAGGTGGGTCAGGTTAGTCCGGGTGAGTAGGCTGAGAAGGAAGAAAAATAAAAAAGGTATATTAGTGTTTATAATTTATAAAATAGAAAAATTGATGAAAATAAAATAATATATCTTGAAAGGCTATGCAGACGGGGCAGGGTAAGCAGATGGGACATCGTAGTCCAGGTGAGTAAGAAGAGAAGGATGAAAAATTAAAAAGTTATATTAGTGTTTATAATTTATAAAATAGAAAAATAGATGAAATATAAATAATATACCTGGGAAATTTGCGTAGATTTGGTAGAGTAAGCAGATGAGGCAGGGTAGTATGGGTGAGCAGACTGGGAAGGCTAAAAAATGAAAAAGTTATATTAGTGATTATAATTTATAAAATAAAAAAATGATGTCAAATAAATAACATACCTGAGAAGGCTATTCAGACTGTGACTATCTTTCCAAGTGTTCTAACAAAGCCTTCTACACTGCTACTTGAACTTGATCACCCATAGACCGTTTCATATCTTTCATCTCTTCTTTTAAGGATTCTATCTCTGGATCTTTTGATTGCTTACTCTTACTAAAAAGCTTCCAAATACTAACAACCGCATGATATCCTCTAACATGGTCGAGGTGTTCTGCCTTTCCCAAAGCAGTGGCTAGGATGTCCATCCTATCCTTGAGGATAAAAGAGCCATGTGTCTCTTTCTCCTGAAGTTCATCCTAAAATTAAAAATTAAAAAGTTATATTAGTTTTTATAATTTATAAAATAGAAAAATTGTTAATAAATAAATAATATTTACTTACAATTATATCAGCTACTTACTGAGCTTCCTCTATAAGATATTGTTCATTTTTCCTTCTTCTTTCTCATTTCCATTTCTCATGGCGAGTGGGAGGAGATGGAGGACCAAACTAGATGTCTTCTGAACCACTTCTTGATCGAGCTCTTAATGCTTCAAATTTTTCTTAAATCATTTTCTACTCCAAATACAAATACTCTCCATGTGATAAAGTATGAGGGTATACATTTTTTAACCGGATCTCCTGATGAGATATCCTATATTCCTATTATATAAAAATAAACTACTACGTAATAAGAATAATATATCATAAATTTTCAAATACAAAATAATTATCATACCTGGAATTTTTATTCCTGATGACTATCAAAAAATCGCTTCCATGTATCTTCATCTATAAACAAATACTTAAGGCATGGGATTTCAAACCTTATCTTTCCAAAAACATAATTTTTTGTCAGTTTTTTTTTAAAATCTCTCCATCGAACTGCCGCTAAAGAGAGATGTATTTTCTTAATTTCTTTGGTTTCCTCGAAATTGAATGTCATCTGTAATTGAATAAATTAAATATGTCATTTAAAATATATAATATTCAAAAAATGAGATAAAATAAATCAATTAAGATATTTTACCATCATAGTCTCCCAAAGATGTTGCTTCACCGTCATGTCCACTAACTTCCAATTAGGATATAAAATACTGATCTTGCAATGGCTCTGCATCACTATATAACTGACAAACTGAACTGAAGATGGGCCAACTACATTATCATCATCATCAAACTGGATGTGTACTCTGTCATCATCAAGAGCAAGTGATTGTTTTGGTAAACGTGTAATACCACGTTTAACAACTTGAGAACTTTATTTTTTAGTAGTAATAAGAGAATTCGCCTCTGCTGCGGATGCATCAGTAGTCTTGTGATTTTTTTTTGTAAATTAATAGTTTTATTTAATTAAATTAGTATATTACTGAATATATAATAATATGTCGAAATAGATATACCTCAGTAACTGCTCCTCTATATCTGTATCTGACATTGCTACTAGAAAGTGTAATGAAATTTTGTGTACCTACATATCATTATAAAACTAAATTATTAGAAATAAGGAAGACAAAAATAATTAAGTAAAAAAAGAGGCATGAAATTGTAAGTTTCAAAAAAGGAAACAAAATATAAATATTTACCAAAAAAATTAGAATACTAATTTATTATTTTCCCACATGCCTTCATCATTATCATTATGTATTTCATGCACTATGTCTGTCTTATACTCATTGTAATCATTTGAAAATTGTGTAATAGATGAATAAGGCTCATGTAAATCACTAACATCATCAACATCATCCTCATCACCCAAATGGTATATTTTTCCTTGAAAAACAACATACCAATGATCATTAGATGGATCAATGACATAAAATACTTTTTTTCATGTGTCGCCATGATAAATGGTTCCTATTTGTAATTAAATCTTTTCAAATAAACCAGTTTAAACCCATATTCATCATGTTTCACACCACTATTATTATCAACCCAATTAAACTTAAAAATAGTGACTTGAAATCTAATATAATGAAATTACCATATGTCTTCAAGAACTCCAAAATATTACGTTGATACAGAAATTTGGTTTTTATCTTTAGCACTCGAAAAATGCACTGCTTCAACGAAAACCATCACACCACTATTCTTAATGGTACTCTTGTCATCCAAGTTTTTTGTATAAAATGTGTAGCCATTAATATCAAAACCATACCATGTGATCACATTAAAATATGGTCCCCCTACTAACCACTTCAATTTTTCTAATGCAGATATATCTAGGGTGACTTTATCTTTAAACCATGAAACAAATGTCTTATTATGCTCAATAATCAACCATTTTTCATTTATTTTATGATATTGTAACTTTAATTCAGAAATATGTGAGGATATATATAGTTGAACCTCATCTGTATTGTTCAAAATGTATAAATGTGCCTGCATCACTTTATCATGTGGAATGAACATTACCTTTAAGCCTCTAACCCCTCTACCTTCACTATCAACTATCATATGTTGAGATACAGGGAGAAAAATATGCTCCACATCATAAAAACAATTAGTATAGAACTCAATCACCTCTTCTGATACATATTTTTGAAAAATAGAGGCCACTGGTCGATAAGTATTTTTAACATATCCTTTAAAAATTTTCATATATCTTTCAAAAGGAAACATCTATTTTAATAAATAGGCCCACATATTCTTATCTCATACTCAAAATGAATCAGTAGATGAACCATTATATCAACAAAAGTGGGTGGGAAATACATTTCTAGTTGACAAAGAATAAGAGTTGCTTCATTATCCAACACATCTAACAAATTTGGATCAATGAATTTGTTACAAATGGCTTTGAAGAAATTACATAACCTGATTATATTCTTTCTAATAGCTATTGGAAATATACCACGCACTACTACTGGTATAATTTGTTGCATCAACACATGAAAATCATGATATTTCATACCTATTAATTTAAAATCCTTCAATGACACCAAATTATTCACATTTGAATAAAAACCACTGGGTACTTTAATACCATGTAGACACTGAAAAAAATTCATCTTTTCAATCTTGCTTAATGTGTGACAAGCCGGAGGTAAATATGTTTTGTTTCCTTTCACATAGGGAGATAACTCCAAACGTATTCTCATTAATATCAAGTCCAATCTGGCATGAAATCTTTATTTTTTCTTTCCTTTTATGTCTAAAAAAGTTCCAAACAAACTGTCACATTTGTTTTTATCAACATTCATAACATCAACGTTATGTTTTATCTCTAAAAATCTCCAATAAGGTAGTTCAAAAAAATAGACTTCTTCTTCCAGATATTTCTTTGAAAACCATAAATTCTTATCTTTCCAAATGTCAAATCAATATCTTTCACCCTATCATAATATTCTTCAGATGACAATGGTTGAGGGGGAAAGTTGTATTCTTGTAAACCATTAAATTCTTTTTCAATATACGATAAGGATGATAAATTCAAAAAAATCTTCGATGTCCCATGTATACTGTCTTTCTTCCATTCTGAAATTGATAATATGAAGTTTGTTCTTCACAAATTGGACATGCTTTATGTCCCTTAACACTATATCCAAATAATTTTCCATATGCTAGAAATTTGTTTATAGTGAACATTATCATAGAATGCAAAAGAAAATATTCATTCTTGTATGCATCAAAAACTTTAACACATTCCTCCCATAGTAGTTTCAAATCATCAATCAATGTTGAAAGATACACATCAATATCATTTCCTAGTTGTTTTGGTCCAAAAATCCTCAAGATCATCATAAAATATTTTTTCTTCATACATAGATGTGGGGACAAGTTGTAAACTACCATAAAAACATGACATGAACTATATTGGCTACTAAGGATGTGGTATGGATTTATTCCATTAGTACACAATCACATTATGAGATTTCTAACTTTACTTCCAAAATCATGAATTTTTTTATCAAAACTCTTCCACTATGGTGAATCGGCAGGGTGACGTAAGTTACCATCAGAGATGCACTCATCTAAATGCTATCTTAACCTTTTTACATCAATTGAATTTGCAAATAAATGCATCAAACGATGAATTATTGGAATTTACCAAATTGCTTTATCAGGAGTTTTGATTCTGGTACCTAAAAATGAATCAGAATTGAATTATCAGAATTGTATGCAAAAAATATTGGATGATATCATTGGAAAGTACAAAATTATTTTTTCATGACATTAGATGACGTCACCTGAGAATGAATCTGAGTTGACTTTCCCATCTATCTTATAGCGTGATATCCCACATGTAGGACAACTTGATAAATATTCATTTTCTTTCCTATACAGTACACAATCATTGGGAAATCATGTATCTTTTTATACCCCAATCCCATTGGGAATAATATTTTCCTCGCCTCATAATTGGAATCTGGAAGCTTGTTTCCTTTTGGAAGTTTCTCTTTTAAAAGATCAAGTAAGCTGGAGAAACTTTTATCACTCCATTCATTTTTTTCTTTTAAGTTAACTAATCTCAAAACTGCTGATAACATTGTATATTTACTGCAACTTGGGAATAATGGTTTCTTAGAATCTCTATACAATCATTCAATAATTGGAGTTTTTTATATAGTTTCAACACCTAAATCATGAATTAATTCTTCAATACAATCCTCTGCCTCATTATGAATATTGTCATCAACTTTGGATGTTGAATTTTCAGTTCTTTCACCATGCCAGATCCAACGTGTATAATTAAGGCTAAAACTATAAAAAATGAGATGATCCTTGATTTCTATGGATTTTAACTTTCTCATAGTTACACACTTCACACATGGATAGAAAATAAAATCAACATTTTGAAGATGGTATTTAGCTAATTACAAAAAATCATCAACTTATTTTTCATATTCACTAGTGGTTCTACATAAATGAATCCAATTAAGATCCATTAAATACCTGATATCACAATATAATTAGTGAATATATTAAAACATATAAACATTTAAATATATATCAGATAAATTTTTAACAAAAACAAATTTTATAAAAACTATTGATAATCAGATAGAAAACATCATATATGAAACACATTTATGATTCATTGACTATGTCATTTTAGATACTAACATGCTTGTGATTTTCTTAGCCTGCAGAGGAACATCTATTTGGGATTGGAAAATGATGTGGGGGTGGGTACTAGTGTTTGATTATAATTCTCACATGTGTTCGGTGTGGTAAGTTAGATTCAATGTAAAAAGATTCAATTTGTTGATAGGATATTTAATAATGTTTGTTGACAGAATATTGAACCATATCGCAACACATTTAAAATAAAATATAAACTAATAATTGAAGCAAATCAACAAAAAAATTAAATGATAAATAATTTATCTACACAATTAAAAAAACATACAAAATTTTAAGTTTAACCCAAATAGAGATCCTCAATCCAAACTTTGTACATATAATGACTTGGAAAAACAAACACTACAAAATCTATACCAACATTGATGATACAAACGAACAATGATGATAAAAAACAACTAAAATCAAAACACAATTAAAAATCGCACAAAATAATGTTATGGAAGAAGAAATAAACTGTGGAAGATAAATCAAGGGAGGATAATGAAGAACACAAATTAAAAAATATAAAAATGGTATAAAACTGTTAACAATGGCTGTCAAGGATCACATATATGGCCTTGAAGTCATCGCGAGTTGAGAGAAAGACCATGGTTTTCAATTTTGAAGATCCAAGAAAAATGAGGGTTTCATGATCCCGACAGTTTTTTAAAAGAATTTTGGCGTCAGTTTTGGTAAAAACCGACGTTGAAAGTCTTCATTTTTTTATTTAGGAGTCGGTTTTTGGAAAAACCGACGCCTAAAATTAATCATATGGCATCCATTTTCTCTAAAACCGACGCCAAAAGATTTTGTTTTTTGATTTTTGGCATCGGTTTTTGAGAAAAACCATGCTAAAACATTTTTTTGTGTAGTTTTTTTTTTAAAACCGACATGAAAATTCATAAATAAATGGGTTTTGGCATTGATTTTACTGAAAACCGACGCCAATAAATTGCCACACATACTATTGGCATCAGTTTATAAAAAACTAATGTTATTACGTCGACGTTAAATCCTGTATTTCCAATAGTGGGTGGTAAGATGTTATCAAAGGATCATATATAATTTTATAAATATTAATATGGTTATATTATAAGTTAATAATATTTTTAAAACCACTATACATGAGGTTAAATAACGTTCAACCAAAAGGAATCATGTGGTAAGGGGATTCATATAAATTTTCCTTCATTGAGGCATATTGTAATGTTTTTCACCTAATTTCATTTATATGGTTTATATACTACCCATTTTAAATTTTATATCATGAGTCCTTCACAATTCATGATATTTTAAGTTTCAATTTTAATTAGTTCATCAAAATTTATTTGACTTGAAAATTACAAAGTGGTAAAATTTATTGTATAATCTCACTTTTTTTATGATTGTTAGCTTTATCTTAAAAAATAACTTTCTTCTGATAATTATTTATTGGAAATTAAATTTCTCTTCAATATCCTTATTATTATATAATGGATATTATTACTTCCTAAACCCTGTAGAATTTTTAAATATGGTGTATACTATGAAAGTTATTTGATTAACTGGGGAAATATTGATAAATACATATCCTTTAATAAATATAGATATTTGTTGATAAGTTATATTATTCATGAATTAATGAGATTATTTAGTATATAAGGAATGATTTGGATATGTAGTGATGGTTGGGGCCAAGAATTATATATCCCATGTATACATTGGTAGGTCTCATGAGACAAATTAGTTGGTCAAAATAATTGGGTTTCTATCTATAGTTTTATACTATTTTATCAAAGGTCATGACGGTAGATGTATCATGATGACTAAGATAATGAATTATATTTTTTAAGAATTTCCTTAATTAAGAATTTAGTTATTTTTATCCATGATATTTTCATAATGATATTATCTATATATGCATTTTATTCTCATTATATTTATTAAATGCAATGGGTTTTTAGTTATTTACCTTTCCATATTGATTATGCCTTGTCTAATTATGATAGCTGAGTTATTGATTAAATGTAATGCGAGTTCAGTTTTTTACCATTCCATATTGAATATGATTATTTATAAATGATATATTTCACTATAATTAACGCTTACTAAGAATTTGATCTCACTCTTATTTTTCCCCATTCCCTGGGATATGAAGAAGAATTCTTGGAATGAGTTTTCAAGCATGCTGTTCATTTGATTTTGTTATGTATTATGTTTTATTTTCAAATCCCAATGTAAAATGGGTATAATGTATGTATATGGTTCTTAAAAACTACTAAACCTGTCACGACCCGTCCTCGGGGCCCGTGCCGTGACTACCCCAAGCCCGCCTTACATAGGCCAGGGGATGGAGACTAGCAACAAAGGCGTAAATCCCGATAAATGGGAAGGAATTTCCTTTATATAATTAAAGAAACACAACAGAGTATGCAAGATGTAGTAAACACTAAGTAAACTGAGTAAAAAAGTAAGTGCTAAAAAGTAAATGGGCCAGAATACAAACCCAACTGAAAGTACAATACAACTGAAAAGAAAGTACAACAGCAGTACAGTAAATCAGCAACCACTGAGTCATCCTCCGACTATCCCACCTGAAGGGTGGGTACAAATGGTCTCCTCAGATCCTTGGGTCCGGCCGTCCACTCCGTGTACATCCCTCCTGATAGTCCACCTCTGGATACCGTTCCACTCCACAAGCCTCAACCACGCTCAACATTGTCCGTCGTCTGCATCCAACACAACGTAGTGCGGGCATAGACCATACAGGGGTGAGTATATGATACTCAGTAGGGACCCCGAGACCCCCGAAGGCCTCCTAGAATCCACAAGGGATAAAAAACAAAGTAAAGATACAATCACAAAGTATCAACCAACTCTACTTAGGTATATTCCCATACATATACCTAAGTCATCAATTCCAGTTCGGCTCCAACTCACCAACCCAAGTACAACCTAGTTCACACAAGAAAGCACAACCCAATACACACAGGAAAGAAAGTCAATCATATCGATGATAATGATTGGAATTCAAGACTCATCTCACACAGTTATACTACTCACGAAGAGGGGTGGAGATGATAGATGTAGCCTCTGAATCATCTCCTCTACTAAACCCACGTAGGATCCAAGTACAAGAGTCATCGCTGCCGAACCCACATAGGATCCAAGTACAATAAACATCACTGTCGAACCCACGTAGGATCCAAGTACAGTCTTCATCACTGAAGAACCCACAGAGGGTCCAAGTACAGTCGTCCTCGCAGACGAACCCACGTAGGATCCAAGTACATTCATTGTCGTCGTCACAGTCACAACCAGCTCTAGGGTTTCCGCAAACAGCACGCTCGATTCCGGGAGGGTCCGATCCACGAGCCAAGGTGTTCAATACATCAACTGTCACGAATCCCAATGTTGATGTATCAAAAAGTTCTTTCTCCTCAATAGGAACTCAACGTGACAGACGGCGCGTCAATCGAACACCCGATCTGAGAGATAATGGCTTTTCCGTTCCAAGGGACCGGTTGGTTTTTAAGCTAAAACCAACCCGGCCGTACTCCAGCTGCATCCAAACCTCAAGTGGAGTAATCCAAAAGAACCGTCTCACTAAGATGAATTCAACGTAATTGACGGACGTCATTCAGACGTTCGGTCGTTAAGTTATAAGCGTTTCCGCTCCAAGGGCCCGGTTGGTTTCGAGTTTGAACCAACCCAGCCATACACAAACTTTGCCGAAACCTCGAGTGTAATATACATAAACAACTGTTTTGATCCAAGGATCCCAACGCAACTGATGGTGTGTCGATCTAAGGTCCATAGCCCAAGATATAGGCGTTTGAACGAACCTTTCTGAAAATAGGGGGTTTGGGCCCGGTCTAACCCGGCCCAATACCCCCTGGGTTGGCCCAAACCGGGTGGACCCAACCTAGGTCCAGGTCCGGCCCGGCTGGGCGCGGGCCGGCCTGGATGGGCGCGGCCTGCGGCCCGGCTCGGAATCCGGCCGCGGCTCGGCTCGCGGCCGAGCGGGCTGCGAAGGGGGTGCGACCCCCTTTGTTTCGGAAATGGAGCCCCCCTAGTGGGGTCATCCCTAGGCAGGTCCGGGGGGTTACTCCCCCCCTAGTTTCTTCGGAAATGGCAAACCATAATGGTAGGTCGGTTGAGCCGCCACAGGACCAGCGGGGGTCCCGCTTCCTGGAACACCGACGGCCGGCCGAGCCTGGCCACCCCTACTAAAGACCACTGTGACCTTAGGTCACAACTCCTATCCAACAGACGTGGTGCGATGATGCCGCGCCCCTCCGTCGCGGCCTGCTCCTGGCTGCGACCTCCTTCAGCCTCACCGGTGCGGCGCGATGGCACTGCGCACCACCGCCGCGGCCCGCTCCAGTCGCGGTCCTCTTCGTTCCCGTGCGGTACAACGACATTGCGCCTCCTTCGCCACAAAGATCAACGAGGATCAACAAAAAAAGGGGAGGAGGATCGTCCATGTTTGTGCGGTCCGATCTCTTCCCGTTATGATGATAACAAGCAGCCAAATTAATCAACGAAGAATGTTTAATTAAACTTTAACGGAGATAGCCCCTACCTCGATAAACAATGTCGTTTGCCGGCGACGCGGAAGATGGTGTCGCGGGGTGAGGTTTCGAGGACGGTGTTGGCGGGCATCCAAGGAGAGAATGATGTCTCACACTAGCTGCAGAGAGAAGAAGGAATGCCATGTCGTCTCTCCTTGTGGTGATGGCGTTCTTCGTCGAAGGGTGTCGTTCTTCGCAGAAGGATGAAGTTCTTCCGACAAATCTAAAGCTCTCTCCCCAATTCTTAACACAACAAGCTAACTCCAAAATAAAATAAGTCTCATCTTATTTTATTAATTCAATCCATGCATTCAAATTTCCAAAATTCAAACACAAAACTCAATTAATTATTGAGGTTCAATTAATTGAATTAATGTGAGTTGGCATTATTAAAGAGGGAGAGAGGGGAGTTACTCAAAATAAAGGGGGGGAGTTAGGGAGTTTGGGAATGTGAAGAGTTGGGGCTCGTGTGGGCCCCACCTCACCTTTATCCTCTCAAGGGTAGTTAGTAACTAGTGGGTCCCAACCCAACTCCCACACCTAGTATATAACCACTTAGAATAAAGAATAAAAATTGTTCTACAATTTTTATTCAATTCTTATTTAAACCACAAAATTAAAATCCTTATCCCATGCAAAGGAATCTATAGAAAAAGTCCTCTTAAGCAATTACTGACATTGTGGTTCCATCGGTGCCCTCAGATTTCAAATCTTAGGACCGGTTCAAAAGATAGAAAAACTCGCTCGTTCGTTCACTGAACGTACCCAAGCTAAACTTCAGAAAATGATTTCGGGCACACCGGGCCTTGAAATCAGGTGCCGTCAGAAATTTCGTACTTGAAAAATTCAAAAGAATTTAAGAAAAAAAATTCCTTGAAATTTACGGGTCTTTACATTACTCCCACATCAGGTATTTACATCCCCATAAAGTTACATCATAAACTAGGGAAACAAATGAGGATATTTCACACGCATCTGAGCCTCCCGCTCCCATGTACTCTCCTGAAGGTTCCCATGCTGCCACCTGACGTGCAATAGAGGAATAGAACATCCACGTAGGACCCACTCCTATCGATCCTAGATCTCCACCGGAAGCTCCACAAATGTCACCCCATCATCGATGTCCAGCTCCCCGTGATCAATGATATGCTTCGGGTCGTGCACGTATATCCTCAGCTGAGATATGTGGAAGACGTCGTGCACCCTGTGCAACTAATGTGGAAGAGTCAGGCGATAAGCCACCTCGCCTATCTTGCTGAGAACCTGGAATGGTTTGATGAAGCGCGGAGATAACTTTTCGCTCCGACCAAATCTATGTAGTCCATGTCGAGGTGAGACCCGTAAGAAAGCGTGGTCACCATCCTCGAACTCTAGTAGTCTCTGCCTCCTATCAACATAGGACTTCTGTCAGCTATGAGCAGTCCTCATCCACTCCTGGATGATTTGTACCTTCTCTGTCGTGGCCTGGACCATCTCTGGTTCTACGAGTGCTGACTCCCCAGGGTATGTCCAGCACATAGGTGATCTGTAAGGTCGGTCATACAATGCCTCGTATGATGTCATCCCGATGGTGGAGTGGTAGCTGTTGTTGTACGAAAACTCCACCAAGGGTAGGTGATCCTCCCAATTGCGACCAAAGTCAAGGACACATGCACAGAGCATGTCCTCAAGAGTATGAATGGTCCTCTCTGTCTGGCCATCTATCTGAGGGTGAAAGGAGGTGCTCAGGCATAGCTGCATCCCAAATGCCTCTTGTAACCCCTTATAAAGCTGGGAAGTAAAGTGAGCATCTCGATCGGAGATGATAGACGATGGATTACCATGAAGCCGTACGATCTCCTGAACGTAGAGGCGTACCAAGATCTCCACTGAGCCCTATTCTCTGATGGGTAAGAAGTGGGCCAACATGGTGAGTCGGTCTACAATCACCCAGATAGATTCATGTCCTCTGGAAGTACGTGGAAGACCTGTCACGAAATCCATAGATATCTTGTCCCACTTCCACTCCGGGACCTCTAAGGGTTGTACCTGCTGGTACCTGGTGCTCCGCCGTCACCTACTGGCAGGTGAGGCATCATGAAACAAACTCTGACACAACCTTTTCATACCTAGCCACCAGTGCTTTCATCTGAGGTCCTGGTACATCTTCACTACTCCAGGATGTACCGCTAGAGGGGAAGTGTGAAACTCCCTTAGCACCTCCTCCCGTAATGCAGCTGGTACCATGGTACGTCCCCTGAAAATGATAACGTGCTCTCCTCCTATAGAAAATCCATATGGTGCCTGTCCTGAGGATATCTGTGCACGTCGCGTCTCACAGTCAATGTCCCCAAATTGTGCCTCCCTAACCCACTGAAGTAGTGGAGGATTGAATGTGAGTGAATATAGAAAGGCTTCTCCATCTCTATCCACAAAGGATATCTGCAAAGTGGCTAACTGCTCTGTCGCCTCTCCAAGAAGCTGAATGCCCGACCTCCTACTGAGAGCATCAGCTACTACGTTCCCCTTCCCTGGAGTATAGACTATCTCAAAGTCATGGTCCTGGAGGAACTCGAGCCATCACCCCTGTCTCAGGTTCAGGTCCTTCTGCAAGAAGATGTACCTGAGACTTTGGTGGTTAGAGTAGACTGTAAAGCGCTCGCCCATCAGATAGTGCTGCCAAATTGTCAAGGTGAAGACCACTACTACTAACTCCAGGTCATGGTTAGTATAGTTCTTCTCATGCTACCTCAACTGTCGTGATCCATAGGTGATCACTGCCTACTCCTGCATCAGGACACACCCGAGTCCGGTCCCTAATGCATCGTAGTAAACTACATACCCTACTCCCTCCTTCGGTAGCCTCAAGATGGGTGCACTGGTCAATCTCTGTCTCAACTCTTGGAAGCTCTGCTAACATCTATATGACCACATGAAGGGTTTCCCCTTCTTAGTCAAAGCTGAAAGTGGTGATGCAACTCTGGAGAAGTCTGGAACAAATCTACGATAGTATCCAGCCATACCTAGGAAACTCCACACCTCCGTCATGCTCCTGGGTGGCTCCCAAGCTAGCATTGCCTCGATCTTCACAAGATCCACCTCAACTCCTGCCTCAGAGATGATGTTCCCCAAGAAGTATAACTCTCGAATCCAGAACTGAAACTTCGAGAGCTTACCATAAAGATGGTGCTCTCGAAGTGTGTCTAGTACAACCCGCAAGTGGTAGGCGTGCTCCTCCTCAGTAGTCTAGTAAATCAATATGTCGTCGATGAAGACTACGATAAATCGATCAAGTTAAGGCTGGAAGATCATGTTCATGAGACTCATGAACACTGCTGGAGCATTGGTTATGCCAAAAGGCATAACCAAGAACTCATAGTGGTCATACCAACACCTGAAGGCCGTCTTCTACACATCCTCATCTCAAACTCTGAGCTAATGATAACCTGACCTGAGGTCTATCTTCGAGAACCATCATGCTCCCTTCAGTTGATCGAATAGGTCGTCAATACTCAGAAGTGGATACTTGTTCTTCACAGTCACCTGATTCAGGCGACGGTAGTCAACACACAGTCGCAAGCTCCCATCCTCCTTCTTGGCGAACAAAATCAGGGAAGCCCAGGGTGAAACACTGGGTCGAATGAATCCCTTGCCCCTATAAGTCCTCCAGCTGTACCCGTAGCTCTCGAAGCTCAGTGGGAGCCATCTGATATGCTGGAGTAGATATCGGGGATGTCCTAGGGTACAAGTCAATATAGAAGTCTACCTCTCTATGAGGAGGTAGTCCTCGAACGTCGTTAGGAAAAACGTACGAATATTGAACCACCACAACAGGAAAACTCGGACTCCACGCATCAACTGCTCCTTAGATGAGACTATCCAACTAATGGGTGATCGGCTGTCCTCTCCTCTGTGTGAGTCCATCCTGTGCTGCAAAGGCTCCCTTCTCACTAGTGAAGGTGAACCTACTCCCATCGGTGCGGACACACCACACCTTGCGCCTAATACATTCGATCTGAGCATGGACCGTAGATAACCAATCCATGCCCAAGATGACGTCTTAAGGCCTCGACGCCGCTACAAGAAGATCCCAGCCGAAGCTCTCACCTCCTAGAGTAAGCTCACACTGTCGACACCAGTGTGTAATCATCGAGTATTCTCCCGTAGGAGTCTCTAGCCGTAAGGATCGAGCCAATGGCTCCGTAGAAATCTCCGAGCTCTGAACAAGGGCAGCGACAATGAAAAAATGACTCGCTCCTGTGTCTATAAGAACTGCAGAAAGGGTAGAGTAGACACAGATAGTACCTCGAATCATCTTAGGTGTGCCGTGGTCGTAGGCCTCCACTGCCTGAAGCTGAGCCTGTCTCTGCCCTCCAGCTCCCTGTGGTCAGGGTGGACCTTCTGGTGGTGGTGGTGGTGGAGCCTCGAAGCGTCGTCCACCACCTGCTGCTCGGTCAACTCCTCTACCTCGTCCGCCTGATCCCTGCGGACTGCCATGGTCGAACCTCTGCCTCTGCTTGGGTGGTCCATCAACCGTCTGTTGCTCCTCTGCCTGGTGGGTCGGGTAGTCACGATCCATGTGGCCCTGCCCGCCGCATGCATAACACTGTATGCCTCTCGTATGACTGGCTCTACTGCGTGTTCCCCGCACCTCCGAACCAGTATCTTGAGGTCGCCCACCTGATGGTCTGGTCCTCTTGGACCTCTGCGACATCTGTCTACTACCGAATGTAGAAGATACCGCTACGTGCCGCCCTGCGGTAGGTCTTGCTGCTGGTGTAGGCTCAGCAAGAAAGCTCTCCACAAGAAGGGTTCACTCCAGTACTCCTTCATGCGTCGGAATGCTGAGGGAGATCATCGAAGCCCTGATCTCATGCCTCATTCCCTACTCAAAGGTCTGGGCCCTAACGAATGGGTCCCTTACCATGTCTGTGGAGTAGCGCGAGAGGTCGGTAAACCTCACCGAGTACTGGGCTACTGTCATGCTGCCCTGCCGCATCTGTAGTAACTCCTGAATTCACACCGCATGGAGGGTGGCTGGAATAAACTCTGAGCAAAAGAGGCTCTCAAAGTCTGTCCAAAGCAGAGATTCCTCATCGTGCACCTGGAGCATCAGGCTCCACCATCTACCTGCTGCTGCATGTAGAAGACTCGCCGCAAGAATCACCATGAGTTCTTATGGTTTCCCTACTAATCTGAATACTCGAACAATAGCCTCCATCCAATCCTTGGCTACCTTAGTGTCTGTCTCTCTGCGGAACTTGGGTGGCCTCTAACACTGAAACTCGTGCAGTGCACTCAGGCGACGTGCACTCTCTACTGCTGGGGCTGGTGGTATCGGTGGCTTGGCGGGTAGAGGTATCGCCGGTGCCTCCGCTGTAATGGAGCCCTGTACTAAGGCCTTGTCGCTCGGTGGGCTGGCATCTCTCAAAAAGCTCGGAACCCTAGATGGATGCCATCATGGGGCCATCCTAAAAAGAAACAGGTGCGCCATGGTTAATAAAGTATACCTGGTGAGCTGACACAAAGTAATCACAAATAAAACTTTTGAAACACACATGCAATCAATGTTTTCATGCACTGAGTTAGAAATCAGAAGTCAGGGTCCTGGTGTGTGGATACGTTAGCCGCCGCACCAACACTAGACTCCATGGACTGATAACCACACTCAATACTCTAAACATTATTACTTCACATAGAAGAAATTATCAGAGTCCCGAGTTCTGCAGTAGAAAAGACTCCTCTGATACCAATTTGTCATGACCCATCCTCGGGACCTATTCCATGACTACCCCAAGCCCGCCATCCATAGGCCAGGGGCTGGTGACTAGCACCAAAGGCGTAAATCCCGATAAATGGGAAGGCATTTCCTTTATATAAGTAAAGAAACACAACAGAGTACACAAGCTGTAGTAAACACCAAGTAAACTGAGTACAAAAGTAAGTGCTGAAAAGTAAATGGTCCATAATACAAACCCAACTGAAAGTAAAATACAACTGAAAAGAATGTACAACAGTAGTAAAGTAAATCAGCAACCACCGAGTCATCCTCCTGTTATCCCACCTGAAGGGTGGGTACAGATGGTCTCCTCAGCTCCTCGGGTTCGGTCGTCCGCTCCGTGTACGTCCCGCTTGATATTCCACCTCTGGATACTGTTCTGCTCCGCAAGCCTCAACCACGCTCAGCATTGTCCGTCGTCTGCTTCCAACACAATGTAGTGTGGGCATAGCTCATGCAGGGGTGAGTATACGATACTCAGTAGGGACCCCGAGACCCCCGAAGGCCTCCCAGAATCCACAAGGGATAAACCAAAAAGGAAAGATACAATCACAAAGTATCAACCAACTCTAATTAGGTATATGCCCATACATATCGCTAAGTCATCGATTCAAGTTCGTCTCCAACTCATGATCCCAAGTACAACCCAGTCCACACAGGAAAGCACAACTCAATCCACACAAGAAAGAAAGTCAATCATATCGATGATAATGATTGGAAGTCAAGACTCAGCTCAAATAGGTATACTACTCACGAAGAGGGGTGGAGATGATAGATGTATCCTCTGAATCATCTCCTCTGCTGAACCCACATAGGATCCAAGTAAAGAAGTCATCGCTGTCGAACCCACGTAGGATCCAAGTACAGTAATCATCGCTGTCGAACCCACGTAGTTCCTTTAGGACTTGATTTTTTGTATCTATTCTAATACAATAAATTATGACACTGAATCTAGGTTACTGGAGTTGGGGTCCTTACAAACATACCCAACTCTCATTTATTCCATCGTTACTGATGACCAAACTCAATTTTCAAAATAAATGCCTCTTATTTTCAACTTTAAAATAATCTCTCCTCCACCCACATCAAACTACTTATATCATTCAATTTTATATTGAATCAATTTTCATATTACCTCTTCTAAATTACCATCCCATGTTTGGAATCCTTTGATTATAGTAAGGGAAATTTCTATCAATTTGAAGGAAGAAGTTTCCAGAAAGAGGGATTCCTTCAAAGTATATAACAAGTTGTTCTTTATATTTTTCAATTACCTTATCAAATATACTCTTTATAAATCCCATTCCCCACTCTAATTATGTTAAATTAACATCATTAATGTTCTTTAAAAATTATATTACAATAGTATAAACTCTTAATCTTACTCATTCATTCCTTATAACACATTTTTATTTTTCTTAGTTTTACCAACTATATGAATGAATCGATAAAAAATAAAATATGAATATAAATTTTCTAATAATGATTAATTTTAATTCTGTTTTAAATTCTATAATGACAAAATTTATAATTAATTTCATTACTAAAATCTATTATTCTTATTGGTTCATTATTCTCACAAAAGATAAATTTTAACTTTTCTTTATAAACCATAACAATAAGTTCATGAATTGAACATGGGACTCAATAAATATATTAAAAAAATATATATAATCCTTGTAAAAAATTTATAAGTGATGAATATATAATCAAGGATCATGGAATGAAACCTTTTCACCGAAGAAAGTGTAGAACAAATAGAAAAATGAATAACCTCATATTAATTATAACAATTTTCAATAAGTGGGTAATAAAAAAAATATAAATGATTTTTTTGTAATATATTTAGGAATATGGTTATGATATAGATTAATAATAAACCTAAATTTTTTATAAAGGGTTTTAGAGAATGTTCGACCAAGCAGGAATCTAAGGTATGGTGTTTTCATCTCAATTTCCATTTTTAAGGCATGTATCATATTATGCACCTATTATCATTTATATGATGTATATTTTACCTATTAGAAATATTTTATCATTATTGTATTTTTATTCATGGGATAAAAATTTCCATTTCATGAACCCTCCTTAATTTTCAATTTCTTTATTCATTACCAAAGTCATAATGTTTTTTTACTCAATCCCCTTTCAGTGAGTCATGCACCTTCTTTTATGACTATTTTATTCTATGTTTTATATATCCTTCTATTTCTCTATCCTATGTTTTATTTATATTTATTTATTTTTAGAATATATTTTCTTACAAAATAACTCTTTTTTTGATTTTTATATCTTAAAGAGGTGTCAAGATAAATCAAAAACAACCATTTAAAATTTTGAGTATTTTTCTTCCATAACCACATTCTTTCTCAATAAAAATAGTCACTTATATTAAACTCTAAGTATTTATATTCTAATATAACATTCATAATTCTATTTATCACCTTTTAAAAAGAAAATTATTATAATTCACATATCTTTATAGGTATCTTTAAATGGTTAAAATGATTAAAAGGTGTATGTCTTTCTACTTCCACATATTTTGTATCTTCTAGTACAAATTTAATCTACTTTAATTATGTGTATTTTTCATGGTTAAATTATTGTGATATGTATTGAAAAATAAATTTTTAAATGTATTTTTCACCTTTTGAATGAAATTTTAAATGTGAATTTTGAAACACAATGTGTTATAATTACTTTATTCAGTTAATATTATTTTGGGTTAATCTAAATTTAATGAACTTTTGGGTTTGAATTTAAAATTTTCTGGAAAATATTCCTCTATGAATGATTTCCACATTATTGATTCACAGTTTGGAAAATTGTGTAGATGAACCTTCCATAAGTGTTCCTTTTATGCACTACTTAACATGCATAGGTTAGGCCAAACTATGTGGGTGCCCTTATATAAAGCTCCCATAGCTCCCTTTTGAATGTGTAGAACTAAGGTTCATGGGTAACACATGATTAATACAAGTCCTATAATAAATTTTTTTGTCTTACCTATCCATGTGAGTATACACAAAGGTTATAGAAAATAAAATTATCCTAGTTTTTTCATAGTTATTAGATATCATACAAGGAAACCACACACTGTTTTATAGCCTTTAAAGTGTCATCTAAATGGTAAATGAATGGTTTGGAAAACCATTTTTCCAAACCATGTGATCTAACCATATTTGATTAATGTTGAAATTATATAAAATCACTTTTTGTTTCTTATCCCCTTTCTCCCCTCCTTGCCTCCCACTTATTCAGAAGACCTCCATTAAAGCTATAGGAGTATTTCTTTATCCTCGTCTTCAATTAATGTCCCCTCCATAAATATAAAGTGATTTCCCAAGGTAATTCCTCCTCTTCCTCTATTTTATTATTCTCCCATATTCCCTCTTCCATTACCCCTTCAATTTTTCTCTTCTATTGTAACCTTAATCACTCTGTTGGTGAAATTATGGGTTTAGGTTTGTCTAATATTTGTGTTTTCATCATTTAGGGATCATAAAGGAAAATTCTTAGCTCATTTGGGTATTCACCATGGAAGGAAATGTGTTGTGACATCATTCTAACTACATTGAAGAAGGTGTTTCTTTGCTATTGCTTTTTTTTCAATTAATGAAGTGCTTAAGTTTTCTAAATTCATTTTAAATGAAAGTATGAATATATATGGTATCCATGATATATATAATTTTTTTAGTGATTTACATTATTGGTATCAAATAATTTATATAGATTTCTATTTAATCCTCTTGAGCTAGGATTTTAATCATTTCAAGTGTTTGATTAAACACCCATATGGCTTTTCAAAATAATTTTCATGAAAAATATAGGGATTGGGCCCTATTTTGGATTTCAAAGATAATAATCTGTGTTTTTATATAATTTTTTAGAATGTTAAAGGTGTCTCTAAAATGTGTAATTTTGAATTATGTCAAAGATACATATCGTTCCAGGTCGAGCATTTATGAATGATCATTTGGAACTTTATAATAAATAATTTTGTTTATATGAGACCCTCATTAGTGTCCCATTGTGTTTGATCACTCGTTAAGGGTTATTTATTATGAGAAGAATGTATGATGTGAATGGGGTTATTTCATGAGAGGGTGTTGGAGGTGAAGGAGATTTATATGACTATTTTAATAATGAGTGTGATTCTCTTGATATATTGTCTACTTAACTATGTTTTTTATTAATCATTGGAACCCAAGTTTCTAGGTGAGAAGTCTTGATTCATGCTACCCTAGTCAGTACACATACTACTAGGCCCCCCTCTAGCATGATATAGGGATAGGTTGGAAGTGAAATTTTTATAATATTAGTTTTTTATAGTTAGAGGTATTGTTTTATGTTTGGAACTCACCGTAGTATGATTTTTGGTCTTTATGGTTCTAGTGATATTAGGATCATCACACAGTAATAACTAAGGTGTCTCCTAGTACACTTATACTTTGATCAATGGATAATTTAGGGTATTATGTCTTTATATGAATTCATTTAAAATCATTCGTTTAATGTATTTATTATTATTTTATTGTTTATTTTATTGGTTTATTTTATTGGTATTCCTTATAAATATTTGTGACAAATTTATTTTTACAATGTTATCCTCCTCCTACAATGGCCCGAAGGCCTTCAATTTTTTATTATATGATAAAGCCCCCTTTTAGGGATGAAGGGGGTGGAAAACCAAAGACATCATGGACATATGACAATACACTCAAAGAAAAAAAAGAATAAAACCTAAAAAAACATCATTGAACTGCTCATCCCCAGCATTTGAACATGAAGAAGCTCTCCACCATTGCAAGGCTAATTGAAAAGAAAGTGTCATGTGTCTAGAACAGGCCCGATCCGATGGCTGACGCCATACCCTCTCAAACAACCAAATCCAAAAAAGATTTGCAAAGATGAAGCACCGACTCTGAAACCTCCTCGGAAGTCTGTTCATGAAGTCATCTAGATCACAAACTTCCCTCCTTTGAACAAAAACCAATTCAAGAGAGAATACCACCATGCTGCAAGGGACCATTCCACCAAATCAACGCATTCAACTCCGATCGATCACTAGATAAACCCACAAATCACCAAACTCGTGCCATAAGTAGCTTAACACAACCGTTAACTAACCAAAAGGACCTGAAAAAACCACACAGAAACACCGAAACAAAACCCTCCCCCTTTTAGACAATCCAGATCCGTCTTCAAGCCACCAAAAGCTTGATGAAGGAAAAACCGGAAGCAAAGTCACAGCCGAGCAGCAATTGTCCAAGTAGGTCAGAGCAATAACCACGGCTAGCCGAGCAGAAGATGGAAACTCGCTGACCCACGTCGAAGAACAACAACGTTAACTCGCGCCAAAGCTCCGCCACACCACTCCTTTTCCAAGACACATAGAGAAGAAGCTGAAGCTGCCAAACAACAACAAACCAAGCAGGATGGGCTACATCGAGCTGAGTGGAAACTGATGTGTCGTTGAGCCCCATCGAAGGAAAGACACTGCCGAACCTCGCCATAGCCCTGCCGCGCCACGCCGAAGCCAAGTCACACTGAGCCAGAGCCAACTAGAAGATGCTGAATTGAGACCTAAACTGCCCAAAGGGAGAAGGAGGAAGGAAACCTAAAGAAACCCTAGCCTCCACCGCAAGATGGAGAGATGCTTCTCAGAGGCTTTTCGTATCCTATTTTTACATTGTTATTAATTATGGAGTAGTTTTTGAAAGTGGTTTTAAATGGGATCCTTTCTTAAAAGAATTTTATTTTTTCAAAAGGCTTAAAATGGGTTATTTTTTTATTTTTATTATTTTAAATCAAACTTTAAAATTATTGGTTTTAAAATCATTTTAATTACTAAATTGGAATTTAATTATAATTTTATATAAAAGGGCAAGTACATGTGATTTCGTTTCTTTGGTGTTTTGAAAATAAAATCCTTATATTTATTTTGTAGTTCAAACTAGAATTTATGATTTTTTTATGTAATAAATTGCATACACACCTTAGTTAAATCCTACTAGGACTGTTATCTCACACCCTTCAAACACATTCATCCGTGTGTGTATGAAAATCTTTTGTTATATACAGGTTCCACGTTATGTTATCACTTCTTTTGAGATGAAGTGTGAGTTGGGATGTAAAGGAAAACATGGGTTGCATGGAGGCATTTTTGTAAATTCTTAGACCCTAGTATCCTAAAGCCAGTGCGTTACTTTATTATATTAGCATAGATACAATATTCAAATCCCAAAGGACCGATCAATTTAGTAGTCTTAAAGAACAAGATATATACATGGTGTAACGACCCCAAGTTTTATCAATGGAATTACCTTCTTATAATTAATTATTATAGTATCATCACATTAGGAATCACAATTACATATCATGATACTAAATACAATGTGATCATTAAACATAATTTTTCCACTTCTATGTTTTGAATTTTGAAAATTTGACATACACGGTTGTGTTCAGGGTGATTTTTGGAGTCTAATAGAACAATAATAATTTTTGGTGAATATTAATGTTACCCTTATGAACCTATGATAGCATATATATAGTATTTAAGTGAAAGTATGATGTACCTATGTTTTGGAATATGTAAATAAATGTTTTAAAAACTGTATTTTTAAGTAAATTATGATTTTAATAAAAAATTAAATTAATCATATTTAGATAATTATTTTTTAAGAACAAAATTTATTTTGAGATTCTATAGGTTGAAAATGGTTAGGGTTAATTATTGGTATTTTTCTAAAATACTTGAATTTTTTATGAATAGTAAAATGCGATAATTTATGATAAATACTAAATACTAGAATTATGATGTCACAATCTGATGTATAGATTATTTAAGGCCATTATCTCCACCTAATATGCACCTATTACTATTATTGGTCATGGAATCATCACTATTACTTGTGTTGTGGATAAATAATAAATTAATGAATATAATATTGACAAAAAACCCCTCTCCCCTACACTATAAATACCACCCCTTACACCCTCACTTTATCAAACCTCTCAAGCTTCAAAAATTGTCTAAACTCTAACCAAACATATTCCCTAGCCCCTCACCTCAAGTCCAAAATCTTTTGGTCTCATCAAACAACCAATCCAAGGTTCCATAAGGAGGATTCAAGAGGTAATTTCCCCCCTCTCTTTTTCTTTATTTTTCTTTCAACTTCAAGTTCTTTTCTTAATCTCTCCCCACCTATCCTCATACACATGGTATGGTAACTCCAGTTTCTTAAATATAATATAATGTTATTATAATAATTGGATAATATTTCATCAAACCCCCTTCTACTCTTCTTTTTATTTTAGAAACGAAGACATTGTTTGTGAGGTGTTAATTTATCACCTTCAAGAACGACATGTTTTTTTTCCATTACTGGCTTCATATCTGGTCATGAAACCATTTTTATGGTTGAATAATATTATGTTATATAGGATATAAATGTTTTTCACTTGATTTTATGTCAAACAAAATGTTTTCCAAAATAACTCTTATTTCAAGAACACACCTTTTATTCTCACTCAAGGTTGATGGTTCTTGTATCAAGTAAATTATTCCATATTCATTTTGGGAACCCAAAGTTTATGAATGTGTTATTATGAGTTAAAACCCATAATTTCCATGTTTATTTATGTTCATGATTGATATATGTTCTATGTGGCATGCATGATAATGAAATTGTTATGATGTGACGGGTGCGCCCAAAATTATATACCGCAGTATAAATGTTTGAATGTGATGAGTATTCATGGAATTATACAGCACTCCAATACATTGGGTAAAGTGATGAATCTCATGATTTAAATGGAAATGATGCGTGAATATGATGCTATAATTTTTCCTTACTATGTTTTGTAGTTAACCACTAAGACATGATGTTTCATTGTTTATGCATTATCATAATCTAAGTCTTCTATTAATGTTTCCTCTCATGATTATGATCATATTACTATGTAATGATGATAATGATTATGCTCATCCATGATGTGTTTTTTAATGTTATTATTTATCCACTTATCGGGATTTTATCTCACCCTTTTTTTATGTATATCCTCAGGTAACTACATATACTAAGGATAGGTCAAGATCCAATAAGAAGATAGAGAAGAAGGAATTAAATAAATATTTATGCTTGATGTTTTAAATGTTATGTTTGGTACTAGTTTGAACAAGAACTCTGGATCCTCATGGTGTAATACTGTTATGTTTTTATATTTATAATGATGTAATAGTAATATAAGAAAAGTCATGATTTATATAGTTGGTATCAGAGGCAAGGTTTAGTTAATTTGGTAATTAGGATTAGTGAACCTTAGAGAAAAATTCTATTTTGAGACTATGTAAAAATATTCACACAAGAAGATTTACATCGGTATCCCATAAGATATGATTTTAGTGTAAATTTCATAAATAAATAAGTTATTCCTAACTCATTGACTAAGGTTTTGTTCTAACCTTTTCTATTTTAGAAAATGGTGGGAACCAGGAGAAACCAGGCCAACAACCAATGCGAGGGCCAATGAAACGATTGCCTAAATGACATCCCCAATGCTTTAGGAGGTGGAGTTAAAAACTTCATAGATATTATTACCCAAATATATCAGGTTATGAACAATATACATAATAATGGGGACCATCCTCTTTCACCAAATAGGGAGAAACTAGATTTCGAGTGTTTTATGCAGAAACAACCACCTACGTTTAGTGGGTCTTCGGATCCACTAGTTACGAAATAGTGGATCAACTCCATAGAGAAAATATTTTCTGTTCTTCACTATTTTGATATGGAGAAGGTGACACTATCCATTTATCATTTATATGGAGAGTCTGATCAATGGTGGTATTATATTAAAAAGACCAAACAAAGTGATGAAATTGAAGAGATGGAATGTGAAGACATTAAGATCATGTTTCTTAACAAGTATTTCCTATGGAGTCTTCACATGAAGATGGAGAGAGAATTCATAGAGCTCAATAAAAAATAAGGAGAATTTGTCACGACCTGTAAAGATAATTTCACAAAGCTTGAAATGTACGATTCACATTTTGTTATAAAAAATGATAACAAAATTGATAGATTCTGTAGTGGATTAAAACCACACCTTTAAAAGGCTCTTGAAATTCCAGACATTGGAAGTTATGAAAAAGTTGTTTTGTGTTCTCTCAAAGTGGATATGGAGTTTTTAGAATAGTCCCATGGCTATGTTGATAAGAAATTAAATATGGAGTTTCAAGATAAAGGTTCTAATGATAAAGGTGGGAATAAAACTCAATGACCCACATGCCAAAAATGTGGGAAGTTACATCATGGGAACTACCTCAATGGGATAGGTAAATGCTTCAAGTGTGGGAAAGAAGGCCACCATGCTCAAGAGTGTAGAAAGAACATGAGAATGAATGAGAATGTGGTGTATGAAAGGAGATAACCACCCATGGTCTAATTCTACAATTATAGGTAGAAAGGGAACTATTAAATCCAGTTCACTAAACCTCATGTTCTTGGGGGTAATCAGCATCGGCAACCACCAATGCCAAAGGAAAAAAGGGAAGACTTATGCCCCCACTACTTTGGAAGTGGATCAAGATAATGAATTCATACAAGGTACATTTTATATTCAATCATGAATGGAAAATTTTTTATTTGATTCTAGTTCTACGCATTCCTTTATATCTTGAAAGTTTGTTAGAACTATAGAATCGAAGCCCTGAAACATTGAAGTAAAGATATTTGTGAAAACACTAAGAGTTGAAATCATTACAACCCAAGTGTTTGAGTCTTCTCTTATTGTAATATGTGGGAATATTCTTCTTGTGAATCTCATAACACTTCCCTTGGTGGAATTTTATTCTATGATGGGAATAGATTGTCTCTTGTTCTATAGAGAAAATATCAACTATCGAGAAAAGGAAATACCTTTTCATATTTTGAACCATACCTGATCCTCTATAAATGAAAGGAAGATCATGAATCTCCTTTAAAAAATCCTTCAACGGTGTGGTCATTGATACCCTATGAAGAATCATACCTCTCCCAAATGGTTGAGTTAAAGGTAAGTTCCAACCTTTCTGAAATAACCATCATGCAGGACAATGATGATGTATTTTCTAAAGAGAACCTAGACTTCCCCCAGATCATGATCTAGAGTTATCAATAGAACTCATACCTGAAGCTACTCCTATCTCAAAGTGTCCCTGTAGGATAGCTCATATCAAACTAGAGGAGTTGAAGAAGTAGCTTCAAGAGAATTTGGAAAAAGGGTTCGTACACCCAAGTGCATCACCTTGGGGTGTGAAAGTTCTCTTTGTGAAGAATAATGATGGAAAAATGTGGTTGTGTTTTGATTATAAGGAACTCAACAAGATCACTATAAAGAACAAGTATCCTCTTACATGGAGTGAAGACTTTTTTGATCAGTTAAGAGGAGATTAATACTTCTCAAAGGTGGATCTTCATTCTGGATATCATCAGATAAAGGTGAAGAAGGAAGATATTCAGAAGACTTCCTTCTGTATAAGGTATGGTCACTATGATATTCTAGTGATGCCCTTCATACTTAATAATACCCCTAAAATCTTCATGGATTTGATGAATAGTGTCTTTAGACATTACCCCGACAAATTCGTGGTTGTTTTTATTGATGATATTCTCATATTCTCCAAGATCAAGGAGGAACATGATGAACATCAAATACTTGTGTTGGTGACATTGAGAAAGGAGTGTGACTTTTTGATGAAGCAAGTCACGTTCTTGGGACATGTGATAACAAGTGAGGGAATTTATGTGGACCCTAAAAAAACAAAGACGATTGAGGAATGTCCGAGACCCTCTATTGTCATAGAAATTCATAGTTTTCTTGGATTATCTAGGTACTACTGAAGTTTTGTGAGAAATTTATCAGGATTGTCAAACCAGCTAACTGAGTTAATAAGGAAAAGCGTAAAGTATATCTGGAGAACAGAATTTTAGGGAAGCTTCATAGAGCTAAATAGAAGGCTGATCACTGCACATGTACTAACATTGACAAAAAGTGGATAATGTTTTTTGATATACAATGATGCTTCAAAGAAATGATTGGGTTGTGTACTCATGAAAAAAAGATAATGTGATAACCTACACCTCACGATAGTTGAAGATCTATGAGCAGAAATACCCGATGCATGATCTAGAGCTGGAAGCCATGATTTTTTCACTAAAATATTGGAAGCACTACCTTTATAGTGAGAAGTGTGACATATACACTAACCATAAGAGTATAAAGTATATATTCAGAAAAAAAGGAGCTCAACATGCGTCAAAGGTGATAGTTAGAGATAATTAAGGACTATGATTTCTCTATTCACTGTCATCTTGGAAAGGCGAACAAGGTAGCTGATGCTCTAATAGGAAAATAACCTGCTACTATATCCATGTTATGGAGTGAGAAAGACCATATCTTATTGGATATGCAGAGGATGGATTTTAAAATCATTGGGGTAGGGGATACATCCTACCTTACCCAAATGATTGTGCAACCATCAATCCAAGATATGATTAAGGAGGAATAAAGGGATGATCTAGATTTACAAAAGAAGGTGAATGCAGTAAATGAAGGGAAGATACATGAGTTCCATATCGATGATGATGGTGTGATTCGATTTGGAACATATCTTTGTGTTCCTTCATCACCTAGGATAAAGAAGGTGCTATTGGAAAATACACATAGCTCAACATTCTCTATCCATCCTGGTAGTACCATGATGTACTGAGATCCTCGAGAACACTTTTTGTGGGATAACATGAAGATGGATATTGTGGAATATATCACTAGGATCTTTGTATGTCAACAAGTTATAGAAGAGTGAAAAAAGTCCAAAGTGATGATGCAACCATTGCCTATACCCATGTGGAAATGGGATAATGTCACTATGGACTTTATCATGGGAATCTTGAAGATATTGAAGGGAAATAATGTGATATGGGTTGTGGTTGACTGACTCACCAAGACTTCACATTTTATCACTATTTGAAAAGATCTATCACTTGAAAAACTTTCAAAGATATATGTGAAAGAAGTGGTGAGACTGGATGGTGTTCTACTATTGATTGTATCTAATCGTGACCCAAGGTTCACATCTAAATTCTGGAAGAGTCTTCAACATTATTTGAGTAATTAATTAAATTTTAGCATGACCTATCACCCCCAAACTTATGTCTAATCTTAAAGGACTATTCATATGCTTAAAGATATGATAAGATCCTACTCTTTAGAATTCAATGGTTGATGGGATCATCATCAACCATTGGTTGAGTGATCATACAACAATAACTTCCACTTTATTATTCATATGGATCCATATGAAGCTCTGTATAGAAAGTGATGTAGAACTCCAACCTATTTTGATGAAGTTGGAGAAAAAAAGCTAGTTGGAACTGATCTCATGAAAGAGATGACAGAGAAGGTTTAAGTCATCTAGAATCATATCAAATATGCTCATATTCATAAAAAGAGCTATGCTGACAACCGTCGAAGGGACATGAAGTTCAACGTTGGAGATAAAGTGTTCCTTTGAATATCACCATGGAAGAGAGTCATGTGGTTTGGAAAGAAAGGAAAGCTAAGACCAAGGTACATTAGGCCCTTTTAGATCCTTGATTGCATGGGATCTATGGCCTATCAGCTTTCACTTTCACAGATTATAGCTCACGTTCATGATGTGTTTCACGTATCACTCCTAAGGAAGTATATACCATATCTCTCACATGTACTAAACTCAGAGGTGGTATAGTTAGAAGATGATTTCTCTTATGAGGAGTATCTAGTGAATATTTTATACCGGATAGATAATGTTATAGGCAAAAAAACAACCCACCTTGCTAAAGTGTTTTGGAGGAACCATAATTTTGAAGAAGCAACTTGGGAACTGAGGAGGTGATGAAGGACAAGTACCCTCACCTATTTTTGTAAAACGAAATTTTGAGGGCGAAATTTTATAAGGGGGATGAATGTAACAACCCAAAGTTTTATCAATGGAATTACCTTATAATAATTATTATTTATAGTATAACCACATTAATAAGAATAATGACATATCATGACACTAAAAACTATGTGATCATTAAACATAATTTTTCCACTTATATGTTTTGAATTTCGAAAATCTGATATACACGATTGCGTTCAGGGTGATTTTTGAAGTATAATAGAACAAACATAATTTTTTGTGAATAGTAATTTTACCCTTATGAATAGAGGCATACCCTTATAAATAGTAACCTCACCTATGATAGCATATATATATAATATTTAAGTGAATGTATGATGTACCTATGTTTTGGAATAAGTAAATAAATGTTTTAAAAACTGTAATTTTTAATTAAATTATGATTTTAATTAAAAATTAAATTAATAATATTTAAAAAATTATTTTTAAAAAATTGAATTCATTTTTGGATTCTACACATCGAAAAATGGTAAGGCTGAATTTATGATTTTTTTCTCAAATACATGAATTTATTAGGAATAGTAAAATATGATAATTTACGATAAATGCTAAATGCATGAATTATGATGTCATAAGATGATGTATGGATGATGTAAAGACATTATCTCGAATATACATACACTTATTACTATTATTGGTCATTGAATCATCATTATTACTTGTCTTGTGGAGAAATAATAAATTAATGAATATAATTTTGAGAAAACCCCTCTCCCCTCCACTATAAATACCACCCCTCACACCCTAATTTCTTCACACCTCTCAAGATTCAAGAATTGTCTAAAATATGACCAGAAATATTACCTATCCCCTCCCACACCTCCAAGATCTTCTTGTCTCATAAAAAGACCAATTCAAGGTGCCTTAATGAGGATTCAAGAGGTAATTCCCCCTCTCACTTTTCCTTTAATTTGCTTTCAATTTCAAGTTCTTTACTTAATCTCTCCCCACATATCCTCATCCAAATGGTATGGTAACTCCATTATCTTACATATAATATAATTTTATGATACTAATGGTATAATATTTCATACAACCCCCTTCTCCTCTTCTATTTATTTTACAAAGAAAAAAATTGTTCATGAGGTTTTAATTTATCACCTTCAAGAACGACATGTTTTATTTTTTCCTTTACCACCTTAATATCTGGTCATGAAACCATTTTTATGGTTGAACCAGATTATTTTATATGTATTATATCCTATTTAATGTTCTTTAACTAACTTATGTACATATTACTAAATGATTAAATGAAAAAAGTTCATTGTGATCAAAAAACCGCCCAAATTTACCTAAAACGATCATTATTAAATTTTAACTAATGATTCATACACATGGTATATTACATAATTAATTAAAACATAATTTAAAATACAGGAATATTATTAATAACATTTAATATTAGTTCTATATGTTTATCCATGTTCTACACAAACTTCTATTTATGTGTACAAGTGAACCGTTCATGAAAACTATGAAAAAGAACACTCCCGAACAATAGATTTAAACTCTAGAACTCATCCAAAGGCCCATAAAATAACTTAATGAAACCATAATAAACCATATTCATGTATATAATGCTCTATAATTGTTAATTAATTATTCTAATGTGGTTATATATGACATTAAAGTGATGAAATCATTCAGATACAAGGTAAGAGGAAATTCTCGAATCCAACTTTCTTTCTTCGGGTTCTCCCTCCTTCACTCCATTTTTGATATTGTTACTCATTAAAAATCATTTTTTCATCATTTTATTACCTTTTCTAGGATATAAATTTTTTCCACTGTAGTTTATGTAAAACAAAATGTTTTCCAAAATAACTCTTCTTTCAAGAAAACACCTTTTACTTCTCACTCAAGGTTGATTGTTCTTATATCAAGTATGTTATTCCATATTTATTTTGGGAACCCAAAGTTTATGAATATGTTATTATAAGTTGAAACCTATTCCTTTAAATGGTTATTTATGTTTATGATTGATATATTTTCTTTATTTAATGCATGATAATGAAAATGTTATGATGTGATGGGTGTGTCGGAATTATATAGCACAATATGAATGTTTGATTGTGACAGGTGAAACTAGAATTATACAACACTCTAATACATTGGGTAAACTGATGAATCTCATTATTTAAAGGGAAATGATTCTTGAACATGATTATATCAATTTTTAAAATAATGTGTGATAGTTAACCACTAAGACAAGATGTTTCCCTGTTTATGCATTTCCACATTCCAAGTCTTCTCTTAATATCGCCTCTCATGATTATGATCATATGCCTATATAATGATGATAATTATTATTCTCATCCCATGCTATGTTGTTTCATGTTCTTATTTATCCATTTACTCTTCTTATAGCTCACCCCTTTTGATGTATATCTTAAGGTGACTACATTTACTACGGAGAGGTCAAGATCCAATAATAAGCTAGAGTAGAAGGAATTAAATAAATACTTGTGCTTGATGTTGTAAATGTTATGTTTGATCCTAGTTTTCCTAAGACAATAAACCTCTTGATCCTCATGTTGTAATACTATTATGTTGTTTATCTTTATAATGATGTAATATTAATGTAAGAAATGGCAGGGTCACTTTACATGGTACCCTTATTACATTGGTAATCAAATATAAAACATAACAAAGGAAATTAATTTCATCCTTGAACTCATTAAAACATTTCATCTTCATATCCTGGGAGAAAGAGAATAAAAAAATGAGTGATCTAAAATGCTCATTAAGGGTTAAATACAATATGAGATTTCATGATTCAATAATAAATAAAACATAATCAATATGGAAGGTTATATATAACTGAAATACATGCCATTTAATCAAAAAAAATCAATCATGAGTGGATAAGGAATAATCATTTTGGAAATGTGAAAGATTGGAAACAAATGAAATTTAATCAATAACTTAAGCACAATATGAATTCATGGATAACATCATAGTTAAAATAAAATAGATCTTAAAGATGTAAATTATTTATAATTTGGATTCCATGATATCAGTAATCGTGTACCTCGACCGTCACGAACTTTCACAAGAAACTTTAAACATTATGGGTAATACGCCATTAAATTTGGCCAACTTTGTCGTCTCATGAGACAATTGATGCATCGATGGGTTATATATATCCTAGACCTACCCATTTTGACATTTCTGAAGAATTACAAAAATATAAAAATGATTGATTTAATTTAGGAATCATTATGCCTTATCAAAAAAATATCTGTATTGAGTAAAAGATACAGATTTAATATTATTTCCCTAGTTAATCAAAAAAACTTTCAAAGTAAACATTTTATGAAAAATTTGTATACAAATTAGGTAATAATAATATTCATGATATAAGAAATATGGACATTTAATGAAATCTTCAATGAATAATGATGAAAAATAAATGGGGCATTCTATGCACCATAGAAAATAAAATAGGTGTGTAACATGAAAAATATGACTCAAATAAAGAAAATTGAGAAAATGTGTCTCACAAGGATCATATAATTAATCTAATGAATAAATTATGTGTATTCATAGTAAATCCACATAAAGAAGTGGAAAAAACATTATATAATCAAAATTAATTTTATACAAAAACTTATCATTACATAATCAATGAAATAGATGTTTAACCCAATGAATGAAAATTGAGTTAAGAAATCATTTACCGCTTTCTAATCAGTTTAATCATATTACCCATAAAAGTAATGATTATCAAATGAAACATTAAATACCATATATTTAAATTGATTAATGATATGATATATCAAAGGGAATTATAAATACACCACACGTAAGAAATATGTGGTAACTAAGACTTATCTCATAGAAATAAATGTGAGATGAGAAAAACTCTTACCTTATGTCCTAAAGTATTATGCACTTATACTTAATATCATGGATAATAAAATTAGATTCATTAATTTCTTAATAAAAACCTATTTAATATATTTTTATTTATTGTAATTCTATTATGTTAATTTATGTCCATTTTGATGAGTTATAATGTTTAATTTTGTTGTTCAGAGAGCATTCGTTTCATGTTTTCATGATCAGTCCACTTGTGTATAATTATTGAAGTTCTTGTAAAATTGGAAAAATTCTCCAGAATTGAAATTATATAGTATTAATTCACTTCCCTAAATTTACATGGTCCCATATATTATTTTCTTTTTTTTACAGGAGGATGTTTCATTAGATAAAAAGTTAATGAAAAATGGTTAGTTAATTTTGGTCGTTTTTACAACCATCAATAACTAGTATCGTTTTATTTAATATTATGTTTATATAATGGTTCCTAAACATTAAATAAGTTTTAATTCACATATTATAATATTTTTTATTGATAATTTTTTTAATACCTACTATGATGGCGGTAATGAAAAAAAAAACTCATCACCCACAAACGCGGTGAATTGACACCTCACGAATGATGTTTTCATTTTTAGAATTAAATAAGAAGGAGAATAGATTTTATGATGGATATTACATTCAAAAATAAAATTCTAGTATATATATATATATCATACTATAGTTACCAGGAAACTTTGGATAGGGGAGGTGAGGGGAGGATAAGAAAAGAAAATAAATTAAAAGATAAAGATGAAGGGTTTTACCTCTTGAATATCATCTCCTTGAGAACCTCCTTAAGAAAATTGGAGATGGTATTTTTGAGAGACAAGAAGACTAGGAAGTGGGGAATAGGCTTAGTGAGATTAATTTGGTTGAATATTTGAAATATCTAAGTCTTATAAGGTATGAGGATATGAGGTGGTGAGGGGTGGTATTTATCGTGGGAGGAGAGGGATGTTTTTGATTAATCTAATCATTTTTATTAATTTGGACCAAGATTATAAATAGTGTTGATTATTTTTTACTAAATATAGTAACTAGATAATATAAGTTCAAAAAAATTGTTTATCACATCATCCATGACTCAAAAATTCATGTATTTGGCTTAAAATGGTAAATACCATAAATTTACATATTTTAGTATTCACAAAATATTCAACTAATTCAGAAAAATACCAAAACATTACCATAACCATTTTTTGATGTGTAGATTTAAAAAATGGGATCAATTTTATGAAAATAATTTTTAAAATATTTTAAATTAAATTTTTAATCAAAATCATCATTTATTCGAGAAATTCTTATTTAAAAATTATAACTGATTTTGTAACACTTTGAAAAATTAATAAAGGTATAATAAAATTATATTATAATTATAATACATTGAAATATTAATTTGTGAATATATTTTATGGAAATAAATTTTCTTTTAAATCATTATAATAATTATAAAATTGTAAATAAACATTTACGCTTCACAAAAATTCCAACACTTAATTTATCATTTTTAAAACATTTATTTACTTATTGCATGATATAAATATATAATATTATCATTTATTACATACCAAAATTTTATTTATAAATTCATAGGTAAGGTTTTTATTGTAACGGACAGTTTAATATTCCTAACAATCACATTACTGTTTTAATGGCTATGTTAATACTAGTATATCATGATTCATTTAAGCTTAGTATTGCATCCAATTTAAGCTATCAAATAAATTAAATTTATTTAAGAAATTACATACCCTAAAATATTTGGGTGTTATATTCTTTACTCCTTAAAAAATTTCATCCTCTAAATTTATCATGAATATTTTCTTCTAAATAGATGAGGGTAGTTATTCTCCATAGTATCCTTAGGATCCCACATTACTTCTTCTATTTTATTGTTTATCCAAATAACCTTTACCAATAGAGTCATATGATTTATCAATACTTTCTCTCTAGTTCCAATAATCTTGATAGGATCTTCCTGGTAAGACAAATCTAGTTCCAATTATATTTCTTTATAGGTGAGTACATGTGTTGGGTATAGCATGTACTTCCTTAAAAATGATATATGAACACATCCTGAAATTTGGAGAGACATTGTGGCATTCCAAATCAATAATATAAAGCTCCAATTATTTCTATAATTTCAAATGGTCTTATGTACATGGGGATCAGTTTCCTTTTCTTACCAAACCTTATGACACCCTTCCATGGAGGTACTTTTAGAAAGACATGATCTACCTTTTACAATTCTAAGTCCTTTCTCAGATTTCTAGAATAACTCTTTTTCCTACTTTGAGGTACTTTAATATGAGCCTGAGTAGTCTTTACCATAATCATTTTTTCAACAATAAGTTATGGGCCTATAAGTTTCCTCTCACCAACTTCGTCTAAATGAGTTGGAGTATGAAATCTCTTTCCATATAATGCTTCATATGGATCCATTTGAATACTTGATAGAAACTATTATTGTAGGAAAAATATACCAAAGGTAAATAATGATCCCACACACCTTTAAAGTTAAGTGATAATGATCTCAACATGTATTAGAATGTTTAAATACTCCTTCTAGACTGTACGTCAGTTTGAGGATGGTAGGTGGTGCTCAAATAAAGTTCAGTATCTATATCCTTCGGAAGACTCTTCTAAAATTTTGATGTAAAATGAGGATCTCGATTAGACGCAATCAATAGAGGTACACCATGAATTCTTAAAACATCATTAATATAGAGTATTTCTAGGAGATCAAGAGGTAAATATTTTCTTATAGAAAGAAAATGTGCTGATTTTGTAAGATAATCAACAATAACGCATATTGAATCATTCATTATAGGTTTCCTTGGTAGTAATGTGACAAAGTCCATTGTAATATCATACCAAATCTACATCAGAATAGTTAGAGGTTACATGAATCCTCTAGGATGTTGTCTCTTAGCCTTCACTTATTAAAAAACTAGGCATCATGACACAAAGTTAGCAATTTCCCTCTTCATATTATCCCACTAAAAAATGTTTTATCCAATCTATATACTTATTGGAATTAATGTGGTGCATAGAGAAATTTGAGTTGTGTGCATCAACTAATAGTTCCCTTTTTATCTGAGGTATTGATGGAACACATAACTCATTTCCAAATTTCATAATTCCATCCTCACACAAGGAGTCTTCCAATTTTCCATTAATAATGACTTTATTTTTCTTTTGAAAATTCCCATCATTAGATTGTGAACATTTTATCTTCTACAGTAAATATGAATTAGAAGTCATTTTAAAAAGGAGTGATGTTTTACTTTCCATTACAATTCTCATATCTATCTTTACTAAATCCACAAACATAAGATCTCCCTAAATCATAATTTTGGTTAGAACTCAATGATCTTTCCTTCTTAATACATCTTCTACCTTATTTTATATTCCTAGGTGGTAGTGTATCGAAAAAACATATTATTTGAGTAACTCAAGAAATCGTATTTTCCTCATGTTTATTTCTTTCTCTATAAATATGTATTTCAAACTCTTTTGATTTGTATATATCTCATATCTTTCACCATAGAGATACTGTCTCCATATCTTCAGGGAAAATATTATGGATGATAACTCAATATCATGTGTTGGATAATTTTGTTTGTGAATCTTCAACTTCCTTGATGCATATTCAATAACTTTATCATTTTTCATAAGGACACAACCCAATACTTTTTTTAATGAATAACTATATATCACAAACCCATAATTTCATGATGGTAGAGTCAAATTAGAGCATTAAATAATCATCTCTTCAATTCATAAAAACAATCTACACATTATTTTTTCCATACAAAATTGACCCTTTTACATATGAGCTTGGTTAATGAGTTAGCCAATTGGGAAAAATTATGAATGAAATTTTTATAGTAACTTTCTAAACCAATGAATATACATACTTCAGTTATGTTTGTTTGTGTAATCCATTCCTTGAATTCCTTTATCTTCATAGGATCAAATGAGATTCCATTATTAGAGAAAATATAGATAAGAAAAGAAATTCCTAAATCCAAAATTCAGACTTTCTAAATTTACCATATAAATATTCCCTTCTGAGAGTATCAATAATGATTCATAAGTGATTCTCAAGGTCTTTATAAGTCTTATAATATAAAATAATATCATCAATGAATACAACAAAAAAATCATCAAGATATTCTTTGAATATTCTATTCATCATATCCATAAAAACTAAGGGTTAATTAGTCAATCCAAATGGCATTACAATAAACTCATAATGTCCATACCTCATTTAAAATGATATATTTGTAATTTCTTTATTCTTTACTCACAATTTATGATATCATGAACAAAGTTAAATCTTTGAAAAATATTGAGATCAATGAATTTGATCAAATAAATCATTAATATGAGGCATTATATACTTGTTATTTATCATAATTGAATTTATTTCTCTATAATAAATGCATAACCTCTTAGATCCAACTTTCTTGTTAATAAAGAGAACATGGGATCCCCATATAGAAACACTAGGGTGAATAAATACCTTATTACTCAACTCCTCTGGTTATTTTTTTCAGCTCCACTAGTTCCATAGTTTCAATTATATAGGGAGTCTTTGATAATAGTATTTCATATGGGATTAAATTAGTGGTAAACTAAACTTAAAAATCTAGGGGATGTATATGTAATTCCTTAGAAAATAAATCAATGTATTCATATACAATGGGTACATATTTAATTTGAATATTACATTATTCATCCTTAATTTTTTTCTCTTCCCCCCCAAGAATTTCATTTAGTAGGGCTACTAGGGGTGGATCTAAATAAGAGTTAGATAATAAAGTTTCTTCTATAAAACTAAATAATTCTACATATTCCCCACAATTTTTAATTTCTTTCTTCTTGTAATAAATTTTCTAATCATATTTTTGAAATCTAGTCCATACTGTGGATTATATCAAAGTAAACCATAGGTATGATGATATTGTTATAAAATAAAGCACATTGTTATTCCATAATGGGGACTACCCGACATATCTTTTTTTCTCTGGAAATTCACTTAGGTGTTTTGACTGACAACTCCCTTATTAAATAAAAATGGAAATATCTGTTTTTTGGAAAATTGGGTAGATAAAAAAGAGTGCGAGAATATGGAATAAAATAAATCATTGGATAAATTTGAAGATAGGATTAATATACCTGCTATCACATAATTGGATACTTCTACCTCAACTATATTGAACAAATAAGCTTGGCCATCTCCCCTTTTCCTCTTTTGTGGTATATTTCCATGGTACTTGGGACATTGGTTTGAATAATTCCCCATATCTTTACAATTTACTCATTGTATATCATTATTTTTTTCCCCTTGAGATAAATGACCCTTGTATCCACACTTATAACATACACTTGTTACCTTCATACATTTTCCAAGATGTTTCTTCCAAAAAAATTCACAAGATTGAAAATGATTCATTCCCTTGTTCTTATTTGGTACTTTAACTTTATCGTGGTTCTAAGCCGACATCTTATTCTCTTAATTTCCATTGAACATATAGGATCTACAAAATTACTTCTTTTTTTTATGGAACTTAACACTATTCTATCATATGATAATTTTTTTTGGGAATCCAGTTCCCATTATAGACTTAGATTAAGACCTTCAAAGAAATTATCAATCTTGTTTTCCAAATTACATATATAATATTTAGCATACCTAGCTAGCCTTGTGAAGGTAGCCTCGTATTCCGCAACACTATCTTCTTACTTTTTTCTTTAGTCTAAGGAATTTTATCTTCATTAAAGGTTATTTATCTTGAGGGAAATTTTGGTAGAAGAATGTTTCTTTAAAATTTATCCATTTCATGTATTCTATTTCATCTTCATCCTTAGTATTTTGTATCAAAGACCACCATTAATTAGTATCTCCCATGAGATAATATACTACCAGAAATAAATTTTCATTTTAATTGTATCATAATGCTAGAAATATATTATCAAGGGACTTGATCCATTTCTCAACTACCAATGGATTAGTAGTCACACTAAAATATGGGGGCTTCCACCATATGAAATAATCCAACATAGGTTTAGTATGGTTATTCATCATAACCTGAGTAAGTTTTCCTAATATAGTCAAGATATGATCAGCTCCAACACTAACTATGTTGACATTATTTGTGGGGAAATCCTAACATTATTTGAAGGTATTAATTCCTTTCCTTCCATTAGGATCCATCACTAAATAATGTCACACACTAAGCTATCCCATAATCACCTTGATAGTTGAGCCACATAATAAAAATTATTCTAATGGTAAAAGTTTTTAAATACAATAAGGAATTATCATAGTTATCACATTGGTTATTTTTATTTTAAAATATAGTTACCAAGGTTTCTAATAAAATTTTCTGATAACAACTATAAATACCCATACCCCAGTAGCCTAGAGCCAGTTATTTACTTTATTACATTAGCATAGATACAAGATTAAAATCCCAAAATACTGATCATTTTAATAGTCTTAAAGAACTAGATACTGACATGGTACCCTTATTACACTGGTAATCAAATATAAATCATAATTAAGGAAAGTAAATGAATACTTGAACTTATTCAATCATTTAATCTTCATATCTTGGGAAAAGAGAACAAGTAAAGGGTGAGATTAGATGACCAGTAAGGGTTAAGTATAATGGAATATTTCACGATTCAACAATAAATGAATCATAATAAATATGAAAAGGTATATGTAATTGAAATAAATTCCATTTAATAAAAAAATTCAATCATGATAGGATTAGTCATAATCATTATGAAAATGTAAAATATTGGAATGAAATTCCATTTAATCAATAACTTGATCACAATATAAACTCATGGATAATATCATAGTGAAAATTATATGAATATTAATGAAGGTAGTGATTTTTAATTTTGAATCCATGATCTCAAGAATCATGGTACCTCTACCATCATGACCTTCCACAAGACAATTTAATCATTATGGGTAAAAAACCATTTAATTTGGCCAACTTTGTCATCCTATGAGACTACTGATGATTGAGGGGATATCTATATATAGGCCCCACCCAGGTATGCATGTACAAAAAATTCCTTAAATATCTAAATGATAAATTTAATTCATTAATAATTATTCCTTGTCAACAAATATCCATATTGTGTAAAATATGTGGATTTAACATTATTTCCGCATTTAATAAAATAAAATTCAATGTAAACACCATATAAAAAATTGGGATACATATTAGTAAATAATAATATTTTTGATTTAATAATTATGTATATTTAATGAAATATTCAATAAATAATTATCATAAATAAATGGGGAAGTATATAAACCCTAGAAAATAAAATAGGTGCATAACATTAAAAATATTCCTCAATGAAAGAAAATTGTGACAAAGTCCCTTACAAGGATAATATCATTAATAAAATGAATAAATTATATTTATTCATAGTAAATACAAAAAATATAAAAAAATATAATAAAAATTCATTTTACACACAACTTTATCATGACATAATAAATTAAATAGAATTTTAACCCAATGAATGAAAATTGAGTTAAAAAATACCTTACCGCATTGTAATCAATCGAATCTTATGCCCTATAAAAGTAATAATTATCAAATTAAACATCTAAAATCATGAATATAATGATACTAATGATATTATATATCAAATATAAGTATACATACACCAAAAACAAGAAATAAGTGGTGAATAAGGAATATCTCACAAAATAAACATGTGATGAGAAAAACCCTTACCTTATGTTCGAAAGTGTTATGTACTTATACTTAATGTCTGGGATAATCAAATTATATTAATTAATTAATTAATTCATAACCTATTAAATATATATATTATTTATTATAATTTTATTAAGTTTATTTATGAGCATATTAATGAGTAAGGATGTTTAATTTTGTTGTCCTGGGAGCATTTGCTTCATGGTTTCATGATTAGTTCACTTGTGTATAATTTTGGAAGTTCTTATAAAAATAAAATAATTCTCTAGAGGTGAAATTATATGATATTAATTCACATACATAAATTTAAAAAGTCCCATATATCATTTTATTTTTTATTTTTTCATAAGGATGATTCATTAGATAAAACGTTAATGAAAAATGATTAGTTTATTTTGGTGGTTTGTATGACCATCGTGAACTAGTATAGTTGTATTTTATGTTATGTTTATATATTAGTTTAAAAAGATTAAATAAGTTTTAATACACATATTATAATATTTTTTGACCATAAATATGGTTTTATGACTTTCCTTGAATGCATTAATAAAAAAATAAAACTTTTCATCCAGGAAGGCGGTGAGTCAACACCTCACGGACGATGTTTTTAATTTTAGAATTAAAAGGAGAGATGAAGAGATTTAATGATGGATATTCCATTAAAAAATAAAATTATAGCGTATATATTTTAATGTAGTTACCATACCACTTTGGATAGGGAAGGAGAGGATAAGAAAATAAAAGAAAAGAAATTAAAAGAGAAAGAATGAGGGTTTTACCTCGGGAATATCGCCTCCTTGAGAACCTCATTAAGGAACTTGGAAATGGTATTTTGGTGAGACCAAGAATACCAAGTAATGAGGAAGAGGCTTAGGAGATAGGAATTGGGAAGAATATTATAATTATCCCAGGCATCAAAGGTGTGAGGAGAAGGGGTGGTGAGGGGTGGTATTTATAGTGGGAGAGAGGGGTGTTCTTGATTATTTTATTCATTTGTTTATTAATTTGTCTCAAAATATCAATATTTTTTATTATTATGACTAATTACAATAACCAGTGCATGTTAGTTAGAACTAGTATTTTCTTACATGATCCATGACTCAAAAATTAATGTATTTGGCTAAAAATGTTAAAACTGTAAATTACCGTATGTCACTATTCACAAAAAACCAACTATTTGAGAAAAATACCAAAAAATAACCCTAACCATTTTTTACATGTAGATTTAAAAAATGGTCTCCATTTAATGAAAATAATATTCTAAATATGAGAAATTTAATTTCTAATTAAAAAACCATTTATTTGAAAATTTTCTATTTAAAAATTATAACTGATTATATGCCACTTTGAATAATTAATTAAGGTCTCATAAAATTATATTATAACTATAAGGAAAAAAATATTAATTTTTAAATATATTTTATGTAAATAAATTTTATTTTAAATCATTATATTGATTATAAAATTTTAAATAAACATTTACGTTTCAGAAAAATACCACCACTTAATTTATCATTTTTAAAAAAATTATTTACTTATTTCATGATATAAATATATCATATTTTAATTTATAAGATACCTAAGTTCTATTTATAAATTTATAGGTGAGGTTATTATTATAATTTCTAGTTTACTATTCCTAATAGTCACATTACTATTCCAATGGTTATGTTAATAATTAATAGTATATCACGGTTTTTTTAAGCTTGGTGTTGCATGAAATGTAAGCTATCGAATAAATTAAATTTATTTACGAAGATACATACCATAAAATATTAAGGTGTTATAATTTGGGTGTTTATTTCATGGTGGATTTTTTATTTTTATTATAGATGTATTATCTAAGAAAATTTTTCGTTTATATATATTTCTTCTTGTTATGTATTTTTTATAAAGTATGTATGAATGTTAATGTAAATTGGTTGAATCATCATCATTGGTTATGACTCATTCGTTGGTTTTGTTTATTTTTTTTATATTCATTAATTTTGAATAGATGTACAATGTATGTATGGTTCATGATGGATTCTAGGAAGATGATCCTTTATATTTTTACCTCTGATATAAGGGTGAAATTATTCCCATGTTTTCTTCCATGATGACTGGTAATAGTTTCCAAATCATAGTGATCGGGAAATTACTTTACACATAGTGAGGAGTTGGGTTGGGTGATGTTCCAGGTCATCCCATATTGGTTCATTACAATTGGAATTAGAACATAGGTTCATATAAATGACCTAGGTTATTGAGTATTATATCTTGGGATGTGTCATGATAGTCCAGAGAAAATAATATTGGAACTAAAGGGGTTAGTGTGGAGGAGGGCCTCATGAGTTCTTTCTCATTTAGAACATCAAGTTTCCATGGCTAGTTAGGGCCTGAGTCTTGGATTTTTATTTTTAGTGACTGAATTTTATTTTTAAGGATGATATTTGGATTACTAATGAGTTCAAAAAATGATTTTGGGAGTCTTGATGTATTTTGGGGTGAAAGTAGAAGTTGAATTGAGGTTTCTTGGCATATAAAACCATACATAACCCATGTAGATGGTGTGTAAGCTTCATAAATAATGTATAATTATTTGTGGTTGGATTAACAAACTATGTGACCAAACCATAAATAATTATTCATCCCATGTAAATTTTATATTTTTATCTCCATTAATTTTGAATTTCCCTTAAAATGGTGTCTATTTTTTGAGGATAAATAGAAGTGGGTTTTTATTGTGTTTTGATGTGATTGAAGGGGATTTAGTTTAAAGTGATTCATTATTCCTTACTATTACTTATATGTTTTTTATGTTTTGGTTCATTTTTTTAAATGAAAAAGGATATTTTTATAATTTTTTGAGTTTAAATCTAGTTTTGGGTTTGTTTTTTTTGGAAAGGGGTGATTATTTTACATAGGTATTTTTTATGTACTTGTTGATTTAATTATGATATTTGGAAAATGTTTTAAAATTAAAGTGAAACTTATTGTAATTGGTTTGAAAAAAAATTATAAGAAAAATTATAATTAAAATATTTTATGAGGCTCTAAAATGGTTTTAAATTTTGATAAGTGTTAAAATGATTTTGTTTGGTTTTGAAATGGAATGGGATGTTTCAATAAGTTTAGGTAGTTTTAAAAATAAGATGGTTATTTTTTATAAAGGTATGCCTTGGTGAAAAGAGTTTTAAATTTATTTATTTTTTACTAGATATTTTAAATTAAAGGAATTTTTATGATGTGTGATATAAATGTTTTGTTTTGGGTGTTGTGTTTTTGTATTGTCCCTTAGTTGTAATGGGACCATTTTATTTAAATTTTTATTAAAAGATTTGATGATTTCATGCCTTTTATTAAGTAATGTTTTCCTCCTTGAATGGTCAACAATGAAAATATAAGGATTTTTCTTAAGTTTATCCTCATGTTGTACCCACTTATTTCTGAGAGGAGTTCCATTTGATTTTGGACTTCAACCAGACTTCAAATAGATTATTGGGATCAAAATGGTTTCTACATTTCCATAAAGTCTATTACTTTTAAAATCTTTATTAGTGGCTGGTAGTCCTTTTCCATAGAATGTCAACAATGATTCATCAGATCTGATTATTTGATAGAAGGTATCTTAGGTAAATGAGGATTCTTTATTTTCATCTATTCCTATAAAATATCTAGGAATTATATATGTGGGGTATTATAATATATATTAGATGAAATCATGGTTTTCTATGATTTCCTATTTTATGGATTTCATTTTTAGGATTAAAATCTTGGTAAGTTTTGTGGTGATATTTGATTTTTTTTTCTTTGGGTGTTTTCAAGTGCTATTGTGGATATTAGTTTCCTTGTAGGTTGTTGGTTTTTAGGTTATATTTACACCTGGATTGATGAAATTATATATCTTGATGATTGAGTGGTTTTGGATGTTAGTAGTTTATGGTTTTAGTTTGGATGGGTTAAACATGGGAAACATTTGGGTTCATACTCAGGAAACTTGGACTAGTGTTTCTTTTTTATAAGAAACTAGGGTGATAGATTGTTTTAGAGGTCATCCATAAGATGGTGTCCTATGGTTGAGGTAATAGTATTATCTTGTGGAGTGATGGCCCAAGGGGAGAGAAATGTAATTTTTTATTAACATTTGTTTATGGTTTTTTATAGGACCATTTTGGTTGGGATGACATTGATGGATTAAATGGTAGGGTGGTGAGGATCTTTATTTGTGGATATTGGTTTCTATTTTGGTGACATTGTTCGATGATAATTTTTTTTATTTTCTCACAATTTATAATATTTATAAATAGTGGGGATAACAATGTGGGGTCCTTATTTCTTAGAGATTCATATCTTGGTTATATTTTGGTCAGTGTTTGGAGTTGGTTGGGGTTATTCGAGGATTTAGGTTTCATTGATTGAGGATCATAGTTGGATGGTTATCGATGATCGATCATATTTGTTGGTTTCCTTCTTGTTTAATCCTTATGAGTTTTATTCCCCTCACTTACCCACTCTTAGATCAGGGTGTGGAGGTTCTTTTCTTTTCCAGCCTTCTATTTTTTACCATGGGAATTCTGGGGTTTAAAAGTGTTATAATGGGGATATTGTATCACCTAATGTTATAATTATTTTATTTATTAAATTTCATTTTAGTTTATTTTAAATTTTATGATTTTTTTCATTATGTTTATATTCATTTAGGAAAATTTTCCTCTGTGAATGGTTTACACATCGAGGCTTCACTATTTAAAAAACCATGAATGTGACAATTCAGTAGTATTTTCTTATATCAATGGGTTTTTATGCATGGTTTAGTCCAAACTATGTGAGTTTTCTTATATAAAAGGTTCCTTAGTTTATTTTTGAAAATTTTGGGTTAAAGTGCATGGATAACACATGGTTATTATGAGTCTTAGGGGGAAATTGTTTGACATACCGTTTAATGCAAGTGTTTGTAAGGGTGGTAGTTCAAGTATTTTTCATATTTATTAGAAACCATGAACTTCGCTACAACTTTAATAGTTCCATATACACAGTTAGCACATAGTTTGGAAAAACATATGGCCAAACCTTTTGGTCTTCCCATATTTAATTGAAAGTTGAAATTACATAAAATATCATCTCTATATTTATATCTGTTCTCCTCTCATTCCCTTCTACTTATTCAACTAACCTCTCTTGGATCTCTAAAATGATTCCTTTATCATCCTATACTATTATTTCCCCCTCTATCTTGAATCTTAAGAGATTTTTAAAAGAAATTCATCCTCTCCCTGTCTTTTCTTATTTTACCATCTTTCCTCTTCTATTACCCCTTTTATTTTCCCCCTCTATTGGAACAAAAAAAATTGTATTGGTGTGATTAGGGGTTTAGGTTTTTAAATTCTTTGGGTTTTGATCATTTAAGGATTTTTAATGAGGTTTCTTGGCTCATTATGGAATTCTACATGAAACACATTGTGACATAATTTCTACTTATTTTAGGTAAGTGTTTCTATTCTATTATTTTATTTTTCAATTCATTAATTAATTTCATTTTTTTTAAATTCATTTTAAATTTATGTATATCCATATATGATGTCATTGTTGTATTTAGAAAATTATTTTTGTAATTTTTATGCTTGGAATAAAATTTTTTCTATCAATTTCAACTTAATTATTTGGAACTAGGTGTTTAATAATTATATGTGTAACACCCCAAGATTTTATGATATGTATTTTTTAAAATAAATATAATTTATTCGATATCTTACTTTTCACAAAACACCAAGCTTAAACGAACAAAAAAATATTTCAATTTTAACACAACCATTATCACCTAGACATTGGAATAGAGGGAACAAATAATATGAACTAAATTATAAAAATATAGTTTAAACATGATTATTATATTAATTCATTGGTTTCAAATTAAATATAAATGAAACTAAAAACAATTGAACATAAAGGAAGTGTTTTTATAAAAAAACTATTTTTATCCCCATTATAGAATTTTGTCTTAATAAATTAAGTTAAACATTTTTAGTGAAATATAATGATTAATTTTATATGTTATATATTCAATTAAATGTTTTTAAATTCTTCTAATATGTTTTATAGGCTTGTAATAATAATAAATCCAAGCATAAAAAACAATATTTTTCTAAATGGAAATTTTTCCCCATTTTGATGGCCTGGTTATTTTAAAACTAAATTTTGACACATTTCTAAGTTTTATTTGAAATAATAAACTTCATTTTTTAAGTTTTGATATAAAAATCATATTAGTTTAATTTTTTTTGGTATCTTTCCGATATGATTTATTTTTGTGATGTATAGTGAAAAATACTGAATTTTAATTAAAACTTATTTTTGAACTAATTTATTTATATAGTCAAATTATGTTTTAAATTATTTTTAAAGTATAATTAGTTCAATTATATATCAATAAATCCAATTTAGTTCATATTAATTAATTTAACCTTGAAATTGGATATAAAAACATTTATAACTTTTGAAATTTTCACTTCAAAAACCCGCTTTTTCATTGTGTATGCGGGATTAATTTTAAATCTAATTTTTTCAACTATGTAAATTTAATAGGTTAAATGGATTTAATATTTATAATAATAAGGTCCAAATTATTTTTTAAGCTAATATTTATTTTTATTTACAAAAAAATTATCGTGGTAAAAAAATTCTCTACTATAGTATAGGTATAATAGTGATAAGAGTTAAAGATAAAAGCTAAAATATTAACATACCTAACGATTAAAAAATTTAATGGTTGGTTGAGGTATTTATTGAGTCTAAAAATCCTAAAAAACATTAAATTATAATCTATTTTTTTGAAATTAATTCCACATCGATGTGGTTGGAATTATATATAAAATAATCATTATTTTAATCAATTAATCCCACTTATCCTCAAGTACAAATACAACCCCTCACCACACCATTTTAAACCAAAATCCTTAAATATACTCAAATATCTTAAAATATATCTCATAATAACTCTCTCTAAGTAAAGGTGCTACTTGTATCCCCAAAAAACTAATCTTAGATCCATTAAGACGATATTTAAAGGAAGTCCTCAGAAGAAGAGGTAACATTCTTCAATGAACACTTTTGTTTTATTTCCTTCTAAACCACTTAAATAATTATTATATATTGATTATATAATAACCTTAGTATATTAAATATACTTAGATTTTTTATTTAAAGGTGTTAACCTACAACATCACACACTTGTATCAAATGGGATACACAATCATTATTCGTGTGTACGATGGACTACCACCTCTTGAACCTATATCATTCATTCTTCCATTACCACCTTTAAAGGTTGAGAATATATATGGATTTATAGTTAATATATGATATATATATATATATATGATATTTTTAATGTATTTGTGATTCTATAATTATTATATAACACATACCTTCATGCTTTCAATTTTGTGGGAATACGATAACATCGATTGTGGATGTGTGGAGTACCACCTCCTCAAAGTGATGTGATTCATTCACGCTTTACATAGAATATATTAAGAATGATTTGAATAAAAATATGTTTCATATGTGACATAAAAATTATACTAAAATTATAATATACATATATATCATTTACTTTTTTTTCTTTTAATTCGATAAAAAAATATAAACAACATTCATGCATATATATGACCTACCATCTCCATGAATAGTGTATCCCATTTCCTATAACTAAATATTATGGATTATTGTAAATAAATATATGATATTTATATCATGGTTCAAATTATGTGGGTTATTAAATCATTATCAAAGTAATAGTAACAACAAATAACAAGTCAAAACATACTCAAAAAACAAAGTAGTTATTACCTAAAATAATGAAAATATTAGGAAAGTATTAACAAAAAGGTAATAATATGTTATAAAATGATAATATATTATATAATAAATATTAATATGTTTATTTAATAAGTAAATAACATTATTTAACCAATTATATAAAAGTATAAAGAATGTTCAACCAAAAGGAAGTGTAAGGTAAGGGTTTCTCGTCTCACTTTTTCCTTCTATGAGATATATGACTTATTCAACAATTATTTATTTTGTGTGATTTATATACTTCCCATGAATGTAATATATTATCATTATTATTGTATTTATGGTTATTTACATATCTATTTTATGATCTATCTTTCATGGGGTTTACAGTTTGAAAGTTACCACATTGGTAAGGTAATTTTCTCTTAACTTAACTTCTTCGAGACACCTGTTATGTTATGAACCTATATTATTATAAAAGGTGTATATAATTCCATATTAAATGTTGGATCATGAATTTAATTATTTTTTTGATAATATAACTGTAATTTTATTCTCTCTTCAGTCGGAAATTTCTTTTATTCAAAAACCATGTTTTCTAAGAATGTTTTCGAAACTGTTTTTAAATTATCCATTAAGATTTTTCAAGAAAAAGGATTCAAAAGATGTTTAAAATAGTTTTTTTCAATTTTTACATTATAATTTCTCATGGTTATTTTCAATGAAAAAGGTTTTCTAAATGTTTTATAATTTAAAATGCGTATTTCAAAATAGAAAGAGTATTTTCCTAAAGAATTATTTCAAGTGATCTCTCAAAATTATTTTACATATAAGAGAACATTATTTGATGAAAATTATGATTTATTTGGTTTTTTATTCAATGAAATTATTATTATCCATTTTATGGTTGGTTTATGTTTATTATGTATTGATATTTATGAAACTCATTCCTTTTCCATGGGTTATGCTATGATGAAATGTTTATAAAACCTATTTCCTTTCATGGGTTTTGATATATGTTATTGTGGAACACATATATATGGTTTTAATTTTGTGATAGATGGAACCTATATCTCCCATAAATTAATTGGGTAATGATATTATATCTCATGATATAGACATAAATGGAATTGGGATTAAAGACATTTTAGATAGGAATGAAACCCGAAGTGAAACCGATTCAATAAAGGACTTTGTATACCATAGTAATCATGGGAGTGAACCTTGACTACTATGATGGTTTGGATACTGAAACCATTACACTATGATAGTATTGGTATAAATCCTTTAATTATAATTAAATTATTTTCTATTCTTATTTGTTTTTCATAATTCCATTTTTTATCCCAAATTTATTCTTGTATGATTTAGGTCTTATGAATTTTTATAGTTTATTTTATGATTCATGATTATGATCATTGATATGTAGGGTATTTTTTTCAAATGTTATATTGATATTATTATACCCTTATGTTTATGTTATGATTAATATCTCATTGGTTTACCCTTATTGAGAATTTTATCTCACCCTTTTCTTATGTTTTTTTCCCAGGATATGATGAAAGGTATTATGTTCGATATGTCAAAAAGGGTTCTAGTTATGAAAGAATAAGAGGGAGATAATGTAGACATTTTATGAACTATTTTTTTGTTTCCAAGTTTACAAATACACTAATCCCATAAGATTTTAGTGTGGTTTCATTTTATTCATCTATTTAGATGGAATATCTATGAATTAAAATAGCTAATCATTATAGTTGGTATTAGAGAAAAGGTTTAGTTAAACATTAGAACCTAGGACAAGAGAAAATTAGTAATAACCCAAATGATAAGTATAGAATACAATAATAGAGTTTTGTTATCAATCATGGATAACTTAGGATTAAAACTAAGGTTTCATAGATTTAACTTTTATAAGTAATATTCCAAGATAATGTAGTTTTTCCACTATTAATGGTGATTCTCACACTATTATTTTTTGTTTTAGTTAATGGAAATAACCATAAGAAACTTTGTTAATGTTTAATGTGATGGAAACTTTGATGATGATAAGTGAAATGGGATGATGGATGGAGTGAAGGAAATTGTGATTATGCCTAACCATTTTTCCTCGGACATGATTAAAAATGTATACCTTAACAAAATATCAGACTCACCAAATAAGATAAGTAAAGAGTTTGATGATATTTTGGATAGTAAATACCATAGAAGAAATAATATTTAGTTTTCTACATGTCAAGAATGTGGAGAGAAACACCCAAGTGGATTCTCTAGTAGAACGGGAAGATATTATGAATTTGAAAAGAAGGAAAAAAAGTAAGTAATTGTAACGGGAAAAATGAAGAGTTAAGTTAATAAAATGGATTGGAATATTATTCTCCCTAAGGTATTATCAATTGATGAATGCCATAAATGTGGAAAGTTTGATCATTTTGAAAATTGATTTCCATGGGTGAATTTTTTTGAATAAAATCAGTAATTCGGTACAAGTAATGTTTATGTTGAGACTACAAATGACATGTGAAAGGAATGAAGTGTTAAGGAATAAGATGAGGAAGCTTAGGTAATTTTTTAAGAATTATGTGGGAATAATCACTACCACAAAACAATCTTTTATCGGTGCTAAAAAAGGCCTTTATCAGTACTAAAAAAGCAATGTTAATGTCAGTAAAGATAAAGGGGAACCATTTATCAGTTCTCAAAAAAGAGATGAGAAAGGACCCTTTTATTAGCACTACAAAAAAACACAGATAAAAGGGGTTTTTTATCAGTGCTAAAAAAAGCGCTGACAAACGAGTCCTTTATCAGCACTGATAAAAGTTAAAAAAAACATTAAAAAAATTAAAATCAGGGAGGGGCTCCAAGAGTGCTTAAACCCCCCTTCAATAGGGCCCCCACCTCAGCCCGTACGCCCTAGCCTTTAATAGTGCTCCCATCCTTTAACAACGCTATCCATTATTCCACCCATGCGCACAACCTGCCTCCTCTAAGATTTGAACTCAAGGCCTATTGCCTACGCACCTAAGCCTTTACCACTCCACCATATTACTTTTCTCTTCATTTATTAATATATATATTTATTTATATATATATTTAGTTATATTTACTCATATATTAATATATATTTATATTAACATATATATATTTATATTAATAAATATTTAGTTATACTAACATATATATATATAGTTATATTTATATATTTAATATATTTATTCATATATTAATATATATTTATAAGATCAGTTTTAAATACATTTATAAAATATACTTTTTTGTGTGTGTTTATAAATAAATAAATACATATATAAAGCACACACACACACACACATATATATATATATATATTAAATGTGAATCTATAAGTATTATACATATTTATATATATTTAAAAATATGATATATTAAATGAGATTTGATATGATAGGTGGCATAGGATGAATAGATAGGCAGATCATAAGTTACATCAGTTTGAAAAAACAGCAGATAGGACAAAAGTGCTAGAAATAGGGGTGTGAAAAACCAAACAAACCACTGAGTCACTAAAACAGGAATAACTTCTGATCCGGCTGTCTATTTCAGTTCTATGACCAGTAAAAATGAAGCTCATGGAACGAAATAAGGTATAAAAGTTGAAAAAGTCTAAATAGACCCACGGATCGGGTGTTATTACAGTTTTAAGAAATATTTAGCAGGGCACTAGACACGAAAATGGATTTTTAGAGGCCTTCTGATGATTTTTTGGTGTTTTAGGGTCCAGGACATGATTGGAACTTAATTTGAGTCATTATTTTGTGTATATATATTTTATTCCTCTGATTTTATATGTGGTAGAGCCCAAATGGACACCCGAAGCGAAATTTATGGTCATTTTAAGTTGGAGTTTTTTTAGAGTGATATAACTGATATATCTTCCGTTTATTTGATCTTTTCACGGTTTTGATTAAACATGGTCCTCAATCATCTCACGGTATTCTATTTTATTGGTTTCATCTCTCAATTGTACATTCAAAGTATAAGTTATGGTTGTTTTAGTGAGCTACAAGTTTCTTAGGTTTTTAGGGGCTAGCAGGTTTGCTCAATTTCAAATAATCATAACTTTTCCTCTGGGTGTCTTTTTTCGCTCTACCACATATGAAATCAAATATTTCAAAATTATATACACTCTTGTGACCAATTTAATCCCTTATCACGTTTTTCAAGTCCAAAATGGCCAATAATTCCTCTAAACAGTCATAAGTTCTGCTCTGAGTGTTCGTTTTTCCATAACATCTACTCCGAGTGTCCGTTTTGTGTTTACCACATATCAAATCGATGTAAAACATATTTAAAAAATATATATTATATTTATATAAATATAAATATACTTATGTATCAATATATTATTTTTCATGATTTTTTTGAAATATACACTTTCTCAGTGCTAGGAAAAAAAAGCACTGATAAAGCCCCCCTATCAGTACTACAAAAAAAGAACTGATAAAGAACCCCCTTTATCAGCATTTTTTAGCGCTATTAAAGGGTGGAGCTGCGGAAACCCAGTTTTATGGTAGTGACTGAATAATTTATGTACTATAATTTAAATATTATATTATATAAATCATAAAATATATAAGTATTGTTTATCATAATTTTTTCACTAAGGATTTGAAAGGATATGTTGAATGATGTCGATGGAATGGAAAAGTGATATAATGGTAAGGTGGTATTTTTTGAGAACACATGATTTTGGGAAATATAACCATTATTATGTGTCTAATGTTGGAATAAAATTAATATAAAGAGATTTTTTATTATGATTAAATAAATGGTATAGTATTGATGACCTTGGAACTGATTTGTAATATGAAGATAATGTGGTTTCTGATACCATTGATTGAGTTTATATAATTTTTAGATTTATGGTATAAGGAAATAAATATTTTTTTGAAGGAATCCATGTTTTCACTAAATTTTTATAGCAATTCAGGTTATTACCATGTTTCAAGAGAATACATGATAATGATCTTCACAGGTTTAGTGTATGAGATTTAAGAGCTACATCAAGTTTTTAGGGGATTGATGATAAGTTTATTTTGGGAATTTAGTATCCCTTGTTCAAAAGTTTTGGATTTTAGTCTTTTGGAAGGTTCATAAGGGTAAACAGTTATGAATTTTTTTATGTTGAACTCTGGATGAGGTTTTAGAGATTAATTTATTACTTAACCATATGATGATTTATGCATATTGAATAATCTGTGCTAACCATTTTTTATGATGATAAATAGAGACAGAAGGAATTACTTTTCATCCCATTATGGATCTTATGATCCACTAGTTTTCTTAGCATTACAACTTAAAATTCATTTCTTGGAGTGAGAGATGAAGCATAAATTGATCAAGACACAGCCAAAGAGTGATATTGTACTTATCAGATGAATAAAGTTTGTATATCTTCACAAATGATTATGAAATAAAATGTTATCCTTTTATTATCATTTATGATGATATTAATGGCCTTATTCTGACCTATTTAGTCTATGATTTTGTGGTCATTAACCTTATAATGACCAAGTTCTCTATCATTATCCATCAAAACATAATAGTTATAATTCTCTTTCGTGTACATGTTTTCACTTTCCACTGATGTTCTCCTAATTGGAAACCTAGTTATGTGGTTATTTTCACCTTTTACTTACCGTCTTCTCAAGATGATTTTTTATTGACTTCCTTTCAATATGGGTTTCCCAAAAAGGAAATTTTAATACATCCATCTTTTATTCTCAATGATAAATTTCAAATTTTAAGGACACAATTTCTTGAAATTCTTAATCCTAACAGGATGGTAGATTATCGCTTGACAGTTCCACCAAATCACTCTCAAGTTCATTATGTGTTCCATGTATCTCACATGAGTAATTATAAACATGATCTTTAACATGTACTAAAATCATAAATCATACCACTAGAGAAAGATCTTTTTTATAATGAACAAAAGTATATATTCTAGATTATAGAGATAAATTTCTACAAAACAATACCAATCACCTGGTTGATGTTTTATAGAGAAACCACCAATTTGATGAAGCTATGTGGGAACCTGAGGATGAGATGAGGTAGAGACTTCTTAATATGTTTATATATGAGTAGAAAATTTTGAGTGAAAATTAATTTTATGGGGGGTATAATGTAACACCCCAATATTTTATGATATTTAATTTTTTAAATAAATTTAATTTCTTTAATATCTTATTTTCAAAAAACACAGAGCATAATCGAACTCCAAAAATATTACTATTTTAACAAAACAATTATCACCTAGTCATTTGAGTGGAAAGAAAGAATGGGATTACTTATATTATGGAAATATAGTTTACACATGATTATAATATTAATTCATTAGTTTCCAGTTAATTATAAATGAAAATAAAAACCAATTGAACATAAAGGAAGTGGTTTTATATAAAACTATTTTTTCCCATTATAGTATTTTATCTTAATAAATTTAATTAATCAGTATTAGTGAAATATTATGATGAAATTTATATTTTATATATTCAATAAAATGATTTTAAATTCATCCAATATGTTTGATATTCTTATTATAAGACTAAATCCAATTTCAAGTGTAGAAAGATATATTTTTCTAAAAGGTAATTTTTTCACTTTTTGATGGCGCACCTATTTTAAAACTAAATTTTGAAACCTTTAAAAGTTTTATTTGAAAAAATAAAATTAATTTTTTAAGGAATGATATAAAAATAATTTTATGGTGATTTTTTGATATTTTTCTGATAAGATTCATTTTTTATGAATAGTGAAAAAATAACGAATTTTATTTAAAAACATATTTTTCATCTAATTTATTTATATGGTAAAACTATGTTTTAAATTGGTTTTAAAGTATAATTAGTAAAATTATACATAAATAATTCAATTTATGTCATTGTAATTAATTTTACATTGAAATTGGATATAAAAACATTTAGAACTTTTGAACTTCTCACTTTTAAAACCCTCTTTTTCATTGTGACTACAAAATAAATTTTAAATATAATTCTAAAAAATCTATGAATTGAATTAGATTAAATGGATACCATATTTGGAATAAAAAGGTCTAAATTGTTTTTTAAGGTAAATTTTTACTTTTAGTTATAGGAACATTATCATGGTAAAAAATTATTCACCATAGTATATGTAAAATCGTGAAAAGGGTTGAAGTTAAAAGGTAAATCTTAACATACCTAAAGATTACAACATGTTATGGTTGGTTGAGGTATTTATCAACCTTAACCAAAATACACAAAATTATTTAACAATATAATTCATTTAAATTAATTCCACCACAATGTGGTTGGGTTTATATATAAAATAAAAATTATTCTAATCACTTAAACCCACCTCTCTTATAATATAAATTCCACCCCATTTTGACCCAAACTTTCTGAGGATCCTCAAATATATAAAAAAACGACTCCTTCTCATACTCCCAAAGTCTAAGTTCTATTTTTCTCACCAAAATATCAATCCTAGATACTTTAAGAAGAGATCTAAAGGAAGTCTACAGAAGAAGAGGTAACGTTCTTCAATGAACACTTTTATTTTATTTAATTATCCACCATTTAAATTATTATTATATCATTATTATATGATAAAATAAGTATCTTAAATATAAATATTTGTTTTTATGTCAAGGTAACAACCTAAAACGTCAAACACTTACATCAAATGGGATATGCATTCATCGTCTGTGTGTATGGCGGACTACTGCCATGCAAATTGATATCGTTCATTCTTCTATTACCACCTTTCAAGGTTGGTAATAATGATATATTTCTAGTTTATATATGATAAATATGATATTTATAACATCATTATGAATCTTCAATTATTATATAACACATACTTTCATGCTTTCTATTTTTTGGGAATATGATAACATCGTTTGTGGACGTGTGGACTACCACCTCCTCCAAGCAATGTGATTCGTTCACGCTTTACATGGAATGTATTAAGGATGGGTTTAATAAAAATATTTTTATTATGTGAAATAAAAATTATAATTTAATTATAATTTACATATACATAATTTACTTTTCTTTCTTTTAATTTGATAAAAAAATGGAAACAACGTTCATGAATACATATGACTTATCATATACATGAACAGTATATTCCATTTCCTATCACTAAATATTACGGATTATTATAAATATATATATAATGAATATATATGATATTTATATCATTTTTTACATAATTGAAGTTATTAAATCCTGATCTAAGTAATAGGAACAATGAATAACAAGTCAAAACATACTCGAAAAACAAAGTAGTTATTACTTGAAACAATGAAAATATTGGGAGATTGTTAATGAAAAAGTAATAATATATTATAAAAGGATAATATATGATATAATAAATATTAATATTGTTATATAATAAGTTAATAATTTCCTTAAAACAATTATACATGAGGATAAATAATTTTCAACCCAAGGGAAGTGTAAGGTAAGGGTTTCTCATCTCCCTTTTTTATTTCTATGAGATATATACCTTATTCAACACTTATTTATTATTTGTGGTGTATATACTATAAATTAATGTAATATATGATACTTATTATTATATTTATCAGTATTAACATATCCATTTTATGTTCTCTCTTTCATGGGGTTTATGGTTCAAAAGTCACCACATTGCTAAGGTAATTTGGTCTTAATTTTCCTTCTTTGAGACCAATTTTCTTCTACGAGGTGCATATACTACCATTTGACATGTTTTATCATAAATTTACTTCTTTTAATGATATTATAAAGTTTATAATTTTATTCACTCTTTAATTAGATATTTTTTATTAAAAAACCCATGTTTTCTAAGAATGTTTTCAAAAATGTTTTAAAATGATACTTTAAGAATTTTCAAGTAAAAAAGATTTAAATGATGATTAAAATGGTTTTTGTTAAAGATAAATTTATATTTTTTCAAGATTATTTTCAACAAAAATGTGTTTTAAAAGATTTATGATTTAAAATTTGTATTTCAAAACAGAAAGGATATTTTCCTCAATAATTATTTCAAGTGATCTCTCATGATTATTTTTAATCTAAGATATCATTATTTGATGATACATATAATTTATTAGACATATTATTCAATGAAATTATCCTTAATCTTTTTAGGGTTGGTTTATGTTTATTGTGGATTTATATTTATTAAACCCATTTATTTTCCATGGGATATGTTGTGATGAAATTTTTATGAATCCTATTTATTTTCATGGGTTCGGATATATGTTCTTATGGCACACATATGTATGGTTTTAATTTTTTGATGGGTGGGGCATATATATACCTCAAATGAAATGGGTAATGATATTATATCTCATGAGATAGACATTGCTACAATGGTGATTTAACTCAGTTCAGACATGATTAGAACAAGAAGTGAAACTGGTTCAGTAAAGGACTTAGTTAGACACGATAGTCTTGGGAGTTAACCTTGACTACTAAGATGGTTTAGGGAGTAAAATCATTACACTATGATAGTATTGTCATAAATCCTTGACTAATAATTTAATGATTTTCTATGATTTTGTGTTTTATGAAATTCCATGTTTATTCCAAATTTATTCTTTTATGATGTAGGTCTTGTTAATTTTTATGATTTATTTTATGATTCAATATTACGATCTTTGATATACAGGGTTTTCCTTTCAAATGTTATGTTCATATTATTATACCCTTATTTTTATGTTATGATTCATATCTCCCTAATTTAACATTTCTGAGAATTTTAGCTCATGATTTTCCTATGTTTTTTCCCAGGATATGAAGAAAGGTATTAGGCTCGATATGTCAAAAAGGGATATAGTTGTGAAATAATAAGTGGGAGACAATTTAGACGTTTTATGAACTTGTTATTTTTTTGGTTCCAAGTTTCCAAAGAAACTAAATCCATATGATTCTGTTGTGATTTTTTTGTATTCATCTATTTAGATGTGATATCTATCTATGAAAAGAGCGGGTCATTATACCAAATGTCTGAATAAATTACCATAATGCTTTTGAAATGAAGTTTCATGATAAATGTAGGGATTATGATCTATCTCATATTTTGAATAACATGAAATGAGTATTAAAATAAATTTATAGGATGTGAAATGTTTCCTTAAAATGTTATATTTCAAATTATGTCAAAGAGACTTAGAATTCCAAGTAGATACTTCAATAAAGCCTATAATTCACTTTATTACAAATTTTTTTATATAGGTGAGACCTTGTTTGGTTTCCACTTGTGTTGTATTCACCTGTTACAGTTTATTTATTATATTATAGATGTATAATGTGAAAGGGGTGTTTTGTGAGAGGTTGTTGGTGGTGATGGAGATTTATTTACTTATTATTATGATTCTCTTGATTGATTGTCTTATTAAATCCATTTTAGATTGGTCATGGAAACCCATGTGTCTCACTGGGGATCATGATTCATATTATCCTAGTTTATACACACACTTCTAAGTTCTCCTCTAGTGTGAGGCAAGGCTAGGTGGGAGTGTCATTTTGATGATGTCGATGTGGGATAGTTTGATGGATTTTGTTATATTTGTGACTCAACATAGGTTGGTTGTTGGTCCATATGGTTATAACATTGTTAGGATTGTCACTCACTAGTACCTAGGGTGATTCCCATTAAAATTATCATTGATTAGTGGATTATATAGAGAATTAACTCTTTATATTTACCATTTGTGAATGTTTTTATATGGAATTTCTTACTCTTTAATTATTTATTTTGCTTATCTTCCTTAGATATAGTGGTTCATGCATTATTTGAAATTTGTTCTTAATCATTGAGTTGGTTTTAAAAGTGGTTTTAAAGGGAAATTTTTTAAAAAACTAGGTCAATTTAGGAAAGGTCTGAAATCAGGTAAATGGATTTATTTTTTGTTTTAAATTAATGTCATTCATTTTAGATTTTATTAGAATTTTAATTATTAAATGGGAGTTTCATATAAAAAGGTAAGTGCATGTGATATGGTTTCTATAAATTTATAAAAATATTAATCTCATTTATCTATTTTGTTTCAAACTATAATTTATGAATTGATTTATATAATAAATTACATAATGTCCTTCATGAAATACTACTAGACCTATTATCTAACTCTATTTATACACACTCATGTTATGGTATTCAATACTTATGTTTTATATAGGTTCCATGTTCCATTTCATATTGGTTATCATCTCCAATTGTATGATGGATGTGTTGGGGTTTGGAGGTAAGTCAAGGGTTGCATATAGGTATTTGATTTGTTGGTGAATGGCCATTTTTTAACTATATTCTAATTTTTTTCTTCCTATTATTTATTTTTTATAAATGCTGTATTTATGTTTATGTAAATGCAGTGAATAATTATCATCGATTATGAATAATTTTTTAGTTTTTTTAGTATGGTTATACTCATTGAAATTTCATGTCAGTAAACTTTATTGATGGTCTATTCCAGATTCTTGGAAAATGATCCACTATAATTTAAGTCTAATTTAAGGGAGAAATTACTCTCAAGTGTTGTTCCTTAGTTCCCACATACTAGTTTAAAAACCATGGAGATTGGGAATTCCCTTCAGTCTCAATGATGATCCAGTTTATGTAAGGTGTCAAGTCACCTTGGGCTAGTTATTTAAAACTCTAACTTTGTTTTAAAACAACACCTAAAACATAAGAAATATATTTTCTTGTTTTCTCTTCAATTTTCCTCTATTTTTTATCATAATTAATTTTTAATGAAATTTTTATGTTTTATAACATATTTAAATAATTTTTTATAGAAATATTCTTATCTTTTTTAAAAGTATATTTTAAATGATTATTTTCTATATTTTTAAATATTTAAATGTTTCATAAAATAAAAGGAAGTTATTTTTTATATATTCTTCAATTCCTTATCTTCCCCTTAATGATTTTTCACTAATGTCCATGCACTTTGAAATGTTATTTATGGTATATTTCCTCTCATTATTCCTTTTTCTCTAGCATCCCATATTTCTAGACTCATGATAAAAAAACCATATATTAATAGTGATAAGTAAATGAAATCCCTATGAGAGGAATAATACATAACTACCATTGTATTTCCTTATTGACATAGTTTCATAAAGATAACCTCTATTCTAATTAATTTCCATTGGTATACCATATACTTATTTCTTCTTATTTAAAGGTATTCACCAAGGTAATTATACATTTTGTATGATTAGGGAAATATATTTACATGTGTATATACCATTTTATTCTATATAGTGTAATTACCCAGTACATCATTTAATTCAAGGTATTTACTTTTATAGCCTCTATCAAGATTTTGAGGTGTTTTGGTTGATTCAAGATTCATTGTATCGAATTTTATTTTCATAGGATAATAATTCATTCATTTTAATGGATGTTTGATTTAATTCATATGTCACACATATATGTGGTATATCATTGTGAGGTAGGTGGGTCGAATATATCCCTCTAAAGTTTTTGTAATGTTTTATATCTCACAACATGACATGAAAGGGACATGGTAGTAAACCCAATCCACTATGTTTATGGGATTAGAGAGTGAACCCAATCCACTATTCAATGGGCCTTTATCCATTATGTGATGATGGTAATGATAGTGAGAATTAATATAAGAAATAATTTTATATTCTTATGTTTGTGCAAAATTTATATGTTAAACCACATTCATGTTTTATGTTTCAATGGCTCATTATTATTGTCATATGTTTCCACATTTCTAAACAATGTAATACATCCTCCTTTCAAGACAATCCTTTTTCAGTTTTATATTAATATTCTATTATATGTGTTACTTTATCACGCCTTATGGTTATATCTTATAATTTAATGAACTTTTTAATTAGGAATTTGTAACGTCCTGAGTCTGGAGCCCCTCCACTGGTGCCCCGCACCCGGTTCGCCACATGACCTCAATCGCATTTCCCCGAATGCCAGAGGCTGCTGACTAGCAGTGAGGGCCTTGGTGAGTCGGTGGGAAAACTATTCCCTCATTCGGTAAGGTATAAAAGGTAAGAAAACAATAATAAACAGCGGAAGCAGTCAACAACATGCATAACAGCAGAAACCAAACAGCAGAAGCAATGTAGATATATAACTATGATGACAATGATGCAGTAGGTACAAGTATCTAAGGAAAACAGCAAACACAACAACATGCTAAAATACAACTGAAACCAAGGGAAAAAGAAAACAAAGTAAGCTCCTCAACATCGCGAGCCACGGCTCGGTCCCATGCTCCTCAACTCTTGGTGCAATCAAGATCCTGAAGTAGAAGGGTGATTGCCCTTATCTATACCTGCAGCAACATAGTATGCTTGGGCCCAAAATCATGGCCCAAATAAGGTGTGAGGTACAATCCCAGTAGGAAATCAACCAAAGATTTGTGTCTAACAGTAAATGAATACATGGCAGTAATAAAACAAGAAGCAGTAAACAGAAAAGCACAAGCAGCTGCAATCCACAGTTCTATCAAAAAAAGTACACAAGTAAACAGCTAGCAACAAAAGAAGAAACAGGTAACCCTCTAGGTAGCTCTCACAGTCTAAACCCTATGGTTTAGCCTATCAGTACTAGCAACCCTCTAGGAAGCACACACAGTCTCACCCCTCTGGTTCAGCTACGTAATTAAGCAGACTCTCTGGGGAAACACTCACCGTCAATTCCCCCCTATAGTCTTGTATCGTGCTAAAGGCTCTCTGAGGAAGCACTCAACATCAATTCCCCATGTGGCCCATGTCGTGGATCTACAGACTCTCTGTGGAATCACTCAACGTCAATTCCCCCTATGGTCTCGTATCGTAATTAAAGACACTCTGGAGAAGCCCTTCCATCAATTCTCCCTTTGGTCTACTAATCTAGGTTCTCACAGTCCTGAGTATAACTAAACATTCTCAGCGCGTGTATATCGTCCAAGTAAACCTCAAGAACTACTTGGCTATCATTCTACGGCTCAACAGCAATAACAAAACAATAGTTCAGCTATCCTACAACTAGGCATGGCAACTGGAAAAATTCCCAATAGGCAAAACAAGCATGGGAAATAAATCTGAGAACAAAATAAATTACTCTAATCACAAGAAATAACCTCCACTAAAGCAAACAAGAAAAGAAAGCAAATAGAAGGGGAAAAACAGGAAACACGCAATACCCCATTCAAGGGTATTGGTGGAATTTGCACATAATATTCATTAACTTTCTACGGAAAATCACAAACCACCTACGTCGATCTGAGGAGTTCGATATACGTGAACCACGACGACAAATTCCTCTTAGAACAACGTAGATCTGAGAAAACGCACAAAACGTTCATCCCATGATAACTTGGAAACGAGGAGGAATCAAGAAACAAGGCTAAAGCAGAAGGAAGAACTCACCACTCCGATTCCAACGCAATCGACCATGCTCAAATCGGAGAATGGACAACGGGGCGGAATCTCAGAGAAGATTCGGTCGTACGGTCGCTTCTGGGCGGATGAAATCTTTAGAAGAAGATGATTTTGGGGGTTAGATGCGACCCCAATCCGTTTAATGAAAAAAATAAAGTACACAGCGTGTACTTTTAGAGTACACGGCGTGTACTGGGTCCTTTCCGTACTCCGCCAAAATCGGCCTCCACGTCACCCCTACACACCGTGTATGTGGCCCGGGCATGGCCAGCACACCACTTCGAGCCGGATCAGAGTACACGGTGTGTACTCAGAAAGTAAACGGCGTGTACTTCTGAAATTTCTAGAAAATCCATTTTTCTTAAAAACTCCAGAAAAAAGGAAAAACATGCCTGAACGAAGATCCAGGTTCTTACAAACATCCCCCCTTAAAGAAATTTGTCCTTGAATTTCCCTAATGGGGCATAGAAGAATAATCCTCGAACAGTTTCGGCCACTGTGATCATAAATCGGCCTCCCTCTCCTAGGTCTCGTCCTGTACTCTCCCTTGCTGCCATAACACTCGTACCAGAGGAATAGACTGCCCACGAAGAACCTTTGTACTACGATCGATAATCCGGATAGGATGCTCCTCGAACGATGCATCCGCTTCAAGCTCGACTTCCTTGGGCTGAAAGGTGTGAGACAGGTCTGAAAAGTAACGTTGGAGATGAGAGTCGTGGAAGACTTCATGCATCGCCCGATACCTCTAAGGTAGCTGCAACCGATAGGCGACTGGCCTATCTCTCTCCAATACCTCAAATGGCCCGACGTACCGTGGTGAAAGCTTACCCTGTCTCTGAATCCTCTTGTGTCCCAACCTCGGTGCGACATGCTGGAAAACCTGATCACCGACCTTGAACTCTAGAGGTCGTCTCTGCTGATCAGTATAAGACTTCTATCGAGACTGTGTCGTAGTCATCCTATTCCGAATCAGCTCTATCTATTCTAAGGTCTCCTGAATAAGACATGGTCCTAGCAAAGCTACCTCTCCTGCCTCCAGCCAGCAAAAGGGTGATCGGCATGGCCTACCGTACAAAGCCTCGTATGGTGCCATCTGAATGGTCTCCTGGAAACTGTTGTTGTAGGTGAACTCCACCAAAGGGATATGCTTCTCCCTAGAACCGCCAAAGTCTAGAATGAAAGCCCAGAGCATATCCTCAAGCACCTGGATCGCGCGCTCGGACTGGCCATCAGTCTGGGGATGGTATGTTGTACGCAAAAGTACCTATGTACCCAAGGCCTTCTGAAGTCCCTACCAGAACCGAGAGGTAAAGCACGCATCTCTGTCTGAAATAATAGAGCGCAGAACTCCATGCAGAAAAACGATCTTTATGATGTAAATTCGTCCCAGATCATCGACACTGAAGCTCTCCTTGATCGACAAGAAGTAAGAAGCCTTCATAAGTCGGTCAACAACAACCCAAACAGCATCGTTTCCCTGATGTGACCTCGGAAACCTGGTCATGAAGTCCATCGCAACATCGTTCCACTTCCACTCTGGAATGGGTAACTGCTGTAAAATCCCCGCTGGTCACTGATGCTCTTCTTTCACCTGCTGACAAGTAGAACATCTCATGAAAAAACCAGAAACATCCTTCTTTATACCTGGCCACCAGTACTGGTGATGAAGGTCCCGATACATCTTGGTGATGCCAGGATGAACTGCCCAAACAGAGGAATGGAAATCCCACATCAGCTCCTCGCATATGTCTGCTGGCACACATACACGTCCTTGGAAATGCAAGATCTCATCCTCTCTCACTGTCCATCCAAGAAGAGGATCCTCTCCTGACACACTCTCCCGTAGGACTAAGCCTTCTGAGTCTGATATCTGCCTCATCCATACCTGATCAAGTAGCGTGGAGGTAACAGCTACAAAAGATATTAAAGTCTGTCCCTGTCTATCGTGCACCTCCAGATGCATCTCAGAGAATAGAGCCATCAGTTTCCACTCACTAATGGCCTCCTGAACTGCCTAAATTTGAGTTCTTCTGCTCAACGCGTCAGCCACAGCATTGCCCTTTCCCGGTGTATAGGCAAGCTCAAAATCAAAAGACTGAAGATACTTGACCCACCTGTGATTCCTTAGATTCAGATCACGCTGAGTGAAGATATACTTGAGACTCTTATGGTCAGTGAAGACCACAAAGTGATCTCCCAGAAGATAGTGTCTCCAACAGTGCAAGGCATGAACAACAGCAGCTAACTCCAAATCGTGCGTAGGGTAGTTCCTCTTATGTGGCCTCAACTGTCGAGACCCATACGCAACGACTCCATCTCCCTGCATAAGCACAGCTTCTAGCCCGATACCTGAAGCATCACAGTAAACAGTGTAGCTCTTTCCTAGCTCTGGCAAGACTAGTATCGGTGCTAATGTCAACCTCCCTTTCAGCTCCAGAAAGGATGACTCACAAGAATCTGACCATGAGAACTTCACCCCCTTCTTGGTCAGTCCTGTCAAAGGTGCTGATAGGTGTGAAAAGCCCTGAATGAAGCGTATGTAGTATCCAACCAAACCTAGGAAACTCTATACCTCAAATACATTCTTCGACTACTCCCAGTAAACTACAGGTCTCAATTTCTCTAGGTCCACTGATACTCCTGCCTCTGATATGACGTGACCCAATAAGTGAATCTGATCCATCCAGAAGTGGCACTTCGAGAGTTTAGCATAAAGCTGATGCTCTCTCAGTGTACTCAAATTGATCTCAAGATGTGTGGCATGTTCGTGTCGAGTATGAGAGTACACCAAGATATCATCCACGAAGACCATGACAAAGGAGTCCAAGTAAGGATGGAACACTTGGTTCATCAGTGCCTTGAAAACTGCAGGCGCGTTCGTGAGACCGAACGGCATGACTGTATATGCGTATAGACCATACCTGCTCCTGAAGGCTGTCATAGGTATATCTGATGGTCTAACGCACAACTGATAATAACCGGACCTCAAGTCAATCTTCGAGAACACCCGGGCTCCTCAAAGCTGATCGAAAAGGTCATCAATCCGCGGCAAGGGATATCGGTTCTTGACCATCAACCGGTTCATCTTCCGATAATCCACACAAGCCGAAGGGTACCGTCTTCCTTCTTCATAAACAGAACAGACGAACCCCAAGGAGAAGTACTAGGTCAAATGAAACCCTTAGCCTGTAGCTCCTCCAACTGTTTCTTGAGCTCCTGCAACTTAGGTGTGGCCATCCTATAAGGAGGAATGGACACCAGTGCCGCTCCTGGAATGAGCTCAATAGATAAGTCTACCTCACGCTCTAGAGGAAAACCTGAAAATTATTCTGGAAAGACGTCCCTGAAGTGATCCACCACTAGAGGAAAGTCTAACTATGGAGTCCCCTAATCATCCAGATAAAGACTAGCAATCTGGGCTATCACCCCTCCTAGCCCAAGATGCTTGAGTCCTGCTCGACTCACCCGAACGTCCCATTCACCTCTATGAAGGAAAGATTCACCCTCTGGTGAAATGAAACTCACTCTGCGGCGATAACAGTCGATGACTGCCTAAAAGGGAATCAACCAATCCATGCCGAGTATGACATCATAGCCTATCATCTCTAGGACATAGAGATCCCATAAGAAGCGATACCCTGCAACTTCGAGTGGGCACTCTCTACACTGGCGTACACTAGATTTCCTCATTCCCAAAGGTGTTTCTAGTGTCAACGAGTCAGCAGAAGAAAAGACGCAGAGTCCAAGGCTCTCCACAACAGCAATAGAGATAAAGCTATGCGTAGCACCAGTATCAAAAAGGGATAAAGATAAAACTAAGGCTACTAAAATCATACCTCGAATAGTAGAAGGGTCAGGATCCTGCTCCTGATAAGTCTACTCCACAGCGAAAGACTGGCCTGTACCACGGCCCTGCACCCCTGGCTGACCACTCTGAGCTGAACCGCCATGCTAGTGCTGAGGAACTGGTGGCTGACCACCACGGCCTCAACCTCCACCTCAGCCCGAACGGCCGAAAGAACTCCAGTTCCCTGACTGGTGAGAAACTGGTGGTGCTGCTCCTGAACGAGGAGTCATGGAAGAACCCCGGTCACCAGCTGCTGGTGAGAAAACCTGGCAGAAATGCTGAAGGTGACCCATCTTTCTGCAAGATCGGCACTCCATGGGGTCCCTCTGGCACTGCGACCTCGTGTTCCATGTCCGGCCACACTGATAGCATGTCACCTGGCTGCCTGATGATTCATCTCGCTTCCTCAAATCACTGCGCGTAGGCTCCCTATGGTGCTTCTTGCTATCATCTGGAGGATGGCTAACTCTGGAAGCAGAACCGCCCTGGCTTGCAGCTCCAGAGTCTCTTTGATTGTACTCTGCAATCAATGCCTGATTGAGGGTGTAAGTAATAGAAGTCGGCTGGAAGATGTTCACCAGCTAGAGGATCTCCCGCCTAAGTCCATCCTCAAACTTCCTCACCAATAACACCCCACTCCCATCCCAAAGGGGTGTAAAACACTGTAGCTCAGTGAAACGAGAGGAATAATCCATGATAGATAGAGTACCCTGCTCTAAGCTCATGAAATCCCGGGATTGATCGGCCCTCAGGGTTTCCGAGTAAAAGTAGTCATAGAACACGCGTTGGACTCCTCCCAAGTCATAGCCTGCTATTGACCCACTTGTGAGATCACATCCCACCACCTCTTGGCAGAGTCTCAGAGCATGTAGGTGGCGAGCTTAACCCGCCTCTCTGGAGGTGTCTCCAGATGCACGAAGATAGTCAGCATGGCTTCCATCCATGACTCTGCAGCCTGAGGTCCTCCCTCCCCCGTGAACGTGGGAGTATGCTGCTGCTAAAAGACCCGTGTCAAGTCTTCCATAGATGTGGCAGGAAGCGGAGCTCCCTGGAAGGCCTGCATCATCCTCATGAAACCTTCCCTGAACTGTGCATCAGCACCTGCAACCGGTATAACAGCTGGTGTCAAGGATGGCCCGAATGTAGGATCGTAAAGAAGTCCCTGATCATCCCTATCTGGCGTATGATCACTGCTCGATGACAGACGTACGACCGGAGGACATCTCGGAGGCATATTTCTGAAAGATCAAAAGCACACCTTAGATCAGGAAAACAAGGAAAGAGAACACAAGAGCACAAAACGGGAACAGGGGAAGAAAAACACACAAGTTTGCAAAACATAACTACACGGCGTGTATAAAACTACACGGTGTGTCTTCTTAACCCACTGACATGGGTGTGTACTCTTTCCCTACAAGTCGTGTACACTTCAAACTACATGGCGTGTTGCACCCACTCACGGCGTGTACTCAAAAAACGGTTCCCCTGCCCGAGTCTCCTTACAAGGCTACCCCACATGGTCCGACTTAACCCAAGTGTAGAGACCCGAAGCCTGACGTACATTGAAATTACATTACATTTGCGGAATACTTAGTACATAACAAAAACACACACACAAGGATCGTAATAGTTTAGTGTCTTTGGAAACTCGGAACGTAATCTTCTAATCGTGGTGAAAGATCTTCAATATATCCCATAAAGATCTTCCCTTTTTTTACCTAAAACCTTTCTTTATATCCTGGGGAAAAGAAAACATAAAAGGGTGAATTCGAATGCTCAGTAAGGGTAAACAAAAGAAAAATCAATCACATCATATTCATAAGAACATAACTTTTAGAAATCTTAACCTGCAAAAGAGAGCATAATTTCATAACATGGGATAAATCATAGTAGTGAAATGAAATCCCAATAAGCATAACTTAAAACATGAAACTTTGTGGCATACACACATAATCATAGAGAATCATTTCTTGTTAGTCAAGACTCATTGCCAAGACTATCTTAGTGGACAAAGTCCCTTTCTGAACCGAGTCACCCTCGTTTCAGTCCTGTTTCACTGAACCGGTATAACCTACCATTCCAGCCATGTCTATCTCATGAGATATAAAATCTTTACCCAATGAATTGGAGGGAGATATAGGTCCCACCCATCTTATAATGAATCCTTTCTTATGTGTGCCACATAATCATAAACCATACATCATAGCGTAACCCATGTAATAAAAATGGAATTCTTAAACAACATGACATCATAAAACAATTCATATAAGATAAAGGAATTCATAAAAATATTTCCATCACAACATAATCAAATCCATGTAATAATAGGGATAAAAACAGAACCCTTTTATTATCTTAGATGGAAAATAATTTTGATAAAATACTTGAACTCCATTCTTGAGGAAAATATCCTTTCTACTTCAAAAATACTTTTCCTTTATTAACATGCCATAAAATTCTAAACTAAAAGAAGTTGATTAAAAATAAACCTGAAAACTTGTAAAGGAAAATTCTTGGAAATAATGTTTTAAAAATCCATTCATTCCGTATAAGTTAAAAAAACATTCTTCTCGTACTTTTGTCGGAAAAGTCAAAAAGTACCTCGTACGAAAAACGACAAAAGATTCCTTTCATATCTTTTACTAAAAACTCACCAAAGGGTAAAATAGGATTTAAACAATTTTAGGTGAATGGAAATAATATTACATATTGAGGAAACATGTATTTGGATGATAAAATACACCCCAGTAAATGCCAAAGTATAAACAATCTCGGATAAAAATGAGATTGTGATATTTTCCCTTACCTTCGGTCCGACTTGCTTTGTAAGTGTCCGAACCTCCTGTATAATGATTTAAATAATGTTATTGACTTATTCCAGAATCATATTCATTGTTACTATATCATATATGGTCCACTTATGACTTTATATTACCCGTTCTTTTGTAAATTCATGTTAAAGTAGCGTTTTGGGTAAAATCGTCTCATTTGTCGTTCGTGTTTTTAACTTGTAATTATTCATATGATTACGTAGATCATGATTACTTAATTCCATAATATAAAACATGATTTATATATATATATATTCAGAATATACATATATAATAAATCAGTAAATGGAAATAAATACACCGTTCATGGAGACGGTAGTCCGTACGTACGCATGAACGCTGTTTTCGTTTCCTTATTGAATTGAATGGAATTAAGTAGATGACATAAATATAAATATAAATAATTATAGTATCATTATTAGGTCATATATTTCATTATTACTTATTATATATACTTTATAATAATTCATGAATGGTTAATCATTGAGAATGAATCTCATCGCGTCGTGGAGACGGTAGTCCGTACGTACGCACGAGCGATGATATCGTTCCCATGGTCGTGGAATTGTGTTGAAGTGTATGTATACTATTTCAGTATCAATATCAATTTATAATAATCATATATAGTTACTCATTACACCATTATACCCATCCAATTAAGGTGGTGTTGGAAAAATAGATTTCACCACGGCGTGGAGACGGTATTCCGTACGTACGCACGCGCGGTGATTTCGTTTTCCGTAGGATGGATAGATGGTGAAATAGGGTTGTTTAATAATTATAATAATATATCAGTATATGAGTGATACTGATGTTATTACTTCATAATGAAACAACCTAAGAAGAAGAAGTGGAAGAATAAATAAAGGTGAAAGAATCGGTAATGGAAATTACCTCTTCTTTGAAGCGCCTCTTTGAGACCTCCTTTTAGGGCACTAAAATTGGTCTTTGATGAATACCAGAACCTCTAGGATGTTTCTAGGGGAGTTTAGAAGGGAATTTGGCAGGGTTTGGCCGAGCTTGAAGGCTCAAAGTTGTGTGAGGAAGAGAGGGAGGAGGTGCCCTTTTATAAGGGAGGAGAGGGGCACCTTAGGAATATCTCAAAATATTATTTTATATTAAAGTCAAAATCGGTTTATAATGGTTCCAAAGGGTCTTATTTCGAATCTAAAGTGGGGATGGGTCGAAATAATATCAACCAATAGTATTTAGACAAGTTTAGGTTATTATTTTAACCTTATCAATTAGATTTAACTTTAAGTTAAATAATTTAACTTTTACCGTGTCTTTTTGTTTTCTTACACTATATGGTTAATACACTTACTATAACATGCCAAACGAACCCCAAATTGTTTATTATTAATATATATATCCTTATCTAAGTCATTTGGCCGAACCTTAGATTTTTAGGAATAAAATAATAATTAATAATATAATATTTGATTTAAAAACTATTTTGTGTCAATTTTGACACTATTTGATATATGATTTTTTTGAAAGTCATAACAGAATTATATGTTCCAAAAAAGTTTCCTAAATCAACACTAATATATCATAGTAACCTAGAAAATTATTGGAATTCATAAAAAGTCTTAAATTACATTTATTTTGGTATTTATAATATCAATTATGTCAATATTTCATTAATAAGATAATTACTCCATCATCTTTGTGTCATAAATAAATTAAATTATTTGATGTCTAAAAATTACAAATAAAATTACATTATGTAGGAAATATTTTTAGCTTTCTAATGAATATTTACAATCGAATTTATCTTATGTATAACCCTATATTAAAAATGTTTTAGTAAATAAACTTTGATTTTAACTCTTTTAACTCTTCTTTGAATTAAATAATAATAAATGTTCTAATCTAATCCAAGTGGGCCTAAATGATAATATTTTACACTTAAGGTTGTTTTTGGTCGAGATACACTTTTCCAATAGGATTAGGACCTGTGTTAGGGTAATATTAATATCATTTTTATCCTTAATTACCCTATTTACTTTTAACCGTGGTAAATAAAAGTAAAAAGTTATTATTCACCAAAAATTATTTTCATCTCATTGAACCACATTTTACTTACTGACATCAATCGTGTCTCTCGGATTTTTGAAATTCCATTCACAGAAGCGGTAAAATTAAGTTTTATGAAAAAATCAGTTTTTTTAACTACCACTTAGTAGTTTCACTATTCATCAAAAATTGATGTTTTTCAGAACAATGCCAAAATTTAATCCTAAGCTATATTTCATATTCCGAATTCAAAAATGAAGTCTATTTTACCAAATTCATAACATAGAAGTTGCATTAATTAATTTTATAATTAAATCCCGCTGTTAAAACAAATAGCGTGTTTTTAAGAAACAATATCTATCAAAAGATTGACACTTGTTTATGTCTGGTTTAAATGTGAAATTACATCCAATGACCAACATTGTATTAAATTGTAAAAATATATTCTAAATATACTTTAAAACCACTAAAATTAATAATTTATCACTATTAATTATTTCGATTAAAAAAGTTGTTTTTAATTAAAATTTAGTAATTTTCACTATTCATCAGAAAATAAAAGTTATCCAAAAAGTACCAAAATTTTACCCTAAGCTAATTTCGATATTATGAATCCAAAAATGAATTCCATTTTGAAAAATAAAATTACAAAATTTCAAAAAGTGGTTATTACTATTCATAACAGCTAGTTTTAATAATATTTTAATAGCATACTGTTGTTTAGTGAAACTCGTTATTGCGTACTACACACACTATCGAGGAAGGTCGCGATTGCGTGTAATGCAAGACAAGCCAAGGATGTGTGTTGTGCAAGCTCCTTTTGGTGTAGCGTACAACAGAAGACATTAGTGAAATTAAAAATAATATTTTTTCATAAAATCTCGGGGTGTTACATTCTACCCCCCTTAAAATGAATTTCGCCCTCGAAATTCGTCGGGGTTATAAATGGTTTATTATTAGAAAGTTTCTTTAATAGAAACCCACATCGTAAAAAGGAATACCAAAACCAATATTTAAAAATGAAAGTATGAAACATAACGGTTACCCAAATAAACTAATCATTGGGTTTCCACATAGGTGAAAATATGGATATGGAAGAGAAATATGACCATCATGTTATGATGGAGAGTGGTAGAGAACATGGCTATGGAAAAGCCAGTAATCACAAATCCATAGATTTGTGATGATATAAGGTACCATCTGATTCATCAGGTATAAGATCACTAGGACGACATTTTTTGGTTTTCAAGATCATTTCCCTAAAGTTGAAAATTTGAATTAGAATAAATACTTACTTTATTTTGGTACAATCTCACTGTTGTTCGTACCTTGAACAATTTCCACTTCATCTCTTAAATAAATGAAGTTGAATTTGTTATTCGTGTAGTGTTAGCAGATCATGTGATAGAATGACGGGTCATTCCATCTATCTCAAACAAAAGGTTAGCAAAAATTATATACATAAGTCGATCTATAGTGAGATTAATCATATATGGTTCCTAAAATGGACTTATACTTCATATATCATACTGCTTAATATAATAAAACTAGTGTCTACTAAACAGGGACTTCCTGTAGGCTAGTGGTAGGCGATAAAGGCCAGTCGCACTTCGGTTGTGGGTTCGATTCCCACATCCTTGTCCGACGCGATGGGTTGTCGCCCGTCCTGCAGGTTGTCCTTTTTCTAAAACTACATTAACATCCCATCAATAATATCGAAAAAATGTTTTATCCTAACTTATGTCCAACATAATCCATTCTAATCTTTAGGCTTATCTAAAATACTGCAGTCCACTCCCATAACACAGTGAAAACGATTACCAGATATTTAATACCATTGTTGATCCTCATATATCATAAGATATGTTTTGTTGGTCACATACAAAACATTCAAAGTCCTTAATCATGTATTCTCTTGAATACCTTAGTGAAAACATGAATGCAGTTAAAAGTTAACACCTTCCACATACCAAAATCCTCAAAATTCTATATACTCAAACCATGATATCACTTAGTCCTTATATCAATCATGAGCTCATGAATACTGTTAAACATTTCATTTTCTCGTTTTCCCTTCATTATGCGCATATCATCTTATTTCCAAAAAATATCTCAATCAGTTTGAATACCACATTAGACCAACACAAAAATATTCCAATACTTTATGATACCACATTATTTTGGAATCCCATTACATAAACACTTAATCATTCCACCACATCGTTGTCATATTCAACATTGCCAATAGTGATCGCATGTGACTTTCCTTTGTCCTTTTCCTTCATTGGTTGCTCATGTTGATCATCACTAACCCTTGGATTAGGGCATTTATTAGCATAATTCCCCATTTCCTTGCACTTGAAGCATTGAAGTGTTGGTGGTGCGTTCTCTGCAGTGTTTGCTTTATTCACATCATTAGAATCCCTTTTTCCATTACTTCGACACTCAGCTGCTCGATGGCCTTCTTTTCCACACTTAAAACATTTTCTAGTCCCTTTAAGACAATCTCCACCATGCTTCTTTCCACACTTTGTGCATAAGGAAACATTCATCTTCTTTTCACCATTATTCTGAGATTTCTCCTTGAACTCCATCTTTCGTTTCTTGTCAAAACCATGAGATGGATATGTAACAACAACTTCCATTTCTACCTTGATAGCACAACGCACAATTTCTTCATAGCTACTGAAGTCTCTTATAGCTAATTCCCTTCGAAGACTTGGTTTTAAGCCACTGAAAAATCGATCAACTTTACTTTCAGGTTGGATGATAATTCCAGATGCATACCTTGCAAGTCTTGTAAAATTCGCTTCGTATATACCAACAGATTCATCATCCTTTTACTTTAGTTCAAGAAACTCCTTCTCCATCTTTGTTCGAAGAATACGAGGGAAGTACTTATTGAAAAATAAGTTCTTGAACTCGTCCCATTCCATGGACTCAATTTCATCTCTTTGCCTCGTATTCTTGATAAGATTACACCATTGATCAGCTTCACCTTCCAAACTATATACTACTAAGATGACTTTATCATGTTCAGAACATTGAAGAACTGAAAATATCTTTTCAGTGGTACTGATCCATTGTTCAGCAACAAGTGGATCAGAAGACCCACTGAAAGAAGGTGGACGTTGCCTCATGAAGGACTCAATAGAATATTGTTCCTTTCTCTGCTCATTTGGAATTCCAAAATGATTCATATCTTGTGTAAGTATAGCAATAAGATTTTTCACTCCATCTCCCATAACATTTGTTTGTTCAGGAGGACAATCATTGCATTTTCCATTGCATTGATCAACACTGTTCCTTCGGGTTCCAGCCATCGTCTAAAACCCAAAAAGAATAGTGTGAGAGGCAAAAATCATGCTAGGGAAAACAACATAATAAAGGGGGAGTACCTTCAACATCTAACAACTTAGTTTTAATTCTATGATCGTTAGCGTAATTCTATTACTATAACCTATACGTATACTTAACCTTAGGTACATCCCTAGACATACCTTAGAAATATCTCTAGGGATCTCACTAACGTTTTCGCATCCTAGTTTCCAAAGGTTGACTAAACCTTTCCTCTGATACCAACTGCAGAGACCCGAATCCTGACGTACATTGAAATTACATTACATTTTCGGAATACTTAGTACATAACAAAAACACACACACAAGGATCGTAATAGTTTAGTGTCTTTGGAAACTCGGAACGTAATCTTCTAATCGTGGTGAAAGATCTTCAATATCTCCCATAAAGATCATCCCTTTTTTTACCTAAAACCTTTCTTTATATCCTGGGGAAAAGAAAACATAAAAGGGTGAGCTCGAATTCTCAGTAAGGGTAAACAAAATAAAAATCAATCACATCATATTCATAAGAACATAACTTTTAGAAATCTTAACCTGCAAAAGAGAGCATAATTTCATAACATGGGATAAATCATAGTAGTGAAATGAAATCCCAATAAGCATAACTTAAAACATGAAACTTTGTGTCATACACACATAATCATAGAGAATCATTTCTTGTTAGTCAAGACTCATTGCCAAGACTATCTTAGTGGACAAAGTCCCTTTCTGAACCGAGTCACCCTCGTTTCAGTCCTGTTTCACTGAACCGGTATAACCTACCATTCCAGCCATGTCTATCTCATGAGATATAAAATCTTTACCCAATGAATTGGAGGGAGATATAGGTCCCACCCATCTTATAATGAATCCTTTCTTATGTGTGCCACATAATCATAAACCATACATCATAGCATAACCCATGTAATAAAAATGGAATTCTTAAACAACATGACATCATAAAACAATTCATATAAGATAAAGGAATTCATAAAAATATTTCCATCACAACATAATAAAATCCATGTAATAATAGGGATAAAAACAGAACCCTTTTATTATCTTAGATGGAAAATAATTTTGATAAAATACTTGAACTCCATTCTTGAGGAAAATATCCTTTCTACTTCAAAAATACTTTTCCTTTCTTAACATGTCATAAAATTCTAAACTAAAAGAAGTTGATTAAAAATAAACCTGAAAACTTGTAAAGGAAAATTCTTGGAAATAATGTTTTAAAAATCCATTCATGCCGTATAAGTTAAAAAAAACATTCTTCTCATACATTTGTCGGAAAAGTCAAAAAGTACCTCGTACGAAAAACGACAAAAGATTCCTTTCATATCTTTTACTAAAAACTCACCAAAGGGTAAAATAGGATTTAAACAATTTTAGGTGAATGTAAATAATATTACATATTGAGGAAACATGTATTTGGATGATAAAATACACCCCAGTAAATGCCAAAGTATAAACAATCTCGGATAAAAATGAGATTGTGATATTTTCCCTTACCTTAGGTCCGACTTGCTTTGTAAGTGTCTGAACCTCCTGTATAATGATTTAAATCATGTTATTGACTTATTCCATAATCATATTCATTGTTATTATATCATATATGGTCCACTTATGACTTTATATTACCCATTCTTTTGTAAATTCATGTTAAAGTAACGTTTTGGGTAAAATCGTCTCATTTGTCGTTCGTGTTTTTAACTTGTAATTATTCATATGATTATGTAGATCATGATTAATTAATTACAGAATATAAAACATGATTTATATATATATATATTCAGAATATACATATATAATAAATCAGTAAATGGAAAGAAATACACCGTTCATGGAGACGGTAGTCCGTATGTACGCATGAACGCTGTTTTCGTTTCCTTATTGAATTGAATGGAATTAAGTAGATGACATACATATAAATATAAATAATTACAGTATCATTATTAGGTCATATATTTCATTAGTACTTATTACATATACTTTATAATCATTCATTAATGGTTAATCATTGAGAATAAATCTCATCGCGTCGTGGAGACGGTAGTCCGTACGTACGCACGAGCGATGATATCATTCCCATGGTCATGGAATTGTGTTGAAGTGTATGTATTATATTTCAGTATCAATATCACTTTATAATAATCATATATAGTTACTCATTACACCATTATACCCATCCAATTAAGGTGGTGGTGGAAAAATAGATTTCACCACGGCGTGGAGACGGTATTCCGTACGTACTCACGCGCGGTGATTTCGTTTTCCGTAGGATGGATAGATGGTGAAATAGGGTTGTTTCATACTTATAATAACATATCAGTATATGAGTGATACTGATGTTATTACTTCATAATGAAACAACCTAAGAAGAAGAAGTGGAAGAAGAAATAAAGGTGAAAGAATCGGTAATGGAAATTACCTCTTCTTTGAAGCGCCTCTTTGAGACCTCCTTTTAGGGCAATAAAATTGGTCTTTGATGAAGACCAGAACCTCTAGGATGTTTCTAGGGGAGTGGAGAATTGAATTTTTCAGGGGTTGGCCGAGCTTGAAGGCTCAAAGTTGTGTGAGGAAGAGAGGGAGGAGGTGCCCTTTTATAAGGGAGGAGAGGGGCACCTTAGGAATATCTCAAAATATTATTTTATATTAAAGTCAAAATCGGTTTATAATGGTTACAAAGGGTCTTATTTCGAAGCTAAAGTGGGGATGGGTCGAAATACTATCAACCAATAGGATTTAGACAAGTTTAGGTTATTATTTTAACCTTATCAATTAGATTTAACTTTAAGTTAAATAATTTAACTTTTACCGTGTCTTTTTGTTTTCTTAGACTATATGGTTAATACACTTACTATAACATGCCAAACGAACCCCAAATTGTTTATTATTAATATATATATCCTTATCTAAGTCATTTGGCCGAACCTTATATTTTTAGGAATAAAATAACAATTAATAATATAATATTTGATTTAAAAACTATTTTGTGTCAATTTTGACACTATTTGATATATGATTTTTGTGAAAGTCATAACAGAATTATATGTTCAAACCAAGTTTCTTAAATCAACACTAATATATCATAGTAACCTATAAAATTATTGGAATTCATAAAAAGTCTTAAATTACATTTATTTTGGTATTTATAATATCAATTATGTCAATATTTCATTAATAAGATAATTACTCCATCATCTTTGTGTCATAAATAAATTAAATTATTTGATGTCTAAAAATTAAAAATAAAATACCATTATGTAGGAAATATTTTTAGATTTCTAATGAATATTTAAAATCGAATTTATCCTATGTATAACCCTATATTAAAAATGTTTTAGTAAATAAACTTTGATTTTAACTCTTTTAACTCTTCTTTGAATTAAATAATAATAAATGTCCTAATCTAATCCAAGTGGGCCTAAATGATAATATTTTACACTTAAGGTTGTTTTTGGTCGAGATACACTTTTCCAATAGGATTAGTACATGTGTTAGGGTAATATTAATATCATTTTTACCCTTAATTACCCTATTTACTTTTAACCGTGGTAAATAAAAGTAAAAAGTTACTATTCACCAAAAATTATTTTCATCTCATTGAACCACATTTAACTTAATGACATCAACCGTGTCTCTCGGATTTTTGAAATTCCATTCACAGAAGGTGTAAAATTAAGTTTTATGAAAAATTCAGTTTTTTTAACTACCACTTAGTAGTTTCACTATTCATCAAAAATTGATGTTTTTCAGAACAATGCCAAAATTTCATCCTAAGCTATATTTCATATTCCGAATTCAAAAATGAAGTCTATTTTACCAAATTCATAACATAGAAGTTGCATTAATTAATTTTATAATTAAATCCCGCTGTTAAAACAAATAGCGTGTTTTTAAGAAACAATATCTATCAAAAGATTGACACTTGTTTATGTCTGGTTTAAATGTGAAATTACATCCAATGACCAACATTGTATTAAATTGTAAAAATATATTCTAAATATACTTTAAAACCACTCAAATTAATAATTTATCACTATTAATTATTTCGATTAAAAAAGTTGTTTTTAATTAAAATTTAGTAATTTTCACTATTCATCAGAAAATAAAAGTTATCCGAAAAGTACCAAAATTTCACCCTAAGCTAATTTCGATATTATGAATCCAAAAATGAATTCCATTTTGAAAAATAAAATTACAAAATTTCAAAAAGTGGTTATTACTATTCATAACATCTAGTTTTAATAATATTTTAATAGCATACTGCTGTTTAGTGAAACTCGTTATTGCGTACTACACACACTATCGAGGAAGGTCGTGATTGCGTGTAATGAAAGGCAAGTCAAGGATGTGTGTTGTGCAAGCTCCTTTTGGTGTAGCGTACAACAGAAGACATTAGTGAAATTAAAAATAATATTTTTTCATAAAATCTCGGGGTGTTACACTGAGACTACACAGCATGTTCTTAACACACACGGCGTGTACTAAACAAGGCTTTGGCGACCCGTGTTTTTGAAACACACGGCTGTCTACATGGCTGAACCTTACACGGCGTGCTCTGAATAAAGACGGCATGCAGAGGCAAGGTGACCTCGTCCCGTGTTTTTCATGACACGGTCAGGTACCTGGACAAGACTACATGGCATGTTCCAAACAAACACGGCATGTGGAAAAGAAGATAATGTCAGCCCGTGTTGTTCGTGACATGGCCGGGTACCTAGACAGGAGGAGTACACGGCGTGTTCCCTAAGGACATGACATGTTCTACCCGAGCTTCCCCGGCCCGTGTTGTTAGTGACACAGCCGGGTACATGGCTCCAAAATTACACGGCGTGTACCAATCGTACACGGCGTGTTCCCGAAGTTACTCCCACAACACCGTGTTCTGCTCACACGGTCTGAAAACTACACGGCATGTGTCCAAAAATTACACGTCGTGTATTCTGGGTTTTTATGGGCAGTAGCTCAGAAACTGCTCAGACTCCCAGAAACACTAAAACAAGGGAAAGAGGTGCCAAATTTCGATTAGTGAGGGCCTATACTCCTTGAAAATCAAAGATCGGCATCTCCTGTAGTCGCATACGAGGGAAAACAACAGCTCTCTAACATAACAGTAGAGATTCTATCAAGCATCTATCACGACAGCATTCATAATCTACACAAAGTCTATCACAACAGCATGCAATCGCTAATGCACCCTAGATGGCATGGAAAGAATGCATGGAAAGTGATTCTATAAGTGCCTACATGATGCATGAGATGGAATACACTCATATCATCGGGTTGAGACAAAAATAGAACCGAAATATTAAAACAATCACTACACAAGTCATGCGAATCACTCTAGGTGAAAACATATCAACCATAAAACCCAAAACCAGCAACCTGCAATTAACGAGGTAGTATAGCCTTTCCCTGTACACGGGTTAGCTACTCCCGAGCACAACTTAATACCAAGTACCGAAACCATCCTATCCCTGGCTAGAGTCTCCAAACAGTAAAGTAAGAGAAAAGAACCCATTTGATACCACTTTATAACGTCCCGAGTCCGGAGCCCCTCCACTGGTGCCCTGCACCCGGTTCGCCACATGACCTCAAGCGCATTTCCCCGAACTCCAGAGGCTGCCGACTAGCAGCAAGGGCCTTGGTGAGTCGGTGGGAAAACTATGCCCACATTCGGTAAGGTATACAAGGTAAGAAAACAACAATAAATAACAGAAGTAGTTAACAACATGCATAATAGCAGAAACCAAACAACGGAAGCAATGTAGATATATAACTATGATGACGATGATGCATCAGGTATAAGTATCTAAGGAAAATAGAAAACACAACAACGTGATGAAATACAACTGAAACCAAGTGGAAAAGAAAACAAAGTAAGCTCCTCAGCATCATGAGCCACGGCTCGGTCCCATGCTCCCCAGCTCCTGGTGCAATCAAGATCCTGAAGTAGAAGGGCACTTTCCCTTATCTATACCTACAGCAACATAGTCTGCTTGGGCCCAAAATCATGGCCCAAACAGGGTGTGAGATACAATCCCAGTAGGGAATCACCCAAATATTTGTGCCTAGAAGTCAATGAATATATGGCAGTAATAAAATAAGAAGCAGTAAACAGAAAAGCACAAGCAGCTACAATCCACAGTTCTAGCAAACAAAGTACACAAGTAAATAGCCAGCAACAAAAGAAGAAACAGGTAACCCTCTTGGTAGCTCTCACAGTCTAACCCCTATGGTTCAACCTATCAGTACTAGCAACCCTCTGGGAAGCACACACAGTCTCACCCCTCTGGTTCAGCTACGTAATTAAGTAGACTCTCCGGGGAAGCACTCACCGTCAATTCCCCCTATATTATCGTATTGTGCTAAAGGATCTATGGGGAAGCACTCAACGTCAATTCCCCCTGTGGTCTCGTATATTAATTAAAGACACTCTGGAGAAGCCCTTCCGTAAATTCTCCCTTTGGTCTACTACTCTATGTTCTCATAGTCCTGAGTATAACTAAACATGCTCAGTGCATGTATATCGTCCAAGTAAACCTCAAGAACTACTTGGCTATCATTCTACAACTCAACAACAATAACAAAACAACAGTTCCGCTATCATAAAACTAGGCATGGCAACTGGAAAAACGCCCTACAGGAAAAACAAGCATGGAAAAGTAATATGAGCACAAAATAAATTACTCTACTCACAAGAAATAACCTCCACTAAAGAAAACAAGCAAAACAGGCAAACAGCATAGGAAAAACAGGAAACACGCAATACCCCGTTCAAGGGTATTGGTGGAATTTTCACATAATATACATCAACTTTCTACGGAAAGGCACAAACCACCTACCTCGATCAGAGGAGTTCGATATACGTGAACCACGACGACAGATTCCTCTTAGAACAACGTAGATCTGAGAAAATGCACAAAACTTTACTCCCACGATAACTTGGAAACAAGGAGGAATCAAGAAACAAGGCTAAAGAAGAAGTAAGAACTCACCGCTGTGATTCCAACGCAATCGACCATGCTCAAATCGGAGAACGGACAGCGGGGTGGAAGCTCGGAGAAGATTAGGTCGTACGGTCACTTCCGGGTAGATGAAATCTAGAGAAGAAGATGATTTTGGGGGTTAGCCATGACCCTGGTCTGTTTAATGAAAAAAATAAAGTACATGGTGTGTACTTTTAGAGTACACAGCGTTTACTGGGTCCTTTTCGTACTACGCCAAAATCGGACTCCACGTCACCCCTACACACCGTGTGTGTGGCCCGGGCACGGCCAACACACGGCTTCGAGCTAGATCAGAGTACAGGGCGTGTACTTAGAAAGTACACGGCGTGTACTTCTGAAATTTCCAAAAAATCCATTTTTCTTAAAAACTCCAGAAAAAAAGAAAAACATGCCTAAACGAAGATCCGAGTTCTTACAGAATTTCTCCCATTTTCATATTTATTCACATTTTTATGATCCAAACCTATAAGAATCATTGATATTTTCTCACTTTAATGAGTATTATATCTCTTGTTTCCCCATTTCTCTAAGAATATATATAAAAGAATATGTACAATAAGAAATCATGTGAGGATGATTTTATAGGGGATATTAATACTTTATTATATAATAAGTCATTATTACCTAATATCAAATGAAACTAAACCTTTTTTTATTTGGTGTGTGTTTTAATATTGATATTATATGTAAATTGAGGTAGGTGTTTTTGGGTCATCTCAGTCGGTATTATAGTATGCATGTAATGTTTTTTCTCACACAATAGATTCATGAGTGTAGGTACGGGGAACATAATCATCACCATTTTTTAATATGAATGACTTCACATTCAACCTTTTTTATTCTATTCAAGACTCATACATTTAAAAAATTATAAAAAACATCACACTTAATTTTTAGAATGTAGATCCATACCTTTTGAGTGAATCTTTTATGAATGTCATGTAATAAAGTGATCTAACATGAGCATGTACTAGAGTGGGTCACCATACATCAAAATTCATGATCTATCATTTTCTTATATTCAATGTTATTACTCAATTTTCTTAAATAAAACATTCCAAAACTTTCTAAGAAAACAATCCTTTCAAAATACAATGTCCACTACTTTCATATCTAGTAGCTTCCCCTTCACAATAGTAGCCTTCATTCCCATTTACCTCAATTGATCTATTCTAAGATTACATGTTTTGTAATATATTTATAAATTCAAATAAGTTACCAAATGATTAGATTAATTAATCATGTATAGTTTTAAATTATCCACTCATCATTTTATAACCATAGAACATTTTTGGTATTTTCCATGATCACTTCACAAAAGTGCTAAAATATCCATTATCATAAATTTTTCTAATAGATATTAAATTTCATCAATGTAGTATAATATCTTTAAAATTATTTAATATCAAAAAATTCTATTTTTTATTTTAATTTGAACATATTTTTTTTGGAAATATTAAGATATTCATCGTCAATGAGGTGTAGCTACATAAAATATCATAGAATGAAATTTTATAGCCATTCCTTCTCTGTAGTAGAATAAAAACAAGATTTAAAGTCTAATATACAAGACTCCATGGAATTTTTGACCCTGATAACTAGTTAATCTTTAAATATTTCTGATGTATTATTAACCATCTCAATACTCAATGCCTTTTATATTGACTTTTAGTCCTTGACATGTCCCTTTTTCTAATAACTCCAACATGTGGGACCTTCTCCTTTATATTTATTCTATCATCACTTTCTTAACTTTGAATAGACTCTAATGTTTCTCCAATTTTATGATGTACCCTCATATTCAATATACATATCATTTTTAGAGAATTTTTCAAATTATAATTTAGGAATATTTTGACACAGGATCAGATCTTGAAATTTATTTATTTTCAATTTAGGAGTTTCATAAGAGTTCACAACTGTAATCGACACTTATCAACATTACAAAAAATTATGATAATAGAATAAAATAATTTATTTCATTTATATAATCAATATTCACTAAATATAAATAGCATGAAATAATATTAAATTTATTAATATGATCCATAATTTACTTACCTTTAACCATCTTCAGGTGTAACATTGTACACATATAGAGCACCATGATTGATGTAAAATATATTTAGTTAATGGTTTATAAATCCTTCATCAAAATACCAGTTATCATTTCCACCTTTATATTGAATGAAAGTTTTTAATAATTTTAGGAATATAATTCCCAAGGAATTTCTATCAAAAAAATCATAATATTTATCTGACTTTATTTTTAGTCCCCCCCCCCTCCAGGGTTAGGTACATATTCATATAATAAAAATAACCTTCAATATTAATCCTCTCAAAGATGATGTCATTTCCATCAATATGATAAATCATCACATTGCATTCATTTAATTTTATTGTTTTCTAAAAGTATCTAACCCAAGAACCTGCAATTAGTCTCTAATGCAACTTATTGTGGATATTACAGAATAAAAAATAGAAATAGAAATAAAATAAAACATAATTATTTATATGGTTTGGGAATAATACATGTATCAATGGAGGGGATAAAAAATTTAATCTTCTGGTGAGAGATATTTTTTTTAGTATTTGAACGCACACACACATTCCAGTATCCATACACATTTTTTATGATAGATAAAAACATTTCATAAATGTTAGAGTTGGAACAACTATTCACATGAAATAAATTTTTAGCACCTATTTATGTATATAAATATAAAAATATTACCTATGTGTTTCTAGGTGAATCTTATATGGAACATTTATTTCAATATCACTTCATAAAACCCTAAAAAACTAAAATTTATGACATAAATTTCTGTGAGATTCCTACATTAAATTTATAATTGGAAATCATGATTTATATATCTCAATAATATATTCCATGGATGAGTATTACAGTTCCATATTGGGGGAAAATATTTAATCACCTTAGTTGAGTGGGTCTATTCATGCAAGTAAATATAGCTGTTACTAATTTACATGAATTGTTTTATTGACGGATACTCAATAATTTTTTGACATGGTGTCTGTTGGATGAAATTAGATATGTTCGAAATTGGTTTAATTACTATATGTTCATCCCAAATGGTGTTTTGATATTTTTTATTATGGAAAATGATATGAGAAAAATAAATATTAACAATGATGTTATTTTTCATGAAAATTAAACAAAATAAACATGAAATTGGAAGATAGAATATAACAATAGAAGGATTAATAATTGAATTGGTAGGTGGGCCTATAAGGGGCATGATCACAAAAATTCACTAGGATATATAGATTGAAGGTATATTGACCTCAAAATGGATGATGATAGATTACTAAGTAATTTATGACTTGATCTAAAATAAGGGTTCTTAAGAATCAATATATGTACTATACAAATAAAAAAAGAAAAACATAGTTCGGAATAAGGTGAACCAATTTTAATTAAGGAATATTTTAGAAGAAATGAATGTCATTGAACCCAAGATAGGGGGTCTAGATATCACTATATATTTTATAAATATAGGAATGGCGACACTCATACTTTTACATAATTGGAAATTATTTTATAGATTATGTTAACCATGGAGTGAATAAGGTAGGAATTAAAATTTAGTTTCGAAAACTAAAATTGATTCTATATGGTCATGAACTTGATGTTAATTAAAATAATTACACATAAATATGGTTTATATAGAATAATGAAACACTAACATAAAAACATGACCACATAAATGAATTTAATTACATTATGAAATAGGAATATAGTTTGAACTTATGTTAATGGTAAAATAATTTACTATTGAGGATAAATTTTATAAATCACTAGTTTGAATAATTAAATCCAATATAGAATTAAAGGTTCTTAAAAGAAATATTTGTTATTTATGTTTTTTGTACAAGGATTATGGTACTATGTTTATTAACATCATATGATAAAATAGTTGTGTTCTTTATAGTTTAATCCTATGTGTTGGATTTATACATCAATTTGAATAGTTTACTATTATGTTTTTCATTGATTATTGGGAATGTTATTAGAGGGGTGAGTTGAAAACTATATAACCCATTAATCTATTAGGTAATGTTTCATTTATGGAGATCTTATATATATGTAATATTTATGATTCCATAGCCATGGTAGTTAGTTTGGTCATTGGAGACACAATGATACCGTGACATTGGCATGTATCATTTTCATAACAGGTGTTTTGGACCACATGTTTAGGACTTTATAGTTTTCATTCATTACTTATTTATCATTAATTTCATCTATATCTTACTCTTACCATGATTTTTTTTATTATTCTAAACTTTATATCATATTTTATAGAGGTATCTTCCTTAATACGAAATAATTCTTATTGATACCCTTCTAGACTATTTAACTTATGCCTTTATTTTTATAAAAATTTATAGGAAATAATGTATATTATAAAGGATGGATGTAATATGTATTCTTGGTTATATCTTGAAGATAATATAAATAATTACTAAAATATTATTTCTTATGTATTATACCTTAGTTTTGAATGATACTAAACATAAAGAGTTTGTAAATCAATTTTATATAATAAATATTAAGTTATACAGTGAATGTTGTAATATTTTAGGACAAGATCCAAGAGTGTGGTTTGTGAAGTTAAAATGTTCCTTGTATATGTGTTTCCTTATTTTTTTGGAACTAATATCAAACCCATAGAATAAAACACTTTATTCTAGTAAACTAGTATAAACTTACAAGTTTAATATTTTATAATAAACTCTACGTATAATGAGTTGCATTATATATAATAATGAACTTATCCTTGCTAATTTTTAATGAAAATATAAGATTAATGGTCGATGGTGATTCATGAATATAAATACCCAATTTAGTGACAATGGTTAATATGATAATTTTATGATGTTTACTGAATTTAATTGGAGATAATATTGAAAAAATCATATCTATATTAGCACAAAAAATTATATTATATTTAATAACTATAACTATATTGAGAGATGTGGCCTATACTAACGTGTGCCTTCTATAATTAAAAAAACTCACAAGGTAACTATATCCACTATTTAGTGGGTCCATGTGTCACGTTGTGGAATGATTTAGCCGTATATCAATCTCAATCCTCATGTTAAGACTCTACTAAAATTTTAGTATGAAGATTACATTTATTGGAAAATCTCTACCCATGTAAAAATGAAAATAAAATATAGGATAAAATATAATCTAGAATCACATACAAGATTCAAGAAAATTTTATATTGTAAATACACATAAGAAATTAATAAAAATAAATAATTTAAACAAGTTTATACAACTCTAAAGAATGGATGACAAGTCTATAAAATGAGACTCTCCAAAATAAAAACCATATGAGTCCTCTAATATTTCCAAAAATCCATGAGTCATCCCATTATTAGAAACTACCCTCTATAAATCCTTTACACTAGCTATGTTCCCCCACTATTGAAGTATAATACCTTTCCCTTACCTATGTCAAACCATATAAAATCTTACCATTTACATTTTGGATGAGTATGTTGTTAATATATAACTCAATTAGATATCCCTAAGACTTGGTCACACAAATTTTATGTGAAAATCAACTACAATTTAAATGAGTTACAAAAAAAAATCCCCAATCCATGATAGTTTATTAAATCAGAGGAACTCATTTTGTATCAACATGAACCAAGATTTAATATCAATCATAACAAATAGATCTACTTTTCTCAACTTTTTAAAAATTCATTTATTTCCCATAATCCTCCACCAAAACCCCTAGGAAACAAGAAAACCATGGGGATACACTAATAACAAATTCCAAAATGGTACTTCATACTCAGGATTGAACCTAAAATTCAACTATTTCTCGTCATCCAAATCAAATTAGATAAACTTTCTATAGATAAACAAGAATTACAATACTTTTCAATACCCAAAGGCACCTAAAATAAATTATGAATTTCTAACCCAAGCATGATCCCTCATTAAATCCTTAAAATAAGAATAATCATAATGATATTGTATATGAAACTCAATACAATAACAATATTCAAAAACAACCTTTATTATTTCCTCTAAATTTCAATAAAGAAAATAACAACCTAAAAATCCACCATTTTCATCTTCTACCAAAAACAAACACCACAACCTTTTTAAAGCCAAAAAAACTATCATCATCAAATAATTTTAAAATTATAAAATAATTCATTAAAAATATTATATCCAAAATTAATAAATTTATCTCAATATTGAATGTTGTATAATAAACATACTTAAAATAATTTATATAGTTTAATTACCACCAAATTCATGATACACACACCCTATTACTATCTAAATTTATGACATCACGAACATGGGTTCCACTCAATGGTACATCGATCCTGGTTGGCTACATAGCCTTAAGTAGACATCCCCATATTCCAGAGGCTACCGACTAGCAGTGAGGTCCTAGGGTGTATCTGTGGGGAGATTATGCCCTCATTACCATAATATAGAATAATATATATTTAATAAAATGTAAATAGAGGAAGCAGTATAATTTATAAGAAACTAGCAGTGGAAGATTAGGAATAAACATCCAAGAACCAAATAGTAATCAAAAGTAGGAAAATAAATCATGTACAAAATGATGATAATGTATGTAATGTATTTATAAAACCAGAAAATAGGTATACATGGAAGCAGAAAATGCATGTTTTACAAAAGAAGAAAAAAGAATCCAAAAACTATCCAAGAATCCCAAGCACTGGCCTGATCATCTACTACCAAGCTCCATCCTATGCAAGCAATCAAAATCAGGTGTACAAATAAGGACACTTTCTCTTATAAACACCTACATATATATAATCTACCAGGGTACCTTCAACAACCCAAATATGGTGTGAGATAAATCTTTGTATGCCACCACCAATAGAATATATACCATCTAGTCATAGAAATATAAACTGACAGTGTGAAGGAATATATAAATTTAATGTAGTATAATAATGTAAATAACCCCATACCCACTTCAACTACATCTTATGTATGAATATGTAATCATTTAATTAATTATGTTCCATTTTATAATAAATAAAGTAAAGGGATCCTAGTAATGACCAATACATCTATAATATTGATAATAATAATAGAGTATCAAAGCTAATAACCAAGGATTCCTTGATGATAATAATAATAAAGAGTATCCAAGGTAATATCAAAGTCATCCCTGACCTCAAAGTTTGATCCAACTCAGTAATAACCTGTATCTTGGATATAAGGGATTTGAGTATAATCCAAGGGGCATCTACTAAGGAATTATACAGTAATATGATTCTATGTGAGTCTAAGGATATTGTCCAAGGTAAATCAGGATAAGTAATGACTAGGACCAATGGGTGTATCCATGTTTCCAAAGGTCCATAGACATCAATATAGATTCAAGGAGTGTATCCAAGGCATCCTAATATCTTAATGATAATAGAGGGATCCTACAGCATCATGTTGGGCATCCATAAATAGAAAAGGACTATGTTCCAAGGTGGGTATCTCCCTTGTAAACCTACTACCTTAATTAAAAATGGAAACCTATGAGTGTTCAAGTAATTCCCTCATGCATCAAAGGTTGGATCAAGTATGAAAAATCATTTTAAGATGTTAGGTCCATATTCAATAGGTACCTTATACATAATTAATTATTTAATTAGCCCATGTAATGCTTATTCCTTTTGATAATTTAATAGGTTCATTTATTTTCCTTTCGTACTATATGACAGGGTTGAGAGGACATGGATCCATTTATTTGTTGAATTACATATTCAATTATTAGGTTCATTACTTTACCTTTAATAATAATGAAAAGGATGGATAAGGAAATGAAACCAATTATCATTTCAATTTAAAAAAAATTAATAGGTTATTTACATTCTGTTTTATTGAAAACAAAAAGGAAAATCAGGACAAGCAACCCATTTCCATTTATATGAGTCAATCCAAAGTGATATATATAATATACTTTCCTTTTTATAATTCATAAATTTGTTTATAACACTTACCTTAGGTGGTTAAACTTAAAGAATACCTGAACAGTGGCGCAGATAATCATAACAAACCATTATAGTAATAACTATGGAAAACATCCAACTTGGGGTGGCCATTATTGAGTTCACAACCTCCAATAATGGATAACATATAAAAAAGGGGCCCTAGAACACAACCATATTGATTACAATAATGATATATGAATTTAATAGGCAATGCATGATGAAATCAGTGTGCACACAATGAAGGTAGTTTTTAAAACAATCATATGTGAGGGATGAGTCATAAACCACCTACCTTAGACTTTAATAGTATCCTTGTCTAGTATCATCCTTTAGTTTTTTCAAGATCAGAAGAAATATAAATAATAGATCAAAGCCCTAAAAAATACGGTGTTTGAGGCTACACCAAAATAACTCCATCGAGGAGAAGGGAAATGAATAATGGTGAGATAGGAATAAATATCTTATTGGAACACATCCAACTTGATTGATGGATCTGCAATTGGAGATCAGATGGTGAAACAAGATCAAATCCTAGCTTAGCAATCCATCGCTTCTCTTGTGTGAGAGAAAAGGGAGGGGTGAGATTTTCTCAGAAAAATAGGAGGCCATGCCTCATTTTTTTAAAACTGAATTTAAGAATTTATACATCATATAAATAATTTACACATCATGTAAATATCAGGGTCTTTCGCCGTAGAAAAAACCCTTTAAATGAAATGAAATTTCCTTCCCAGGTTATTACAAGTTGTACATTGAATATTTATTGTGTATTTAGATTAAACAGCATATAATTAGTCTGTAGTAAGTATACAACCCTCCGACCTTCTTTTTTTCAAAACTAACCAACCATCCCATTACTTGGATTAGGTTCTAAGACAAAAATAATGTAAAAAATGTTTTAACTAAAATTAAAAAGAATCTAAGTTTCATAGAAAAATTGAGTTATAATAAAATCATCTAGAACCAAATTCCATAAATATATCTGATATGAATAATGAAAATTCATTCAATTTGCACATAATTATGGATTTTAAAAAATGTAACTAAGAAAAAATACAAGTGGATAGATTCAGAGAACAATTAACTTTGATCTTGACTCCAACAACCCACAGATCTATATAAATATAGTTTTGGTGGGGGAATACATCTAAAAATACTTTAAGAACACCCTAGGCTTAGAGCTCCATTGGAAATAAAATAAATTAGGCCAAAGATTTAAATATATAAATAAATATTTTTTATGTTGGTTTTTAAGTGGATTCATGACTCAAAATTGTGGTCCCAAAGACCATGTATATCAACCATGGTTACCTCATTGGGAAAAAGATTATATCATTCATGGTCAACATGAACTATCTAAATATCCATGAAACTGATTGTTCATCCCTCCCTACCTTTTTATAGACCCCCTATATAGTCACATTGGCATTATACACATTCCCCCCACCTCGATCAAACCATGTGATCATGAACCCTTCAAAATCCCTTAAAATTGTAAATTTAATTCCTAAACCATCTAAATTTCACTATTTATTACTGATAGTCATTGAATTCATTAAAAAGGGTATTATCATACTCCCCACTATCAGAATTTCTATCCTTGATATGTTAGAGTACACTATTGTGGGTAAAAAGCATGTTAATTATTGAAATATTAATTATTCCCTCACCTTTTTATCCTCATTCATAATACCAAATATCCAAAGCACACATACTGGTAGTATAAATCAACCTCTTAGAACCTTCTCTTAGTGATAATCAATATAAATAATATCTTTCAAAAAGCTCATGTCTAGGTATTTATCAACCTGATTCCAATAAATAATATATGAATGTACCAATACATATTTTTTTTAAATTGAGAAGTTTGAATTACATCATGAATAAAAAAATATCATGCAGAAAATTATAATTGGTTTGGAATATACCCAATAAACAGAATTACATGAATTATCTTTATATATTTGTAGGAGAGAACTTTTCTTAATTAACATGACTTAATTTTAAAAATAATAGAAATTCATTTACAAATATATAATCATATACAACCAAATTTAGTATACATAGATAATGATTAACACAATAATTTTACCTACTCTAATTTATAGACATATAATTTTGAATAAACTAAATTGAGGAACCCAAGGAATTGTTATTTTCTTACTGTATTTTTTGTCAATGGAATTGGATAAGCATTATAAGTGTTTGAGAATTTTTTTGAGTTTATTTTATATAGTTATTGTTTTTTGGAGAAGATTTTATGTTGGTGGGTAAAAATATAGAACATATGAGTTGTATAATAATAAACTCATACCAAATATGCTAAAATAGAATAAATGTAGAACAAATATACTATATATATATAAACCTTGAATATGGAACCTTTTTAAGAGTAAATCCACTTTTATTGAGAATATATATGAATAAAAAAAGATATGAATTTTATATTCTTATGACTGTTTAGTTTCAATGGTTACATAATAACAATCTGGTTATCATAAAATATTAATTTGGAAGATCAATATATATTAATATATAGATTTCATAGCTCACATAAGATTAATATGTTATGGTATAATAATAATATAAACTTTTTTATGTGATTTTTAGAGATATGTAACATTAATCACATGCTAAATAAGTTTTATTTTCATGGAAACATTGTATTTTTTAATAAGTTCAATTTTTTTTGAGATAATTAAATGATAAAGATCATGAAAATTTGAAGAGATATTTTGAACATGAAGTATGGAGTTTTAAACAATGATATTGGTTTCAATATTTATTTTATTACAACTATATCATTCTCAAATAGTTCTTTGACTAGTAGTCAAAGATGTTTATATGACCAAATATCACAAATGTTCTTAATATTCAAACATGAAAACTATTCACATATTGATTCGATTGATTGAAAATGGAATAATGAGATGATTTATATATAGTGATAAATAATATCGAGTGGGGAAAATCAACTTTAAATAAATAATACTCTTATAGTTGATGGTCTTGAAGTGTGATAGAATATTCTTCAGGCTAAATATTATGTAGGATCAAGGAAGACCTACCATTTATGAAGAATCATAATGTAGTCTACTAAAGATCTTATTTTTAGTTTGGATTTAAATTTATGAACTAGAGAGATCCTTTATAAAACAATAGTTTGAAGACTTAACATGGTTGGAAAAAATTTCAGGTTAATGATAATATCATCCCACTATTATATTAATTGATTACTATGTCTTGTATTTCACTAAAAATAGATAGTACGAAACCAGTCACATTTGGAGAAAACCTACTAAAAATAGAATTTTTTTTATCATTTCATTATCTATACCATATGGATTAAGGTGATTTTTATTATTTGTAGGATCATGATATTAATCACTCATACAGTTTAATTATGAAATAAATATTAAATAAAGTGAAACTGATTCAACACCCCATTAGTTACACTTAAAAGATCAGTATGATGTCTCAATTGGTATTATTGTTATTTAGGATTCCTATCAAGTATATTCTTTGATAATGAAAACATAGATATTTAAAATTCTATTAAAAGTTAAGGTATAACCACTTTTTATGGAAATATATATCCTGGGTTGATGAATTGGATGATTCCTTATTTCAATTCATTTATGCTAGAATTATTTTATTCTTACACTATTGGTTTCACACCTATTGATAAATATTATCCAATGACTCAAACTATCAAAATAAATATTATGTTTTTTGGAGAGGTGTGGAATGAAATCCTAAATTCTCTATCTAAAAGTGTTTACCATTATGATGTGATTAAAGAATCCAAAATAAATTTAGTACAAGCTTGATAAAATCAATAATGAAAATTTTTATGTGAAAAAGTAAAATTAAAAATTTTAATGAATTAGTTTCTATTCATGTTTATATCTAATGATTAAATCATTGATGAATTTTCTAATTAAGTAAATGAAATTTTAAGTACGATCGAAATCATTAGAAAAAAATTGGATGATTAAACTGTGATTTGAAAACTATTAAGGATTCTTCAAAATAGATTTGAGGCCATTGTTTCCCCACATGAATTTAGAGATTCTAATAAACTCACTCTAAATGAGCTACATAGTACAGTTGTTTCATATGATATTAAAAAAATTGTTTTAAAAAAGATTATCAATGAAGAGAAATAAATTGAAATCATGGAAATGAAAATGAATAAAATCAAGGAGAAGAAAGAATTGTTCCATGATTGTCCAATTAAGATTAATATTGATATTAAAGATATTGAGAAAGAGTACGTTTCCTCAAATTTTGAAAAAAAATTAAAAAAATTATGGGAAGACTACATTTTTAGGGAAAAATTGTGTTTATTGATTGTACAAGATGATGAATTCTCTTCATAGAGTTGTGAGTTTGAAGATAAAGTGGAAACTAAAATACATATATCTTTATTGGAACATTTTTAAATAAATCAACAGTATCCTTGTAGTGATATAGAGGAAGAATAAAGTGATATTGATCATGTTATGAAAGTTAAAATTGAGTCTTATATTGATCAAAACACCAAATAAAAGAATGATATTAAATTTTTTAAAGAAAAATCCTTTAAAATTGGAATAATGCAAAGATGTTTTACTTCATAAATAATATGAGTTCATTGAATAAATTAGGTTGCTCAAGGATATTTTTTCTAAACAATAATTTTTTTCAAAGACTATGATGAAAAATTATCTACCAATGAATATGAACCACATGAACTTCAATAAATTTATCTTGAAGTTATAAATAATTTCATAAATATGATAAAATATTACATAAATGTTCCAAAAGTAATCACTAAATCATTAAATAATAAAAAGATTATTACTATATAGAATGGGGTAATATTTACTCTTGTATGTACTGATTTTTTAATGATTTTTTAACTAACAGGGTATGTTATAAAACAAATTATGGAAATTCTTAGTTATAGTAAAATCATTAAAAATGAATTTCCATATTATTTTTGGTTGAGTTTAATTTTTGGTGTAATATTTCCCCAAGACATTGGAAAAAATAATATCAATTTACACAAGTGTTAGAATATAATTTCTCTACAAGTAATTCATATTATCATTGAAAGGAAATATTTTTTGGTTAATTTTGTTTTTGTGATTCTTATAGGGATAATTTCTATGTTACCTAGTATAATATATCATTACCCTATAAGAAAAGAAGGAATAAATTTAAGGGGATTCAATAAACAAAGATAAATAAAAACATTTAGCACAATCAAACTATGAAATAATGTAATTCAAATATTAATAATCAAAAAAATATATTAATATATAGAAGTGTGTGGAAGAGGTGACTAGGATTTCTATTATAATAATAAAATAATTTCTTTTTTTTAGAACAATTATTTCAAGTTGATTGGGTTACTTACATACATTGAAGAATAAAATATGATACAAATTGTTTTTTATGTTTATTTAATTTAATAAAAGAAGGATAAACCTTGGATTATTGATAGTGGATGTTCTTCTCATGTGACTAGAGAAAAAAATGAATTTTTAAAATATATAAATTTATTATGGATAGTAAAAACTATTTGGAATTGACAGTTCATTAAGAAAATAAAGGGAGTTACCACTATTGATAGTAGAGCACAAAAATTGAAGTTATAGAAAGTGTTACGTATTTATGGGATGAAATATAATATTTTGTGAAAAGACCTGGAATTTCCATGTAATTTTTTTTAATATATGGGAATTTTATTAGTCCACGAAAATTGACGGCGCATGATTCTGAGGTCCGGTGTGCTCAGAATCAATTTCTGATGTTTTGTTCGGGTACATTCAGTAAACGTATGAGAGGGTTTTTCTAACTTTTGAACCGGTGCTCAGAATTGAAATCCAAGGGCACTGTTGAACTCGCAGTGCCAGTATTCTCTTAAGGAGACTTTCACCTCGACGATAGTTGGTCGAGAGTGAAAGTTAGATTTGGGGTTTTTCGTGAATAAAATAAACTAAAAATAAAGTTGTGTAGCTTTATTTTTATTTGTTTGTTAAAACCTACATGTGGAGGTTGGAAGTGGGGACCACCACACCTTAACCACCCATCAGAGGTTATGGTGGTGGGGACCACCCGAGCCATAACCTCCCATGGGAGGTTATAGTGGTGGGGACCACCTGAGGCCTAAAACCTCTCAACTCCTATAATAAATGAGGGAGAGCCTCTTGAAATTCTCCACCTTAATTGTGCCAACGCACCTACCATTAATCTTTTCAACCCTCCCCCTTTAATTAATTGAGACATATATTTTAATTAAATGCTACAATTTGAATTTTAAACCCATCAAACTAAATAATAGATAATATATTATTTAGAGGGGATACCTATTCAATTATTGGGAAAAGGTTGGAAAAGGAGGATTAGAGATCTTGGAATAAAACTTTCCAATGAAGAACACTCCACCGACAAAGAATGTCGACCTTGACTTCAACCTTATTCCTCAGAACTCCTTCCGACATGGGATGTCCTCCTCCGCGGCGAATTGACGTCTGTCTTTTCCCAATGGTCCATCTTCATCCCCGCGACCTCGTCGATGAACAACGAACAAGATAGGAATTTTATTTAAGTATGATATTATTCCCTTGATTATTTCCTTCTAATACAAAGAACACGGACCAACTTATTATCAAGTTGATCAACGGATGTTTTTCCTTGCAGGTTGGGAATATATTGTTAAATAGGAATTATGGGAATTGATGTTTTTAATATATCTTCCATGCTCGTTCCATGCTTATGTTCTTGATGAGCCAAATGATACCACTCTAAACGTGGAGGGTGCGAGCCCAAAAAACATGGTATGACCCCCCCACTGATCATCTTTGTGGTGTTCTTCAAAAAGGCAACCAAGCCGATGAAGGCGGCGAAGGCAACGACCGCGCCACCCGTGGCCTCAATGACCCACGCTGCCCCCACGACGTTTCGACCGCTGACCGGACCGGCCCCCTTGCCCCGGCTCTACCACCCTCATAGACTGCGCCACCCCCACCGGTCTTGCCGTCTCGCAGGTCACGCTGCCTCACCGGCCACGCTGCCTGGCCGGTCGTGCCACCGCCCAGGTCGCACCGCCCTCACCGGTCACACCGCCCTCGTCGGCCGCACCACCCTCGCCGGCCACGCTACCCCCAGCCGAACCGGCCGAACCGGCCCCTCACGGAACCCTTTCGGGCTGAACCCAATGGTCCGGATGACCCAAAAAGTCAGGCCGGGTCGACCCAAACTGGGTCGGCCCAGGTCGGGTCGGTCCGGGTCAGTCCGACTGGGTCAGACTAGACCCGGGCCCACTACGACCCGTTTACTTCTTTCGGCCATATCTTTGGCACCGGACGTCTGTTTGATGAACCATCAGTGGCGCTGGAATTATTAGAGTGTGACGGTTCCATTAAGTATACCCCACTAGAGTTTGGGGTATATTTGAGATACGGTTAGGTTGGATCGTGCACGAATCCAACCAGGCCCCCAGGACTAAAAGGCTAATAACTCACATACTGGGTGTCCGATTGACGCGTCGTCTATTGCGTTGATACCTCTATGACGTGGAGGACATTTGGGATACTTCTTCTTGGGACTTAATGGTAGTGGATCATCGACCAGTAGCTTGTGGAGTGGATATTTCGGAGATGAGAGATCATTTGTGCGGGAACCTAGTAGCTGACTGAGACTTGAAGACTGTTGACTGATTGACTCTGAGTGACTTAACTAGCCCAGTAGGGAGTGCCTAGTTTTGGTGGCAGACCCATGGTGGAGGATCTCCTGGTTGTGGTGGCAGACCCACGGTACTTGATAGGAGGAGTACCTCTACAGGTTATGAAGCGGAGCACCTAGTTGTGGTGGCAGACCCACGGTGGGGATAGCCTCTGTGTGATGCAGCAGAGCCATGGTACTTGATAGGAGGAGTACCTCAGCAGTCCAAGGTTAGTGGGAAGCGCCTGGTTGTGGCGGCAGGTCCAATTTACTCGATATAGGAGGAGTTATCCAGCAGCTGAGGGTTCAAAATATTTTTCCCCTATAATAAATCCTGGTTTGAGTTGATTCAGTATCTTTTGTGTTTTCCTCATGATTGAGATGAATTACTTAATAACTCAGGTATATGTATGGTCATATACCTAAGTAGGGTTATCTGTTGATTTCATACTTTTTTCTTTATCCTTGTTAGATTTTTTGAGACCTTGAGGGTCTCAAGGTCCCTACTGAGTATCATTATACTCACCCCTGCACGGGCTATGCGCATACCTCATTGTGTTGGATGTAGACGATGAAAAGTGTTGACTGAGGCTGAGAGTACCAAGACTAGACGTTACCTGGAGGTGGACCATACGGCGTGTAGGTATACAGAGGAGACAGACAGATGTGGAATGCTGAGGAGGTGATATGCACCTACCCTTCAGGTAGGAACCTTGTAGGATGACCCAGTAGATTTTTTTCCTTTTTCCTCAGTTGTACTTGTACTTTAAATTTCTTGTACTTTACAATTGGGCTTGTACTCTGGCCCCTTTTTACTTACTGTACTAACTTGTTGGTTATATAGTTTACTTGTGTTCATATCTTTTGTGTGTGTTTATAGGTTATAAAGGAAATGCCTTCCTAGTTTTAGGGAATTACGCCTTTGATGCTAGTCGCCAGCCCTTGGCCTATGGAAGCTGGGCTTGGGGTAGTCACAGCATGGGCCCCGGGGGATGGGTCATGACAAATTGGTATCAGATGAGTTGGTTCTACTATAGAACTTTGGACTCTAATCTTTTCTATGAAGCAATAGTGTTAATGGTAATGAGTGTGGTTTTCAGTTCAGGGAGTCCAGTGTTGTTGTGGCGGCCGACGTATCCATACACTAGGACCCTGACTTCTGATTTTCAACTGAGTGCATGAAAACACTGATTGAGTGCGTGTTTTCAAAAGTTTTCTTTACATCAACTCAACCAGGTCAGCTCACCGGGTATAACTTTTTACCATTTCACATTTGTTTCTTTCATGATACCTCTATGTGGACGACCGGCTAGAGTCCCGAGAGTTGTACGCATGGATAGCCCACTGAGTGACAAGGCCTCAGTGCAAGGACCTTTTTCTAGTGGAGAAACCAGCGATACCTTTACCCGTTGGGACACCGATGCCACCAGACCTAGCAGCAGACTATGCACGCTTCTTGAGCGAGTTGCACGAGTTCCAGAACCAGAGGAAACCCAGGTTCAGGGGATAGATGGACCCACAGGCGGCTGAGGATTGGCTGGAGCCCGTGGTGAGAGTTTTCTAACTGGTAGGGACACCAGCCGACCTCATGGTGATAGTTACTGCTAAACTTATACAGGAATCAGAGGGCAGATGTTGGAGCTTGATTATTCAGGTCCACGACGAGATAATAATTCTCTGGGTATACTTCGAGAGCCTATTTTGGGTAGAGTTTGTTCCAGCGACTCTTCGCGAAGTGCACATACAGGGGCTACTTTATCTGCAGCAGGGCAGTATGACAGTAGCTCAGTACTCAGTGAGGTTCAAAAACTTCTCACGTTACTCCACGTATATGGTGCAAGACCCATTCTTCAAGTCCTGGACCTTCGAGTAGGGGCTCAGATAGGAGATCAGAGCTCCGACGATCTCACTCAGCATCCCGACGCAGGCGGGGGTGCTAGAGAGAGACCTCCTAGTAGAGAGTTTCCTTTTTGAGTAGTATCTAGTAGCGAGATCCACCACCAGTCGACATGTAGTAGAGTCTTCCACAGCTGGAAACATACAGATGTCACAGATATCCAAGAGGACCAGACCTATAGGTGGATGACCGCATGGCTCAGGATCGGTTGTGCGGGGCACCCGAAGTGGAGACAGACATGCCAGGAGGGGGTAGTGTTACTCATGCGGCGGGTAGGGTCGCATGGCTCGTGACTGTCTGACCCACCATTCAGATGATCAGCAGATGGTCGAAGGACTACCTAGGCATAGACAAAGATTCAATCGAGGCGGTCCGTAGGGTGCAGGCAGACGTGACAAAGGAGCTGGTCGAAAGGGGCGAGCTCAGCTCTAGGAAACTAAGTCCTATGATCACAGCGCTCCAGAGATGATATGAGGTACAGTATGTGTCTATTACACCATAGTTGCAGTACTTATAGACACAGGTTCCAGTCACTCTTTTATTGTCGCTGCCGTCGTTTAGAGCTTGTAGATTCCAATGGATCTGTTGGATTTATCCTTATGGCTAGAGACTCCTACAGGAGAAGATTTGACAATTATTCACTCATTCTGGTAGTGTGAAATTACTCTAGGAGGTGAGAGCTTCAGTTGGGATCTTCTAGTAGCGGCGTCTATTCCTTACGATGTTATCTTGGGTATGGACTAGATATCTACAGTCTATGATCAGATTGACTGTATTAGGTGCAAAGTGTGGTGTGTCTGCATGGATGGGACCAGGTTTACCTTCATCGGCGAGAAGGGATCCTTTGTAGCACATGATGGACTTTCTCGGAGGAGAGTGCAGCCGATCACTCATCAGTTGGATAGCCTTACCCTCAGAGCTGTGGATGTGGAAAGTCTGACTTATCCTGTAGTGGTGGACCAGTACGCAGATGTTTTCCCTGATGATGTCCCAGGTCTACCTCCTCACAGAGAGGTGAACTTTTACATTGATTTGTACCCCGGGACAGCACCGATATCTACTCCATCATATTGAATGGCTCCCACAGAGCTTCACGAGCTGCGGGTATAGCTAGAGAAGTTGCAGGGGAAGGGATTCATCTGGTTCAGTGTTTCTCCTTGGGCAGCCCCAATTCTATTCTATAAGAAAGTGAATGGGTACTTGAGGATTTGTGTTGACTATTAGCACCTGAACCAGGTGACAGTGAAGAACAAGTACCCACTCCCGATGATTTACGACCTCTTTGATCAGTTGAAGGGAGCACGGTGGTTCTTGAAGATAGACCTCAGATCAGGTTATCACTAGCTCAGATTTTGAGACGAGGATGTGCAGAAGACGGCCTTCAGGTGTTAGTATGACCATTATGAGTTATTGGTTATGCAATTCGGTGAAACCAACTCTCTAGAAGTTTTCATGGGACTTATGAACAAGATATTCGAGTCATACCTCAATCGCTTTGTCATAGTCTCCATTGACGACATTCTAATCTACTCGACTACTGAGGAGGAGCATGACTATCATTTGCAGGTAGTACTGGACACACTCTGAGAGCACCATATTTATGGTAAGTTCTATAAGTGCTAGTTCTAGATCCGAGAGGTTCCCTTTCTAGGACATGTCATCTCAAAGGCTGGATTTGTAGTGGATCTAGTGAAGATTGAGGCGGTACTTTCTTGGGAACCACCCAGAAGTGTGACGGAAGTATGGAGTTTCCTGGGTTTGGCTGGATACTATTGTAGCACCACTATCATCCTTGACGAGGAAGGGGAAACCCTTCGTGTAGTTGGAGAGATGCCAGCTGAGCTTTTAGGAGCTGAGGCATAGGCTGAATAGAGCCCCCATCTTGAGGCTTCCAGAGGAAGTCGTAGGGTATGTATTTTACTGTGATGCATCAGGGATCAGAAATGGATGTGTCATGATGCAGGAGAGAGTGGTGATCACGTATGGTTCTCGGAATCTAATACAGCATGAGCAGAACTACGCTACCCATGACCTAGAGTTATTAGTAGTGGTCTTCTCCTTGAAGATTTGGCGGCACTATCTGATGGACAAACATTTTACCCTGTACTCTGATCACAAGAGTCTCAGGTATATCTTCTCCTAGAAGGACCTGAACCTGAGATAGCGGCGATGGATTGAGTTCCTCCATGACTATTACTTTGAGATATTCTATACTCCTAGGAAGGGGAACATTTTAGCAAATTCACTCAGTATGAGATCTGGTATACAACTGCTAGGAGAAGTGATGAAGCAGCTGGCCACTTTGTAGATATCCTTTGTGGAAAGGGATGGAATAGCTTTTCTTCAGTCTCTTACAGTCACTCCCCCACTTCTTCAGCGAGTTAGGGAGGTGCAGTGTGGAGATGCTGACTGTGAGCCACGACGTGCTCAGATATCTATAGGACATGCACCTGATGGATTTTCTAAAGGTGGTGAGCACATCATCCACTTCAGAGGACGTACCTTGGTACCAGTGTAACTTCAAGAGGAAGTGTTGAGGGATTCCCACATGTCCCCTCTAGAGGTACATCCATAAGTGGTGAAGATATATCAGGATCTCCGACAATATCACTGGTGGCCAAAAATGAAGAAATTAGTCACAGAGTTTGTCTCTCATTGCCTCATTTGTCAGCAAGTGAAGGCGGATCACCAGGTACCAGCAGGATTGGTTCAGCCTTTAGAGGTCCCATAGTGGAAGTGGGATTGGATATCCATGGAATTTGTGACAAGACTTCCACGTACATCCAAATTTCATGACTCTATCTAGGTGATCGTCCACTGACTCACCAAGTCGACCCACTTCCTACCGATCAGAGAGCAGGGTTAAATAGATATCTTGGGAAGCATCTATGTGTAAGAGATTTTGCGGTTACATAGAGTACCTTCGAGGATTGTCTTCAATCGTGACACACATTTTACTTCCTGAATATGGAAGGGATTGTAAGAATATTTTGGACGCAGCTTCGTTTGAGCACCGCCTTCCATCCTTAGATGGATGGCCAGACCGAGCAGACCATTCAGAACCTCAAGGACATGTTGTGTGCTTTTATCCTCGACTTTGGTCGCAGCTGGAAGGATCACTTACCCTTGGTGGAGTTTTCATACAACAACAGCTATCACTCCACCATAGGGATGATACCTTTTGAGGCATTGTACGGGCGACCTTGCATATCACCTTTGTGCTGGACTGACCCAAGGGAGTCAACACTCGTGGGACCAGAGATGGTACAGGCTATCACAGAGAAGGTGAAGATCATCCAGGAGTAGATGAAGACTGCAAAAAAGTAGGCATAAGTCGTATGCCAATAGGAGACGGTGACCTCTGGAGTTTGAGAATGGCGAACACATCTTTCAATGGGTCTCACCCCGACTAGGTCTACTGAGATTTGTACAAGGTGGCAAGTTATCTCCAAGTTTCGTCAGACCTTTTCAGGTCCTTAGTAGAGTTGGCAAGGTGGCTTACCACTTATCTCTTCCACCCCAGTTGCACCGGGTGCATGAATTCTTCTATGTATCCCAGCTGAAGAGATACATGCACGACCCTTATCACATCATTGACCATGGCGAGCTAGATGTCAATGATGTGGAAACTTTTACAGAGGTTTTAGTAGAGATTGAGGATCGACAGGAGTGGGTCTTTCGTGGATGGTCGATACCTCTGGTGCGCATTTACTGGAAAAACGGGAACCTCCAAGAGAGAACATGGGAGCGGGAGGATCAGATGCGTGCTCAGTATCCCCACTTGTTCCCTTAGTTATGAGTTGTGGCTTATGGGGACGTAGAGCCCTGAGGTGGGGAGAATGTAAAGACCCAGAATTTTCATGTAATTTTTTTAATACATGGGAATTTTATGAGTCTGCAAAAATTTACGGCTCATGATTCCTAGGCCTGGTATGCCTGGAATCAAATTATGAAGTTTTGTTCGGGTACGTTCAGTAAATGTACAAGTGGGTTTTTCTAACTTTTGAACTGGTGCTCGGAATTGAAATCTGAGGGCACCGTTGAACTCGCAGTGCCAGTATTCACTTAAGGAGACTTTCACCTCAAAGGCAGTTGGTCGATAGTGAAAGTTAGATTTGGGGTTTTTTGTGAATAAAATAAAACAAAAATAAAGTTGTGTAGCTTTATTTTTATTTTTTTGTTAAAACCTACATGTGGAGGTTGGAAGTGGGGACCACCACACCTTAACCTCCCATGAGAGGTTATGGTGGTGGGGACCACCCAAGGCCTAAAACCTCTCACCTCTCACAATAAATGAGGAAGAGCCTCTTGACCTTCTCCACCTTAATTGTGCCAATGCACCTACCATTAATCTTGTTAACCCTCCCCCTTTAATTAATTGAGCCATATCTTCTAATTAAATTCTACAATTTGAATTTTAAACCCATCAAACTAAATAAAAGATAATCTATTATTTGCATGGGCTACCTATTCATTTGTTGGAAAAAGGTTGGCAAAGGAGGATTAGAGATCTTGGAAGGAAACTCTCCAACGAAGAACGCTCCACCAATGAAGAACGTCGACCTCGAATTCGACCTTCTTCCTCGGAACTCCTTCTGACATGGGACATCCTCGTCCGCAGAGAATCGACATCCATCTTTTCTCAAAGGTCTGTCTTCTTCCCCATGCCCCCATAAATGAACAATTAACAAGGTAGGGATTTTATTTAAGTATGATATTATTTTTTTGATTTTTTCCTTCTAAAACAAAGAACACAGACCAACTTATTATCAAGTTGATCCGCAGATGTTTTTCCTTACAGGTTGGGAATATATTGCTAACGAGGGATTATGGAAATTGATGTTTTCAAGATATCTTCCATGCTCATTCCTTGCTTATTTTCTTGATGAACCAAATTCTACCACTCTAAATGCAGAGGGTGCGGGGCAAACAAACATGGCCCAACCCCCCGCCGATCTTCTTTTGTGGTGTTCTTAGAAATGGAGACCAAGGCGACGAAGGAAACGGACATGCCACCCATGGCCTCAATGACCCGCACTGCCCTTGTGGTGTTCCGACTGCCAACTAGACCAGCCCCCACACCCCGGCCGCACCGCACCCCGACCGCACCACACTCGTCGACCGCGCCGCCCTCTCCAGTCGTGTCGCCTCGCTAGCCGCGCCACCCTCGCTGGTCGTGCCACCGGCCCGGCCGCACCACCCTCGCCGTTCGTGCCACCCTCCCTGGTTGTGCCACCCTCACCACCTGGACCGCCGCGCTGGCTATGCCGCCTCGCCGGCCACACCCCCACGCCCCGACCGCACTGCCCCTGGCCGAACTGGTCGCGCCCTCATGGCGCCCCAACCGAACCGGCCCCTCACGGCACCCTTCCGAGTCGAGATTCCCCGTGCCCTTGTGGATCTCCGCACCCTACCAGCCTGCTAGGCCAGGCCAAACCCAACGGGCCGGCCCGCCCAACAGGCAAGGCCGGGTCGGACTGGACCCAGGCCCACTACGACCCATTTACTTATTTTGACCATATCTTTGGCACTGAACGTTTGTTTGATGAACCATCAGTGGCGCTGGAATTCTTGGAGTGTGATGGTACCTTTGAGTTTACTCTATTGGAGTTTGGGGTATAGTTGAGGTACGGACAGGTTGGATCATGCACGGATCCAACCAGGCCCCCGGGACTAAAAGTTTAATAACTCACAGACTGGGCGTCCGATTGACGCACTGTCTGTTGTGTTGAGACCTCTATGACATGGCAGAACTTTGGGAAACTTCTTAAAGGGACTTCATGGTAGTGGAGCATCGACCAGTATCTTGTGGAGTGGATATTCCAGAGACAATTGAGCATTTGTGCGGGAACCTAGTAGTTGGATAAGACTTGACGGCTACTGATTGATTGAATCGGAGTGACTTGACTAGCCCTATGGGGAGTGCCTGGTTTTGGTAGAAGACCTACAGGAGATGAGTGCCCAGTTGTGGAGGCAGACCTGTGGTACTCGATAGGAGGAGTACCTCTATAGGCTATGAGGGGGAGCACCTAGTTGTGGTGGCAGATCCACGGTGGAGAGAGCCTCTTTGTGACGCAGTAGACCCATGGTACACAACATGAGGAGTACCTAAGAAGTCCAAGGTTAGTGGGAAGCACCTGATTGTGGTGGCAGGCCCACTGTACTTGATGGAGGAGGAGTTCTCTAGCAGTTGATGGTTCGAAATGTTTTACCCCTAGAATAAATCATGGTTTGATCTGAGTCATTATCTTTTATGTTTTCCTCATGATTGAGATGGATTACTTAATAACTTAGGTATATGTATGGGCATATACCTAAGTAGGGTTATCTGTTGATTTCATACTTTGTGGTTTATCCTTGTTGGATTTTGTGAGACCTTGAGGTTCTTGGGGTCCCTACTGAGTATCGTTATACTCACCCATGCATGGGTTATGCCCGCACCTCATTGTGTTGGATACAGATGACATACATCGTTGACTGAGGCTGAGAGTACCAGGACAGGATGGTACATGGAGGTGGACCATACGGCGTGTTAGTACGTGGAGGAGACGGAAAAACGTGGAGTGCTGAGGAGTCGATCTATACCTACCCTTCAGGTAGGAACCTTTGAGGACTAACTAGTAGCTATTTTTCATTTTTCCTCAGTTGTACTTGTACTTTCAGTTTCTTGTACTTTCTAGTTGGTCTTGTATTCTGTCCCCTTTTTACTTACTGTACTCACTTGTTGGTTATACAGTTTACTCGTGTTCGTATCTGCTGTGTGTGTTTATAGGTTATAAAGGCAATGTCTTCCCAGTTTTAGGGAATTACGTCTTTGGTGCTAGTCGCCAGCCCCTGGCCTATGGAAGGTGGGCTTGGGGTAGTCACGGGACGGGCCCTGGGGGATGGGTCATGACATTTTGAGTTCTATATAATTGTTTGATGGTGGGAATGAATTTATATCCTAGAAAAGTAATGTCATTATTAAAAATTTTATGGATGGAATAATTACCACTAAGGGATAAAGGATCAGTGGTAATCTATTTCATATCGGTATATATAAGTGACTAATATTATGTCAGTGATAATGATGAAAATAAGTTACTGTATTGACATCATGATCATATTTCTAATTATGTATGATAAATATTTATTAATAATATTACATGAGTGATAAGTTGAAGATAAAAAGAGAGAGAAATATTTTTGTGTGACTTGTCAAAAATAAAAAATGGGGAATAGAATTACTAAGAGAGTGGATATATAACCAATAAGGTTACCTAAACTAATTCTACCTGATCTATGTGAGAAAATGAGACATCATAAAATAAAATATTATCTTTGTTTCATTACCTCTATTGATTATTTCACTATAAATACTAATGTGTTATTAATAAATAAAAAATCTATAGCTATAGAAAAGTTCAAAATTTTCAGAATATTTATCAAAAAGGAGATGAGATATTTTATTAAAATAATGATAGAAAATAAAATAATAAAGTATAATAGTAATTATCTTGAATAATATCTCTCTAAATATGGAATTAATTATGAAAAAAACCCTTAAACACTCCAAAAAATTAGAGTTGTAGAGATAAATAATATAATCCATATTGAAGTAAGTGTAATTATGTCAATTAAATTAAAAATATAAAGGTTATTTTAGAGAGAAATTATTTAAAATAATATTTGTATTTAAAATATTTTTTTAGGCCTCAATCAAATGATACTCCTTAATAGATGTGGTATAATAATAAAGCACTAGTAAAGTAATATAATTTGTTTTTCTATCCATATTTGATGAAAATAAAATAATTATGATTTGTGAAAATTTCATGGGGTTTAAAAATAATGATTTTAGGGTTATTTATCTGATAAAAGATGATATATGTTTTTGAAAAAGAGACTATATAAAATGGTAAACCACTATAGTGTGAATATCATTGAAAATAAATCTACTTCTATTAAGCTACATGATGAAGTACTTGAAAATTTTGATGAAGATAGGATTAAAAATTTTAAAAATATGAGTAAAGAGGAAGATTTAACCAAATAAAGAAAAGTTAATGTTGATTCTCAATGTACTTTTTATTAATAATTTTCTACTAAAAATTTAAAAATTAATTCTAAGAGGTCTGAAAATCATATTGAGCGTGAAAATATCCATATAAATTGGGAGGCTATAGTATAGATAATTAAAAGTCTCATATTTTATGAACAAACATGTAAAATTTCAAAATTTGAGCCACACTCTTTTAATTAAGATATTACACATATGGAGTTGATAAATTCAATTAATTAAGATAAATATCAGATAGAAAACAATTCTACTTGGGATCTTGATTTAAGGACAAAAGGAGAAAAAAAACCTTAGAACCAAGTGGGTTTTCTTTGACAAGATCAATAATAAAGGTGAGATTCTAAGAAAAAGGTATTGACTAGTAAGACCGCCCCACCACGACGAAGAGCGAAGAAAGATTATTCTTATCTTCCAAGGCCAGTTTCTACTAGATCTGCTGTCGGGAGGGATAGTTGGGCTATGCAGTCCTCAAAGGAATTTCTGGCATTGGAGAAGCTGAATCTTAGAAGGAAATATTCCAAGGTTCTTAAACACTATGAAAGCTCGGAGTGGGAGACAGATAAAGCAGAGGACTTAATATCTAAAGGGGGTGGTGATGAGTATTATTTCTATGATATGTAGTTGTTCTGGACTTCTTGTACTTGCTTTTCTTTTCTATTATTAATAAATGGTCAGGGGCTTGCCTCTAGCTGAGCGTTTCTAGTTATTTACTGGTATGGGAAGGTTAATTTCATGTTAAAGGAGTTGAATTTGATAAAATATTTACATTTGTTTCAAGACATGAGGCTATCCAAATTTTCATAGTCCTTATAACGCAAAAACAATAAATTTTCTATCAAATAGATGTCGAATCTACATTCTTGAATATGAATATTTACGAATAAGTGTTTATTAAATAACCAAAATTAATTACTTTAGATAATGATTGAATATAGGTTTGAATGTAGTTTAAATATCCTTATGGACTAAAGGAAACCACTAGATCATGACATCCAATGAAGGATACATGTTTGAAGGAGATTGATTTTATTAATGGAAAGGTTTACTGCAACCAATATATCATGGAAATGAGCTAAATTACTCTCATTATTAATTTATATTTTTAGGAAATAATTTTATCAACTAACAGGGTGTATATTTTTATGTTTTTTCTTAAAAAATAAAGGTTTATTTTCATATGTAAATTCTTGGGGAGGTGAGATTTTTACTAAGAATAATTTTTTTTGGAATATAAATTTATTTTCATATCTAATAAAAAATATTTCATATAATTTTCAATGATATTTGGTATTTATTTCACTAAATAAGTATCTACACTAATTATTATAGGATTCAATGTGAATAAGGATATTGTAGGGAACAATGTGAATGAAAATAAATTAAAAATTTATTAAAATCCTACTATAACTCACAACATCCATACCTAACATAGAGTATAAAATAAATTTGTGTGAAGGATTTTAATTTTGTCATAAAGAGTCACATATAAAGCCTGCTAATACTTTTATAAGACACGTTGAAGGGATTTGGGATCATGAAATGATGAATGAAAGAGGTGATAAGTTGTATTTTTTTGAAACACTAATGATGATTAGGATGGAAATATTTATGACTAAAAATCAACATATGGAGGATGATTTTTCTTAGTAGAAATATCTATGTGTCAAAATTATAAGCAATTGGGGTGGTTCTTGAGTGGTAAACCCTTTAATACTACATCCAAAAGACTAGTGTATGAATCCTCACAATCCCCTTAGTCAATTTATGATGCATACACTAATGTAGGTGATAACATAGGAGGTGGTGATGCATGCATGATGTGAGCAGGTAGTGATGTATGCATGACATGGTGGGAAGGTGGTGATGAAATCATGACACAGGGTTGGTGACACTGGTAGAATGATACAGGCATGACACTACATTGGTCCTTCATGCCAGTAAATGGGACTTTGAGCCATGTAATGAGATTCATGCAAACTGGGCCTTCGGTACATCTATATATATATAATAAATAAGGATTTATGGGTGAGATATCCATATGAGGGGGCTATGGACTTCCTTCCCGGCATGTGTGTCAGGTGTGTGTGTGTGTGTGTGTGTGTTTGAATGTAATTATGGGTTCGAACTATAAGAAAACAAAATTAGTGACTCTTAGAACTATAAATCTTCAGTATGTTGCTTCTATATAGTCATGTACATAGATCTTTTGGATTAAAAAGAAGATAGAATATATTAATGTGAAGGTTGAAAACCCGTTGATAATTTTTTTGATAATTAAGTGAAATACATCAATATAAGAACCCTATAAAATAGTCTATATCTGAAAATATTGATATATAATATCATTTTATCATAGAGAAACCTGAAAATAGTGATTTTATACTAGAATATATTCACACATAAAATTAAATTATAGATATCTTTACTATGGTTTTTAAAAATTATATATTTGAAGAGATAAGAATAAAAAACATTTTCATACATTCCCTCTTACTTAAAGGATATTGTACATTACTCACAATTCTTTTGAATATTTTATCAAAGTGGGAGAAACATACATAGCTCATGTGACAATTTTTTATATATATCCAATGATGATTTTATTGTATAATGAGGGATCTTTTTTTGACTATATTATGTAGGAGAATATCAAGTTCATAGGCCATGAATTTTTTTCTTTACATGGTATAAAATTTTATAAAAATTAGTTCATTATTTAGTAGTGTCATGTTATGATATTTCTATTTAAGAAAATTTTAGGAGATATTGGATTTGAAAAAAATAAGGGGATAGTTGAGAATATACGTATGTATTAAAGTCATGTTATATCTCTTTTCAATGATATTTGAAAATAATTAAATGGTTTTGAGAAATTTTTTGAGTTGATTTAATATAGAAGAAGATGTTTGGATAGGATTTGATTTGACTAAAGAAAAACTAAAAATATATGAACTATATAAGAATAAACTCAGAATATATGAGATATATAAAAATTAAATCCAAAAAAATGAGTAATGAAATAAAACATCTTTGAACATGTGATCTTCTAAAGAATAAATCCACTTTTTATAAGTCTATGAACAAATAAACAGAAGGATATGTTGCCTATGTTTGTGTATCTATTTTTTATAAAATGATATCTAATATTAATAATGATCTTAACTAATATTAATATAGAATTTCATGTTAGATTAATATAAAAAAATTTAAGTATCACATAAGAGTAATATACTCGGGTGTAAGAATTATTTGATCTCATTTATGTGATTAATAAAGCTACATTACATTAATAACATATTACATAAGTATTATATTCTTGATGATATAGGATTTATAAATGGGTTTAAAGCTATATTTTCAAGGAAAATTAAATGGTAAAGATCATGAATATTATATGAGATATTTTGAATGATAATTATGGAGTTTTAAATAAGGATATTTGTTGCATTAATTTATGTATTTATGTTATATCATTATGAATTAATATTTTGACTAGTAGTGACTGAATACTGTGTGGTCAAATATCATGGAACTTTTTAATATTATATATTGTAAACTATTCATGTGATGATTTAAAGGATTTAAAAAGGTATAAATGAGGCAATAAATAAACAATAATAAAGTAAACTATGTGGGATCAACCTACTAGTGAAATATAGTCTTCTAACTATTGAAGGTGTTGATGTAGGATAGTATATACTTCAGTAAGAATATTTTGGTGGGTTAAAAAATATTTACCATCGATTATAATGTATATTAAAGTATAATAAATCTCTTCTTTTTTATTTGAATTTCTCTTTATAAATATAAGGGATATTAAACAAAAAAAATAGTTGGGGGACTTGATATATTGGGAACTAATTTCTAAGTTAAGGATTATACCTTCCCACATTGTATTAACTTTATCATATTAGTGGATATTTTTGTTTTATATTTTTATAAACGTAGCATGGATGTTGTAACACACATTGAGGGTGAACCTTTTAATAATCCTTTGAACTTGTGTGATTTTCTTTTTATTCTTAATATAGGTTAGGGTGAGTATTAATATGGGGAGGATCTTGACTTTAATCAATTATAGAGGTAATTTTTTTATCCCAATTTTCATAAGGTTTATTTGTTTTTCAAGGATTAATTTACAAGGCATGTTAATATGTTGAAGAAGAATAAGTATCTTGGATATTACATGAATGATGATGAATTCAGTATTTTTAAATAATATATTCCAAGAATTGTTTCCAACTATATTAATTGAATAAGCTTTGGAAGAAACATCTTGGAATTAGTGTTTAGTGTTCTTACCTTTAGAAACATTATAGATATATTTATTATTATGGGTAAAATATCATTTAAATATTTGAGGAGTTCCATATAAGTGCTGAATTAAGGTTAATGAAAAGATAATATTAGAGGATATTTTTTTGAGTAAATGAATATTATGTGGAGAAGAGAATTTGCACAATAGGATGTGGTGAAATGTTGTGTTTGAATAGTGTGACCATACGTTATAATATGTGACCATGTATTGGAGTAGTGTGACCAGATTTTATGTGGTATGACCATGTGTTGTAGTAGTGTGGTTGTATGCTATATAGTGTGATCGTGCATTAGAGTAGTGTGGATTCATGAAGGTACATGAAACTATATGTTGGAATAGTGTGAACAAATTATTTGTCATGCGACCTCATGCTAGACATAAACATGGTACCTCAAGATAAACCCCAAAATCCAAAACAAAGGGAACAATTCCAAATAAGGACCAAACATACAACCCAACGGGTAAAAAAATACTATAAAAACTCCACAAGATCCAATCCTTGTGAGACCACATCTACTCCACAATACCCTAGATTTTGGTAATTAAGAAGATCCATACATGAACATGGTGCCCTTTCCATTACCTGTGTCTTACAAAATGAAATATATGGACACCCAAAGGGCCCAAGTAAGGTGTGAGGAATGAAGCCTAGTAGGGTACCACAATGAATCTATTTAAGGATTTTAATCATACAAACTAATGAACTATTATAAAATCATTTCTAAAACTCAACCACTTTGAAAACATGTCATTTTCAAACAAAATTTAAAATCCATTTGGTTTCCCATTTCAAATCAAATAGGTTTTCCAAAAGATTTTATGGATTTGCTCAAATAAATAATCTTATCCACAAGGAATAACATGATAAACATAAAAAAAGACAAACCAATGGTGATCATATCAACAATATAAATAACCATATAAAAGGAAATAAAAAAATCATCATAATGTCTCATCACATAAAAATGAAATTAATCATATTCGTAATGAAAATAAACAAGTCTAGCTTGTGTAATGTGCACCTCATCATCCAACCATTATAACTATAATTATTTATTAGAAAATTATTCTAGCTATCTAATAAAATGGAATCTCTCATGGTCTTCCTTGGGCCCAACTATAAGAGCTCCCATAGTCTATCAATAACTAACATGGAATCCCACACAGTCTTCCTACCCAAAGGCACTTATGACCCCTTGGAAATAAAACTAGAGGATTGTGTGGTATTTTATCTAAAGTCTCACATTGTCCCTAGAACAAACCCCTCACTCACATCCCAATTAACCCATGTTCTACTCCACGCCACAACAATCTCAAATAAGTTACCATATCAAACAATCTATATCATGAGCCATTTCACAAACAAACTTTCCCATTTTATCAAAAAATCTTTCCAATTCTAAAATAATTTCTAAAACCACTCTATAAATCCTTTGAAAATCATAAATACCCCATGAACCATTTTAAAAACACTTGGGGTGTATACATGCCACCACATTTGTAAAACCCCACATTTAAACCTCAAAATTTCCATAAAAAGCCCAAAATCACTATAAGCATGGGATAAACATCAACCATAAACTAGTTAAAAGGAAATTTAAATAATGAAAATAATAGTTTATTAGAGATTTAAAGTTACTCCATGTAAAATACCCTTAAATAGATACACCTACCTCATATTTAGTCCAAATCTCATCACCCTTGACGATGAATGCCTTAAAGAGGAAGAATAAGGTCTCACACACCTAAGCGGCATGAAAGAAAACAAAAACCCCATTATATACCCTATATTCATCCAAAACAACCCCTATGGTTCTAAACTCCCTCAAAATTGAATAACAAGACTTAATAAGGGGAAATAAATAAGAAACCATGAATAAATCAACATATCTCAATCCAAAACAACATGATCTCTAAGAGAAATATGCCAATAAGGAGGGGTAGAAGCTCCAATCCAATGAAGAGGGGTGGAACATGATGAAGGAGATAAAGAGGGTAAAATCCCCTAAAAATGACATAGGAAAATGGGTGAAAATACAATTTTTAAGTGACCTGTACATGCCACATGGTTTGGACACATAGTTAGCCAAACCATACACCAACCGTGTGGGTGCCATTGTCTAATCAAAATGGGTTACAAAATTTCCCTTGGGTTGTCACAAAATTTGAAAAACTATACTCAAAGCATGAAAAACCCCACTATCAAAAACTATAGCACACTCATATGTTTATCCACGTGGTTAGTTAAATTGTATGCTAACTATGTTCCCCGATATATCTTCCAAAAATATCCCGGTTTCGACCCCCAACACATGGGAAATCCATGGAAACATAAAAATGTAAATAAAACTCAAAATTAAATGTACTAATGACCTAACATGTGTCCCAATATAGATTTTTTTATCTATCAATAATAATAAAAATTTCATGTTTTTTATTAATCTAGTGGAAGATACAAGTGTCCCAGTATACCAAGCATGTGGAAAAATGATCAGACTTGATTCTTTAATCTGATTATATCATAAAATAACTATTTATGGATTTAGTAATATTTATATTGATTATCTACTTATATTTTTAAGGTTATATTATCTAATGATGCATGTATTCTAAAAAAATTATTATATGGCCTCAAAATTTATTGATAAATTTTGGTTTTTAGCATAGAATAGAAATTTCCTAAATATTTTATACCCAAAAAAGTGATTCATCACTTTACTTGGATTCAAAAAACTTAAAAACTTTTCATATCTAATGAAATGTAAATAGATATATAATGGAATGAAGAAGATATAAATAGGGATAATGATGTATTATAACATCTTTTAGATAGATAAGAATTGTTTAAATTACATAGGAAGAATCTTTATTTTTAGGTGACACCCAAATTGATAGATATAGATTATCATGTGATGGATTTAAACAGTTTTTCTGGGCGCATAATTTACACACTCTATATACTTTTTAATTAGCATTTATAACTATACACCATATATGTTCATGGATAAGTAATTTACTATAAAGTTGATATTAATATTCATATCCATTGATCCTGAAAATGATATTGATATATAATTTCCACCATTAATAAATGAAAATAAGGTGTTGTGGATTGCTACTGTGAAAGTATATGACGAATCTAGAAAAGAGTATTTTATAGCGGGTGTATCACTTTTATGGATAATAAATGATTTCCTTATATAATTTTATCATGTTGGAGTGAAAAAGGGAACTGATCTAACCCTATTTGTCATGACCTATCCTCGGGACCCGTGCTGTGACTACCCCAAGCCCGCCTTCCATAGGCCAGGGGCTGGCGACTAGCACCAAGGCATAAATCTCGATAAAAAGGGGAAGTCATTGCCTTATAAAGTAAACAAACACCACAGAGTAAGCCATCAGAAGTAAACACTAAGTAAAACTGGGTACAACAGTTAGTGCGGAAAGTAAATGGGCCAGAATACAAACTCAAGCTGAATGTAAAGTACAAATGGAAAGAAAGTACAACAAATGAAAGTAAAGCAGCGACGTCGAGCCATCCACTGGAAGTCCCACCTAAAGGGTGGGTATAGATAGCCTCCTCAGCTCCTCAGGTCCAGCCGTCCGCTTCTTGTATGTCCCGCCCAGTGGTCCACCTCTAGGTACCGACTGCTCCACAAGCCTCAACCACGATCAGTGTTGTCCGTCATCTGCATCCAACACAACGTAGTGCGGGCATAACTCGTGCAGGGGTGAGTATACGCTACTCAGTAGGGACCCCAAGACCCCCAAAGGTCTCCCAAAATCCACAAAGGATAATCCAAAACGGAAAGATACAATCATGAAGTAACAACCAACACTACTTAGGTATATGCCCATACATATACCTAAGTCACCAATTCCAGTTCGGCTCCAACATCCGAGCCCAAGTTCGATCACGTCCACACAGGATAGTACAACTCAATCCACATAGTAAAACAAGTCAATCATATCGAAGATATTGATATAAAGTCAAGACTTAGCTCACATAGGTATACTTCTTCGTAAGGTGATAGAGATGATCAAATGTAGCCACTGATTCATCTAAGCGGACCCATGTAGGATACTAAACCAGCTAAGATGTTGGACCCACATAGGATACAGACCAGCTAGTCTGCTAGACTCGCGTAGGATATCAAGAACAGAGTCAAACACTGCCAGACCCATGTAGTATACAAGAATAGTAGTCATCGCCGTCGAACCCATGGAGGATGTCAGTACGGTCTTCATCGCTGCCGAACCCACGAAAGATTTTAGTGCAGTCTTCATCGCCGTCGAACCCATGGAGGATTTCAGTACGGTCTTCATCGTTGCTGAACTCACGGAGGATTTCAGTGTAGTCTTCATCGTCGTCGAACCCACAGAGGATTTCAGTACGGTCTTCATCGCTGCCGAACCCACGGAGGATTTTAGTACAGTCTTCATCGTCGTCGAACCCACGGAGGATTTCAGTACGGTCTTCATCACTGTCAAACCCACAGAGGATTTCAGTGCAGTCTTCATCGTCGTCGAACCCACGGAGGATTTCAGTACGGTCTTCATCACTGCCGAACCCACGGAGGATTTCAGTGCAATCTTCATCGTCGTTGCAGTCGCAGCCAGCTCTAGGATTCCCGCACACAGCATGCTTGTTTCCGGGAGGGTACGCTCCACGAGCCAAAGGGATTCGATACATCAACTGACACGTAGTCCAGATTTGATGTATCAAAATGTTCTGTCTCAACAAAAGGAACTCAACGTGACAGACGACGTGTCAATCGGACGCCCGGTCTGAGAGTTATTGGCTTTTTCGTTCCAAGGGCCCGGTTGGTTTTTAAGTCAAAACCAATCCAACCACACTCCAACTACATCCAAACCTCGAGTGGAGTAAGCCAAAAGCTTCTTATCACTAAGAGGAATAAAACAAAGTCGACGGCACATCAATCGGACGTCCGGAGCTCAAGTTATAAGCATTTCCGCTCCGAGGGCCCGGTTGGTTTCGTGTTCGGACCAACCTGGATATACCCAAAGTTCTCCAAAACCTTAGGTGTAATATATCTAAATGACCTTCTCTATCCATGGATCGCATCGCAATTGACATTACATCAATCGGAGGTCCGTATCCCAAGATATGGGAAAAAGAACGAACCTGTCCGGTTTTAGGGGGTTTTGGGCCCGGCCCGAGACCCCCTGGGTCAGCCCAAACCGGTTTGACCCGAACTGGGTCCGGGTCTGGACCATTAGGGCGCGGCCCGGCCCGGTGGGCGTGGCCTGACCCAGCCGGCGCGGTCCATCCCGGCCTGAGAGGCCGGTTGGCCTGGCGCGGGCGCGGCCCGCGTGGCCAGAAAGCTCGGCTCGGCCGAGCTGTCTTGGAAATGGGGGTGCGATGCCCCCTGATTGAGAACCCCCCCCCCCCCCCACATGGGGTCAACTTCTTGCAATCCGGGGGTTATGACCCCCGGGTTTTCCATCCGAAACGGCGAGCCTGGTCCGGCTGGTCGGTGCTGCCGCCGCAGGACCCCGCAGTCCCGCCCCTCCAAGGTGCCAGCGGCCGGCGGTTCCGGCCGCCCCATCTTGCACATCCATAGCTTTGAGCCATGGCCTAGTCCGACCGGCGTGGCGCGACGGCACCGCGCCCCTCCGCCGCGGCCCCGCTCCGGCCGCGGCCTCTTCGTGGTTTTTCGGCGTGGCGCGACGGCGCCGCGGCTTTGTTCGGCCTCCACGGCGCGGCGCGACGACACCGCGCTTCTTCGCCCGTTCTTCTTTGTTTTCATGCAGTGTCGTTGCACTGCGCTACCTTTAATCGTGCTGCGACAAACAAAACATCAAAAGGGGAGGAGGTTCGTCCGTGTTCGTGTGGTCCGACCTCCTCCCGTTAATCCGATAACAGGCGGCCATAAAAATAAAGATGAAGAATGACAAGAATAATCACGAACAAAATTCCAAACCCCTACCTCGATGAAGTCGTTGAATGAGGTTTGTCGCGGGAAAGGGATGTCGTGGAAGACGGCGTCGCGAAAGGAAGATCTTCGGCGTCGCGGTACACGGCGTCGCGGTACACGGCGTCATGGTACACAGCGTCGCGGAGAAGAGGATCGTCGGCGTCACGGTACACGGTGTCGCGTTGTCGATCTCCGAGGAATCAGCGTTATTCGTCGTCCTTCATCGGAGGTTGGTGTTATTCATTGGTGATGGTGTGTTCTTCACGTTCTTCAAGGAAGAATAAGATAATCTTCAAGAGCATAAGAGTCTTCTCTTTCCTTTCGCACAACGAATTTAACCCCCAATAAAATAAGTCATGTCTTATTTTATTATCACCCATGTATGCCATTAATTTAAAATTCAAAAACAAATATCATTCAACTAATTGACTTAATTAAAGAGCGTTTAATATCCAAATTAATTTTGAGGGTTGACATGGCATTTAAAAGGGGTGCGGGTGAGTAACATATTAAATGCACGAGAGGGAGGTTAAAAAGGGATTTGAAGGGGTGGGGCTCGTGTGGGCCCCACTTCACTAATATCCTACCTAGTGGAGTTAGGATATTAGTGGGTCCCACTCCAACCACCAAGCATAGGTTTAAACTACCTAGAATAGAAATAAAATTTGTACCACAATATTTTATTTTATTCTTTAGTTAACCCATTTAATTAAAACCTCACCCGGGACAACACAACTCCGAAAAAGGTGTTCTCAAGCAATTACCGGTGTTGTGGTTTCATTGGTGCCCTCAGATTTCAATTCTGAGCACCGGTTCAAAAGTTAGGAAAACCCACTCGTTCGTTCACTGAACATACCCGAGCTAAACTTCGGAAATTGATTCCGGGCACACCGGGCCTCAGAATCAGGTGCCGTCAGAAACTGTGTTCTTGTAAAATCCCAAAGAAAATTAAGAAAAAAATTTCCCTTGAATTTTACGGGTCTTTAAAATATTTATATGAAAAATACAAATTTAATAGATTAAATTTTTATTGATCTTTTAGATTTATAGAGAATAGTTTTTTTCTATTAATGGATCATCCATATAGGAAAAATCAGTGATAGTTTGAAAAAAATATAAATAGAAAATAAACAAATTAAATTATATAAGGTCATGAAACCCCAAAAGAAAATTATAATTTGAATTATTTTCTTATAAATTGTCCACAAAATCTCATATGTAAAGGTAATATTCATTTTAATTATTATATCACTTAGAAAAATTAAAGTATATTATTTAATTTTTTATATTGGTCAAAAAATTATTATATCATCGATTGGGAATAAATAACATGAAGAAAAATATCTGAGAAATGATTATTGAATATCTTTTAAATATAAAGGAGAAAAATCATTTTAACACACATCACAAATTCATGGATTAGGTATTAAAACCAAGGGTTAATAAATTGTTAGGTGGCTAGAATCAGTGGATTATTACTTGTGTTGGTTTTTTGAAGAAAAATTCAAAAAACCCTTGAATTATTACTTGTGGATTATTAGAAATTTTAAAGCTTATGGTTAGTTGTTCGAGTAACATATTGAAATGGATGAATATACAAGATGACTAGTTAAAATATTTTCAAACCCATGAGTATCACATATTGTTTCATGAAATGATTCCCATTTCAATTTTGAATTTACTTTAAAATAATTTGAGGGTCACTATTATTTGGTTATGTCATTTTTATTTTGTACCTTTTACTAAAAGGTTGTGCATGATTATTGTTAGTAAATTGAAAAAAATATTTACTTTTCATTCATTATCACATGGAATATTTTTTCTCTCACTCGTTTATTTTCATGTATGAAACATTTGGATTTAAATCTTCCAACTGGTGTTTTTTTTGTGGTCTTGTTGTTAATTTTTTAATGTATCCTACTAAAATAAATATGTCTATGATGAAACCTTATGTAAGGTACAATAATTTTCCTAAAGTATATATTGAAAACTGTTATTGGGAATTAGGATTAATGAATGTTTCTTCAATGTACTTGACTAATATCATTATGAGATCTAATGTCCTAATGAGGATTAAATATGATCAATAAGATCACATTAAACCTATATTTCCATCACTACCTTAAACAAGGGAGATATTTAGATCATATTAATTGTGAACATTGAAAAGGGATGGGTAAGAAATGGATCATATTATATTATTGTTGAACATTGGAGTGGTTGATGGTTATATAAAGTAAGTAAATAAACAAATGTTTTTGTTTTTGTTATATAAGTTTTTCAAAGGATAACACATCTTAATAATTCCATATTTTTAGAGAATATATAGATATTATAAATAGATCTCATTGTTATTTATCTTTCTTGAGAAGGTAGTAATTAAAATTTAAAGATATTCATGTGTGGTCAAAATAAATTGTAATATAGTTAACATTTTATATATTAAATTACAAGTATTTATTTAATAATATATATTGAAAAAATTTAGGACCAAAGTATTCTAATGGATTTTTCACTTTATGAGATCATTAATATTTCATTTGGTCCAAACAACTTTGTATATGAGTGTAAAATAGTAGTCATAAGTGGATTTAAATTAATTATATATAGTTGTGTAAAAAACATGGAAACTCAACATGATAGTGCCACTTTAAATGTAATAATGGAATTCCATGCTAGTTTATGAGATGCACAACCTCAATCCTAAAATAAATCTTATTATGGGGTTGTTAAGAGAACAATCATATTGCATTACTATACACATGTTTGAAAAACAATGTTTAAATTAAATCAATTTGATTCAATGACACAATAAGTAATTCATATAGATAGTTGTGTATTTAAGGTGATTGATATTATGCATCAAATTCATAATTCTAATCATTTCATTCTTGTTTCATGACATATAAATTTTTTATATAACTTTACATTTTAAATTATAATTTAGCATTACTATGAATGTTATTAGAAGAATTGTTTTTATAAATGAATGAATGGTAGTGATGTTTGGGATGAACTTAATGATATTTACTTCTATCCAACGGCCCGAAGGCCTTCAAATTTTTTATTTTAAATAAAACCCCCTTTTAAGGGATGAAGGGGGAAAACTCGAACATACTTCATAGACATAGGACAATCACGACCCGAAGGTCTAGAGATATAACCCAACCTGACAACATGGAGATACCCCTCCCTAGCATTTGATCATGAAAAACCCTCCACCAATGCCTGGTTGTACAGCAATCCAGTGTCCTGTGTCAAAGCATAGGCCCGATCCGATGGCTGACACCATACCCTCTCAACTTCCAAATCCATAAAGCATTGCAAAGATTAATGACAAGCTCTGAAACCTCCTCTAGTACTTTCTACATGAGATCGACCACGGGTTCATCTCCATTCCAAAAGACCACGTACAGAACCATTGCAGACAAAACATCATCAAAAGAGAATAAGAGAAACACAATGCTGGAATCAAAGCCACAAAAGCCTGTCGGTCCATGTGGAACCTCTTCCACACGCAGTAACCCGAAGAGGAAGACACACTCGGAACGTGAATCCAAGTCTTCATCACCCAGGACCAGAAAACCCAAAAGCACATTAATGAAGTATTTTCATTTAGGGGATCTGAGTCGAACAAAGCCAGCAGTGCCTCCCTGGTCATGAAGCAGGTCATCTCCAAACTACAAAAGAACCCTCACCGGAATCCAAACCAGTCAATCCACGGGAAGCGAAGGCACCAACAAGGAGGTATTTCTATGATAACTAAGATTCCGTAAGAACACCAACCACATAGAAAACAATCAAAACCTGTAAAAGAACCACAAACCTCAAACTGCCAAACCCCAAAACCAAACAGAGACCAAAACCTCCCCCTATGAGTTGTGTCGAAGATGAGCCAAACCACCCGTCTGAAGCGAGTCACACCAGATTCGTCATCGAACCATGCCAATGAAGAACCTCAAATAGAAGTTGATGCCTGAACTCATAAGAACACCCGATCAGAAGCCTATCCAAACAACACCGACGCAAGACTAAGTACACCGAACCAGAACTCGCCAGATCTAAGGAAAAAACAAGGACAAGACCGCCAACACTGGAATGAGGATGATGTCGGGACAGAGAGGTCAAGCCAGAACAGTGATGGAGGACAGGAAATCATCGCCAAGACGAGCCATCACCGAGTCGAACGCTGAAGCCTACGCTGAGCACCGCTGAAGTCGATACGAGAACCAGAACACCGTCGTCGAGCATGTCGCAAATCCAGATGCTGACATGAGCCGCCAAGCCACACCGGAGGTGGGGGGGGAGGAGACACTCTCAAGAGAGGAACCCTAGATGCGCCAAAGAGATGGAGACCCGCCGCTCTGAGGCTCATTCAATTGATCCTTAATGATATTAACTCAAATGTTGTGAACAATTACATTGATGATTCAATTTATAGAATATATTTTGAATAATAAATTGCAATAGATAATTTATAGAATTGAAAATATTAGAATTATTCAATTTATATAATTGATTGATAGTATATATTTAATTTTAAAAAGTTTATTATATAGATTTTATTATTTTATATATATATATATATATTCAATATTAAAATAAAAGACATGGTAAGATGAGATATCACATTATTAATGGAATATTATATCTTAATTAAATTTTGTCTTCAACATGATATATACTTTCATTAAAAAGTTTCTTTAAATTTTTTATTTGTTTTTATTTAATAAAATATATATATATAATCTTTATAATATTTTTAACTATATAATATTACACTTTAGGATTTTTTATTTCATTATTTTTGTAAGCATAGAGGTATATAGAAAAATAATCTAGTGGAATGAGTAACATATATGAGATTTAAGGATGACTTTTATGGATGCCTATGTTGTTACAAACATTATTAAACACTAATCGCCTATAGAAGTAGGAATATTTTATCATGTTTGAGTATGAAGAGGTACAAAAATCAATGATTTGTTATGATTATATAGCCTATCATCATAATTTACCACTTACGTCCCCATGGATCATCCAAAAGTTATTCTATTAACTTTTTATAGTAACTAATGATGACCAGTCATTTTATTTAACCTATTTTACCCATGAACAGTCCATAGAGTAGTCTTAATCCTCCAATCCCACCTTATTTTTTTACCCACCATTTTTTATAGGGTACAGATCCCCCAAAAAATACCTTACTACATCCATATATATAATATTCTGTACTAGGAGTTCCTCAACTTTTCATACCACCATTAGTTCAATATCCTTCACTAACTATATAAAGTATTAAACTTATTGATATCCCACCATTTGTTGTATAGGATACTTCTACTACACCTACTTCTGAGATAGTATTTTAGGGGTCATCAAATTTCACCTCCCCTAGTATTTTTTTAAACATTATTGAATTAAATGTATGAAATATATATACTCACACTAATTGAATCATTTTTCATAAGTAGTTTGATATTATACTACATGGTGAGGTCTCATGATGATTCAGGAAGCTTGGAATAGACAGACTTAGATTATGGTTCAATATAATAAAGATATGGCTATAATTAGAATGAATATAAAATAATATAAGAGTTTTTTGAGGTTGATTTCAAACAATAGTAGAATTATTATCATTAAAGCAATATTATAAAGAAAAATTTTAGAGAAGTTATAGAAAAATGTATGGTCTAAGATATGGGTAACTAATATTTATCAAATTTTAAATATGTTAATTTAAAGTATCATATTAATAAATATATATAATGTCTAATGAAACTTTTATATATCTTCCCAAATGGATATAATTAGAAGACTACAAGGACAATGGATTTGAGATAAATATAGAGACAGAATACATGTATAGCTTATTAATAGGTTTAAAAGGTAGAATTAGTATAGATATTGAGGGTATACAAATTCATGATGATTTTCCACTTTTTTATTACATTAAGACAATCACATATCGAAAAAGTACATGGATTAAAATGTTAATTAATTTTTATATATAGTAATTAGATTATTTAAAAATGGGTTTTAATTTATGAAATACTTATGTTACTATTTTTATATATAATTAATAATTATATATCTAATGTTTATTAGAGAAAACAAAATTAAAAAAGAGAAAATAATTTCACTAAGAAATATGTTCATACTCATGGATACATGTCTCTTCTAAATCATAAGCAGTGGAAATTAATTTAACAGTTTATTTTTTATACTTTTATTGACTACTAAAAATTATATTTAATTATAATATAAATTGAGTGAATGTATTTTTTCCTTGAAATGTGATATATAGTTTCATTATGTGTGGGGAAGACTTTGGTTTTTCTCTATTGAGACGTAGGTCAGTTTTTTGTTTTGGGGTCCTGAAACCCACTCAAGGTTATAATGGTAAATTTACTCTAGAAAATAACATTATAATTTTTTTGGTGGTTCCTTTGATTACAAGGAGTGGTGTTTACCCTTGAGTTTAGTCCGTATATAATTTCAAGCATGGGGGAACTCTCGAAATAATATAATAAACAATTATATTTTTTATGATCATGAAAGTATATTTTTCATATATGGATTATATATCTTTAAAAATAATCAGAGGGAAATAACAATGTCATAATTTTATCTAGAAAAATGGTTTTATCCAAGTGGTAGTATAGTTTCTATTTACATTAGCTACTTGAGATTTACCATTGTGGGAGGATTAGAATATAAATTAAAAATGGAAATTATAATTATAATTTATTAATCCATTAATAGAAATTAAATCCCCTTAACCTAGAACTTATTTCAATATAAGAATCACTATCACCAAATCCAAGGGTTAGGTGTAAACCATTGGATTTTATAATTCCATAGAGAGATTATAGAGAAAATTTAGAACTCCTTTCAGGACTAGACCATGGAGGAGTCGATAACAGATGAAACAATGGTATCCTTCATTGGAATTCATCATCAAAAAGTTTTTCATTGGACAATAAGGATGTTTTATTTATGCCCATTCAATAAATTACTAAGGTAGTACTTTATGTTATATAAAATCCACCATGTTATTTGATTATTTTCCTTGTTTGAATTTTCTTAAGCTCTCTTAGTGAAAATAAAAATGGGAAAAGAAATAATGAAAAATCTGGTAACAATTAAATATTCATTTATAATGAAAATTGGAAAGATTATACCTAAGGTAGTCAAAGAAGAGAGTCCAATAATACTCATTTTAGGATATTAAACTCAACCCATATAATCAACTCATTGACATGTAATATTCTACTTCAACCCAGTCTAACACCACCATCAAAAACACCCTTGTACCATGATGGTTATCATCCCCAACTGTATTAGAACCAATCAACACTATTAAGATTGATAAAATTAAAACATAAGATCACATTATAGAAGAATTCATGACACCAATTAATAGTGAAAAAATTGGATACCATCACACTCCGACAACTTGAAAAATCAATTGAAGAAATCGAATAAAAAACAATTGGGCCTCCTGCATCTCAATTTTTTCAATAAGAATTTCCATTCCTATCTGCAATGAAAAATGAATCCATAATTTTCACATAATACTCACACTTCATAATAAATAATTATATACCAATCTAATAACCAACATATATCATTCAAGCATTAGTTACAGTCTCAACATATAAGTTACAGACCTCATAAATTCATAGTACCAAGATTTGAAATAGTTGTCATATACAGCTTAAGTAAAAAAAATCAATAAGGATCCTAGATAGATTTGAGTCTTCTACCACCAAAAAGACCATCATCTTCATTCTTAGCCTCACTAATACCATGATCACCTTGAAGATTTTGAGAAACATTCTCATCACCATATTTATCACTATCATTTCTTATATCATATTTAATTTATATATCATCTAAATAGGGATTAGAAGCATCCAATACAACATTTTACTAATTATTTTATAAAAGTTAATAGTCATATGGTTTAGTTTTCCATTTTTCATAAGAGGAAATATCATCAACAATAGAAGTATCATTAAATTTGTTTCTTATAGACATCCATTAATTCTATTTTAATTTGAACATAACAAACACCAAATCATTCATCTTTTCTTTTGTGTAAGTGGGTTAGCCTCTTTTTATGAACCTAAAAACAAAAAATAGAAATATGTTAAATGTATTAAAAAAATTAATCTACATAGACTAATTATCATTCTCAACTTACCATATCAAATTCACTTAAATTGCACTCAAATCAATAATAAGTTTATGTAAAACTCAAAAAACCAATCACAAATATTTTTAACTTAGTGAAGTCATCCCTATATGAATTCCACCAATTCATTGGTGTCTTATTTTCCCTCATCCTTTTTTTTAAAATCCATACCTAGCAAGTCACTCTTATTTTTGAAGTTGTATAGCTTCAAATATATTTGGTCCATCACCTCCTAGGTGGACACCAATCTACTCAAGAAATATTATAGGCCAATTTGGATCATTGAACCAACCCTAAAGTTGAAACTATAATGTAATTGAAGATTTAAATAATAGGAAGTAACTTACAATGGCATATTTAATTGAATAACCTATATCTCATCAATTATTTTCCATGTAGAAATATATGTACATATAAAACAGTAAAAATATTAGGTTAATAGTCAATAAAATCCTTATAATAGTAAAAAAATTATAACTCATTAAATCATGTACTCTTTCCTAGTATTACTAAAATTGTCCTTAATTTTTTCCTTTTCTCAGTCCATCATCTTATAAAGGAATCACATGGATTGTTTCTCACCAGAATCCAAAATATAAAGTACTTTAATGAGTTGTAATACAACCCTTAATCCTATCAAAAAATCATTCCAAAATAAATTATCTAACACAGTTAATTTCACTTTCTTTCCAACTTTCTCTTTTGAAAACCTACTTGACCACCATTTTGGGGATGTGAAATTATTCATCAGAGCACCCTTATGTGCGCTAAGGCATCCTAAAGTCATGTTTGAGGTAGAAAACTGAGTGATACCTAGTATATTAAAGTATCTCTATCACAACCCCCTCCCACCAAAGATTCCCCTAATGACCCCCGAGTCCCGCCTCCAATAGGCCCAAGAGTGGCGACTAGCACCAAGGGTATGAGTTTTCACAAATATGGGAGGCATTACCCTTTTTATTATTTAAGATCGGGAAATAGGATGAGTCAAACACCAAAAGAAAAAGGAACAAGTAAATGAAAATAAACCCAAACCAACCCCTCATGCATGTTTAAACAATTCTGAAACAAGGTACAAGTATAAGAAAGCTCAAAAGTACAATTCCAAAAGAAACAAGAGTACAGAAAACTGCAATAACTCCAACTGTCCCAGCTAGTAGGGTCCCGCATGGCCCTGGTAGTCCTCCTGGAAACCTGAAAGTAAACGTAGGGTGAGCATAAAAGTATACTCAGTAGGGAAACCTAAAGCTCTCGTGCACAGGTGGGGAGATATCCTAATGTCCCGTGAGAACAATAGAAGAAAACAAAACCTAGCAAGGAATTCTATCCACCCAACCTCACCAGCCATGATCACTAAAAAAACAAACCAACAGGTATTATTATATAAGAACAAGAGTATTGGGTACCCCACACCATTTCTCACTAGTTAGCTGCTCTGCCTAATGATGAACGTCCTGACGCTGCCACACTCTTCCCGCCCACACACACCTGGGCCTCACAACCACATATCCCTCCAGCACACACCTCGGCCTCACAACTACATATCCCACCCGCACACACCTGGTCCTCACAACCACATATCACATCCTCACCCGAACACACCTGGGCCTCATCCCGAAGATTCTTTGGAACAGTAAACCTGCCCAAAGAGTCTTGGTCTAAAACCACCCCAAATGAAACCTACCCGAAGAGTCTTTGGTGTAAGGTCACCGCAAGCCATTACAACCTATGGAAGAAGGAGCAGGAAGGAGCTAGTAACTAAGGGGAAAACACCCTCTCCCATGAAATGGGAGTGTTCAGCACTAAGTTCTCAACATGGGTGGGGTGCGACAAAACACAAAGATACAAATACATATATGTATACCAAACACACAACCCAACCTATGGCTTCTAAACAGAGAAACTGAGCACGTGACTCGGCACTGTTATTACGAAGCATGCATACAACAATAATCCCAACCCCATTTAGGTTTTCCTGTTTCAACAGTATTAGTTTATTAGTTCCTTAACTACTGGGCAATTATCAAACTAGATCAAGTGTTTTCTAGAATAAAACCCTGCCAACCACAAATCAAGTTAGATAGAACACAATAAACACAAAACCAACCTTTTGATCATCAATAAATCCCCATTAATTGTTCCCGTGTTTAATTCATTATCGTTCCCCACAGTTCATTTATCAACTTTCCACTTTCTTTTAATATCACAACTCATTACTACAGCCCTGCTGCCACTATAACCACATCTCCACAACCGTATCACAAAACAAGGCTCGTGCCACATCATTTCCCCTTTAATATCATTTACCATAGCCCTTCTGCCCATCCTATTCGTAATAACCCAGGATTCACCCCCCCCCCCATTTCACACACCACGTAACCAAACCAACACCCACATGTTCATTATTCCATTTTGTTCAACCGGGATGATCACACAAGGGTTCCGAATATTCATTTAATCATCCAACTGTACGTGATTAACCAATTTCCATATTCCACAAAGTTTCCATCCACAAAACGGTCTAGAAAGATAGGGCAACATTTAATTGCGCAATAAAAGGCCCCCAACGACCGTGATTTTTAGTAGGCATAAGCCTATTCAATTCACAACATAACAATAGGATAAACAATGATAAACATAAAAACTTTCACCATACCCATTCTTTAAGCTAGTTAGTATCTTCATTAAACTGGTTCAACTATGTATCATGAAAGCAAGAGGACACCCATCCCTCATGACGCACAAATTAGAGATATGAAGATAAAATCCCTACCTCAACAGGTTCTGATCACAATGCTCCCCCAGATCAACTTTAGAAGACGTCTGTCGGCGTCCGTCGCTTCTGACAAAACCTGGAAAAAACCTCCTCAGGTGGAATTTGGGAATGAAAGGCTGAAGGGAAAGCAAAAAAATCCAAGCTCAGAAGTTCCGCCTTGTCATTAAGATATCATGGTCGTTGACGGATTGTAAATCAGAGCTCGGACAAAGAAGTTATGGAAGAAATGAGCTTTGGAGTCTCTCGGGAGAGCTCTGCCCGAAGGAATGGGGAGGAGAGGAATGGTCTGAAAAGGAGGAGAGGCCCCCTCCTTTTATAAGAGAGAAAACTAAATTACAATGTGTGTACTTACTATTACATGTCATGTACTAGGCCATTTCACACGGTCGCCACGTGGCTTCCAACACGGCATTCAACACAACACATGGTCATTGACTGGTCAACACACGGTTTGAGGGTAACACGTACGCGAGGAGGAACTACACGGCGTGTAGTATGGGATACACGGTGTGTACTCATTTATTTCACGTGTCAAGGACATGGATTCAACATGGCACATAGCCATTGACTGGTCAACACATGGTTTGAGGGTAATACGTATGCGGGGAGGAACTACACGGCGTGTATTATGGGCTACACGGTGTGTACTCATTTATTTCACGCGAAAAGGACACGACTTAAACACAGTGTATACCCAGTAGGGTGGTACATGGCATGTACTCAAACTACACGGTGTGTAGTTACAAAATTCTGAAAAGTGTGGGAAAAGTCCATTCTACCCTCCAGAACACTTCATGACCTTATTTTAGACAAAAGAATGGTCCGGAGAGGTCCGGGCCATTACAATATCCCTTTTGTGAACTCCTGTAGAAAAGGAATAAGCATCTTCACTGAATAGATATATGTTATGAACTTTTTAATCTATAAATGGTCACCTTATGCACATACATTTTTTATCTAAATACTATAACATCAAATTAATACAATGATCAGCATGGGGATTCAAATATAGGTGATTTATTTTTAACATCAACATCTCCCCCACAAATTTTTAGTTTGAATCAATATCATTAATCTCTTGAACAACATTTTTTTCTTAAAAAAATATCCCATCACATCTAAAATTTGAAAGTATTTATCAGTGGTTTTGAGATATCATATCTATCAATTGATTTAAAAAAACATACCATTTTAGTCTATTTTACAAAAAAATAGAAATCGATATTCTCTTATTATCTATCCATCCAATGGACATAATAGAATAAATATTTTCTTTCCATTGTTTATTATACTCCTCAAGTATATCTTGTGTGTAAGAAACATCATTATTAAAATACTTCTCCCTTATATGATGAAATGATGGAGGTTTATATCTATTTACACTTCTTGAGACCATATCACACAACATTACAAACTCTCGATTTCTAGAAAAATTAAAAGGTATTGCACTTGTCTAAAAAAATAGATCTAGGGCATGTGTTTCCTCAAACAAATCATTTTTCAAAAATTTATTCAAAGAAGGTTGTGAATAATTACTTTTATGCTGAGACCCACTATATTTTTTCAACAATTTATCATTCACTGTATCATCTTTCCCTGAACATGAAGAATTCATTTTATCCATAAAAACATGAAAGTCTTTTTTTCATTTATTACTCAATCCCATATTCATTAGATGAAAATTTGAATATTTTTTATCGCTTCATATGATACACTTCTACAAGGTTCTACATCTTCATTAGTTTGAGACAAATGGTATTTCAATCAATTAATCCCCTTGAAAGAAAATTGTCACAGAACTTGCACTTTACTTTTTTTTATTTTTTTCAACATCAACACCAAATTTCTAAGCCGGATAAGACCGATTTCAACTTCTATTTTTTATAACAATATTATTTTGGGCAGATGAGGAAGATATTTTCTTGATCCAAAATCAACATTCACAAAATCACAAAAGGAAACAAACCAAATAAAATTATAGGAATTTACATCAGACTACCAATTAACATCACACAAATAAAAATTAAAATCAAGAAATTAAATCAGTGTTCAAAATAATAATTCACATAAATCATATAGAGACCAATGATTCATATTAAAAAAATCAAAATTAAATAAAAAATTAAGGTAGTATATCACATTAAATAAATTCCCCCACCAAAGAAAATCATATATAGAAATTGAGAACTTGTAGGGCTATAGTAAGACTCGCATTGAGATTTTTCAAGTCGCTGTTGAAGGAGGGAAGTCGATGAAGTTCATGGGAAGTAGAGATGAAGAAATAAGAAACCCCAAGCACCCTCCCACTATAGTTTTTTCTAAGTAACAATCATCACTCCCCTATGTGATGCAAGTACAATTGAGAGGCTATAGGTTATGGTTGTTTTGTATCGTGTGAGGCATCACCGAATCATCAGAGCACCAAAGGTGGGGGTGGGGTAGTGCAGAACAGATTTGAAGAAATGTAGATTTGAATCCCTAGGAAGGAGTGGTGTGAGGATCACTGCATGTTAGGTTGTCTTAAATCATCCAATATATTTTAGATTAAAAATATATTAGATGTTGGTTCACTCATTGGATGTTTTGAGTTTGCGTGCATCAATGATTTTATCAACTACCACAGATCATAGCTTATACAGTGCCTACTTTTATCATAACTAAACATAAAATGATGATAAAAGCATTACCTTTATTAGTTCCAGCTAAAATCCCAGATAATGGTAACTTTTATCAGCACTAAAAAAGTGTTGAAAAAGGTATACCCTTTATCAGTGCTTTTTTTAGCGCTTATAGATGTGGATCTTTATCAGTGATATTCTTAGTACTGATAAAAAAATTTAGTAAAAATATTATAAATGTAAAAAAAATTATAATATTTATATCCAAAAAATGTTTATTTATATACATTAATTAAAGAATAAATATATATAATTAATATAAATATGATATATTAATATATATTTTTTAATAATTCAAATATATATGTAATGTTTTAAAAAAGTATTTGTAAAATTATAAATAAATGAATATATATATATATATATATATTTAAATAAGTTGAGGCACAAGAAACCTTTTATTAATAAAAAAGGAAAGATACAAAGGATAGGAGGAACAAACTAGACTAACAAAGTCTAAGACACACAAGATGAACAAAATGCACCTCAAACAACTCGAGAGAGAGAGTGCACATACTATGATAAAAGGATCATCCACTCCTACCATGAGGGTGATGACCCCTACTCTAAGTATTAACCTTCATCCATAGTCCCCATCAATTATCTGGAAGTCTACCATCTATATCTGTCCTTATCTCATCAATTGAAGGAGCTTCAATGATTTTTTGTCCATCTTCTTCACTGCTCTCAGATGCCAGTAGTTCAAAAGAATTATGATTACATACCTTCATTTTTAACTTCCCCCTAATTGGTTGATTAGAAATACAACTTCTTAATACTTTTATACCTTCACTATAAAACACTTGAGATAAATCTATATGTTGAATTCTAATTAGAGTTACCTCATTTGACTTAACATTATCATCCATCCTCCCCACTAGGTGATTTGATACATGGTGGACCAAGTTCCCTTGAACAAAAACTATTCCTAGGTGAACTCTAAGCTCAATGAAAGCCTATTTATCCCTCACCAGATGAGCAGCAGGGTTCAAAGGGGCACAATAAATCTTTAAATAATTAAATTTCTATAGATTTACATCACTTGGATCATTGCTATCAGGGTCATGGATAGAATCCAACATTTTTTTGTAGTCAATAATAACAACATATGATTTGGCCTCTTGAATATCTTCTCTCGCTAAAGACAGAGAGGTTGTAGTAGAGTGTGAAGAAGATCATCTATCCTGAGAGGGATTTTAAAAAATCATATCCCCCATGTACTAAACTATAAATAGGGGAAGTTTGGGAAATAGGTGCAATAGAAGATAAATCATTGCCAATATTTTCTCTTCCTAAGGATTCCATTAATGTTACATAAGAGCTTAAAAATATGGAATTACTAGGAGATGATGAAACCATCTCATTTCACTGAATAATGACTAATTTAGAATGCATTGGAATAGCTCCTCTGTATTTTACATTCAATTAAGTGGCTACATCCAACATAGCCTTCCCCTTGAGATTCTAATCATATATCATCTTCTACTCTTACTAAAAGATGAGGTTGAAAGCCTCTTGAGAAGAGAATTCCATGGCATCTTGGTTATCATCTAAATCCTCAACAACCTGATTATCAGTAAGACCCCTGGATATAATATCCTTAAAATTAATACTAATGTCAATCATATGATTCACCACCCCCATGTCAGCCTAAGATTTATTGGGTTTATCTTGAAAGAATAGAGAAGTAGAAGTAGATAGTGTACCAGCCTGAGGATAAATAGAAACCCAATAAATGGAACCTTCCATGTATTCAATATCCTGAATAGGGAAATTAAGATCAGGTCCTCCTGTTTCATGAAAAGATCCTCCAGTATTAATAAGAGTCTATCCCATTGGGGGATTTATAATATTAGGGTGAGAAACTCCATCATCCTTCCTTACAGAGTCCTCAACCAAATCAACTTTGAGCATTGTATAACTTTTATCACTTCTTTTAAAATGTTTTATGTCATGCCCACTCAAATAATAGTTAGATCCAATAATATTCCTCATACTTTCAAAGATCGAATGACCAATAATACGCCGAGCATCACAAAAAAACGACATTTTTCCATACTCAACACAAGGATTAATATCACCATATGGAGTATAAATGAATACTTTATTGATCAGGGGAACACTCATAGGGCCTGGACCACCATGGCCCATACACCCCAACCTTTAACCTGCACCACCATATTTATAATTATATATATTTATATATTAATAAAAAATATATATAATTATATAAATATATGTAATTATATAATTATATATAATTATATACATATATATAATTATATAATTATATATAATTATATAAATATATATAAATATATAAACATATTTATTTACAATTAGAATTATAAATAAATATATATATTTGAATAATTATAAAATTATAATAATTTTTTTAAAACAATATATATATATATATATTATTTTTATAATTATATATACTTATATATTAATAAATACATATAATTATATATATATATAATTATATCAATTTATATAATTATATGAATATATATAATTATATACAAATATTTATAAATATATTTATTTATAATTATAATTATAAATAAATATATATATATATATATATATATTCAATATGATTTATATTACAAAAAGTGTGTGTGTGTATATATTAAAGTAATATATAAATATGATTTATATAAATTTTAATAAAAAATGAATCTTATAATCATAATTTTTTATATAAAAAATTATCCAAGTTATATTAGCCAAAGTGTTTAATAGTTTATTTTTATACATCAATTATAAACCGTGTATATAATTAAAATAAATATAATATATTAATTTTTTATTTAAACAATTATATAATATATAAATGAATATATTTATTTGGATATATATTTATATTGATATTAAATAATTTAAATTATATATAGATGTATAATTGCATGTATGTATGTGTATGTCGGTATATACATGTGTGTATGTGTGTGTGTAGATGTGTATGTGTATATATGTATGTTTGTAATTCACTTAAATGTTACGAATTCAATTTTCAATATTATTTTTAATTAATTTAATTTAATTCATTAATAATGATAAAAATATATTTAATCATTTTGTAATATTTATTTATACATATATTTATTTACTATATATGTAATATTTTCAATATGTTTGTAATTCAAATGAATAAAATATATTCGTTTTTATTTATTATGTTTTAACATTTAAAATATTGTTGAAATTTATATAATTATTTTATTGAAATGTTTTTTTTAATAATTTTGTAATTTATATATTTAATTATTCAATTAAAAATATAAATAATTGTTTTAAAATGTATTTAAGAAATTATAAATATATATATAGTTATTTAAATAATAAATATATTTATTATATTTATAATTATATATTAATAAATATATATTTGTAATTATATATAAATAGTTTTAAATATATTTATTTATAATTATAATTATAAATAAATATATATATACTTAAATAATTTCAAAATTATAATAAATATATTTAAATAATAAATATATTTAATATATTTATAATTATGTATAAATACTTGTTAAATATATTTATTTTCAATTATAATTTTAAATAAATTTTTATATATTTAAATAATTATAAAATTATAATAAATATATTTAAATAATGAATATATTTGTTTTATTTATAAATATATAAATATATATATTGATAAAAATATATTTATTTATTTATTTATTTATATATTTATATATTGACATAAATATATATAATTATATGAATATATTTATAATTAAATAGAAATATTTTTAAATATTTTTATTTATAATTATAATTAGGAATATATATATATATATTTAAATAATTATAAAATTAATATAAATATATTTAAATAATAAATATATTTATGTTAATATATAAATATATATGTATATGTATATGTATGAGGGGAGGAGATGTCACGGGAGTCTCAGTCGATGATCTCCTAATGAATCTCTAACTATTGAAGATGATTGTCCATGGTGAATCCGTTGGATGCTATTTCAATCCCTAGGATGTTTTCATTCCTCCCTCGAAGGCGGTGGCTATGGGAGGTGGTGTGGTTCAGGAGACTCATGATCTGTCATATTTGGCTGATGTATTGAAGAATGGTGCACATAACCCTATGAAGAACCTTGATGGTTTAATGAATATTGCTTTAAGAAATATGTTTTTCTCTAATTTTTAGGATACGTTGACATTGTTTCATAAATAAATTTCCAAGAATGTATTTGTTTTCTTTGTGGAAGAAAACCCTTGGATCTTTGAAGGATGTCTTGAAGAAAGAAAATTCTCCCTCCTTGTCCGGACCTCGGTCTCTCGGAAGGATTCCCCTTTGAATCTGAATGCTCTGAGGATTCTACTGTATCAGTACTGTGGATTTAGTGAATGAATATGGATCTCAATTGGTAAAATAGTTTATCACATTGTTTTTTCATCAAAAGATCTTCAAAAAAATCTTAGAGCTTTTGGGTGATCCCTCTGAAACCTAGGTATCTTAGTCTCCAACAATGGGATCCCCTTTTGAACCCTCTAGCTGGCAGGAGCTCTTCTATGAAAACTTGGATCAAAATCAAGGGTATAAGTTGATTTTTTTGAATCCATTGATATGATGAGAAGTTGCCTCCATGGTGGGGACTCCAATCAAGATTGACAAGAATACTGATCGAGCTAGGTATGGCCATTTTTATCGTGTACTAGTAGAGATTGACCTAGATCATGGTCTGATTGAGATAGTTTTTTGGTTTTGGGTGATCTCAATTTAGAATTATCCAACCAATTTGAATGGATGACCATGTTTTGTGAAACTTTTTTATGCATTCGAAATTCATTTGAGGAATGCCATAAGAACTCATGATGTTTTCACTGCAAGAAACAAGGACATGTCTCTGATCAGTATAGAATGAATTTACCGACTGATGATCCAAAAAATAATTAATAAGGCCTTTAAGAAGAAGGCTAGTGCTTCCCCTATTTCCAAACTATATATTTTATAGAGCTCCTCCTCTGCTGATATTGTCTAGAAAGGGACTATAGACTCACCTTTAGAGGTTCCTATTGGAATGAATTATTCCCCTCATGATGGGATTCCTATGCAGACACAAATGGATATTTCTCATCATAAACCTATGGTTCAAGGTATTTTATCATCTATTGTCTAATGAAATAAGGAGCAGATAATGTTTGGAACTGGTGGTTGTTTTATGGCTTTAAATCAGACTACTTCTAGATCAACTAGAGATGCAGGTGGTTTGAAGGAATATGGGATGATGTGGGTGAAAATGATGAGGAGAACCAGTCTGATTACAAGGAATATATTCTAGAAGATGTTAACATTGATTTGAGGCATGATTCATTGGTTCTACTAACAGAAATGGGGAGTCCATGTTTGTTGATGATGATGGATTTTAGTTCGTTATGCCTAGAAAAGCACAGTTTCCCACCAATTATACATAGTGACTAACATGAAATGGATTATGTGATCAATGAGGATTGTAATGATGTCAATATAGAGTTGACTTTAAAGGACTGTGGTTTCCCCTTTGGGTGAGACCCCATTTATGTTGAAAATTAGGATAAGGGTTAAGGAGAAGGTTGTTACTCTATAGATTGAGCACCAAATTGTTTCTCCCTCATTCAGGAGTGATTTTTGTTATGAGAATGTGAGATGTAATTTCCCACTAAATTTTAATAATTTAATTAAAAGTTCTTATGTATTTTTTGGTACGTCCTCTGAAAAAGAATGTTCTACTACATGGGTAAAAAAAATTCAAGTATCGTAACCCCAGAGGACCAAGAAGGTGAAAGGCCCATTGTAGGAAACAACAAAGAAGCAGCAACTTGGTATTTATCATAAATTTATGTACATTTCTCATCAATGGACCTGGGGGTCTTTGGCTTCAATGATTATATGGGAATGCCAAATTTGTTATCTGTTAGCTTTGAATATGGACTCTATTGTAATCCTGAATTGGAATTTTTTGATTTTTCTTCAAAATTTAGGGTATTTTCCATTTCAGAGGACTCGTCTGAATCATCATCTGATAAAGATTGTGTGACCCCTTAAAATTTCAAGAAATGGAAGTTTGGTAGACATTGAAAAGGAAGAGGGTGACATCTGAGGAATTTGGGATCTATAATTTTCTGAATGAACTATTTTATTGTTTTTTTATGGGCATTGTATGTCTTGTTGACTTTCTTCCCTACCGTCTTGTATATATATATAATTAAATAAATATATAGATAAATATATAAATATATTCATAATTATATAAAAATATTTTTAAATTTATTTATTATAATTATAATTATAATTAAATAAATAAGTATATGATTAATTATAATTCATAATAAATATATTTAAATAATAAATATATTTATTAAATTTTTAATTTTATAAATATATATAATTATATGATTATATAGAAATATATTTTGGTTTATTTTTTTATGATTTGAATTATAAATTAATTTATATCTTATTAAAATTATTTCTTTATCAGCACTAGAATTTTAGTGATGATAATGAATAGTTGTATTAGCCCTTTTTTAGTGCTAATAATGATGTATATTTATGAGTGCTAATTTTTTTTGATAAAGAGTAGTTTTATCAGGACTTTTTTGAAAGTGATGATAAAAGACTTACTTGATCTTATAAAAATAACCCTAACATATTTTCCTCTCTTTCACCTTCAAGCTCTCATGGAACCTGACTACTACCGCTGCCTCCATTGAACCCTATTATTTCCATCTATATCAATCATTATTTACTTTCTCGATGAATCGACACTCTTAAAATCTAAGGTATGTTGCACCTCATCTTCACATCTTCTTCAAGCCTGTAGTGTTGATTTTGTCCTCGTTATTTTTTTGGGTAAGAGACTTCAAGATCCACCTTACTTTGTTCAATCAAGTGAATCATGATTTTGTTTGAGTACTTGAAGGAAATAAAACCTACCAAGGACCACCATTGAATTCATTAGACTCAAAATCGAGCATTCTATAGAAGTGTTTGATAGGGACTAATTCTATTCCATGACCACATTTCCTCTTCCTCTCCTCCCCTTTCATTATTTTATTGATTTTTATGGTTCTTCGTTATTATCTTATTTTTACAAAAATGTACCCATACTGGGAGAACATTAAAAATATCGATAACATAAGATTATCGCCTTCTTTTGATGTCTATGAATTTCAAATTTTACAGTTCCTGAAGAAATGTTTCATCCCAGTTAGGCCGATCATGTTGTCTAATATTGTGATCAATTATGTGAACCTTAAAAATATGTTATTTAGATAAATACATCAAATATATCCCCTTTAACCTATTCTACATTGTGATATGTAATATAGAAACTTTTTGGGAATGTTTGGATGGTTCTCTCCCTCTAGATATATTTTATAATGGATTTTTTTAATGTTTTATCACTTAATGTAATGTATGTTTATCCCAAATATATTCTATCCCATAACATTCTTATTTTTTAACTTGGTATAAACCAATTCAGATATGTTTTTATGGAATCATATTTTATGGGCTAATATGAATTAGGAATTTATTTCCTATCCATAAAAAGAGTATTTTTAGGGTTAATATATTAATTGTATATGTGAGATTTATATATGTAATAATAATTAATTTTGGAAACTTCTTCTGTATGCTACTTTTTTAGAAATTGTGAAGGCTTATATATTGAATTTTAGAAAAAAAATAGTTTAAAATTTTAAAATTGATTTATAAATAGATTTAGAGTGGTTGGGAATATATCTTCTTTTATGAGTAACTTTTTTTGGAAATTATTTAAGGATTTTCTTGGAACATTTGTGAATTTTTTAAAAATTATGGATTTATAAGGGTGCATATTTCATGGTGGTGGATTAATTTATAATTTAATTTATTAAAATAAAAATTTTCATTATTATGTTTTCTAGTTTTTAATAATTTATAATAATTTTTCTTGGTGACATTACCACTTGTTTTTATGATTCATTCATGGTGATAATTTTATTATTAATGTTTATTAGAACCATTAATCAAATTTTATTCATTATATTTTTTTCTGTGTTAAAGATATTTTAAAAAATATAATAATTTCTATTTTTATTTATGAAACTGTTGTTATATTCAATAGTCAAATTTTATATTATGAAAAAGGTTTTTAAAAAATATAAATTTTATTTTTTTATATTTCCATGTAAATATATATGTAAATTATTATACATATTATACTATATAATATGTGATATAAGCTTCTCAAAGGGGGTTGGATGCTGTTAAATAGTTTGGTTTAAAATGGAAAGGGATTGGTTTTGAAAATGGTGAGTGGTTTTTATAAGGCAGTTTTAAAATGAATTCGGTGTTTGATTTTATAAAAAATGTTTCTTTAATGTGTAATTTTTTGTTAAAATGTGATTTTAAATGAAGGGGAACATGTTTTTAGCACTGGAAATCATTTTTAAAAAATCATAAAATGTTTCCCAATGATTTCATAGGATAATATTCACAGGTTTTTTATAATTTAAATTTGATTTTAAGGGTAAATGATTGGTTTTAAAGTTAATAAATTGGGTTTTTATGACTTTTTAGAAAGAGGATTATATTTTGGATTTTAATGATGATCTAAATAAAGGATATTTTAAATTTCACATTGACTATAAAATGGAGTTTAGTGATATGAAATTAAACTTATTAGATTCCTCATTTTTTTAATTATGTAGTATTCTCTATTATCAATGTTTGAACCATCTCAACTAAAATTTTATTATTCTATTCAAAAAAAATTATGAAGTATATAGTACACTAAGTTCATGGTGAATAACATTATTCTCAAAAAAATCATCAATTGTTCCAATTATAAATTCCATTCCACTATTTGTATGGATCATCTATGAAGGTAAATTACAATCCTTCTCTAATTTTCTTCTAAAATATCTAAACATATTTATATCCTACAATTTATGTCCCATAAAGAAAAAATATTTAATTCAAATAAATTATTCAATAATGTAAATAATATAATTTTCTCTATTTTTTGAATGCTTCCTAATAGTCCCAAAATTATAAAAATAAATGATATTCTATTATTGGGTAGATTGTATCTCTAAATTATTTGGTGATGAGTTAACAATTATTCCCTTTATTCATGTTTAGAACATCATATTCCTTTATCTTTTTAGTATTGGTAGGTCACAAACATTTTCTCATCAAGTGATCATACTAATGTCTTTTTGCTAAGATGATCAATCTGTCTATTCCATAATAGTTTTCCTGTGTTAAGACATAAGTTGAATGAATTTCCCAGATCATCCACTTGAATTAGATTTTCAATTTGGTCACTGACCTCATATAAAAATAAATCCATAAAATTAAGGATTGGTTTTTTTTTTATATTATGTATGAAACTAGAAAATAGAAACAATTTAGTACCTATGTATCATATAATAAAACCATAAACTCTAACCAAACCTAAAGAACAATGAATATTCTAGGGAAGTGGTAATTTATCAAGGAGAAGGGAAAATAAATAAGTGAATCACTTTTTCTTTTACAATTACTCTTTAAAAAATAACCTTTGTTTTTTATTAATGTCCTTATACACTCATTTATTAATTTCCTTTTCTTTGAACAATACTAAAAATATGTGTCAAAAAGTTGAGTGGTATCTATATTTATAAATATAACAGGATGAGTGGTCAATAAATTTATAAATTCATACATGTATAAGGAAAAAGGGTGGTATCTTTATTTATATGATCATATTAGCTTTCAAGAGACCTCCTAGATACACACAATCTCACCTCCTACATAATATATATTGATAATAACACCATGGAAAGGTCATGTCACTAACTCTATCAAACCCATAGGATATCCATCATGACCCCACTCCCATAACCTTGGCCTCATCGGATGGTAAACGCTATTGAAATTTAGTCCTCACACCAAAATGATTTTCCTTTTCAAAAATTAATTGAAGGATTACTTTAAATATTGAAACGGAAACAACTATCTTAACATGATCTCATATAAGAACATCCAGCTGAGCCTTTGCATGGTTACACTAGTCATGGATCCCCTTGTTGGGATAATATTGTTGGTTTTTTTTACACTTTAGATAGTAAAATAAGAAATGTTTTATGATGCTTCACTAACTCCCCAGCCTGAGAACATTTAGATTTAAGGAGAAAACTGTCATTCTCATCATCTTCATCTCCCAAACAGTTATTATTGAATTTTGTTTCTTGAGATTAATCCCCCATATCTTCTAGTCATGCACCTATGTTTCTTGAACTACCATGAATATTATTCATCCCATACCATATACTAGTTATCATTGTGGATAAATTTATAGGATAACACCTACCACTAGTGGTGTAATTCTTTTCTTAATCTTAATTACTTGTTTCCTTCAAAGCATGCTGAAATTATTTCAAACATTCAAATCGTGGGATCCCCTTATTTGAAAGGACCCTTTTGTGTCTTTATTTATTTTTAAAATATTAATATTACCAAATAAAATAGGGTGTATATGAATTTAAAATTTTTGGATTTCAATCGTATGAAAAATGAGTGTAAAGATGAGGTGAAAGAGTTCATCATGTTTGCAAAAGATTTTTTATATAACCCTTCCAAATACTTTTTCTATGTTAACTCTATTTTCTTTCAAGACTAATCAATCCAAAGGTGTTGGAAGAAAAATTTATCTATCATTAAATATATCAATGTATTAAATGTTATATTAAACATAATAAAAAATTTAATGTAGTTACTAAAAGGGATAACACTTTATTTTATCATAATCATGTAAATTTTTATTCAAGGAAAACAAAAACAAAAGGAAAGGAGAGGAAAAAATAAAGATTTAATTTATGAATTTTACAGATCATCTAACATTATTATATGTGTGAACAATTAATAATACCATATCGAGGATGTAACTACATATGTGAATGATGATGAAGATTATATTCAAGAAATGAAAATGACAGTTGAAGATAAACTTTGTGATTGTCCAAAATTGTTTGTGAAGGTAAAGAGTTGTGAGAAAATGCCATTTTATACTGGTAGTATGAAATATACATCATTGTTATCCATACTAAAGAAGTATAATTTAAATTTCACCAATGTATGGAGTGATTCCATTTTTACTAAACTACTTTTTCTATTGAATGTTATGCTCCTAGAAGATAATGAGACTCCAAGACAAACATATGACACTAAAAAAATGCTATGTTCAGTGGGTATGATCTATGAAATAATACATGCTTATCCAAATGATTGTACACTATTTGAAAATTAACAAAAATTACTTAAATAATGCCCAATTTTTTGTGATTCTCATTACAAAAAAGATGAATTTTCTCCTATAAATTTTTTATGGAATATTCCAATCATTTAAAGGTTTAGGTGCTTATATGGGAGAGAGGAGACAATAATTGAATTTTCATGGAACATAAATACAATAAATAAATATGGGAAACTTCATCCCCCAATCTAATCTCCTTAGTTGAATAAAATTGATCATGAGTATCCTGAATTTGGAAATGATCCAAGAAACCTTCATCTTGTGCTATATATAGATAGAGTGAATCCTTTTGGTTTTCAAAGAAGCACTCACGGACATGGCTGGTTATATTATTAAATTATAACTTGTAACCATGGTTATGCATGAAGTGAAAATACATTATGTTATCTATGATTATATCAAGACCAAAACAACCAGGTAATGACATTTATGTTTTTTGTATCCATTGATCAGTGATTTGAAATTATTATGGGATTCAGGTGTTACATTATACAATTCTAATAGAAATGAAGATTTCACATTGAGATCCATGTTTTATGGGATGATAAATGACATTCATACATATGGAAATATTTTAGGATACAACATTAAATGAACTCAAGGTTGTCTCATTTGTGAATGAGGTACACAGTATGTTAGTTGAAACATTAATCGAAGACTGTATTTCTAGGTCATCATAAATTTCTACCCTAAAAACATAAGTACTAATCTTAGACTACATCATTTGATGGGATTTTAGAAGAATGTACAACACCATCTCCACTAATATTTGATCAACTATTTGATAAAGTAGAAGGTATGGACACTGATTTTGGTAAACCTTTTTCAATAAACCTTGTGAAGTCCGATTGTAAAAAGAGATCTGGTTTTTTTGAATTACTATACATGAATTTTTTGTAAGTCAATAATTTTCATGATGTTATTCAAGATGAAATAAATGTATGTGATAGTTTGATTGGAATGATTTTAAATTAACCCGATAAAAAATAGGATGGAATTAAGGCTAGGTTGGACATGATTGATATGGGAATATTGGAAGAGTTGGTGCTAGTGAAGGGTGAAAATGGACTTCTCTTCCTTCAACTACTTACACTCTTTCCAGGTAGAATAGATATCAGTTTCACGATTTATTGAATGATGTAAAGGTCCCATAGGGTTATTTATCAAATATCAAGAATATTTTTTCAATTACTGATTTAAAGTTAAAGGTTTTGAAATCACATTATTGGTATGTTTTGATGTAAGAACTCATGGTTATATCTTTACATTGAATTTTTTCTAATAATTTTCGTCATACATTAACCAAGATCTATTTTTTTCCAAAGTTATATTCATAAATGTTATAGACCTGGTTAGATTTACAACTATGGAAAGAGAAATTACATTCATATTATGTGAATTGGAAATGTTATTCCAATCGACGTTCTTTGATATGATGGTTGAATGTATGGTTCACTTGGTATGAGAGATTTGACTATATGGTCTTGAAAGTTATAGATAGGTGTACCCCATTTAATGGTATATGAATATTTTGAATGGGATTCCACAAATTGAATTCAATCAGAAGGTTGTATTATGGAGTTATATGTTATTGAAGAAGTCATTGAATTATTTAATGACTACCCTCCTGGTGTGGAAATCATTTGTATACTGAAATATCGTAACACTAGGTAGCTTGAGGATAAAGAAATATCTAGAATAGATGTTGTCACAATCACTATTATAGATTGGGAGCAAGACCACCTTTACATTTTCCATAGAAGTCTAAATGTTTCCCCATATGTTTAAATCCACAAAGAAGTTATTAGGAATTTGATCCCATAAAGGGATGAATTATGGATAACAAATTCACATAATCAACTATTTATAGGATGGTTTCCTAACCATATTCTTAAAGATTTATATGAAAATCCTAATCAATTTTATAATGACTTCAAGGGCTATCCAGAGGACCAAATTTGTATTTATTATCCTATAATGGTTATTTTTTAATGACTAAATCTTTCCATGTATTATTTTTTAGATATTGTGCGGATTATTTTTGAGACCAGAAGCTGAGACAACTTTAGAGATCCATGGAGAGAATGTTGGAGGAATTATCTCGGACAAATGGTGACCAGATTGTGGATCGATGATTGACACACAACAAATTCAAAGGATATAACCAATGATCATGGTGCAACCTCATTATTCACTAGTGATCAATCCTAATCAAGTTAGGGTGGTTGTTTTATTTGGATTTCTTCCCTAATATGTATTCCTTTGACGAACATGGATCAATCGACCAATAGATTGATCTGCGGATCATGCATAACTATGGGATGGGTTTATTATGGGGTTATTTTTGGGGAATTACTTTTAATTGATGATTTATTTTCTTTTTTGTCATGGAAATTAATTGATATCTACATAAACATTGATTGAGGTTCGTTCCTCTCATATATTATTGAGCTTTTCTCACCCAATTCTTTATTCACCATAGGAAGTCTTCGTTTGGATTTGGTTTCAACAATATCCTAATAAGTCAATCATTTCACACCCATTTATTTGTGAAACAATCCAAAATTGTAGATCTGGGATTGGTACAACATGAAGGAGGTGAGATGATGGAGACTGCAGCAAATTGAATGACGTAGGTACCCAATTTTTGTGTTCTTCATTGTATAGTGAATAACAATCAACAAAACCATTTTTGAGAAGATTTAAGGACTAAATATTATTGTTCGGTGATGGAAAGACTCATTGGAACATGATTTATGATTTTACGACAAGGTATGGATATAATGGAAGTCCATATAAGTGGAGAAGATGTGCAGATTGTGGATCTATAATTCTTGGAAATTCCAAGTTACATGGAATGTATGTCCAATATACATATAATGTCATCTACCCTATGAAGAGGATAGGGTTTTGGGAGAGGTTTAAATATCACACGGCATGTAACACCTCTCCCATATAATGTGGTCCCTCCCTGGATACTTTGTGTGTACCTCATAGGTACATGAACATGGGGTGGAGTACACAGGTAGGAGCGCGCCATGTACTCCCCCACACGAACATGGCCTTGACTAAGTACATGGGTTAATCTATGTACCGGTACATGGGAACATGTACATGAAATAAATCCATGTAATGATACAAATTTAGAGTACGCAGACAACCTACACATCATATATTACTACACGAAGATGACATGATGACACAGATCATTTACATGGGCAGGACTTGGGGTCAAGGGACACGACGTGTGGCCCCTACTACACATTGTGTACACCATTATACATTTCTTAGATCCCTTTTACTTTATGACTCGGACAATTTTCATTAGGGTGAATTCCCCTTATCCTTTTACAAGGGTTAGTTTTGAATCATCTTCTACTCCTAGGATAATTATTCGTTTAGCATGACTTTTTAGATAGAGTCGTTGGAATCCCTCAGTGAGGCCCAAAGTGAGTTCCTCTATTCATCTTCATGCCCTAGGTAGAGTTATTATTATTTTTATGACCAAAATTATGTGGGTGTCGATCCTATACTTAGTGGTTTAATCTAGATTGAGTTTTTGGTATCACCTCATGGTCTTGGCAGTGATCCTCATTTTTGTATCATATTATCTTAGGACTATCAGCATGTACTTATAATGAAAAAACTTGATGAGTAACACCTCTCAGGTGAACTTCACCAATTCCATTAGACTCTTAAGTGTGTTCTCCTAGATTATTTCCTTGTCGAATCTTCAATTTGGAATCCAATGATAGTATACTATAGTTGTGACTTGCCTTTAGATAGTGTGTATTTGTTAAGTTTATCTGGATATTATTTTTATATGTGTTGTAGACATATAACTATGTAGTGCTGACTGTATTTCCTTTTTTGTAATTTGTGGTTTTAGGGTGTCCAACTGAGTATTTTTATACTCACCCCTGCATGGGATTTTCCTACATGTGTTGTGTCTTGTGCAGACGATCGACCTTTTGACAGAGTCCTTGATGGATCAGGACCATATGGTACTTAGTGAGACCGGACAAACCAAGACTTTTTGATGTGGTATTCTCATAGATATCCTAGTCTTAAATTCAGGTTAGACATGTGTTTCAGACTATTTTTGGTGGGATTTTATTTGGACCTCTTTAGTTTCCTTCTATTCTTGTCATACTCTAGTTGTTGGATTTAGATGTATGCATACATGGTTATTCATTTGTTTTTAAATTTCATCATTATGTAGGTTAAGAGATGTGTATGTGTGTACAAGTACTTAGGTTAAGTCCTCCCATGTTAGTGATATTCCTCCTCAGCACTAGTCACCCACCTCTGGCCTATTGGAGGTGAGATTCAGGAGTCATGGAACCAACCCCATTGGTATGAGTTGTGATAATGTAATTAATGGTTATATATTTTACACAAATGAAAATGATGAAGGTAGTACCATGAAAAATAGTGGAGTTACACTTGTGGCTAAAGCAATGCAGGTATCTGATACCAAGGGAAAAAATCTAATTTATGCTAATATGTAATACATTGACATTATCAAACAAATATGAGAGTTGGATTATACAACATTCTAAGTGATGATTTTTCAATGCAAGTGGGTTGATAATAGTATTTTTGTAAAAATAGATGAATTGATATTCATGAATGTGGAATTTAGTAAGGAAGGGTAAAGAAACAAACCGTTTATAATGGAATCATAGGTAGTACAAGTATTTTATGTTCTAGATCTCACAAAATGAAAGTGATCAATTGTTCTGTTATTGACCAAAACCACTAAAGATTCATATGAGAATTAAATTGAGGATGACCCTTTAAATGGGAAGCCTTAATCGTCTCATAGCAGTACCAATGTAGATTGGGTATTGTAAATCAGAGGAGACCATAATGAAGGTATTTGGATACTTAATAAATGGGTCAAATCCCTTCAACTTTAAAAATTGAGAGTTAATAACTATGTTATTAATTTTTTAATATATATTAAGTTTCCCCATATTATTATTTGTTCACTACTACATTTATGTCAACTAAATTAAATATTGAACCAATTTTACAAATAATGACTTATGCATATACCGATACTCTCAGTCCTAAGGAACAATAGGTTTCTCAACCTACATGTGCTCCTAGTTTTAGGAACAAAAACCTTCTTGGCATGTAAATGATACTAATCTAGAAGAATTTTTTTTGAAAAATTTGAACTTGAGGAAATGGTATATGGTGAAGAAATGATGTCCCAGAAAAAATTGGATCTATGTAGCCTAACGGTATTAGAAAAAATTATTAAGGAAAAAAAAAGAATCAGATTTGAGGTTGGATGGAATGCACATGGCTAGACTGTTAACCCCAATAAAGCCATGATTAGTAGTTTCATTGGGCTCACCACTCAGCAGTGTGGGCCTATTAATGTAGATTCACAGAACCATGTTGTACATACGCTTAATATGATGATTTGGAAAGATATTAGGGAAACATTATGATATAATTTCTTTATTTTACTAAAAAAATAAAATAATGAAACATTGGAGTACACTTCATTATCCATTATAGAGTGAATTTATAGTATATAACTCCCAAAAGTAATTTGTATTAATGATTTTTTGAAAGTATCATAGAGTTTTTCATATAATTACAACAAAGTTTAATCTCAAAGATGTTGAAGGGAAAATAAACCCATACCCACCATATATGTATACACACCTAATAATCCAAGAAGCATGTGATGCATTTATTAGTTATTTTGAGGACACATATATTTAGGTACATTGTGGATAGTAATATATTTTTTGAAAATACATGTATTAATAACTTTGATTGAGAATTGTTAATTTATAAAATAGAAACTGAGTGTTGAAAATAAGAAACAGGCATAAAACCCAACATACCACTACTGTAAAGAATTAATGGGGCATGCTTCACTTGAGAAAAATGGTACATATTTTTAATATATGGTAATACTTTTATGAGACATGAAACAAAAAAAACATATGTGTTCTTTTATTCTATATATATTGATTAATCCAAATCCAAAGACACTTCCATAACATATCATGTGATATGGAAGGAGGAACATGTAAATAAATATGGGATTCTAATTGATGAAAACACACAAAAAGTGTTGGAAACATGTGTAAGTATGACATAATATAAAAAAGTTATCTTTAAATCATTATTACATAACAATGATTACTTATTTTACTAAATTTTTTATTTGACTTAGACATAGGAATCATCATTAGATGTACTAGATGAGAATCTACTTTTAGTGGCCTTAAAGTGGACAGAATAGTATGGCTGCATCAGAGGTGTGAGTTTTGGGGTGACACTCCGAACATATTTTTAGAAATGAAAAGAATAGGGGGTAAAGATAAAAAAAGTCCAGAGATGTAGACATGATTAACTTCTCTTGAATAAAAATTTCATTGGTAGTTTGAGTTGTTAAAAAATGTTATGGGGAGAAATCAAAGAGAAGAAACGACTCATGAACAACCACTGTGTGATGATCCCCCACCCACCCCCACTAGCATAGAGGTGAACGATTCACCTCAAAGAGTTTTCTTAGATGAGGTAATAAATATTCTCATAATTGTTTTTGTGAAATTTGAATCTGGTAGACATTGATACATTTCCTATACTGATATTATATAGGGTGAAAATGATTATGATTTATATCTATCAACACCCACCCATCACTTTGTTGTGAGGGCTATTATGTACAATATCCTACAAGATACTCTATACAAAAAAAAACTTCCAATAGTTCAAGTGATAATGGGGATTAGCGTAGATCATGATTCAAACACTGAGATAAATATTCCACTTGATGATGTAGATATTCATATGGTTGAGAAAGATATTAGAACATTCATAGTATGGTCATTAGATCTTGTAACAAAATATGTTGATAAAGAGGTATTAATTTTTAATTTATTTTTCATGATAAACCTTTAATAATTAATGAAACAAATTATGAAGTGATTAATTTTATTATAGATGGAAAAAGGGAGGGGTGAAACTAAAGGTCGAATAAAAATGATCTAAAGGATCAACTGACCAATCAAAAAGATCTTTACAAAGAATATTTACCCTGCCCATTCAATATTGGCATTTTCTAACATTGAAGGTTATTACGGATACAATGTTACAATGTGGTAGTATTTTCATAGTTGATTTTGAAGAACAAATATACAAAGAGATTATTACAAACTTCATTTCTATTGAGAATGTAAATAAAATCCAAAAAATATGACTAGTTAGGAGTCAAATTTATAAATGTATACAGGAAGTGTGTTTCGTTATTTGTTTTCCAATAACTGATCTACTATGTTAATATGAATAAATAAAATTCATATTTTTTGTAGGTGTATCTATCAATACTATTTTAAGGGATTACCTTGTGAACATAAATATGGACTCATTAGTCCTCACAAAACTTCTACACAAACAACCTCATTAGATTCAGTTCAAATTGATAAAATAGTGGAAGAACTGGCTGCAGTGTTTGAAAGAAAACATATAGACAATGAACTCTTCTTATTACAATGATGAAAGGGTAAAATATATTTGTTTAGAAATGACTGGGAAGAATACCTAGTGTCATAATGTACACATATATCATGAACATGTGACTTCCTACTACTTATTTAGTTGATTTTATCATCAATTTATCTAATTTTTAGCTAATTTCCTTATCATTTTGATCTGATACTTATTTTGTTAATTTTTATAGAGATCACAATGAAATGAATTCTTGAACAAGGATGATTCACTCATGTTCTATGATCATGCACTCAAAAAGGATGATTCACTCATGATGATGTAATTTTATTTTCATTATCCACTATATTAAGCATTATGAGTTATCAGACAACAATATTGTTAGATAACCTAAAATGTTGATTGAACTGTAGGATAAATATAAATAGTGTAATCAACCATACTTCAGTTTGATAAACTATGTACCCGGTATGACTGAAATAGTGTGGTTTCAGTTTAAAATTTACATTTTATTAATGTATTGTTTTGTATTTGTGTTTAATTTATTTCTTTATAGTATTACTAACATCAGAATTGTTTTCTTATATAGGTGTATTCTTTTGATTGAGTTGAGCTGGTTTGTTCAAAGCTACTCATGCTCATGAGAGATTGTACTTTGAGGATGAAACTGAGATAATGATAACAAGGAAATGGGTTAAGCAGTCGTACCTCAATCCAATACACAGCATGCTCGGTATGAATCGAGCTGTATGTTTTTAGTTTATAATTTAAATTTTAGTTAAAAACACACATCACATAATCAAAACTAAGAAAATGTAGTTATATAGTTTGGATACCTTAGGAAAATAATTCATAAGTCATTTATAATGTATAGGAATCAACTAAACCTCAATATAACACATGGTGTAGCCCATATGACTCAAAGTGTGTATTTTTATTTAAAATTTACATTTTAGTAAAAGAGATAAGTGACATACTCAAAATAGAAAAAAAAACTTTCAAATTATTTTGATATATTAGAAAAATGATCCATAAGTCATTTGTGTCATATGGTAATCAAATGTACCTCAATCTGATACATGATATTCCCAGTATTAATCAAAGTGGTCTTTATTAGCCAAAAAATGACATTTTAGTTCAAAACATGTGTCACACATAAAAAATAGAGCAAATAGAGTCAAATTTTCCTGATAATTTAGTATAATTATTCATAAGTCATCTGTGAAGTGTATGAATCAGTCGCATGTAAAATAGAAACACGGTGTGACTGGTATGACTCAAAGTGTGTGTTTTAAGTTTGAAATGACATTTTAGTAAAAAAGATAAGTTACTTACTCAAAATCAAGAAAACACATTTGGATTATTTTGATACTTTGGGAAAATTATCCATAAGTCATTTTTGATGTGTAAAAATCATTTTCACCTCAATCAGACACATGGTCAGATGGATATGACTCCAAGTGTGTCTTTTTATTTAAAATTGAAAATAATTTTAGTAATAAAGATAAGTGACATACTCAAAACTAATAAAACACATTTGTATTGTTTGTATACTTTATGAAAACAATACATATGTCATTTTTTATGTGTAATAATCAATCACACCTCAATTTGATACATGGTGTGCTCGGTATGACTCAAAGTGTCTGTTATCAGTTTAAAATTGACATTTTTGTCCAAAACATGTGTCACTCACTAAAAACCAAGAAACAATGCTCTGATTGACTTAATTATTTAGAGAAATGATTCATAAGTTATTTTTTATTTTTAGGAATCAGTCTCAAGTAAAACTGACACACAATGTGACCAATATGACTCATAGTTCATGTTTCTAGTTATAATTACATTTTAGTAAAAATGACCTGTGACATACTTTAAACTGAGAAAACAAATTTGGAATTCATTTATAATTTAGTACAATGATCCATAATTCATTTGTAACATGTAGTAAATTTCCTCACCACAATTAGATGCACGGGGTGACCGGTATGTATCTAAGCATGTATTTTATTTAAAATTCACATTAATTTTAGTAAAAAGTAAAAGTGACATAGTAAAAACCAAAAAACACATTCAGATTGTTTTGGTACTTTCATAAAATAACCCATAACTCATTTTTGATGTCTGGGAATCAGTCTCACATCAATCTGACATGCGGTGTGCCCGTTATGCCTCAAAGTGACTATTATCAGTTTAAAGTTGACATTTTAGTTCAAAACATGTTCCACACATTGAAAACCAAGTAAACATTCTCATATTGTCTTGATTATTTACTAAAAGTATTCTTAAGTAATTTTTTATTTATAAGAATCTGTATCGTGTCAAACCAACACACGATGTGACCAGTATGGCTCAAAGTGTGTGTTTGCAGTTTAAAATGACATTTTAGTAAAAAAAACAAGTGACATACTAAAAAATGAGCAAACATATTCAGATTGTTGTGATACTTTATTAAAATCATTACTATAGATATTCCCTTTAACATCATAAAAAAGGATATTAAAAATGCTAAAAAGATTTGTTATCCTCTACACTGTTAAGGGGGTCCCCTTTATGAGCGATAGTTTATCCCTGATAAAGGCCCAACCTGTTGTAATGTTCCATTTTTATAACAGCACACCCAGAAAAAATCTATAACATGTTTATGAAAAATAAATAAGTTGATTGAAATAAATTTAACATCATGAATAAAAAAACAATACTACATACATTTCAGACAATTTTTTGAATTATTACATTTATAGTTATCCCCAAAAACTCAAAAACATTAAGGTTTCATCTTTTGGTTCATGTGATCCCCTCTCAAAAAATTCCTCCCATTGCATCAGTTTCTGAACAAATCACCTCAACCTGAGAAAAATAATACACCTATATAAGAAAACAAATTTTATGTTAGTAATACTATAAAAAATAAATTATACCTTAATATGGAAGAATACATTAATAAAATGTCAATTTTTAATAAAAAGACACACTTGGAGTTATACCAGTCACACTGTGCATCAGATTTTGGTTCAACTAATTCTTACCCATCACAAATTACTTATGGATCATTTTCCTAAAGTATAAAAATAATATGAATGTGTTTTCTCATTTTCAGTATGTCACTTATTCTTTTTACAAAAAATAATGTCAATTTTAAATAAAAATACACATTTAGAGTTATACTAGTCACATCGTGCATCAGATTGAGGTGGGGTTGATTTGTACATATTATAAATGACTTGTGAATCTTTTCCTAAAGTATCAAAACAATATGAATTCATTTTCTCATTTTTTTCAGTATTCCACTTGTTCTTTTTAGTAAAATTATTGTAAATTTTAAATAAATAAACACAATGGGAATTATAATGGTCACACTGTGCACTGGATTGAGGTGTGTCTAATTATTACATGTCAAAATTGACTTATGGATCATTTTCCTAATGTATCAAAACAATCCAAATTTATTTTCTTGGTTTTTAGTATGTCGCTTGTGTTTCTTATTAAAATTTCATTTGAAATTGGAAACAAGCACTTTGATTCATAATGATCACATCATGTGTAAATTTGATATGATAATACTTTCTACATGTCACAAATAATGTATGAATCATTTTCCTAAATTATCAAGGCAATTTGAATGTGTTTTCTTGGTTTTCAAATAGTGACACTTTTTGAACTAAAATGTCAATTTTAAACCGATAACGAGCACTTTGAGTTATACTGGACATATTGTGTATAAAATTGGAGTTTTAATGATTTCTATATGTCAAAAATGACTTATGGATCATTTTTCTTAACTATCAAAACAATATGAATGTGTTTGATCGATTTTGAGTATGCTAGTTGTCTTTTTTACAAAAATAAATGTCATTATTAGATAAAAAGATGCACTTGGAGTCATATCAGTCACACCATAAATTAGAGTGAGAGAAAAATGATTTATACATATCCCAAATGACTTATGGATTGTTTTCCTAAATTATCAAAACAATATGAATTTTTTTTCTCAGTTTTTAGTATGTCACTTATTTTTTTACTAAAATTAATGTCAATTCTACATAAATAGAAGAACATTGAATTATACTAGTCACACGGTGCATCGAATTGAGTTGAAGATGATTACTACATGTAAAAAATAAATTATCTATCATTTTACTATAGTATCAAAACAAACCAAATGTGTTTTCTCCATTTTTAGTATGTAACTTGTATTTTTTTATTAAAATGTCATTTGAAACTGGAAACATGCATATTGAGTCATACCAGTCATATCGTGTGTCGTTATGATGTGAGAATTCTTTCTATATGTGAAAAATGAATTATTAATAATTTTTCTAAATTATAAAGACAATATGAGCATGTTTTATTGGTTTTTAGTGAGTGAGACTTTTTGAACTAAAATATCAATTTTAAAATTATAACTGTCACTTTGAGTCTTACCAGGGACAACGAGTATCGTATTGTGGTGATGATGATTCCTACACATTATAAATGACTTAGGGATCATTTTCTTAATGTGTCAAAACAATCCAAATGTTTTTTATTAGTTTTTAGTATGTATGTTTCCTTTTTTACTAAAATAAATGTCAATTTAGAAGAAAAAGACGCACTTGGAGACATACCGATCACACCGTGTGTCGGAGTGAGTGAGGCTTTTTTCTACATGTCCCAAATGAATTATGGATCATTTTCCTAAATTATCAAAAAATCCAATTTCATTTTCTTGTCTTTTATAACATAATTTTTTTTACTAAAATTTTATTATAAAATAGATTCACACACTTTGAGTCATACCGATCACATCTTGTGTCGATTTGATGTTAGACTTATTCCTACATGTCAAAAGTTACTTATTAATGTGTTTCCTAATTCATCAATAAAATCTAAGAAAATTTTCATTATTTTTAGTGTGTGACACTTTTTGAACTAAAATGTCATTTTCAAACAGATAATGGGAACATTGAGTCATACCGAGAACATCATGTCTGATATTGAGGTGAGGATAATTCCTATATATCAAAAATGAGTTATGGATCATTTTACTAAAGTATTAAAAAAATTATAAAAGTGTTTTCTTGGTTTTGAGTATGTGAATTGTCTTTTTTACTAAAATTAATGTCAATTCTAAATAAAGAGAGACACTTGGAATCATACAGGTCACACCGTGCATTGGACTAAGGTGCGCCTAATGCCTATACATCTCAAATGACTTATGTATAATTTTCATAAAGTATAAAAACAATCCAAATGTGTTTTATTGATTTTGAGTACATCAATTGTCTTATTTTACTAAAATGACATTTTAAACAAGAAACACACACTTTGATTTATATCGATCACATCGTGTGTTAGTTTGATGTGTGAATTATTCCTACACATCAAAAATTAATTATGAATAATTATCATAAATTATCAACACAATCCAAGTGAATATCCTCTGTTTTTAGCGAGTGACACTTTCCGAACTAAAATGTCATTTTTAAAATAATACTAGACACTTTGAGTCATACCGAGAACATCATGTATTATATTTAGGTGAGGTTCATTCCTACAAATCAAAAGTGACTTATGGATCATTTTCCTAAATGATAAAAATAATATGAATGTCTTTTATTGGTTTTTAGTACCTCAGTTTTCTTTTTTACTAAATTTAATGTCAATTTTAAATAAAAGGATGCACTTAGAGTCATATCAATCACACCATGCATTGGATTAAGATGTGGATTATTCCTACACATATTAAATAACTTATGGGTCATTTTTTTAAAGTATCAAAATAATTAGAATGATTTTTTTGGGGTTTGAGTATGTGAGATTTCTTTTTTATTAAAATTAATGTCAAATTTAATTAAAAAGATACACCTAGATTCACACCATTCATACCGTGCGTTGGATTGAGGTGTCGCTGATTCCTATACATCCCAAATGACTTCTAGATTGATTTATTCAAGTATCAAAACAATATAAATTTATAATGTTTCCATGAATTCCATTTCTTTTCTTTTTTTAAATTCCAACACTGCTTATTGATCAAACGATATTATTTTCAAAAAAACCTTCCTCCAATCTTCTTGTTTTCAACAATGAGAAAGGTTTTTTAACTAAGAACATTGACTCGATATGCAGTGTTGTATGCTCAACAAATAAAATCAATAGAAAGCATGGTAACATTGGAATAAAGGAGCATATTTTCTCTTTTGTGGATTTTTGTAGATAGATGAAAGAAAAATATGACTTCCCAAATGTTCTGTGAAAAAATCTAAATTAGTATTAGATGAAAATGATAAGTAAAATAACATAAAAATATTAGATAAAATGATAAAAAAAATTAATTAAATAAGTAGTAGGAACTCACCTTTTCATGATGGTTGTACACATTCTTGACCAATTTCCTTTTTGTCATTATCTTAGTTATAGTCTTGAATAGCCATGAGCAGCTTCAAACAAACACCCCCCCCCCAACTCAAAACAAGGAATCCAATTGTATAAGAAAATAATTATTATGTGAGTAACACTAAAAATAAATAAATTAAATATAAATATGAAACAATACATTACTTTTATGGAAGTCACATCTTTATTTTATTTGTGTACATTCTGGTATCAGGTATACTGCTCATTCGTTTCAAAAAAAATCTATATCATCTTGTGAATACAATTTTTTCAGCAGTCATGGTAGTATTAAAAAAATATAAATACACAATGTATTAATTATTATTTTAAATTAAATAGTAATTATATATGAAAAAAACCTTTGTAGGGATTCTAGTTTGTTAATGGAATAAGATCTCTCTAATAAATTTACAAACACAATAACCATAATCGTTTCCATTTGTTTGATTCAGACACTGTATAAACATTGGTAAAAATAAGTAATTTGTTTTGATATGTTTTTGGATAGTGAAATCTTATTATATATACCCTGATACTTTTCCATTTGTATAACTTATCAGGATCTTTATATGCATTGGTTGTTCTAATGCCATGATTTTCATGATATTTATACACCACCGTATCATAACAGAATTATCATTAAAACATAGTATAAAATACATAACTAGAAGTTTAGTTCTAAAATGTTGGATTTATTGTATCACAAATTGACAAAAATCATCATGTGTGGTCAGTTTTTTATGTATCCATGTAGTGAATTTGAGGAATAAATATTTGGAGTATCCAAATTGGCCACAATGAGCAACCAATTTTTCTTAAAAAGACAAAAAGGAATAAGTAATGAAAGAGATGAAAATATATTTGATATTATTAAATTATATAGTTTTACCATTGAAATTTCAGTATAAATAATAGTTTACATCCAAAAGATTTCTTTTAAACGGTTTTTCTAGTTTTTTCACTATTTCTTTCATATTTTTTGAATCTATTTTTGTTTTTTATATAGAAGTGATATGAGGAAATATGAGTACAAATTAATGTTCATGGGGAAATACCTTCAATTGGTATTGATATATATTCCTGAAAAAATATGAAATGTATTTATTCATAATTAACATAGTATATAATCTTTTGGAAAAACAAATCATGATAACATACCTCATGTATACATTTACAACTGAGCATCCTAGCCATTCATATTTGAGGATTTCATTTACATTCTCAAGAGAAATGTAGTTTATACCTTCCTATATATACATTTGTTCTTAAAAGCCAACTATGTGACTACTACTATTTTGTAACATTGTATCTACATGAACCTTCAATGTTAGTAAATGTTGATATTGAACAGAAGGGGTAAAGGTGTTTTTGAAAGATATTTTTGATCATTTAGTTGATCCTTTAGATAGTTTTGTGTCGACCTTTCATTCCACACCCTTCCCATTGTCTGTCTATAACAAAATTCATCAATTCAGACCTTTTTCATTAAATGTTAATGGTTTAGCATATAAAGTAAATTGGAAATGAATACCTCCTTGACTACATGTGTTTCTAAAAGATCTAACAGCCATGCGAAAAATGTTCCAACAGACTGTTCAACCGTATGAATATATTTTTCATCAAGTGGAATAGGTATCTCGTCACATAGATCATGAGATACACTAATCTACACTCTCACATGACATGTTGGAAATGGCGTATTGTGTAGATTGTCGCCCTGTATATTGAACATAGTTTCCCTCACAAAAAGGTGATGGGTGGGCATTGATAGATATAAATCACAGTCATTTTCATCTAATATAAAATTGGTTTTGGAAGTGTCTTAGTGTTTGTCTTATTCACATTTCATAGATAAAATTATTAGACTATTGATTACCTCAATTAATACAACACTTTGAGGGGAATGGATTTCCTTAAAGCTAATGGGGGTGGGGGTCTTCACACAATGGTTGTTCTTGAGTTTTTTCTTCTATTTGATCCCCCCATAATAGTTGATAGAAACTCATTATTCCAATTAAATGTTTCTTCAAGGGAAGCTAATATTTTTATCATCTATTCCATTTCTTTATCTTTATCCTCATATTGTTTTTTTCTCAAAATATGTTCGAGGTGTTACCCCTAAACCCGAACCTCTAATGCAACCATACTATTCTGGCCACTTCAAGGTCGCTGATAGTAGGTGTTCATCTGATATAGGTATTGATGATTTTTGTGACTAAGTTGGATAAAAAATAAATTAAAATAAGTAATCATTTTTATGTAATATCGATTTAAAGAAAAACATTATTATGTCATACTTACACATTTTTCCCACACTTTTTGTGTTTTTTCATCTATTTGTTTCCCTTATTTATTTGCACATGCCTCCTTCCATAGTAAATTATGTGAGATGGAAGTGGATTTGGATTTGGATTCATCAATCTATTTATAAATAGTGTAACATAATTATGTTGTTGTTTCATGCCACGTAAAATTATTATTCTAGATTTAAAATATGTAACAATTTTTTTTCAAGTGAAGCATACCCCATCCTTACTTAACAGTAGGGGTACATTGGTTTTTCTACCAGTCCCTTATTTTTAGAAATTGGTTGTTGATTCATAAATAAAAAATTCTCAATAAAATTTATAGATACATGTATTTTCAAACAATGTATTAGCATCTAAAATGTACCAGAAAACAATCTCCACACGACATCTAGTAAACACATCCCACGCTTCTTTGGTTATTAGGTGTGCATACATAAGTGGTGGGTGTGGGTTTATTTTCCCTTCAACATATTTAAGATGAAATCTCATTATAATTATGAAAAAGCCTTTGTAAATCCTTCTAGTAAGAATTAATAAAAATTTATTTTGGGATTTATCTACTATAAATGCCCTCTAAAAGGGATGAGGAAGAGTAATTCGATGTTTCATTATTTTATTTTTCAGGAAAATAAATAAATTATATCATAATGTTACCGTAATCTCTTCCCAAATGAGTTTCTTAAGCATGGGAACAATATAGTGCCCCAAATATACATCAATCAGAATACATTGTTGAGTGATGAGCCCAATGTAACTACTAAACATGGCCTTGTTGAGGTTAATATCCTATCCATGTGCATTCTATCTGACCATGAAGTTTATGCCTTCTCATTTTTCCTTAATAATTTTTTCTAAAACCATCACACTACGACACTCCTATTTTTTCTACATCATCGGTTATTCTTCTCCTACCATTTAATAGAATTCAACATCATCAATATGTCATTCCTCTAGATTAGTGGAATAAATATGTGAAAAAGTTCATTGTACTTCTTCACTGGAAGCAGCAGTAGGTTGAGAAACCTGTTGTTTCTCATGATTAGGTGCACCATCACATGTAGAAGGTCGATGTTAAGCTACACTTGGAGTAATAGTCGGTTGAGAAACCTATTATTCCTTAAGATTGGGATCACCCATACATGTAGAATTCATTATCTAGAAATGACATTTAACATTTAATTTAGATTACATAAAAGCCTCAATGAACAGATAATAACCTAAGGTAACATAGTGTATAATACAAAAAAAATATTACCTGATTATTAAACTCTTTTTTTAAGGATGAAAATATTTGACCCCCTATCAAGTATCCAAATCCCTTTATTATATGATCCTTATGTTTTATAATAATAATACTTTTTATTTATATGAAAGCAAGTACAAAGTCAAAGCAACCCAACACCCAAAACCAAAACCAAGCCAAAACCACAACCAAAACCAAAACCAAACCAAAACAAAAACGAAAACCAAAACCAAAGCAGGACAATCAAGGAGGTCTGAAGAAGTGAAGACCAAGAGCATCCCCAATAGAGATGTCCACGCTACCTGAAAAAAGGGATCCAAGGGAATTGAAAACCAAGAGAGGGGGGACGGGGGTCGCCCTAGAGGCCAAGAAGTCGGCAAACTGATTACCCTCGCGCCATGTGTGGAGAATATCGGTGTCGCGGGGAAGAAGATCCTTACAGTTTTGTATGATATAGGTGATCTTCCAAGGGGGATCGATGTCACCTTTGAGGGAGATCCAAATGATCTTCAAGTCTCTCTCCACTGTAGTCAAGGGGAGAGCCCTCGAGGATCAAAGCTCTAAGCCACTGAGCATGGCCTTGGCCTCTGCCACCAAAGGGTCACCAGCTCCGTAGGAGGCGTAGAAAGCAAGGATAATGGAGCCAGATGCATCCCAAACAGCCCCTCCTCCTCTCATGCCCCCCTGGCCACATGCCCCGTCAGTGTTGATCTATAGCCTGTGGGGAGGAGGGTGCCATCTTACCCAAGAACCGAGCCTAGAAGGAGGTGGGGGACCCAGTGAGCATAGAGCGCTGGAGTAGCGACTGAGGGAGGGCACTGCCTCATGATGCTTGTGGAGCGAGGCCAGCTTGGCAATTAACAGCCTGGTCTGGAGGATCAAACCGTGGGAATAGGGGCGGGTCCTGTGGTGCCTCAAATGGTTTTACGCCTTCTAGATGCTCCAAAATCCAACAACAAGAATAACTGAATTGCCATACTCCTCATGTTTGGAGGAAGCACCGCAGTACCAGTGCTGGAAGAGCTCCAAAAATGAGGGAATCATCCATGAAAATGCCATATGCTCCCCCAAGGTAGGCCACAGCTGACTAGCCCAGTCACTCTGAAGGAAGAGGTGGGTCGAAGTCTCCTCTTTGGGAGTTGAACAGTAGCAACATCTTGAGGCAAGTGGAATACCTTTGGCCTTGATATCCATCTCTGTTGGGATATCATTGGATCGGACCCTCCAGATTAGAAAGTTGAACTTGGTTGGGATAAACTTGCACCAGAGAACGATGCCCCAAGGATCACTATCCGGCTGCCTAGGAAAGGCCTTCCTATAGTTCCTTGCAGAGAATCTGCCTGTAGAAGAACCCTTGAAGACGCACCTGTCCGTGGACTCATCCAAATAGATGTCGCAGAACCGAGCCTCCTGGGGGGGCTGAGGATGGCCTTGAGGAAGGAAGGATGGAGAGAGGCCTCCTTAATCGAGAGGTTTGGAGTTGAACAGCTCGGGAAGCCGAGAAAGCCGCTGCCCCAGTTGCACTCCCAGAAGTTTGAGGTTCCCTGCCCGATAATCCATTGGGAGTGCTTCTGAAGAGAGGACACATGGGAGAGGAGGGAGATCCAAAGGGGGGAAGTTTTCTTGCAATTCTCTTTGAGCCTGAATCCGTACTTCCCCCTAATGAAACGGCTCCACAAAGTCTGGCCCTCGATAACTTCCCATGACAACTTGCCTTGCAAGAAGAACATGGACTCACCCAGGCTTCTCACATTGATGCCACCATGCTCTAAAGGCTTCGCTAATCTGGTCCAAGAGGCCCATCTGCAACAACCTTTACCATGAGCATCCCAAGGAAAGGAGTTAAGGATGGACTCCAGCTGATTGATGACTGACCGAGGGACCTTCAGAACAGAAAGTATGTGTATGGGGATAGAGGACAACACACTATTAATGAGAGAAATCCTCCCCCCAAATGATAGGAAACGGTTCTTCTAATTGATGATGCGGATAATAACCCTTTTAGACAGATCCTCAAAATGCTGAACTCGAATCCTCCCAGGAGAAATAGGGGCCCCCAAATAAGTCATGGGGAACTGCTTCCTAGGGATCCCGAGTACCCTTTCAATAATCGCCTTGCGTCTTCCCGGACAGTTCGAAGGGAGGAACACGCCACTCTTATCCCGGTTGATAAGTTTCCCACTCCAATGAGCATATTCATCTAATATCCTCACCAAGATCTTGATAGAGGGGCTCCTCCCATTGATAAATAATATCACATCATCTGCAAAGAGGAGGTGGGAAACGCTGGGGACCTGAGCCCCGCAGTGGAAAGGGCGGACAGTGCCTTGCTGCATGGCCATCGTGAAGTACCTGCTAAGAGCGTATTGGGCCAGAATAAACAAGGTTGGGGAGAGGGGGTTGCCTTGGCGCAGGCCTCTAACCGACTTGATAAACCCACATTGTTTCCCTGCCAAGTTGATGTTAAACCAGGGGAGCTATAGCAGCGGAAAAGGATATCAATGACAGCTTCCGAGAATCCTATACATCTCATGGTGCGGATGATGAAGGACCACTCCAGATGGTCATATGCTTTATCTATATCGAGTTTGATAACCACGTTCGAGCCCACAACCTTCCTGTTCAAATCCCAGACCATCTCCGGGGCGACCCCAACAGCCCCTTGAATTGATCTCCCTCGGATGAAGGCATGCTGCTCATCCGAAACCCACTAATGTGTGAAAGAGGAGAGCCTACTATTCATGATGGTAGCCAGAATCTTATGGGTAAAGTTACACAGACTGATGGGCCGGTAATGCGAGATAGAGGATGGAGAGAAAACCTTTGGGATCAGGATCATGGTGGTAGCAGTTGCCATGCACGGGAGAAATCCTCCTCTAAAGAAGTCCTGGACGGCCTCAGAGAGATCACGTTTGACAATGTTCCAAGCAAGGGTGTAGAAGGAGCCCGGGAAGCCATCTGGCCCAAGCGCACTGTCAGGGTTGAGGCGAATCACTGCCTCCCATATCTCCTTCTCATTCAGGACACTGTAAAGAATATTGTTTGCATGGCTGGAAACGCTGCATGGGATCGAGTCAAACAGCTCCACCTGTCCAGTGGGATAGCCATTCTAGAAGTGAGGGTTAGGATCGCATAGTAGGGATATGAAGTGGGAGCACACCATGATGCCAATAAGTTCTGGGTCACTGGAGAAAGTCCCATCCTCAAGCCGAATATTGGGAACATGGACCTGCTGCTTCTCCTTCAGGCACGCGTGGAAGAAAGTTGTGTTACGATCCCCCTCTCTAAGCCAGGAAATGCGGGCACGATCCTGAAGGCGTTGCTCCTGTTCAAGAATAAGCTCATTCAACCGATGTTTTTTGATACATAGAGCGGCAAAAACCTCATCATCCCACCGATCTTCCAAAGACACTTCAGTGTTCTCAATGTCTCTCATAGTATCCTCCATGATTAGCTGGTCAGTCTCTTGTGATGTGGACCAAACCAGGAGAACTTGCTTCAAGCGCCAAAGCTTGGAGTGAAGACGGACCCAACTACTTTGCTGGAAAGGGGAGTTCCATGACTGTTCCACAACCTCGAGAAACCAAGGGTTTTGAGACCATAACTTGGAGAAAAAGAACCGGCCAAGAGATGGGGAGCCCGATCTCATATGGATAAGGAGGGGGGAGTGGTCAGACATAGCGCGGACCAGATGATGGACCTCAATATTCTGGAAAGCCGAGATTGCATGGAGGTTGCCCAGGCAACGGTCAAGTCTGCACCAAGTTCTCCTATTTCCCCGTTGATTATTACACCACGTGAAATTGTCGCCTGAAAAACCAAGATCCAGCAGCCCCTCTTGTGCAGCGAAAGAGGAGAAATCCAACCTGTCATTGCGAGGGAGATTCGTACCACCTTTCTTCTCAGATGGGGGCATGATGGTATTGAAATCTCCACCCACGATCCAAGGCTCCTCTCCTGGATTGAAAGACCTGAGATCCATCCAGAGTTGTTCCCGTAGGTTAGCATCACACTTAGCATAAATAAAGGAATAGTAGCAAGACCGGTTCCCCTCCAACACCTTGACCAAGAGGTGTTGGTCCGACGATGCAAGCAGGTCAATCTTAAAACTAGAACTCCAGAAGATCCAGATGTGGTGATTTACCGACTCGCCATGCATGAAAATCCGTAAGCCAATTCGCTTAGCGAACTCCCCAATCTTGAGAGGACATTGTTTGGGCTCCAAGACCACAACGATAACAACCTTATGAAGAGACACCTGGGACGAGAGGAAGTCCATTTTCACCCTAGCACCAAGACCATGAGCGTTCCATATAATGAGCGATATCATTGGAACAATGTGCGCCTGGTACTGGCCCCAGGCGATGAAGCCGGTTGGCAAAGCTCCATCGAAGCCGCTAGAGCACCTTTAGTCTGCGATCTGGTTACCATCCTCCTTGATAAAGACCTGTGGGAAGAAGGCGGGCTAGAGGAGGCTTCAAAGCCAGGCTGGGCGAGGCATCCTCTCCTTCCGCATGATGGTCTCGGGGATGAGAATTCCTCCATAGAAGATAAGGCCGCGGAGGAGTTGGCAGTGGGAATCGGGGATCGTGACTGGGCAGGGCCATTCATCCTGACCGAGGCTAGGGGAAAAATATCCAGGACAGGGGAGCCGGGAGAGACAGGGATCAATGCCATGCAGGGAGGGGTGGCGAGGGAAGAGGAGGGCCAAGGGGGCCCAAGGGAAACGAGGGGGAAGGCAAGGTGGGGGTGGGGGATCCAAAACAGGAACCAGGGCCAAGCATGGGGGCGGCGGAGAAGAGGGAAGGGGATAGAGAGGAGGTGGGGGAGAGGGAAGGACCGGGGGCGGAGGACAGCACGAAGCAGGGTCCACCAGGCATTCAGGCGATTGACGGGAGGCCGCCGTAGCAGAAGATTCACCTTTCTCGAAATGATTCGGTTTTCTTAAAGGAGCATGGAGCAATGAACGCCTCCTACAATCGGAGGACGTGTGGCCATGGATGTGACAGCTGCCACAAAAACGAGGTGCCGAAGGGTAGAAGAGATGCTGCGACCACTCCAGGGAAGTCCCAACCCGGAGGATAATCTGATCCGGAGGAGGAGACGAGAGATCCACGACAACACAAATCCGGGCTGTAGTTGTGTCGAGTAGGCGAAGATTCCGGTCATCCACACACAGGAACTCACCAAGTGAGTTCTCGATCTCCTCTAAAAAGGCTAAGTTCTGGAAAGGTAAATGTAGGCCGGGAAGGTTAACCCACACCGCAGACTCCGAGGACTCCCGGCCACGGTGGACATCCAGGGACCACCGGGAGAGATGAAAGCGCCAACGGTCGAGATATCTGGGACTCCGAGCCCAGGCTTGGACGAAATCCTTCCGCGACTCCAGAACGATGAGGTAAGTCTTCTTGCTGAGATCTGACACCCTAGTCAGCCGATCCAAGCCCCATCCCCGCACAAACGCTTGGAAGCGGCCCAACGGAGGTTTATCAATCCCAAACCGGGTGACAAGGGACCAACGGAGCATCGAAGAGGCCTCATCAAAGGTCGCTGGAGAGAAAGACAGGACCGGGATGTCGTCCCTCCTGTCCACACTGGGAGAAGCCATCCTGACCACCGGGATTTAGAATGACTTCAATGTGAAATCTTAATTTTTGTAAGGATCATACAACATAACACATGAATCCCACAATAATTTCAAATCTTTAATCAATGAAGCCAAACAAACATCAATATCATTAACCTGATTATTTTGGTCCTGATATAAGCATAGATAACATGATGTATTTTTTTTTCTTGCATAATCATGGTGGAAAGTTATTATTTACCAACATAATCATCCATGTATTATGAGTGCTACTTTGAAAGACAAAAGGAATCACTCAATCTTTAGATAATAAAGGAAGAAGGTTTCTCATCTAGTTTCTAAATTCAGGATACTCATGATCGATTCTCTTCCACTAAGGAGAGTATGTCGGGTGATGAAGTTTCCCATATTTATTTCTTGTATCTACATGCCATGCTAATTTGATTTTAGTCTCCTAACTTTAATATAGTCTCATAAACCTTGGAATGATTGGAAAGTACTAGACAAATTTCATAGGTCCAAATTCATCTTTCTTTTATTGAGAACCACCACACTATGGGCATTCTTTAAGTGATTTTTGGTCTTTGAGAAATAGTATACAATCATTTGGGTAGAAATTTATTCTTTCATAGATCATACCCATCAAACGTAGCATTCTTTTAGCATCATATGACTGGCTAGGGAGCTTATTATCTTCTGGTAGCATATCATTTAAGAGATAAATAATTTTAGTAAAACTAGCATCACTCCATTTTTTCCAACTTTTAAATTATACAGCCTCAGTACAGCTGAAAATGATCTATATTTAGTGAAACCATCATATAATGGAGTCTTTACACAACTATTTAACTTGTCAAAAAAAATTGTACAGTCACAAAGTTTATCTTCAACTGTCATTGTTATTTCCTCAAAACAATCATCATCATCATTCACATCTATAATCACATCCTCGATACGGTATTCTTCATTTTCCACACTTGTAATCATATTAGATGATCCATAAAACACAATGTTATCTCAGTCACTAGCTACATTTTATTTTTCCCATGTCTATTGAATTTTTTTTAATTTCAATCAATTCCATGACAAATCAAGTGGTCTTCCAACTATTATGGACTAATTAGTCTTTAATGACAACAACATAAACACAAACAAAGGATTTTATAAGGGTTGTGTGCATGGTCTTTTGAAAACTTGATGAAATCTTTCACCCCATGTCCATACTCTTTTTTCATACGATATTTATTCATCCATTATTTAGTTATATACATCCTATTTGATTAGGTAATATTAATATTTAACAAAGTAAATACAGAAAAGGGGCTTTTCAAATAAGGGGAACCCAACATTTGAATGTTTCAAATAATTTCATCATCCCCCTATCCAATTTATTCCATAACCATTACCTGATCAATTATGTAACATCTAGGGGTTTCCATGGCCCTTAAAATTATAATATAAGATTTTTATACCTCTTAGTGGAGTTAGTCTACACCAATATTTACTATGCTAATATCAAAATTCATCAGTTCCACAAATTATTTCACCCATTTTTTAGTTAAAATGTGTTTATCAAACAACCCTTTATCCAGAGGTATCATTCATTTGGAACTATTTTTTTGTTATCCCCCTATTACATTATTGACTAATCCTTCTACAGGTACTTGAATGTGAAATTTTAGTTGTAATAGATTTAATGCCCATGTTATCTTTTAAGTGAGTAAATTCCTTTACTATTTTCTTAAAAATATCACTTATATCAATTTTCACACCAAGCCTAAATATTACATTAGGATTATAAAATAACCAAGGTAAACCATCATCTCTTATGCCTCATTATTTTTCCTTAAATGTGTAGTGTTGTCAAATATTCTGTATAGAAGTAATAAACTCCTAAAAAATTACACGTGGCCCTAGACTAAACACATCAAAAATGTTATAATTACTAGTGTCATTTGCTACATACATCTCTTACAAATTCATTAAATTTTGCGGTTTCATATTTTTTGAAACAACATAAAACTATAGAGCCTTAGACTTGAAACAAGGTCCTTATTACAACATGATTCTCCTATCCACATTATCCAACTTAACCCTACTTATTTTCACTGAATGGATGAAACAAAAATAATAATAGAAAGTTGGTAGGAACTCATATTCAAATGAGATACCTTAATTATTATCTCTTATTTTAGACATTACACCATGGGAAATAATGTAGAATAAATTTAGAACATCTATTATAATTGTTTATTTATTCCTCTTTCAATGATTCAGGACTAATCTGCATACCCCTTTATTCCTCTTGTTTAATACAAATTTCAATTCCTTAAATGGAACCAATTCCTCAAACTCACATATACCATGATAGTATTGGGATTATGTGATAGTACATGATGGTTCATATAAAATTATTTATAGAAGGTGTCCATTGGGCTCTTTAGGTTTTAATTAATAATTTTTTTTCCAAACCTCTCTTTGAAATCAATTTTAAATTCAATGTCATTTTAAAACATCGTTTTTAGGCTCAAAATGGGCCCTCAAGAAACATTTTCAAAATCTATTTTTGAAACTTTCTTTGGAGACCATTTTGAAAATCAATATCTTTTTGAAATCACTTTTATATCAAGAAAAAACAAACTTTAATTTGAAATTCAAACCACATAGAAAATGTAAGAATCAAACATCATATAACACACTTGGAAAATCATAAACATAGACTTTACAAGAATAACAAATGAATTTATCAATAAACTCATCAAAACCCCTAAAACATTAAAATCACAATCAAGAATGACCTCGAACTTTCAAATCAATTCACATAAAACATTCTCAAATTTAGAAATATTAATTCCATAATTCCTTGTGAAATCCATCTCAATAATTATGTCAATTAATTTTTCTAAAGTTGGTTCTTTGGGGTTGAAATTTGTAAGAACCCCTATCTAAAATTGAATACTAAATTCTTAATCCATAATTTTCTATATAAAAGGAATCTAAAATATATTATACATGACAATTTTTAAGTTAAACCATTTTAGAAACATCAAGATTCATAGGGCATGCCAATAAAAGAAAATGGAGTGGAAACACATACTTTAATCCATTGAAATTGAAATTTGATATGTTAATCCACCCCCAAGATGATGTTAATCAATGTTACAATCCTAAGAAACTTCATCTTTGACAAAAAAAAATTAAAATTCCCCATTCTATCACCATCCCATAATGAGATTGCCTGATAATGTAACCCAATTCTCAAATAAACTACACTTGGATAGTATACCAGCTACAACAACTCACATCATTCGAAAAATATAATTACATAATTTTTTTGATAAAAATTCATAATAACACAAGTCCAAAAATTGATAGGTTTAATCTTTTAGGAAAATTGTTATCATACGACATTAGTAATGAAAAATAGGCCCATGAAACATAGGGTTCTAGTTATGGCACATAAGGGGTGGTGCGGGGCTAAAATGTTTGGCTGCTTTAAACATGGGTTATTGTGGATCGAACCCATGTGGGTGTGGATTAGTAGTTTGGAGGATGACATTTGGTGAGGGTGTCGCATCCAGGTTCTTCGAAAAAACGTGGTCAAGGGGTTTCTTTGATGTGTCTGGTCGGCCATGTTGGGGACAACATGAAGAAAATATTAAGAAAAAATACCATAAGAGCAGTGATGATTCGTTGATGAACAACAGCAAGGGTTCGATTGGGAGCGACGACATTAGGGATTGATGACAGCAGGGAGCGACGACGATGGTGACGGTGAAGGCAGGGAGCGATGGTAGGGGGTGCGACGATGACAACACTACAATTCCACAAAATCTTGAAGATGCGAGGAGGGTGAATCTGTTAGGGTTCAATTTATAAAAAAAACTCAAAAGTCTTTATCAGCGCTTTCCAAAAAGTGCAGATAAAGGTCAGTTTTAACATTGCTAAAATAGTAAGCACGGATAAAACTGACATTTGTCAGCGTTTTTTTAGCACTGATAAAGACATGTTTTATCACCACTTTTTTGCACTGATAAAGGGGAATCTTTATCAGTGCTAAAAAAGACTTTTAAAGTTCTAAATAAATAAATGCATTAATTATTTAAATATGTTTATTATAATTTTATAAATATATTCATATAATTATATATTTTTATAGTATTGTGTATATTTATAAAATTATAAATATAACAAATATATTCATTATTATTTTATAAATATTTGTATATAATTATAAATATATATATATACATATGATTATATATATTTTTATTAATATATACATATATGTATGTATATATATATGTAGTAAATATATTTATTGTAATTTTATAATTAATTAATTAATTAATTAATTAATTATTTCCAATTATATTTATAGATAAATATATTTAAAAATATTTCTATATAATTATAAATATATTTATAAATTAATATCTCATGGACCACACTTTGGTATATTTATATGTACTTATATCAATATATATATATAAATATATATAATTAAAAATATAATAACTATATTTATTATTTAAATATATTAATTATAATTATTTAATTATTTAAATAAATAAATATTTATTTATTATTATAGTTATAACAAAAAATATTTAATATTATTTAAATATAATGATATAATTATTAATATAATAAATATATTTATTATTTAAATATATTTATTATAATTTTATAATTATTTAAATATGTATTTATTTATTTATATCCAAACAACGTGAACCAAGGGAAACCCATGGTTCACAAATTTATTGAAATAAAAACCATAAAGTACATGAGAGAAGGGGAAGTGCATGCAAGTGTCGAACCACATCAAAACAAACAAAGAGTCAGTTATAGGAGCGACCACCACCCCTACCTCTCGGGTGGCGACCTCTCATCCACGTTTTGGGTTGTTGCTAGTTTCCATCATCACTTGACTTGCCAACATCAGTGCGAAAAGCACCAAGAGCATTTCCAAATTACTCATGAAAGACATCCTTACTATTAGATCTATTTAAAATGTCAGGCAAACTTAAGTGGTGATGACTAGAGTCCTTTGAACCTGGATTCTGGATATTAGAGGTCTCTTGGACAGAATCAGCCCACGCTTTGTTGCCCCTTCCCTTCTCATCCGCCAACGAACCTTTAGCTGGGTTAACTTGCAAAGAAGAGTCAACAATAAAATCCATCTTTCTTTTTAGCAAGTCCTCCTGGCCCAATTGTAAATTAACTGCAAGCTTGGTAGCATGCTCTCTATTTGAATCATCCTCACTAGCATGTCCAAGGGGCATCTGTTTCCCATGCACCTCCACTTCCCTACCTGTAAGAACATGTAGAAAGGATTTACTAGCATTCCCTGCAACAACATCACCAGGAGGGGATCCATGATAAGATGCCTCAGGGTGTTTGCCACCTTGTGGAAAACACTGGGCACCAGTGGAATCCGAATCAATAACCTTGAAAACATATGGACCATCCTTTGATGGAAAATCATCATTATCCTAGGAAGTAGATTCTCTGGCAACAGGTCCCATATGAGAGGGACTTGACTCCTTTACATTAGCATTAGAAGAGGACACCAATCCCCACTCAGTGCATTTAGCATTTGTGGATTCGAGCTGTTGTACCTTCCTGTAGATGGCAATCTCATGTCCAACAAGTTTACTGTAATTACAAAAATTAGGTAAAAATTCATATTCAAGTTCAACATCAATTCTTTCACCATCTACAATGAGAAGTAACCTATGTGGTCGAGGATTCTGAAGTCAATATCAATCAAGACCCCAGAATTGTCAAACCTTCCTTGAATGGTGTTGTCATCAATTTTGAGAGGGGAACCAATGCAAGATGCAAGGTCCTTCAAAATCTGTTTATTTATTTATAATTATAATTATAATTATAATTATATATATTTTAAAAAGTATTTATATATAATTTTATACAAATATATATTTATTAATATATAAAAATAAATATACTAAATATATTTATTGTATTTTATAATTATTTAAATAAATAAATATTTATTTATAATTATAACTATAAATAAATAAATATTTATTTATATTAATAAAATTATAATAAATATATTCATTATATTTATAATTTTATAATTATATATAATAAATATATTCATTATAATTTTATAATTATATATATATAATTATATTTATAAATATTTGTATATATTTATAAATATATTTATATATTTACAATTATATAAATAAATAAATATATTTATAAATATTTGTATATAATTATAAATATATTTATTTATATATATATTTATTAATATATAAATAATATATTTATAAATTTTTTAAAAAAAAATATGAGGCATGGCCTCTATCTAAACTATGAAAAAGGAAAAAAGAGGGGTGGGGGTACAAAAGGTTCATCAAAACCCACATGAAAAGCGGAAAACACATTAGTAACGCGTTCTGGAGCCCACTTTTCTAGGGAACCTGCATCTGGTTCGAGTATGACTCCCTCATTTCCATGATTTGGGTTCTTGTGCGGTCCTAATTACATCATCTGAAGATAGGCCAGGAGCATCTTCCGAGACTGGGTAGATCATGTACTTCCAACCAAGATCACACAAGTTCAATTCCGGCTGAACACCAAAGCTTTCCTCCAAATTATTGGTTAACAGTTTCACCACATCAAGGTAATCATTGAATCCAAAGGTTTCTAGTTCCATTTTAGAAAGAAGGAATTCAATATGCGAATCAATCCAATTAGCATCCTCGCTCTGCCGACCACATGGTAAACATTCCCCTTCCAAGATCTCAGCTGGAATATTCATTTTGTTAATTCGTCGCAGAATCACATTCACGTTCAGATGCTAATCCAAAGGAGTCATAAGCTTGACCCATGAGATCATTAAATTGAAGAGGAAAGCTCCAAGCTGTGACCTGTCCTTCATTTTGAGGGTGTGCTGGAGATAAAGCAGGTTCTGGACCAGCAAACTATTTTGTCTTTTTAAAGGAGATCATCTGGAAGCCATCCTTATCTAATACAATTTTGGATGAGGATTTATTGGGATGAGAGCCCTCTGCCACACTAATGGAAGTTGGTTTAGACATACCCGGGAAGGATGAGCTCCTTGCTTTCTCATCTGCCTGTTTAGGCACAGGAAAACCAGCTTGTGTGGAAAAGATTTGAGACTCAGGAGCTATCTCCATGCTTTTGGCCCTAACAGGGGAATCAATCATCTACTTTCCTTTGTGGTTTCTCGCTGAGATCAACATCTCCTGTGCAATTTTTTCATCATCCACCTCTTGTATTGCCATTTCATTGAGTTCTTGTGCATCCAACCCACTTTGTTCCTTCACTTCTTCAATGCCAGCCATTTTGGCACCATCTGCTTCAACACTAATTACAGACTTAGCAGCATTTGTCAAGTGATCCTCCTACACTATGACTCCACCAGCAAAGGACGAGCTACTAGTTCCCTCAGACAAAGGACTCTTGACCAAGGAGTTCTTAAAAGAGACCCCCTCTTTCCACGAAGGATTTAGAGGCATTAGGAATGATATCCCTGTCAAGGACAATAGATTCTATACAGTCAATGAAATTACCCTGAGCTGCAATAGTAATTTTACCAGAGTCCATGTCTTGTCCTTCCACACTAGCAGACTGAGTAGAGGCATCCAATCCCGCTCTAAAGTCACCAGATTCAATCTCTTTCCTCTGTTTCTTCCTGCAGGTAGTGTGATCATACCCATTTTTCAGACAAAATGAACAAACTGTGTCCCTTCTGTAGGAGTCCAAGGAGTGTCCTAGGATTTTTCATTCAGAGCAGAAAGCTGGAAGCTCCTCATAGACGATACGCTGATCCAATGCATCAGTATCAGTGGATGGGATTACCTTGTTTGTTAAGGTTTGACTAAGATCGACCTCAACAAAAATGCGAGCAATGTAACCAAACCGTTCCCTCTCTATTTCTTTGTCCATTTTATAGGAGTTCCAATAGCTGAGGCGATATCAAAAAGGATATCTAGGTGCCACAAGATCCAGTTGAGTCCAAAGATCTTTACCCAAACATGGGAGAAAGAATTCTTTACCTCAAATGGATTTATGTGGAAGTTCCACTCGTAGATGCTTAAGGAGCCCGACTTCAGGGATACCATGCCACATCCCCAAGAATGCCTTTTTAAATCTTCATTCGGGAAGAGAATATGGAAGAAACGCCTTCCTAAAGGAATGAAATTCTAGTTCGAGAAACCCCATATCGAGGAAAGTCTTCGAAATAGGTCTGGGGTTTTCGAGGTTTGGTCATCCTTCGAAAGGATGATTTTGGTGATGAGCTAATGGCGGTAGGACTCTAAGCGGTCCCTAATTACCTCATTCCTTGCTACAACCCATGCAATGTTACCCTTTTTGACTAACCTACCATTTGCAGAGATTTGATCCGTGGAGAAAAATCTGTGATTTGGGTATTTACCTTTGAGAGGCGGAACCCTAGTTTTAGCATTCTGGCATTTACAAGTTTTGTCACTGTCAGCAAGAACTCCATCACCCACAGGTGGATTATTCGATTCTTCGGCCTTACCCTTCGGAGAATCCATGATGACCTTAGACGCCATTGCACCATTCACGGAAGAAGTTCTCCAACGCCTCACCCATCTTCTCAATATATTTATAAAATTATAATAAATATATTTGTTGTAATTTTATAATTATTTAATTATATATATATATGTATAGTTATAATTATTATTATAAATAAATATATTTAAAACATATTTATATATAATTAAATATGTATAATTACAAATATAATAAATATAACATGAATGAATCATACCTATAATTAAATATATTTATCATTAAATATATTTATTGTAATTTTATAAATATTTATGAGAACATAATAAATCCATGGGTATAACATGAATGAATCATACCTAGTAAAGTATATATCATAAAAAACGAGTCATCACATAAATGGAAATCATGAATAATAAGAGTGGAAATGTATAAATGATCAATCGTGAGTCATGAATACATAACATATTCATGTGTGGATCTATAGCAGATGATGTAGTTGTTTATAGAAATGACGTTGCACGTTGTTTGAATTTGCCCGGTGCTTGGAATGTTCTGATGCTAAACGGTGTGGGTGACTCACATCGAACTATGGAGGGAACAATGGATGCAGTTGCTAATAGTGATGAGGATGCATGTAGATTGAATTTGATTGGTACTCGGGTTGCGATGCAGACCGGATCTGTTGGCGTGCGATGTTATTCAGCGATTGAAGATTCTACGATGATAAATAGTGAAGTTGATGTGCATACCCAGGTGTTTCCTTCCATTCCTGGTCCTCAACGATGGATTGATGGGGTTTTTGTTGTAGGAGGGAATTCAAGTGATGTCCTTGACCAACAGGATGATTCTGTTTTGCGTCTGCTAGCGGCATTTAAGAATTCCTCTGCTAGTAGGATCATCAGGAAAGGATCATCGACCCATGTTGAAGCTGATCGTGATGCCTTCTTGAAGCGTCTGCTTTTGGGTAAGAACTCGCTAATTGGTAGGGTTGTTCTTCCCAAAGGTGAGAATCCACGACCAGTTTAGGATCTTGTTCATAAGATCTTCTTTCTTTGGGGTCTTTAGATTGGAAGTGTATTTCATTAGGCATATGTTTTTTTCACTGCTTATTTCCATCAAATGAAGCCAGAATCCGTGCATGGTCCTTTGGTTCATTATTCTTGAAGTTGGGAACGCTTCATCTTCATGAATGGACAATGGATTATATTGTGTCAAGGGTCAAAAATGATTTCGCATAGGTATGGATTAGGTTTCATGGCCTCAATTGGATTTTATGGCACAAAAAATCTTGCATGATATTTCTACTTCCATTGGAATTCCTATTCGTATGGATAAGGAGACAAATCATGTCAAGTATGGTCACTTTGCAAGAATTCTGGTTGAAATTGATTTGAGTTCCACTCTTACTACTAGTGTGACTCTCACCACTCCTAATGATGATATAAAAATTAGTGTTGAGTATGAGAATTGTCCTGAATTCTGTCAAAATGGAAAATTTGTTGGTCATGTGGGCGAGAAATGCAAAAATGGGCATCATTCTAGACCGCATGGGAAATCAGTACCAAGGTAGCCTAGGAAGTGGCCGGTGAAATATATGGATAAGCAGTCCTGATATCAAAGGGTTGCAATGTCCAAGGATAATTCTATAATAGTGAATCGAGAGAAGGCAGAAACTTAAAAAGTAGTGATTTCCACACCTAAACAGAAGTTTCATGTGGTTTTTTCAAGCACTGGGATGGAGAAGATTCTGGTTGACGATGTTATCAGTGATCCCGCTACTGATGATGAGGAATTAGATTATAGATACAATGATTTTCCATCAAAACCTACTCAGCAGGTTGTTGGTCCTAATTTTACTATAACACATTTCACTAGTTGGGACGAGATTGTTGAGGCTATTGGTGTTGTACCTGGGTGTTCTCCTTTTCCAATTAACGAGAAGGGTTGCATTGTGCATCCACTTGATGCAGAATTTACAGGACATGTTCCACAGGATGATCTGACTGGGAAATCTGATATTTAGCAGAGCATCGGTTATCTTCAAGAGATTCTGAATGTCTTCATCTCTTTAGGAATGCCTGGTAAATGGGGAAATGTTTCGGATGATGAAAGCGACAATGAAAAGTGGATGGTTCTTCTTGACACAAATGATCTCCGATCTTCAGGCAATGGTGATCCTGTTTCTTTTAAGGATGTTGGTGTACATGGCATGAGTAAGATGGTCAGTAATGAAGGTATTGCTTTGGTTCCTCTAAAAAGAAGGTTATGGAGGGATTACTCCAACATGCCTAGGAGTGTGGCTACCAAGTCATCTTCTAAGGCATTGAAGGTCCAGCTTACTCTGAATAAGGAATGGTCTAACGAGAGGATCCTTAGAATCCTTAATCAAGAAAATTCATAGTTAGAGTGGGAAGAATGAGAGGGTATGCAAACTTCCATCAGTTCATGCACCATGCAACTCTATATAGGGCAATGCTAGCCGATTGGCCATGCGAGGTGGGGAGCTAGGAGACTTCAAGATACAAATGCTAGGGAGGGGCTGCTTCAAGTGTTTCACATCTTGGGCCTTCAAGGTCATATATTGGGCCTTGGGCCTTTGGGACTTCGGTTCATGTATGGTCCTTGTGACTTGGGCCTACAGGTCATATAAGGGTTCCCCCTCAACCCTTAAAATGGGGATTATCCAAAAAAACCAATAAAAATCTAAGGCCTTCGGGCTTTCGGAGTATGAAAATAAACATTATTTTTTAATATAAATATATTAATTATATATATATAATAATAATATTTTTTATTAAAAACTTTTATCAGCGCTAATGACAGTACTGATAAATCTATCCTTTATCATCGCTAAACAAAGTGTTGATAAAGGATACACCTTTAGTAGCGCTTGGTTTAACACTGATAAACATTACATTTATTCGCACTGATAAAGGTGAGGCTTTTATTAGTGCCTTCTTTTTAGCACTGATAATATATGGAACTTCCCTTGTCCTGATTTGTGGTAGTAAATGATATATAATTCATTTGTGACATGTAGGAATCAGGCGCACCTCAATCCAATGCACGATGTGACTGGTATGACTCTATGTGTGTCTTTTTATTTAAAATTGACTTTAATTTTAGTAAAACAAACAAGTGACATAATTAAAATAGAGAAAACACATTTTTATTGTTTTAATACATTATTTAAATGATCTCTAAGTCATTTTTTACATGTAGGAATCCACCACACCTAAATCCGAAACACGGTGTGACCGGTATGTTCCAAGTGTGTCTTTTTATTTAAAATTGAAATTAATTTTAGTAAGAAGGATAAGTGGCATACTCAAAACTGAGAAAAGGCTTTCAAAATGTTTTGATACTTTAGGAAAATGATCTATTAGTCATTTGTGACTTGTAGGAATCATCCAGAACATAATCTAATACATTGTGTGCCCGATATCATTCAATGTGGCTGTTATTAGTCTAAAATTTACTTTTCAGTTCAAAACATGTGTCACTCATTGAAAATCAAGAAAATGTTCTCATATTGACTTGAAAATTTAGGAAAACTATTAATAATTCATTTGTGACATGTAAAAATTAGTATCACATCAAATAGAAACATGATTTTACCGGTATGAAACAAAGTGCATGTTTACAGTTTAAAATTACATTTTAGTAAAAAGAACTAATGACATACTCAAAATTGATAAAACAAATTTTAGATTTTATTTTTGATACTTTAGGAAAAAAATCCATAAGTCATTTTTTATGTATAGGAATTAGACTCACCTCAAGCATATGCACGGTGTGACCGATATGACTCAAAGTGTGTCTTTTTATTTAAAATTTACATTAAATTTAGTAAAAAAGACAAGTAACATACTCAAAACGGATAAAAACATTCATATTGTTTTTATAATTTAGGAAAACAATCCATAAGTCATTTGTAATGTGTAGGAATGAGTATCACCTCAATTAGATATACGGTGTGCCCGGTAGGACTCAAATTATCTTTTATTAGTCTAAAATTGACATTTTAGTTAAAAATGTATGTCACTTACTAAAAATAGAGAAAATGTGATCTTATTGGCTTGATAATTTAGAAAAACGATTCATAATTCATTTATGACATGTATGAATTAGTCTCACATGAAACTGACACATGATGTGACATGTATGACTCAAAGTGTGTGTTTTCAGTTTAAAATGACATTTTAGAAAAAAAAAGTGACATACCCAAAATTGAGAAAACATATTCAGATTGTTTTGATACTTTATGACAATGATCTATTAGTCGTTTGTGATGCATTGGAATCAGAATCACCTCAATCTGATGCACGGTGTGACTGATATGACACCAAGTGTTTCCTTTTATTTATAATTGAAAATTTATTAATGTATTATTTTATATTTATGTTTAATTTATTTCTTTATAGTACTATTAACATAAGAATTGTTTTCTTATATAGGTGGATTATTTTTCTTGGGTTGGGGAGGTCTTTTCGGTAAATGATACCTTGATTTGACATTTTTGAGAGGGGATCACAAGTACCAAAGACGATTAAACATTGATGTTTTTAAATGTTTGTAGATAATAATTGAAAATGTATTTATACAAAATATTGTTGAAATATATATAATATTGTATTTTTTTTGTACGTGTGATGTAAATTTTATTTCAATTAAATTATGAATTTGCATACATGTGTATTTTCTACAGTGTGATGTAATTAAAAAAGAACATTGTAGTAGTAGGGTATCTATAAGTGTTACTTATAATGTAGATAAAGGTCACCTTTATGAGTGCTATTGAAAACGATGATAAAGGGTTCCCTTTATCAGCACCAGAAGCCGTAATGATAATGGGGGTCTTTTATTGTCAGTTCTTTGTTTAACATTGACAACGGGTCCCCCTTTTAGCGGTGTTGATGACAATAATGCTTTTTTAGCACTGTTAAATCCCATTTTGCACGCTGTTAAAGAGTCTATCTATAGTAGTGATCCCAAATCTTCTTTTTTGTAGATGATTTTTCCAAAAACTGAATCCTTGGGCTAGTTGAATCAAAGTGGATAACTAAATCCGAAAACTATACAATTTTGCGAGTTGACTCATGATTTTTAATACCTTGATTATACGATGACATTCACACGATGTTATAAGATGTAAAATTTGATTAAATATTTAATGTAATGTAAAATAATTTAAACAATGATAAAAATTATGGTAACAAACAATTATTTATTCAAATAAAGAATTTATATCAGGGTATTTGATCTGATGATTTTTCTTTATTATTTTGGCTATCGGACAATGAATGTGTGAGTTACTATTTGAGATATATATTTCCAAATTTTTATATTTGAATAATTATATGCAAAAAATCACATCAGAATCCCTTCCCCCATCTCATGCCCTTTGACAATTAAGATCATGAGTTCATTATGGCATCACAACTTTGAGGTGAAATTTTAGTATGGGGGTAATTTTTTTTCATACCATTTAATGGGGTTAGGGTTAGTATAATTTGGTATCTGGGGATACAAAGCACTAGATCATGCGGTGTTATAGGAATTTTGTTCCAAAACACCAGATCATGTGGCGTTTTGGGAATGTTGTCACCCAAGATGCCACATGAAGTGGCCTTTTGTGATTTTATTCCCAAAATGCGACTTCATGTTGCATCTTGGCTGTTAATTTCACCCCTATAAAAAGGATTCCTCCAAGAACCCTCCTCTCCATTGGAGGCCTCAACCCCTCTCCTTGCCTTATCCTCTCCAACTCCCCACCCTACGGTGACATGCACCCTCCTCCCCACTGACGACGAGCCTCCCTCATCTTCCTCCTCCAGTGCGGCGCTGCCTCCGACCTCCTGCTTAGGTTTTGTTTTCAATTCATTAAATAATTTAATTAATTAATTTAGTTCTTTAATAATGTTTATAGTTAATAATTTTTTATTTAAATATATTTTTATTTCAATTGTGTTAACATTTTAATTTATTTTTTTGATTGTGTAATAATTATTTTGTGATTAGTAAATTAGAAAATTAATTATTTGTAATTATAAAATTAATTAATTGTAAATATCAAAGTAATTAATGGTAATTAGTAAATTAATTAATGTAATTAGTAAATAAATTAATGAAGTTATCAATTACTTAATTGTAATTAGTACATTATTATATATAATTATGTAATTAAGTAATTAGGTACTTATGTAATTAATTAATAACTAATTACAAAAGTAATATTTAATTTAAATTAAAAAATAATTAGTAATTAATTAAAAATTAAATAAAAATCATTTACAAAGTAATTAAAAATTAATTATAATTACTAAACAAATTAATTAATAATTTTTTTTATTCATATCTATAAATTAATTAGTTATTTAATAATTAGTTTATGATTAGTAAATTAGAAAATTATTTAATTGTAATTAAAATATTAATTAATTACAATAAGAAAATTAGTTAATTGTAACTAGAGAATTAATTAAATGTAATTAGTAAATTAGTTAATGTAACTAGTAAATTAATTAATGTACTTACCAATTACTTAATTTTAATTTGTAAATTATTAGTTGTAATAAATAAATAAATTAATTAAGTAATTAAGTAATTAAGATTAAGTAATTACTTAATAACTAATTACTAAAGTATTATTTAATTTGAATTAAAAAATTAGCAATTAATTAAAAATTAATTAGCAATTTATTACAAAGTAATTACCAATTAATTATAATTACAAACATAATTAATTAATAATTATTTATTGGTATCTATGAATTAGTTTAGTTGTTTAGTAATTAGTTTATGATTAGTAAATTATAAAATTAATTAATTTTATTTAACAGATTAAGTAATTGTAATTAGCAAATTAATTAATTATAATTAGTAAATTAATTAATGTTCTTAGAAATTACATGATCATATTTTGTAAATTATTAGTTATAGATAAGTAACTAATTAATTAATAATTAAGTAACTAATTAATTAATTAATTAATTAATTAAGTGATTAAGGGATTAATTAATTAATTAAGTAAGTAATTAATTTAGTAATTATGTAACAGTAATTAAGTAAATAATTAACTGTAATTAGTAAATAATTAACCGCAATTAGTAAATAATTAAATATAATTTTTAATTAATTAGATTTAATTAGTAATAAATTCTGAAATACTAAATTGTAATTAGGGATTAATTAATTGTAATTATAAATTAGTTAATTGTAATTATTAAATAAATTATTGTAATTAGTAATTACGTAATTGGAATTAATAAATAGTTAAGTGTAATTATTGATTACTTCATTCAACTTAGCCAAATAACAAATTACTTAAGTATTATTTAATTTGAATTAAAAAATAATTAAAAAATAATTAACAATTAATTAAAAATTAATTAAAAACTGCTTAATAATTAATTACAAAGTAATAACCAATTAATTATAATTACTAAAGTAATTAATTAATTAATTTTTATTCATATTTGCTGTAAAGACCTAGAAATTCCATGTAATTTTTTTAAATTATTTGGGATTATTAAAAGTCTGTGAAAATTGACAGCGCTTGATTCCGAGGCCCGGTGTGCCTGGAACGGAATTGTGAACTTTTTTTAAGGTACGTTCAGTAAACGTGCGGGCGACATTTTATATCTTTTGAACAGGTTCTCAGATTAAAAATCTGAGGGTATCCTTGAATCCGTAGTGCCGAGATTCACTTAAGGGAATCTTAACTTTGACCACAGTAGGTTGGGTGAAAAAGTTAGTTTTGTGACTTTTTAATGAATAATAAAATAACATAAAATTGTTATTTTATTATCTACAAATGGTTGAGTGGCGGTGGTAGGACCGCTGAGTTGTCAAGCCATTTAATGACTTGACCCTTTATTTTTGTAACCACACCATTGAGAGATTAAGAGGTTCATTCATTAATGAACCTCATTAATCTCTCGTTGTGTTAATCGTCCACCCACCTCTATTTAAATGAGGCTTGGGTTGGGGTTATTGACACAACAGTGAGGAACCTCTGGCAAAGTACCGCGACATCTTCCACCATCGAAGAATGGAAGCTCGTATGACAATGATCCGGGATCGATGAACACTAGTGGCTTCATCAAGCGTGGATTCTTCTTCCACAACCGCGACGTCACCTTTGATTTCGAGGTAGGGGTTGTTTATATTTATTTTCATGAGAATTGTTTCTTTTCCGCATTTTTGAAGCATGAAGAATCACAGAAGTTTTGAATAGTTTTATCATTATTTTTTACTTGATGTATTAATTACTCCCTCTTGATATAATGCTAACGTGGAGGGCGCGGGCCAAACAAACAAGGCCCAGACCCTCTGCCGCTTTGGATTTTGACTGTTCTTGGGGGGGCGGATTTTCAACTCGATGGAAATTTGAATCTGGGAGCCACACAGTGACGACATCAACCTGGGAGGCCCGTAGGCATGTTCAAAAGGGAAAATGGACCATCGGTGATCACCCGGTGGCCCGCAGAAGATCCGCCGGCGGTGGCCGACATCAGCCGACCGTAGTGGTTGTGGGTGGCCGACATCAGTTAGCTGTGGTAGTAGCAGGCAGCGCGCCATTGCGCGCTGCAGAGGGGAGCTACGACATTGATTCGTGGCGGACGACTCTCGGTCGACTGTGTTGGCAGAAGGCGGCACACTGTCACGCACTGCGGGGAGGTGGCCGCGACTTCGAAGACGTGATAGAGGTGAAGGAACCCGCTGGCAGAGAGGCTTCGTCACGTAGGACCACCGTTTCAAAAGATGAATGTCTTTTTCAGCTGTTCGGGAAGGGGGAGTGACCTCCTCTGCGTGGGTCTCCCAGATGGCGGACTACAGCCCAATAGACCGGGTCGGTTCGGGTTGGTATGACTGGGTCGGACCGGACCCGGACCCTTTACAGCCCAGATATGCTTAAAGAGGCTATATCTCACAAACTAGACATCCGTTTGACGAACCATCTACTGTGATGTAATCCATGGATCGATACAGTCATTTTGAGATACTCCACCTGAGTTTTGGAGAAAGTTGGAGTACGGCTGGGTTGGATCGTACCTGAATCCAACCAGGCCCTCAACACTAAAATGATTATAACTCTTAGAAAGGGTATCCAATTGATGCGATGTCTGTTGCGTTGGAACCCTTATGACATGACAGATCATTAGGTTACTTCTTTGTGGGACTTCGTGCTAGTTGAAGGAGGACCGATGGATTGAGGAGCGAATCCTCCTAGAATCAAGCGTATTATGTATGGAAATCCAGTGGCTGGTTGAGATGTGAAGAATGAATAGTGATCCTGTGTGGATCAACACCTAGCAATCCTGTGTGGATCCGCACCTAGTGATCCTGTGCGGATCAACACCTAGCGATCCTGTGTGGTTCACCACCTAATGATCCTGTATCGATCAACACCTAGAGATCCTGTGTGGATCAGGACCTAGAGATTCTGTGTCGATCAGCACCTAGAGATCCTGTGTGGATCAGCACCTAGAGATCCTATGTGGATCAACACTTAGTGATCCTGTGTAGATCAGCACCGAGCGATTCTATGTGGACCAGTAACAGAAACCTTGATAGAATAAGACGATCTAACTTTACAACCAATCATCTGTATTTCTGAACTTAAGTTATACCTGGTTTGAGTTGAGACTTTTTCTTTGTGATTTGTGATTGAGATCATACTTTGTGGTTTTCCTTTGTTGAATTCCAAGTGACCTTAGGGGGTCTCAGGGTCCCTACTGAGTATTGTTATACTCACCCCTGCACGGGCTTTGCTCGCACCTTGTTGTGACTTGTTCAGATGATGAGTAACTTAGCTGAGACAACAGGAGCCAGGACCAGGTGGTACCCAGAGGTGACTTGTTGACCTGGAGAGCTATGGAGACGAGATTTACCTACCCTTTAGGTAGGATCCTTGGTGGATGATCACATGAGCTGTTTTCTGTTTTCTTTTTTAGTTGTATCTTTTCAGTTGGGCTCGTATTTTTTCCCCTTTACTTTCATTACACACTTTTTCTACTGTAGTTTTACTTCATGTAAACATCTTGTTGTGTTCTTGGACAGTGTGTTTGTACATGTTTAAATGCAATGCCTTCCCGTTTTAGGGATACACCTTTTCGGTTCTAGTCGCCAACCTCTAGCCTATAGAAGGCGGGCTTGGGGTAGTCACAAAACGGGCCCAGGGGACGGGTCGTGACAAAGTGGTATCAGAGGAGTCAGTTCTACCAAAGAACTAGAAATCTGATCTTTCCGATGGAGCAATAGTGTTAAGTGTTTTGAGTATGGTTTTCAGTTCAGGGAGTCTAGTGTTGGTGCGGCAGCCGATGTATCCATACACCAGGACCCTAAATTCCGATTTCTGACTTGGTGCACGAAAAAAATGATTTCACATGTTTTGGAAATGTTTTACTTTTGATCTCTTTTGAGTCAACTCAGTAGGTATAACTTCTTGACCGTGACACACTTGTTTCTTTTCCGGATTCCTCCACATAGAAAACCAGCTAGGATTCTAGAGAGAGATTACGATGATGGCCCAACGAGGGATGAGGCTTTGGTGCAAGGCTCTCTTACAGTGATATCACTTTTGGGTGGGGCACCAGCAGCACCACTACCCATTGGGAAGCAGTTGCCACCATCCCCACTGGCGGACGGTGCACACCTAATGAGCGGGTTGCACGAGTTCCAGCGGTAGAGGCCTCTGAGGTTTCGAGGCGAGACAGATTCCCAGGTAGCTGAGGACTGGCTAGAGGCTGTGGCTAGAGTTTTTCGCCTAGTTGAGACACCGACAGATTAGATGGTGATCCTAGATACTAGCCTCTTTTATGGCACAACATGGAGATGGTGGAGCCTAACGCTCTAGTTACACGATGAGGCAACCCTCACTTGGATGGACTTAGAGAGCCTCTTTAGGGAGGAGTTTGTCACACCCCGACCTCGGACACCTATTTATTTTATTTTATTTTTACTTTTTACTCGGTACCACGTCATTTGGACAAGGTTTAGTTGGGACCCGGTTTGAAATTTTTGATGTTTGAGGTTTTGGGGGGCCTTGGGCCAGTGTACGGTCAGCGCACCGTTAGCAGCGACCGTGCGTTTGGTCCTAGTGAATGCGTGGTGGCACGACACTTCAAATAAATAAAAAATTAAACAAAAAAATTAAGTAAATTTAAAGAGAAAGCTAAATAAAAATTTTATATCGATAAAACAAGGTTAATGTTTAGATTATAATAATGAGAATATGTTCGCGCAAATGGAAATTTTATTATTACTTAATCTGGTAATAATACTATTATTATTAAATTGTTATAAAAGTAATTATTAACGAAGCGTAATAAAATTATCAATTTTAATTATCATTAAGTTTGATATTAATTTCCTTTATTGTTATTAATATTTTTATTATCATTTTGCTATTAATATTATTAATAATATTATTATTGTAACATCGATATTATTATTATTATTATTGCTCAAAATAAAAGGGATAATAAATGATAATAATTATTATTTGTTTTATTAATATTTATTAGTTTTATTATTATTAGTATTATTATTTTATTTTATTATTGTTATTATTTTTTTTAAACCCTAACCCTATCCCGCATCTCCCCCTATCCCCTTCTCTTTTCTGCGCCGCGAGCCCCCTCCTGCCCAGGCCCTCGCCCTCCCTGTTCGGCCTGTGCGATGCTGCCACCCACCTTCCCAGATGCCTCCTTCCCTGACAATTTTCCCCGGTATGGCATGACCGCTCCCTTCCCTTCCCTGTTTTGCGCTTCGCGTCACCAACCCCTCCCGGTGGCCTCCTCTTCTTCCCCGGTCCGGAGAGGTCGCACCCTCCTTTTCTCCTTCTAGCCAGCACGATGCCACCTTCCTGTCCGCAGCCTCCTCCCTACTCCATCGCCGGCGACACCCCGGCTTCGTGCCCCCGCCGAGCACCCACTGTCCGAACCTGACCCCCCCTTCCTAGCGCATTTTCGGCGAACCCGACCCCCCTTTCCGGTGCGTTTCTAGAGAACCCAACCCCCCTGCTCTCCATCCCTTTGTGCAGAAGCCCCCTTGTTCGCACACGACCAACCGTGATGCACGACACCCCCAATACATTGGCATTAACCCCTTCCCGAGTATGCGAAGACCACCTTGGACCTTATTCTGGTGTGTTCCGATATCCGCCGCCGATGGCGAAGCAGATTGACTTCGTTACAATTCATTACCTACATCCAAGGTATAGTTTTATACCCGTTTTTTGGTTTGACACTTGTTAAGTGGCGTTTGATGAGTGTTTTAAGGCTTCCATCTATTTTTATGTAGTGCGTTGAACCCTACTGTGCATTCTTTTTGGGTGGGTTTCGATAAGTGTCAAGCTCCGAGTATTTGGCCTAGTTTCTCCTTTGAGGTAGGATCCCTTTGCGTTTCCTTTAAATTTAGAAATACTTTGATTGCTTGTATTTTTTTTCACATCTGATGAATATTAATTAGTTATTATTATTATTTTTCTTAGAATAATTGTTTTGGGAGAATAATTATTTGTCTTTGTAGATAGTCATTGTTTGGATAATTATTTTACTTGCTCAGTTGTTTTGACATGCTTTGCGATTAATTAGTTTATTTAAAAGTGGTTCTTTGAATGAGATCTGGTTTACATAAGGCTGTGGTCACTCATTTAATTTTTTTTAATAAAATTTTAATTGGTTATTTAAATGATTTGAATGTTGCGACTCATGTTTTGGAAACATTTTGAAGTGTGCAGAATTTTGAATGTAAATTTTAACATGTGGTGTGTTTTTTTTAATTCGTGCATACCGAGTGTTTATTAAATGACTGGTTGGCTCTTATGTGTTAAAAACAATACAAAATATTTTCTTTGTTTTGTTAAAGTATTAGCAGCATTCGAAGTTATGTTTTGGGGTCTTTTTATGTATTTCCAAAGTGGGTTGGCTTTGATAGTAAATGTGTTGCTTATGAAATAATGGAATTTGGGGTTCTTGAAAAGGTTTCAAATGTTTTAAGCTAATTGAAGTGTGAAGTTAGTTTTTTTTTAAAATAGTTTGTTTTGTGACAAGGAATTATAGCCCGATTGGCATTTTTATAAAAGTTTATTTTGTTTGAAAGTGTGTCAGAAAAGTTTTGAAGGGGTTTTACAAGTGCTTTTATACGATAAACGACGTGTCTTGCACCTCTTTAGAATTTGGTTTGCATATTTGATAAAGAATTTTTTTATGGAATTTTTAAAGGCCTGTTTGGCCACTTTGTGAAAAAGATTAGTGAAAATTATTTATTATGAAAACCTCTTGTGGATGTTTCTCATGCCATACTTGTGTGCGTATAATGGATGGGATGTCCTTACTAAGGAATCCTCATGATCCATTATGAGAGTGTCTAATGTTGGAATCTTTATGTTCTCTGATAAATGGTATGAGATCAGTCCTTGGAGTGGCTCGGAATCTGGCATATTGAGAGAATACTCTAAGAATGATTGCTACACTGGTAGGTTATGGTATTGAACAATGGACCATAGTAGGTGGATATATTGGGTTTATTACTATGGAATTTTCCCTCAGCCTACTTGAGAAAGGATGGTCGAGCGTATTGGGAATTTTGATTTCATCGTGTGTGACATGTCAATGAGGATGAGGTCTCATGTATTGGTGTCTTCTGGATTATTCTTGATCTCCTAGGTTCACCCATGTCTATTGAATTTCAATTACTTACAGTGATAAATATAGTACTTGTATGCATATCTACATTTCCCTTGTGTGTACTTAATCTTGTGTATTTTTGCGCATTGTTTTCTTTAGAAAGTGGTAAACTGTTTTTAATTGGGTTTCTATGAATGGATTTTTTTAAATGAAACTGTATAATCCTCTTTGTTCAAATCTAATAATATGAATATCACTTTCCCTTTATAAAAATACCATTGGCACTAATGAAATGAATCTATATTTGAAAACGGTTAAGGGAAATGTTTCATACTTTGTTTTTAAGTAAAATGTTTAGAAAAACTTACTTTTATATATGTAGTTCAAACCTGTCAAACAATGTTTTCTTTATTTAAAGGTTATGCATTGGAAATAGATTAGTCAGGCCTACCTACTGAGTTTTAATACTCATTCCTATAGCGTTTTCTTGCTTTTAGTTTCCATTGCAAGTTCTGGATATGGGTCGGATCGCCTAGGGCGATGTTTGGTTTTGGTATCAGAGAGTAACCCACGGGGTTACGTGGGATTTTAAATGTTGGAAGGTGAGTCATGTTGTTGTTCGTCCTTTACTTTTCCGGTCTTTTATTTATCTTGCGATGTTTTTTTTGTTTCTACTATTGAGTTTATCTTTTGTTCATGGGAAAAATCATTCCCAATAGTTAAGTTTTGATGCCCGACACAAGTTGCCAGCCTGTGGGGATCAGGAATGCCCCTCAGGCCATGTCGCAGGCCGAATCGGGTGACTGGTTCAGGATCAACCCAGATTGGTTCATGAAAAAATGGTATCAGAGTGAGGTTGTTGTAATTTGGGATGTCTGGTAGAAGGAGATTAGGATTGTCGGGGCCCAGGAGGTAGGTTACGGGTCGGTTCCTGATCACCATCGCGTGCAACGAGACCTGAGTTATCAGGGGTAGTCTGGGATTTGAGTTTTTTTTCTTTAGTTGTTTCGGATTGAGGGATGAAAATGGGGGAAACTCGGTTCACGTTGTGGCCTCACATGGGGTGGTGACCCGTGTGGAGTCCAAGTGCCCAATTTAAGGTCCTCTTAGTGTTATACCTTACTTGGGTCATGACTCACCACCATGTCGCTGGGTTAGGCATAGACACTACTTCCTCATTCTAATGGTTTATAGTTGGTTGTGTTTCATTTTGAACTCGGTCGATGTGAGTGTGTGTTGAAAATGAAAGTTTTTTCGAAATGAAAAAAAGGGTTTCTTCCAAATTGTTTTTGAAATTAGTAAATTGGGTTTTTAAAGAGAAAGTGTATCGGTTTGAAACAATATGGCATGTGTTTGGATTTGGTAAGGAAATAAGTGTTTGAACCTTGGAACTACTTATGGAGGGTCACACGTGTGTGGGTATATACGGAGAGTCTGTGGGGGCACTTGTTTGCAGATGATGTGAGCATGATTTAATGAACACACATGTGATGGTTCATAAGGTTCCATAGGTGAGTTTTAAAATTTTAAAGGAATAACAGTTTTAGAAAAGTGATTTTTGCTTTTGTTTGTATATTTTTGGCTTATGGGCCTGTTTCCATTGGCTTTTGTTATTGCTTTGATTGAGTTTTGGCTTGATGCTAGTTTTGATGGTGTTTTTATTCTTGTTATGAGTATGCTGCCCATAAATCCTTCAACAATTGTTAATGAGTTATGCCTAGTTCCCAGTTCTTTTTGTGTGTTGCCTACTTATCAAGGTAATCAAAGTTTGTTAGAGGCAGTTTTATAGTTCGGAAAGATAGTGTGTCTTCGGATTGTTGGGAACTCCCAAGGTAGTTAAGGTTCGTACCATCCCAAAGTTATTAAAGGGTTCAGTTATGGATTAGTAAAGGTGGGATGTCTCATTGTTGTTAGAGCCTTAGGAGTAGTTGGTGGGGGTCGGATCTTGTGAAGGTTCCCCATCTGGAAAGAATATTTGTCTGTACCGATTCCCACTTTGATGGACCATTCTCTCACATGCCATTAGTGTGGCCAATTCAGGCATTCTAAGACACCTTGTTGCATCCCTCCAAAGTCTTACTACTGTGCGACTGTTTGGTCCACCAGGAAGAGTTCTGAATGAAGCGTCGTTCTAGAAGAAGGAGTTGGAAACTGGATGATGAAAATGCTTGACTATGAGGCAGGAGATGCTTCAGCCATCAGATCCCCAGCCACAGGTCTTGGGGTGAAGCTCGCGCACAGTCAGGAGTTGACGAGGGTGTGTAGAACCTCGGTCTGGATAATGTTTTCAGTCTTGGGATGGAAATATCCAAAATTTCCTTGTTCTATTCTCATCACTGTCGTAAGATCATCCTTGTTTTGGTGGCGTGATGAGTCAGTTCCACCACAATTCAAGCAGTCTTATCTGCTCTTAGCGCGGTTTCTAAATTGTTCGTTGTCCTTGAAGGGTGTTAGGCTTGTGAATAAACCGACCCATTCTAATTTTGAGTTGGTCACAACTGTACCCATTAGGGGAATGTTTGGTATCGTGAAATTGAGGGGAAGTGTTGAGTCCATTCCTCATCCTCAAGTTTCTGGGTTGTTCCATAGAGAGATTTTGCCTAAGTTTTAGGAGTGTTGTTCAGTCCATGTGAAGAGATTGAATGAGTTCAGTTTGGGAGTTCCCATGTTGGCCCCTCCATAGGGGGTTGTTTGTTCGGGTTTCAAGGGCTTCTGTATTAGTGAAATCTTGTGGTGGGGAGAACCATCCCGTGTTCTCTCCTAAAAATCATGTTGGGGTCCTCCTTGCACTAGTCGAGTGTGACATTTGTTGGGAATAGTTACTATGAGGCTCTTGTTTTCCATTGGTTTTGTATGGGCATAGACTTTAGTCATGTCAACTATTGGCTTGATGACTTTCTGGGGGCAGAAAGTGTCTGTGGTGGGGAGAATTGTCACACCCCGACCTCAGATGCCTGTTTATTTTATTTTATTTTTACTGTTTACTTGGTCCCACGTCATTTGGATGAGGTTTAGTTGGGACCCCGTTTGAAATTTTTTATGTTTGAGGTTTTGGTGGGCCTTGGGCCAGTGTACGGTCACCACATTATTAGCGAAAACCGTGCGTTTAGTCCTAGTGAATGCACGGTGGCGCGACACTTCAAATAAATAATATATTAAATAAACAAATTAAGTAAATTGAAAGAGGAAGCTAAATAAAAATTTTATATCGATAAAAAAGGTTAATGTTTAGATTATAATAATAAGAATATGTTTGCGCAAATTGTAAGTTTATTATTATTTAATTTGGTAATAATAATATTATTATTAAATTGTTATAAAAATAATTTTTAATAAAGCGTAATAAAATTATCACTTTAATTATCATTAAGTTTGTTATTGATTTCTTTTGTTGTTATTAATATTTTTATTATCATTTTGATATTAATATTATTACTAATATTATTGTTGTAACATTGATATTATTAATATTATTATTTCTCAAAATAAAAGGGATAAGAAATGATAATAATAATAATTATTTTTATTAATATTTATTAGTTTTTTTATTATTAGTATTATTATTTTATTTTATTATTGTTATTATTTTTTTAAACCCTAACCCTATCTCGCATCTCCCCCCTATCCCCTTCTCTTTTATTCACTGTGAGCCCCCTCCTGCCCAGGCCCTCGCCCTCCCTGTTCGGCCATCACAACTCCGCCACCCCCCTTCCCAGAGTCCTCCTTCCTTGACAATTTTCCCCAGTCTAGCGTGACCGCGCCCTTCCCTTCCTCATTCTGCGCTTCGTGCCACCAGCCCCTCCCGGTGGCCTCCTCTTCTTCCCCGATCCGATGAGGCCGCACCCTCACTTTCCCCTTTCAGCCAGCGCGATGCCACTCTCCTATCCACGACCTCCTCCATGCTCCATCCAGCTGGCGACACCCCGGCTCCGTGCCCCCGTCGAGCACCCGCTGTCTGAACCCGACCCCCCTTCCCAATGAATTTTTTGCAAACCCGACCCCCCTTTCCGGCGCGTTTCCCACGATCCCAACCCCCCTGCTCCCCATCCATTTGCGCAACAGCCCCCTTGTTCGCACGCGACTAGCCGCGATGCACGATACCCCCACTACTTTGGCCTGAACCCCTCCCCGAGTATGCGAAGACCACCTTGGACCTTATTCTGGCATGTTCTGATATCCGCCGCCGATAGAGAAGCAGATTGACTCCATTGATGTTCATTTCCAACATCCAAGGTATAGTTTTATACCCATTGTTTGTTTTTACACTTGTTAAGTGGCGTTCGATGAGTGTTTTAAGGCTTCTGTCTATTTTTATGCAGTGCGTTGAATATTACTGTGCATTTTTTTGGGTGGTTTTCGATAAGTGTCAAGCTCTGAGTATTTGTCTTGGTTTTTCCTTTTAGTTAGGATCCCTTCACCTTGACTTTAAATTTAGATATACTTTGATTGCTTGTGTTTTTTTCACATATGCTGAATATTAATTAGTTATTATTATTATTTTTAAAATAATTGTTTTGGGAGAAGAATTATTTGTCTTTGTAGATAGTCATTGTTTGGAAAATTATTTTACTTTCTCAGTTGTTTTGAAATGATTTACGATTAATTAGTTTGTTGCAAAGTGGTTCTTTGAATGAGTTTTGGTTTACATAAGGCTGTGGTCATTCATATAAATTTTTTTTATAAAATTTTAATTGGTTATTTAAATGATTTGAATGTTGCGACTCATGTTTTGGAAACATTTTGAAGTGTGAAGAATTTCAAATGTAAATTTTAACATGTGGTGTGTTTTTTTAATTCGTTCATACCAAGTGTTTATTAAATGCCTGGTTGGCTCTTATGTGTTAAAAACGTTACAAAATATTTTGTTTGTTCTTTTAAATTATTGGCAGCGTGCAGAGTTATGTTTTGGGGTCTTTTTATGGATTTCCAAAGTGGTTTGGCTTTGATAGTAAATGTGTTTCTTGTGAAATAATGGAATTTGGGGTTCTTGAAAAGGTTTCAAATGTTTTAAGATAAGTGAAGTGTGAAGTTAGTTTTTTTGAAAACAGTTTGTTTTGTGATAAGGAATTATAGCCCAATTAGCATTTTTATAAAAGTTTGTTTTGTTTGAAAGTGTGTCAGAAACGTTTTGAAGGGGTTTTACAAGTGATTTTATACAATAAATGACGTGTCTTTCACCTCTTTAGAAGTTGGTTTGAATCTTTTATAAAGAACGTTTTTATGAAATTTTTAAGGGCCCGTTTGGCCACTGTGAAAAAATTAGTGAATTTTTTTTGTTATGAAAACCTCCTGTGGATATTTCTCATGCCATACCTGCGTGTGTATAATGGATGGGATGTCCTTACTAAGGAATCCTCATGATCCATTATGAGAGTGTCTACTCTTGGACTCTTTATATTCTTTGATAAATGGTATGATATTAGTCCTTGGAGTGGCTCGGGGTGATGCCTGTTGTGCATTATTATTATATATATATGTATGTGATTGGATGCTCAGCTAGCATCATTTGGATCACCCACTTTCCAAATACTTGATACATGGGAATATGGAATATTGAGATAATAATCTAATAATGATTGCTGCAATGGTAGGTTATGGTACTGACCAGTGGCCCATTGTAAGTGGATATATTGGGTTTATTACTATGGGATCTTCTCTCAGCCTACCTAAGAAAGGATGGTCGAGCATATTGGATGTTTTGATTTCATCATGTGTGACATTTCAACGAGGATGAGGTCTCGTGTATTTCTGACTTCTGGATTATTCTTGATCTCCTAGGTTCACCCATGTCTATTGACTTTCAGATACTTACAGTGATAAATATAGTACTTGTATGCATATTTACATTTCCCTCATGTGTACTTACTCTTGTGCATTTTTGCGCATTGTTTTCTTTGGAAAGTGGTAAACTGTTTTTAATTAGGTTTCTAAGAATGGTTTTTTAAATGAAAGTGTCTAATTATCTTTTTTCAAATCTAATAATATGAACATCACTTTCCCTTTATAAAAATTCCATTGACACTAATGAAATGAATCTAAATTTGAAAACAATTAAAGGCAATGTCTCGTAATTTGTTTTTAAGTAAAATGTTTATAAAAACATACTTTTATATATGTAGTTCAAACCTATTAATCAATGTTTTCTTTATTTAAAGGTTGTACATTGGGAATAGATTAGTCGTGCCTACCTACTGAGTTTTAATACTCATACCTATAGTTTTTTCTTATTTTTAGTTTCCCTTTCAGGTTCTGGATATGGGTCGGATCGCCTAGGGTGATGTTTGGTTTTGGTATCGGAGAGTAACCCATGTAGTTACGTGGGGTTTTAGACATTGGCAGGTGAGTCATGTTGTTCGTCCTTTTATTTTCCAGTCATTTATTTATCTTGCGATGTTTTTTTTGTTTCTACTTTTGAGTTTATCTTTTGTTCATGGGCCAAATCATTACCAACAGTTAAGTGTTGATGCCCATCACTAGTTTCCAGCCCGTGGGGATCAAGAATGCCCCTAGGGACATATCGATGGCCAACTCAGGTGACCTGTTCAGGGTCGACCCAGGTTGGTTTGTGACAAGTTCATTCTAGCGACACTACATTCTGTGAGTATTCAAGAGCTCCTGTACTTACAGCAGGGCAGCCTGACAGTGGCCCAGTATTCAAGGAGATTCACTGAACTCTCACGCTACTCCACCGACATGGTAAGAGACCCTTTCTTCAGGGCCCATACCTTTGAGTAGGGTCTCTAGTGGGAGATAAGAGCATCAATGATATCACTCAATATCCCAACGCAGGCTGGATTTCTTGAGTAATCTTTATTGTTGGAGAGATTCTTAGATGAGAAGGCACCGACGGTGAGATCCACCACCAAAAGGCAGGTAGCTGAGTCATCTGTAGAAGGCAGTAGGTAGATTACACAGAGGTCTATACAGGCCAGACCTTCTGTAGGATGACCCTAGGATGTAGGGTTGAAGGTGCAGAGCTCACGAGGTAGAGCAGGCCAGCAGAGGAGCAGACTGTGCTTTACATGTGGTGGGGAGGGACACATGGCTTGCGACTGCCCGACCCACCGTACCGACGATCAGTAGATGGTCGAGGGACCACCAAGGTCGAGGTAGAGATTCGAGTGAGGAGGTCTATAGGGTGGCGTATATGGTGGAGGAGCAGGACGTGTAACAAGTTGTGGGTAGTGATTTGAGGTTCTACCACCACCACCCCCAGGTGTTCCACCCTGACCACAGGGAGTAGGTGGAAAAGGGTGAGCTCAGCTTCAGGCGGCAGAGGTCTATGACCATGGTGATCTAGAGATGATTATAGTTATGATCTATGTCTATTCCACCATATCTGCAGTTCTTATAGACACATGTGTCATTCACTCTTTTATTGTTATGAAACTCGTTTGGAGGTCGGAGATTCCGACGGAGCTGTTGGCTCAATCCTTACGATTAGAGACTCATATGGGAAAAGATTCGACAATTACACATTGGAGAAGATAGTGTGAGCTCACTCTAGGTGGAAAGATCTTTGGCTGGGATGTCCTAGTAGCATCTTTGAGGCCTTACAATGTCATCTTGGGTATGGACTAGCTATCCACAGTCCATGCTCAGATCGACTGTTTTAGGAACAAAGTGTGGTGTGTCTGCGAGGATGGGATCGGGTTTTCCTTCATCGATAAGAAGGGAACCTTTGCAGAACAAGATGGAATTTCTTGGAGGAGGGTGAATCTGATCAATTAAATTGTCTAGCCTTACCCTTAGAGTAGTTGATGTGACGAGTCTGAGTTATCTTGTAGTGATGGACCGGTATACTGATGTCTTTCCTGATGATGCTTCAGAACTACCCACTCACAGAGAGGTATACTTTTAAATCGACTTGTACCCAAATATGAAATCAATATCTACTCCAGAATATCGGATGTCTCTTGTGGAGCTTCGTGAGTTGTAGGTACAGTTGGAGGACTTTCAGAGTAAGGGGTTCATAAGGCCCAATGTTACTCCATGGGCATCCCCAATTTTGTTTGCCAAGAAGGCAGATGAGAGTCTGAGGATTTGCATGGACTATCGACACCTGAACCAGGTGACTATGAAGAACAAGTATCCACTCCCAAGGATTGATGATCTCTTTGACCAGATTAAGGGATCTCGATGGTTTTTGAAGATAGACCTCAGACTAGGCTATCATCCACTTAGGGTATGAGATAAGGACATAATGAAGACAACCTTCAGATGTCGGTATGGCCACTAATAGTTCTTAGTGACTCCCTTTGGCATAAACAATACTCTGGAAGTGTTCATAGGGCTCATGAATAGGATATTCCAACCTTACCTCGATCGATTCATGGTGGTCTTCATTGAAGAAATCTTGATATACTTGGAATCAGAGGAGGAGCACGCCACACATCTACATATAGTTCTGGATACACTCCAAGAGCACCAAATTTATGGAAAGATCTCGAAGTGCCAGTTCTGGATATAGGAAGTCCACTTCCTAGGGAACGTTATCTCGGAAGCTGGAGTTGCAGTGGATCTAGTGAAGATAGAGGTAGTGATTTCTTGGGAGCCACCCAAGAGTGTGACCAAGGTGTGGAGTTTCCTAGGATTGGCTGGGTACTACCATAGATTCATAACCTACTTTTCCAGAGTTGTGACACCCTTTTTAGCTTTGAAAAATAAGGGACAACCCTTCATGTGGATGGAGAGATGCCAAAATAGTTTTTAGAAGCTAAGGCAGAGGCTGATGAGTGCCCCCATCTCGAGGCTACCAGAAGAGGGCGTTGGGTATGTAGTCTACTACAACACATTAGGGACTGGACTAGGTTGTGTTCAGATGAAAGAGTGAGCAGTGATCACCTAAGGCTCACGATATTTGAGACCACATGAGTAGAAATACGCTACCCATAACCTAGAGTTACCACAAGCATTCTTTGCTATGAAGATGTGGCGTCACTACTTGATGGGAAATTTTTTTACAGTCTACTCCTATCAAAAGAGTCTCAGGTATGTCTTCTCTCATAAGGAACTGAACCTAATATAGTGATTATGGCTAGAGTTCCTCCAGTACTATGAAGTTGAGATATTCTATACTCCTAGGAAGGGGAACATAGTAGCAGAAGAACTTAGTAGGAGGTATGGTCTAAAATTGCTGAGTGAGGAGACAGAGGAGCTATCCGTGTTGCAGTTATCCTTCGTGGATAGTAATGGAGTAACTTACCTCTAGTCTGTGATAGTTACTCCCCCACTCCTTCAGTGAGTCAGGGAGGCACAACTTGGGGACGTATACTACAAGGCCCGGTGTTCCCAGATATCCTCAGGACAGGCTCCTAATAAATTTTCTAAAGGTGGGGAGCACATCATCCTCTTTAGAGGACACACTATGGTACCATTGACACTTTGGGAGGAGTTGTTGAGGGATTTCCATACATCCCCTTTGGTGGTACATCACGGTGTCACAAAAATGTACCAGGACCTCCAGTTTCAGTACTGGTTTCTAGGGATGAAGAAAGAAGTGGTGGAGTTCGTTTCACGATGCCTCACTTATCAGTAAGTGAAGTCCGAGCATCAGGTACCAGCGGGCTTAACTCAGCCACTTGAGGTACCAGAGTAGAAGTGGGATGGTATATCCATGGACTTCGTGACAGGGATAACACTCATGTCTAGGGTCCATGATTTTTTCTGGGTGATCATTGAACGACTCACCAAGTCGGCCCACTTCCTACCCATTCGAGAGCAGGGATCAATAGAGAGCTTGTGATGTCTCTACATTCAGGAGATTGTACGGCTTCATGGGGTTCCATCGATGATCATATCATATCACGATGCTTGTTTTACATCCCGCTTGTGGAATGGATTACAGGAGGCATTCAGGACTCATCTTTGTTTGAGCACCACCTTCTATTCTTAGACATATGGTCAGATGGAGCAGACCATACAGACACTTGAGGACATACTTTGTACTTGTGTCTTTAATTTTGGCTGCAGTTGGGAGGACCACCTACCACTGGTGGAATTCTCTTACAACAATAGTTATCACTTCACCATTGGCATGGATCCATTTAAGTCCCTATACGGGGGACCTTGAAAATAACCACTATGCTGGACAGACCTAGGGGAATCAGAACTTATGGGTCCAGAGTTGGTACAGGCTACCACGGAGAAGGTAAAGATTATCTAGAAGAGGATGAAGACTACACAGAGCTGGTAGAAGTCTTATTCCAACAGGAGACAGAGACCCTTGGAGTTTGAGGAAGGATACCATGTCTTCCTACGGGTCTCACCCCGACGAGGATTACAGAGGTTTGGCTGGGGTGACAAGATATCTATGAGGTTCATCGAACCTTTACAGATCCTCAGCAGAGTAGGCGAGGTGGTGTACCATCTAGATCTTCCCCCACAGATTCACCAGGTGCATAATTTTTTCCATGTGTCACAAATGATGAGGTACATGCATGATCCATCACACGTTATCGATTGATAAGAGCTGGAAATCAATGATGGGGCGACATTTGTGGAATTCCCGGTGGACATAGAGGATCGACAGGAGTGGGTCCTTCATGGATAGTCGATTCCTCTGGTGCGAGTTCATTAGTAGCATGGGAATCTCCAGGAGAGAACATTGGAGCAGTAGACTCAGATACGTGATTAGTAACCCCATTTGTTCCCCTAGTTTTGTTGTAGATTTCAGGGACGAAAAGCCCCAAGGTGGGGAGAATTTAAAGATCTAGAAATTGAATGTAATTTTTTTAAATTATTTGGGATTATTATGAGTCTGTTAAAATTGATGGTGCTTGATTCTGAGGCCCAGTGTGCCTAGAACAAAATTTTTAAATTTTTGTAAGGTACGTTCAGTAAACGTGTGGGTGGTGTTTTATTTCTTTTGAACCGGTGCATGGATTGAAAATATAAGGGCATCATTGAATCCGTAGCACTGAGATTCATTTAATGGAAGCTTAACATTGACCATAGTAGGTCGGGTGAAAAGTTAGTTTTGTGACTTTTTGAAGAATAATAAAATAAAATAAAATTGTTATTTTATTTTCTACCAACGGTTGAGTGGTGGTGGCGGGACCGATGAGTTTTCAATGCATTTAATGGATTGACCCTTTGTTTTTGTAACCACACCTTTGAGATATTAATAGGTTTATTCACTAATGAACCTCATTAATATCTCATTGTGTTAATCATACACCCACCTCTATTTAAACGAGGCTCGGGTTGGGGTTATTGACACAATAGTGAGGAACCTCTGGTGAAGTACCGCGACATCTTTCGCCATCGAAGGATGAAAGATTGGATAGAAATGATCCGGGATAGATGAACGTCGACATCTTCATAAAGCGTGGATTCTTCTTCCATAACCGTGACATCACCTCTGATTACGAGGTAGGGGTTTTTTATATTTATTTTCATGAGAATTGTTTATTTTCTGCGTTCATAAAGCATGATGAATCACAAAAGTGTTGAATGGGGTTATCATTATTTTTTTCATGATGTATTAATTACTCTCGTCTGATATAATGCTAATGTAGAGGGCGCGGGCCAAACGAACAAGGATCGAAACCTCCTCCACTTCATATTTTGACGTGTTCTTGGGGGGCAGATTTCCAACTCGACAGAAATTCAAATATGGGAGCCATGCAGTGAAGACATCAACTCGGGAGGCCCATAGGCGTGTTCTAAAGGGAAAACGGACCAATAGTGCTCACCCGGTGTCCCATGGAAGATCCGCTGAAGGTGGCCAGACATAGTGCCAGTGGGCGGCGCAACGTCGTGTTTTCACGTGCCGTAGAGGGGAGCCGCGATGGCAGCAGGGCAGTCGTCTCTCGACCGGTCGCATTAGCGGAAGGCGGCGCACTGTCGCGTGCCACAGGGAGGTGGACACAATGTAGGCAAAGGGACCCACAACCCATGGGTACCACTAGAAGGGATACTTCTCCACATGACACCACTGTTTCAAAAGTTGAATGGATTTTCAGCTATTCGGGAAGGGGGAGTGACCCCCTCTGCATGGGTCGCCCGGTCGGTTTGAGCCGGGCTAGGTCGGGTTGGCCCAGAACAGGTTGGGTCGGCCCAGGATAGGCTGGGTTAGTTCGAACTAGGATGGGTTAGGTCAGGTTGGTCCGACCAGGTCAGACCAGACCCAGACCCTCTACGTCCCAGATACACTTAAAAAGGCTGTATCTCACAAACTAGACATCCGTTTGAAAAACCGTATGTGGTGCTAGAATCCTTGGATTGATATGGTATTTTTGAGATACTCCACCTGAGTTTTGTAGAAATTTGTATTATGACTGTGTTGGATTTTACCTGAATCCAACCGGGCCCTCGACACTAAAATGCCTATAACTCTCAGACCAAGCACACGATTGACGCACCGTCTGTTGCATTGGAACCCTTAAAACATGAAAAATAATTGTGTTACTTATTCTTGAGACCTCATTCTGGTTGAATTATGACTGGTGTCTTGAGGAGAAGATCCTACCAGAATCAATCATACTATGTATGAGAATCCAGTGGCTGATTGAGACGTTAAAAATGAATAGCGATCTTGTGTTGATCAACAGTAGAACCCTTGACAGAATAAGATGATCTAGATTTACGAAAAATCATCTGTATTTCTGTACTTAAGTTATACCTGGTTTGAGTTGAGTCTTTTTCTTTGTGCTTTTTGATAGATATCATACTTTTTGGGTTTCCTTTTTGGAATTTAGAGAGACCTTCGGGGTTCTCGGGGTCCCTACTGAGTATTTTTATACTCACCCCTACACGAGCTTTTCCCGTAACTTTTTGTGTCTTGTGCATATGACGAGCAACTTGGATGAGACTACAGGAGCCAGGACTAAGTGGTACTCAGAGGTTATTGGTTGACGTGGAGATCTATGAAGATGATCTATACCTACCCTTCAGGTAGGATCCTTGGTGGACAATCACATGAGATATTTTCTATTTTTTGTTGTAGTTGTATCTTTTCAATTGTACTTGTATTCCAGACCCTTTACTTTTAGTACACACTTTTACTACTGCAATTTTACTACTGCAATTTTACAGGTTTAAAGGAAATACCTTCCCATTTTAGGGATATGCCTTTCCGGTGCTAGTCGCCAACCCCTGGCCTATGGAAGGTGGGCTTGGGGTAGTCACGACATGGGCCCCGGGGGATGGGTCGTGACATTTAAAAATTGTTAATATTATAAATGAATATATGTCAGAGTATATTTGATAAATTTCTTCATGAATATATATATTTGTAGTACATTCTATGAATGATAATGAATTTAGTTTTTCATCTACCTTGACCTCAGTTTGTAATTGTTGTTATGAACATAAATTTAGTTGTTGAATATATTTTGTGCATATTAAGTGTTATAGTTATCATGAATTGAATTCATTCTTGAGTAATTTATCTCTAGGTAGAGGGGATTTAGGTTGGAACACCTAATATCCTGGAGGCTTTCCTTATCAAGGAAAGTGAATGGGGTTTTCTATATGTCGCTCTAAGCATACTCATGTGGAGTTTTTCAATCTCATACAACACTATGATTTTACATGATGTGTTATTATATCTTATGAATATGATGCATGTGGATATGTATGAATATGTTTTGACTTCTATTTCTGAGTAATTAACATAAAATCACGGGTTGGGTAAATAATTATACATCAATATGGTTTGAACATATTGATTTGGTGGAGAGAATAAGATTCAATGATAAATTACTAGAAGCATGCATACATAGAAAGGAATAAAAGGACAGAAGATGGTGATCTTAGATCCCCTCAAATATCAAGTGTGGGGTACCACCAAAATGATTAAATATTTGAAATTTATATTTTTTTTCTCTTATCAAATTTAATTAATAAAGATATTTTATTTTTGATTAAAAATATAGATGCCTATATTTATTACAACAGTCAAATAATTTAGAATAAACAAGGATGTAGTTATAGTATACAACTAGAAAGAGTTGTGATGCCTGAAGACTATACAACTTCAGAATCTGTTCAAAGAAAAATTCATTGAAAGTTAAAACTGATGGTGAATCAATTCATAGAGTCAATCATATAAAAATCATCTACAATTTAACTATAGGTTGTAGAATGTAGCCTATATAGTAACAGATGATGAATAATGGGAACACATATTGTCATTGGTTAAATATCAACTTTAGAATAAAATGATTGAGTTTTATGTCACTAAATCTACAATGAATGTTTCACCAACAATTGAAGTTGGTTCATCAAAACATCATGATACAATGTTATACCCTCATTCTAGAATAACTCAATAAGTTCCATCGACAATGGTAGTTGTTCTGTCATATATTCAGGCCACAATTTCATATCCTGATGTTGTGATGTATCATAGGGGAAATTATTTTTCTAGGGATATTATTCCACATACTTTAGATGTGTTGGTCAATAATTTTGAGAATGATGAAAGTTTAGAACAATAAGAAGACAAGGAAGTTGATAAATAATATCATGTTGAATAAAAGTCGGTTCCCACTCATGTGAGGTTCAATTGTCCTTTGAACCATCCTACACTACTGAAATCATGGTCAACTACATGAATAAATCATTTTACACAATTTTATTGGTCTTTTATTACTCTGAGTATAAAATTTATAGGAATTATTGGTGGAATAAATTGAGTTTCAGATGAAATTGTTCAGCATATTGGAAGTGAGTTTGAGAAAAAATATTCAACAAAAAATGTGATAAAACAATATCAAATTAAAATACATTACAGTTATATTTCAGAAGATTCAAATAGATATTATTATGTGATCTGGTGGGATAAATATGATTCAGACCATTAGATTCATTTTTGAGATATAATTGACAACACTTTTCACTGTTAGTGCATCACTAGATTTACCCCACATACATGTGTGAACCCAAGATTGTCACAAGAACACTCGTCATTAGATGAAAGGTTTGTTTCAAATATTATTATTGAAATGGTAAGAGAATTCCAGAACATTCATGTCATTTTAGTGGTGGAGAGAATAAAACAACTTTTTTGGCTATCAAATCTCTTATTGGAAGGAACAAGAGACATGACTGAAGGATATTGTGAAAGTTTACAATGATTGGGATGGTTATTATCGAGTATTGCCATATCTTATGGAGATTTTACACCACAATAATCAAGTGATATATCATTCACATACTACTGAATATGTTAACCAACAAAACCAAGTTGATCAATTGATGGTTCTGTTTGATAGATTTTTTGGACATTTTCACCATGTGTGGATTCTTTTAGACATTGCAAGTAGTTAATTCATATTAATTGCACATTTTTTATGGAATGTATTTCAAAAATTTATTGAATGCTGCTATAAAAGATTAAAATCAAGCCCCTGTACCTTTGATATTTTCTATTGTCGAGAAGAAGAACTTATCATTATAGAGAAGGTTTCTAGCCTGCTGTAGAGATTTTGTTATAGGCACAGAAGAGATTTGGCTTATTTCATAGCATCATTGAAAAATCAAGAAGGTATTATAGTCTAAGGGTATGTTATGGATACCACCACATTTCCATCATTGATATTGTATTCGACAAATTTCCAGAAATATGATAAAGAAGTTCAAGAATGAGTCCATGAAGAACAAAACCATAAAATTCGGTATGAATATCATTTTATATTTTTAAAATAATTTTTATAGTTATTGTCATATGTGTTATGATTACTTCTTCTTTTTTAGTATATAAGCCTCAATAAAAAAGTATGGAGGATCATATTGAAGATATTCAAAGAGCTAATCTTAATGTTAATGATTACTTGATACAAATTCTAAATCATAAATGGTCATTGGTAATTTATGATGAGAGAAGATATGGAAATATGACGAACAACATCGTAAAATGTATAAATGAAGTTTTTAAGGATATTTGGAATTTACCCATCATAAGTAATTAAGAATATTTGATTATATGTTAATTAATAGAGATAAAATTAGAATATAATATTAGTATAATGTTTTCAATGTAAATTAAAGGATTGGTAAAAGAGATCTTCTATTACAGTGTAAAGTGTTCTACAGAATTAAGAAAGAAAGCTGAAAAGGGTCTGAACAGAGGGATGTGATATGGTCACCATTTCTAGCACAAGATAGATAGATTTCTTCAATAGGATTGAACTTTTGGAGCTGCTTCATTTAATCATGAAAAATAATGATTTCAAGTCGTTGAACCCTGTGATGCTATGACTAGTAGTGGTGGTCATATGAAAGTCATTTTAATTGAGAAATTTTACTATGATTGAATAAACTTTCAAGCATTACAATATCCTTATGGCTGTGATTTAATCATGGACTTCTACACACTTATATTGGGAGTAGTTTGTTGATCTTGTTTATTGACTAGAGAGTATTAACAACAGCTATAGATCTCCATAGATGCCTATTGAGGAATATTATAATTTATAACTTTTCAATGATACACCCACGATTCTACCAAACATGACTAGGATTAAACCAAAAGGGAGGCCAAAGTTGACTTGTATTCAGAATGAGATGTATTGGCCTATAGAATGGGCACTTGGAAAGAGGTGAAACTTATGAAACTAAGAAAGTCACATGAAGAAACACTTCCCTAGATGCATAGGGAAATCATTTAATAGTTAAAATTATTCATGAACTCTATCATTTATTGTAAAAGTTTGTACATGTAGCCATTTTATTCATTATCACTATTTTTTCTTTGAAGCAGAACATGTACGGGGGGGGGGGGGGGGTTGAATTCAGTTTAATTTTTTTTTACAATAATTTAAAATTAAAACCCATAATTTATACAGTCATATAATTTATTAAACTGTATATTAATATAGTTTGATCTTTCATAAATATTCTCAGCAGTTTGATCATAACTTAGTTATACATAAGCACAAATTTGTCTTAAATATAACTTCATATCACAGTACATATGCATTCATTTGAAACAATATAATCAATATTTTTGAAAAACCAAATAGAAACTTAAAAAACATTTTATACCAAATCATGAAAACATATATGGGTTAAATAATCATTGAAATTAATGTTCTACTATTCTTACATTTAGATGGAGAATCAACAATTGTCTTCCCAATAGTCACATGTGCCACATGATGTGTTGGATCAGGGACCTGTTAGACATCTTTATATTCACAGATCTCATCATTTTCATCATGATGTACCTCCATAATCCATTTGACCATACCTTAGACGTGCTGGATTTTATGGAGTCTCCATGTGAAACTTCAAGACCATTGATCAAAACTTTATTGCCACACTGATTGAGAGATAACGGCCAGTGACACAAACATTTCATCTCTTCATGGGATATGTGACCATTACTTTGGATGACGTCACTTACATTCTCAGTTTACCAATCCATAAATAGGCAGTTACGAGTGCCACTATTGGAGACCAATGTGTGATTATAGAGAATCTACTAGGCATTGACATCATCAGCATACCACAAATCTTCATGGGTTCTCTCTTGTGTATGGGGTGGCTTGATGAGAATTTCTCCATCATTCCTAACGATATATATGAGGATACGCTTATTCAGCAAACACATGCATATATTCCATGATTGATCGGAGGGATGTTGTGTGTGGACTACTCCACTACATTAGTACACATGATGTAATGACCATTACTTGAAGATTTTGACCAGACGGGTAGGTACTATTGGGGGTCTGCTGTACTATCAAATATCTATAGATGTCTTTTTATTCATTATTGAGTAGATTCATAGCAGATTGCATGCTATATGGATTTCATACAAATGTGGTCTTGGGATTAGTTTTTGTGAATTCCTTCTAGAGTTGTCTCACCACTTCCACATCACCTATTTTTCGACTATCCTTAGGGCTGCTAGTATGTTTACGCCATTACATTGAGTTATTTAGAAAATTTGTTAATGTATTTTAAAAAATTACAATATATTACTTTTTTTAACCAGGTGGAGTCAAGCACAACATTATGCACATACTCTGACACATAGTGTGCATAGCTTTAGAGATATATTTTATGCTATACAACCCACTTATGTAAGTTAAACATTAATTTTTTTTTTCAGTTCACACAAAATTAATTTTTTTATTAATATTTTAAGATATTTCAATGTTATATTAGTATCATTATCATGCTAATTTTTCATTTCTTTCCTAAGTTTATGTTTCAGGTTGAATGGACCCTGTATATAGGTTTTGTCTATGCATCACTTCCACCATACTACATAGTTATGATTGTAAATCGTGGTGCGGTGGTGCCAATCATCCACTTTCACACAATTAAGTAATGTACTAATTAAATAATATTTTAATAATTAGTTATTAATTAATTAATTAATATTAATTACATAATTACTTAATTAATTACTTACTTAATTATAACTAATAATGTACTAATTGCAATTAAGTAGTTGCTAAGTACATTAATTAACTTATTAATTACATTAATTAATTTAATAATTACATTTAATTAATTTTTATAATTATAATTAATTAATTTAATAATTATAATTAATTAATCTAGTAACTACAATTATTTAATTTTCTAATTTACTAATCACAAACTAATTATTAAACAACTAAATTAATTTATAGATATGAATGAAAAATTATTAAATTATTATATTTGTAATTATAATTAATTGGTAATTACTTTGTAAGTAATTGTAATTTAATTTTTAATTATTTTTTAATTCAAATAAAATAATAAGTTTGTAGTTATTAATTAATTAATTAATTAATTAATTAATTACTTGACTACTTACTTAATTAATATATCTAATAATGTACTAAGTACAATTAAGTAATTACTAATTTCATTAATTTATCTACTAATTACATTAATTAATTTACTAATTATAAATAATTAATTTTCTAATTACAATTAATTAATTTTCTAATTTAATAATCACAAACTAATTATTACAAAATAATAAAAAAAAATATTACCATAATTTTTTAAAAAATAAATTTAACTAGAAATTTATTAACTATAAATAAATTACTAATGAAAAAAATAAATAAAATAAATTATTTAAATAATTGAAAAAAACATGAGTATGATATGGGAGGCAGAGCCTCGCTTGAGGAGGAGGAGGAGGGAGGATCATTGTGGGGGGGGGGGGGTGCAGGTCACCACAAGGAGGGGTAGCTGGAAAGGATGAGGTAAGTAAGGGGGTTGAGGTCACCAGTGAGGAGGAGGGTGTAGGGAGGAAACCTTTTATAGGTAAAACCATCATCCAAGATGCCATAAGAAGTGTTGCTCTAACAACCACGACCAGTGTTATTCTAATATCCATGACCGGTAGTGTGACATGTAAATGGATGGAGTCCTTAGTCGATGCTCCTCTCCCCCATTATCCCTCCACCAAACTTTCTCCCCATGTGAAACCGGAAAAGTGTCATCAGCCCTAAGGTTAGGTGATGGTAGAAACATGGGTAGGCTGTGCTCGGCCTGGTGATGAGTTAATAGTCTGGAGTGGGGGATCTTGGTGGTTCAATGCAGTGTAATCAAGGAGGGGTGATTGATTCGTGATGAGAACCTTAGTGATATGGGGGAAGTGTGATGGTGATAGTGAGAGACATGAGGTAGCTGGTGGAACATGCTCTAGGTGGCCAACAATGCACCTCCTGGCAATCATTGACATGGGTTCTTGGTGAAGGTGGTGGTGTGGGCTCCCCTGGGTGCTTGGGCATAATGGAAAAAGGAGGGGAAAAAGAAATAAATAAGAAATTAAAATAAAAAGTGAGGGTTTCTCCATGATGGGGGTGTGGGTGGGGGTGGAAGTGATCATACTTTTTTTAATATATGTTTTTTATAAACATAATTATTTAAATAATACTAGGTTAAGAATATTTTGAAAGCCAATGCTGAAAGGTAGCATCAGCGATGCCACTTTCAATAAAAAACACTTATCTTAAATATTAATGTTTCTTTATTTAAATTTTTTATTTAAATTTTGTTTTTTTTATATATATATAGTAAAAAAATTCAACATAATTTAACTACTGTTTAAGATCCAACATTACTGTTATTAAAAAAGTTTGAAATTATGACAAAAACTCTCATCAAGGGCTTACTTTTATAAGATTGGTTTCCCTAGAAATCATTCTTGATTTCCAATGTGGGGTTCAGGTTCTTCTTTTTCTACGCTGAATTAATAATATATTATTATTAATCATTTTTGATCAATTGATAAAAAATATTTATTACTAATAAATAATAATAATTTATAAATAATAATTAACTATTAATGTTTACTACTATATATGAATAATTAACTAATTCATATTAATAATATTTTAAATAATATTAATTATTAAAATTAATTACTAATAAATTTTTAATAGTTATTATTTATTAATTAATTTGTAATTAAGAATTATTTGATTACTTATTAATAATAGTAATTATTAACTAACTAATTAATTATTATTAATTATTATTAAACACATAATGATAAATATTTAATTTAATTTTTTTAAAGGTTAAGATGAATCTCTTTTTTTAAATGACAAAAAAAAACATAAAAAAACAAAGTATGAGGTCAGACAAAGTACCCTGGCCTCATCAATACAAACAGTCATAGTCTTATTTTTTTTGAATTTCTACACTAATTTTTCTTCTCTTATCATGAATATCATTCCAATATATCCATCCATGACCATGACCATGACCTCTAGGATTGAAAACTCTCCTCTAATTTGTTTTCATGCGTTACCAAAGTCCTTCACACATGAGCCTCAGCCCTGTTGGTGAGGAATCCTTAAGTGCATCCAGGCGACCCAGGATCAAATCCAGGCGGAGGTTAATTTCCAGGTTACTATAGGAGGAACTGTGTAGTACTGTAGCAGGTACTGTAGAGGGAACTGTAGCAGGTACTGTTTGGCACTGTAGCAGCCGATAATATGCCCCCGTTTGGTCCTTCAGGCCACCGATTTGGTCCTCGAGTCCTTTAAGGCCTTCGAGCTACCCAGGCCTTTGGGTCAGTAAGGCCTTCAGGCCACCTCAAGGCCTTCAAGCCTCCGTAAGTGTAGATGCATACCAGAAAACCTACAAGGAACAAGCTTCATAAGGAGGATAAGAAAGTAGATTTCACCATAGCAGAAGCTAAATTGATCGCAAGAATAAGAGGGTATGACACCTGCCATTGGGACAAGCCTGTGCATGCACGGGGAAGCCTAGCCGAACAACCATGCAAAGGTGAAGAGCTGATTTCACAATGAAGGTGCTGGGGAGGAGTAGTTCCAAGTATTTAGTCTGGGTTATATGTAATGTTTGAAGCCTATGGGTAATGAATTCCTCTAAGGCCTACAGGCCATGTAATACTTACACCTACGGGCCTTGTAAGGGTTCCACCTTACCCCTTGAAAGGTGGATTATCAAAATAAATAAAAAAATGAAGGCCTTTGGGCCATTGTATGTCGTTACCAATTTCCTTCAATACTATCGTACTCAAAATTAGATCTCCAAGCCTCAGATTGAACCTCCATAGACTTAGGGTTAGGATTAGTTTCCATAACACATACAGTGGCCCCTTACTTTTTGTCCACTGGTGCATTAAAGGTCACCTCATTTTGTGTGTCAAGCATACCAAAAGGGTTGGAAGTTGGAACCATGGCCATGTTCTGAATGCCTCCAATGTCATGTACCTAATTATTTTCATGAATATCTTGAGAAGTAAGGTCCATTAGAGTTCAAGTTTGGATCACATCCTTACTAGGAACCTTATCACAACCATCCCTCATGGCCATCAAATCTTCACCATATTCACAAGTTCTAATTAATTATTATGATAATCCAGTATTATGAGAGACTACAACCTCCTCATCTATGGTTACAGTAGGCGTCCAACTCTTCCTGGAATTATCCAACACAAAACGCGAGGTTGGCTGCACAATAAAAGGTGAGGTTTCAACAATCCAAACAGTGTTACATTAACCTATATTCAAGAAAAAAGTAGGTGATTTAGAATCATTTTTCAGTTCTTTCTCCAAAGTGTTTTCAGATAATTTTTGATTTTGGTTGCCACTTTGACACTTTGATCGAGAATGAGTTTCAGCGGCAATCTTTTGTTTTCCATTATGGGTTCTTGAAGTAGTATTTTTTTCATGAAAAAGTTGTTGATCAGCTAGTTCGTTTATAGCCGCCTCATCTAAATAATTCCCTTCAATAAAATATCTCTTTTTCCAAAACTTTATCCCAATACCTAGAAGCACATTTCTCTTTGAGGAAAACCATATTAACACCAGTAGGGAAAACACTACTGAAATCATGCAATGACACCCTATCATCCAGACACTTCGATTTATTTAGAGAGCCAACCCTTTGTGTGGAAATGGTTCCAGTTTTCACCCCAATAAAAGCAACATTAATAGGTACTCTAGGAATACCATCCTCAACCACATGCATCTCCACAAATTGAACGTCATGCTCTGGCAATTGATTTTTCAGAACATCAATAGCATCTATCGAATGGGTTACCCCCATTGAAGTAGACTTCCCTTGAATTGAACAATATTGAAATTCATTTGTAGGATTTTCATTCTACCTTATAGCATCTCGAATGAAAACTTGAATATTTTGATTAGTAGCATCCTGAATTAAAGCCTGATACACACTCTTAGCACCATTTTTCATATTTAGGTTGTACAACATCTCACACCCTTTCTTATAATAGAAAGAGCATGATATGTCCCTATGATATTGGTCTTTGGAATGTCTAATGGATTGGTATCCAGAGAAAAAGAGATGAGTTTTCTCATATTCAACTCCTAAGCATAATTCATCATCCAAAGCTGATAAAACAATCTTCTCAATAAGAGGGGAGCTTATGTTTACTTCAACCAACATACGAGCAAAAAAACCAAATTATTAAATTATTATTATTATTATTAATTACTTAACTAATTGTTTCTAATTAATTATAATTAATAATCAATATTAATTACTTTTTTGACAATATCAATATTAATTACTAATAAATATTAATTAGATAACATAATTTACAATTTAATAACATTAATTTCAAACATATAGTAATTAATAGTTAATATTAATTTGAAATAAATATTTAAAAATTATTATTGAGTAAATAATTATTAAAAATAATAATATAATAATTAGCTATTAATTAATTAGTAATTAACCAATATTTAATTACTTATTAAAAATAGTACTTACTAATTTATTAATTAATTATTACTTAATTGTTACTTTATTAATAAATATTAGTATTAATTATTAATCAATTACTAATAAATATTTAAAAGTATTATTTAGTAATTACTTATTAATAATATTAAGAAAAAATTACCTAATTATTTATTTATTAATTAATAATTAATAATTATTATTATTGTACAAATACTATTAAATATATAAAAATATTATTTAGTTAATAAATATTATTAATAATTTTTAAAATATTAAAATTTTGATGATTAATTAATTATTATTAAATTATTTTAATTTAATTAAATAATCGTTGCTAATTATTATTAATTAATAAAAAATATTATTTAAAAAATATTATTTACTATTTAAAAATATTATTTTCTAATAAACATTAATTAAAAATAAATATTCAAAATTATTCTTTAGTGACTAATTAAAAATTGGGTACAACCGCAAGTACGACACATGATGATACAACAAAGATGCAAATAAACTGCTGGTCCGGGGACTTGACCCCACAACCATGCCCCAAACCCCAACCCACCCTCACCACCCCAGCTGAACATGGGGGCTCTTTAGTTACCAATTAATAATAATATTTATTATACACTATAAATTTATTATTTATTATTAACTATATATTAATTAATTTCTAATTAATTTAAACCTATTAATTATTATTAACTATTTATAAATCAATTAGTTTTTTTAATATTATTAAATAATAATTAAAAATATTAATTAATATTGTTTAAAATATTATTATTATAAATTAGTTAATTGTTAATATTTACTAGTTTTTTAAATGTAGGGACAATGTACCTTTTATTATAAACCAAGAAAAATAGAGAAATGAGGAGATGGGGTAAGACATGACAAAACTGCCCTCATCAAACAGTCATAGACCAAGTTTTTCTCTAATCCTAATACCAATTCTGCACTCATCATCACATATTTCACTATAATAAATTCTCTGATCTTAGCTCCAATCCTTCGCTCCCCATAAAAAATTCCATTTTAATTAATTCGTTCGTGCCCATGACCTCAACCTCTGGGATGCTGATCTCTCCTCCATGTCTTCACCTATGGCAGAAGACCTTTAATGTCACTTTAATCTAACTCTCCCACATGCATCGTTGAATTTTCATGGACAAAGGTCTGATTAAAAATTTATTGTCCCAAACTACACTTACTACAAGGGTGTAGTAAAGTAGAAGTGCATGGTTGATCCCATGAAGACTACTGAAGTTCAGTGACCATTCAAAAAAAAAACCCTTTTGTTTGATTCCCCACTTTCGCTCTTTAGTTTTGGTGCTTATTAAAGATAGTTAGTTTGGTTTTAATTATAGTAACAAAGGAAGGGATCATGGTCAATTTCAGTGTATAGGCAAAGGGATAATCTTAAATCTAACTTGGGATAAACCTATACCATAGGCTGCGATGTAACGACCCAATATTTCTTCAATGAAAATTAATTTCTTATAATTATGTCATAATCACATGAAATCACAACATAATGAACTACTAAGTGCTATGTTTCCCTTAAACATATTTTTTTCACTTCTGTGATGTGAATTTTGAAAATCTGACATACACGGTTGTGATCCATAAGTTATTTGGGGTCCGATAAGAAAAACTTATTTTTTAATGAATAGTAACCTACCCTAATGAATACTAACATACCCTTATGAATATTTATATACCCTAATGAATATTAACATTACCTATGATAGTATATAAATAATATTCAAGTGGAAGTATGATATAACTATACTTTAGAATAAGTAAATAAATGTTTTAAAACTCTTGTTTTTAGAATAAATTATGATTTTAATTAAATATTAAATTAATCATATTTATAAAACTATTTTTGAAAAATGGACTTCACTTTTTGATTCTACACGTCAAAAAATTGTTAGGGTGAATTTTTGGTATTTTTCTGAAATAATCGAATTTTTGATGAATAGTAAAATACGGTAAAATACCGTATATACAAATTATCAGTTAAATACACTATTTATGACATCATAAGTTATGTAAGACCACTTGGTTCGAACTAAAATTCATTTATTACTATTTTTGGTCATGGTATTGTTACTATTTGTTATCTTGAGGAAAATTAATAAACCAATGATTAAACAATTATGAAAACCCTCCTCTCCTCCACTATAAAAACCCCCCATCACTCCCTCTTCTCTTTACTCCTATAAGCTATAAATCTCCTAAAATATCTTCCCAATTACCCTTTCCTAGTCACTTCCTACTTCCAGGAATCTCTTGGTATTTCCAAAAGACCAAAATCCCTTCTCTTAAGGAGGTTCTCAAGGAGGTTATTCCAAGAGGTAAAGCACCTTTCTTTTTCATTTAGTTTCATTTCAATTTATCTTATTTTGTTATCCTATCACCACCTCCTATGTCAAAATGACCATGATAAATCCAGTATCATAAATATACTGGAATTATATCATGTGAATTGAATAACCATCATCAATGTCTTTACTCTCTCTCTTTTATTTTATAAACGAAATCAACGTCCATGAGGTTTGAATTTATAACCTTTGTGGATGACGAAGTTTTGTTCTTCAATTTCTCCTTCATTACTGACCATGAAACCATTTTTATGGTTTAAACAAACTATAATATATGTATTATAACCTAATTAATATTCATTAACCAGTATACACACATATTATTAAATCGTATGACCAAACTAGTTCCTAATAATCAAAATACCACTAAAATAATCTAAGTGAATGTCATAAATATTTCATCTAATGATTCATCCTCTTTACATGAAAGAAAATGATATAAATGAACATTAAAACTTCTTTATATTAATAATTAATATACAACTTCAATTCTGGGTATTTTCATCCATTCCACATGAACTCTATTACTTAAGAACAAGTGAACCGATTATGAGAATAAAGAAAACGAACACTCTGGAACGACGAAAATCAATATAATAACTTATCAATCAGGGAATAAATAAACTAAAAAGAATTATTATAAACTAAATTAATGACTAATAGGTTCTTAAATAATTTATTAATAAGTATAATTTCATATTCTAGGAGCTTAAGTTCAAGAGCGGAACACATTCAGATATAAGGTAAGGGTTTTCCACCCGAAATCCCATTTTCATTTGTGTTACTTTTATAGTCTAATTAACATAATGAAATTATTGTGTATTATTATTCACTACTCATAAATTATGTTTTAGTATTCTATATATTTACACCAACCATAATCCTTCCTTATTTTATGGATAGTTACACGTTTTAAAAGGAACTTTCAAAATTGTTTCCAAAATACAAGCTCGATTCAAGGAAATTTCTCAAATTCTTATCCATTTTCACGGGAACCCTATAATATATTTTTGGAAACCATTATCTTTAAAAAATAACTAATTTTATTATGAAAATACTACCTTACTTTACTTATTGTTTTATAAAAATATTTTTTCCAAAAGAACTCTTCTTTTCAAAGTAAAAGGGTTTTTAACTCAAGAATTACTCGAAGATTTTATAAGAGAATATTCATATTTTTCAAAAATCTTGTTGATTATTATGTATTATTGGGATTAATATTTCATGGTATCATCTAACATATTTAATTTAATGTTTTTTTTCTGTGTATGTACTATCTTAAAACCATTCACCAATTTACTCTGAATGGTTAGTGTTTATGCTTAATGTTCGGGGAAAGTTATTTACATTTAATATATTAGTTTCAATATGAATTTATATGTTGTTTATAATTATCCCAGTTCATATAATAAATTAATTTGACATATTTAGGCCCCTCTATAGCCCCTCAGTTCATCGGTAGGTCTCATGATACAAACTACGGACTTGACACAAGGCCTTGACAAAATGATTAATTATGGTCTTGGCACGAGGCCTAGATGACATGGTTATGTTGTCCCACATTATTCATTCCCTCATTATGAAAATAGTATTGATTTTTTATGTGATTATTTTACTAGTAGAATACCCATGATTATGTTATATTATGGAAATATTTACTCAGATCATATTTCTACCATATTATGTTCAATATTATTTTTAAAGGCATATGTTTTTATTTATTCTACATGAATAATGTTTATGTTATCATATCTTCCACTGTATTACTTACTCTTACTAAGTTTTTGAGCTCGACCCTTTCTTATGTTTCAATTTCTTAGGACATGAAGAATTTTATTATGAATGACATGATCAAATAACCTAGGAGTTATGGAAGTTGTCTAAGGAGTTTCTAAGTTGTTTTTCATTTCAAGTTGTAATGTTGAACTTATGTATGTATCTTTTTTCCAATAATACTAAACTACTTGGTCCTTTGGGATTTATATTCCTTTTTTATATGCTAATTTAATCAAATAATCCACCAACTCTGGGAAACTGGGGTCAAATCCTTATAGTTGGTATCAGAGGAAGTTTAGTAGAAAACTTGGAAAATAGATTCAGAAAATGTAGATTAGGGAACAAATATATAAGATAATATTTGAGGATAAGCATTCAAGAAAATCCTGGTATTTTGGTATGGAATAGATTATGTGTATCTTTCTAGCAAATACATTCCTGTCTAGATACAAACAGGTAGAGGTGGCTCTGGCACAGATGTACCTAGGAGTGAAAGCTCCGACAAGGAGTTTCAGGCTTGACCCGGGGTATCCTAGTACACGACAATAGGTCTTTATGCACTCTTGGTATTGAAACTCTTAGAGGATATGCTTAGTATAATTCCCATTTTATTTATAATCCATTATTAAGGATTGAAATGTAAATTTTTCCTCAAAGAATCCATTTGTGTGATTATAGGGTTAGCCATGCGTAAGATTTTGATTTATGCTAAGTATTTTGCTAAGTTAAGATTATGATTCATAACCTAATCTAGTGTATTCAATTATCTAGATATGGAACCTAGTGGAAGGAATGGAAATTTCATTAATGCATGTGTCTCATGTAGGGATTTACCTCCGATGAAAGATAATTATGTTGGCTTTAGTGATGTGACTGGTGATGAAAAAATTATAACTATACTAGGAAAACTTACTCAGGTTATGAATAATAACCATATCTGTATGGAGCATCTGAATCCAATACATGGAGGAGCTATGTTATACCGCTTTATGCAACAACAAACTCCATCATTCAATGGGACTACAAACCCATTTGTAGCAGAGTAGTGGATATGTTCCCAAGAGAAGATATTTCTTGCTTTGGGATATAACGAAAGAGAGAAGGTTTTTATGGAAATTTATCATGTATCGGGAGATGCCAATCAGTGGTGGTTTTTAATCCAAAAAATAAAGGAGGTGAAAGAAATATAAGAGATGGAATGGAGGGATTTTAAGGAAATATTCCTAGAAAAATATTTTCCTTGTGAATATCGAGCAGATATGGAGAGAAAATTATTGAATCTAAGGCAGAAGGAGGATGAAAATATTTCCAAGTATGAAGCCAACTTTACGAGGCTGTCAAGGCATGCTCTGAACTATATAAGTAATCCAAGGAGAAAAATTGATCGATTATTTGATGGTTTAAAACCATTCCACTTAAGGGATCTAGTCTCCCAAAGTTTCTCATCATATGAAGATATACTCTCAAGTGCTATAAAGACAGAAAAAGAATTTTCTAAGACTTATGACTTTAAGGTAAAGAAAGATAAGAAGAGGGATATAGAAAACTATGTAAAAGGAAATAAGGAAATGGATAAGAAGAGAAGATTTGAGTTTCAATCCTGCAGTACTTGTGGGAAGAAACACCCTGGCACTTGCCTGAAGGGAATGAGAGTCTGTTACAAGTGCAGAGAAGAAGGCCGCCTATCTCAGGATTGTAAGGGGAAAAAAGAAGCTACCAATGTTTAGTGATACAATTTCAGGGAGATGAGACATTATGCACATTAATTTCCTAAGCGTCAGGGAAATATTCCCCAAAGAAGGCCAAAGGAGCAAGGCCAAGATTATGCGGTCACAACCACAGAGGTTGAAGTTCCTAAAGAAGTGGTGGCAGGTACATTGATCATTTCATCAAAATTAGCCAATGATTTATTTGATTCTAGATCATCTTATTCATTTATATCTTCCCAGTTTTCCAAGAAAATTAGACATGTCCAATTTTATTTAATAAAGGAGTTATTAGTCAAAACTCCTAGTGGATGTATCATTACAACAAAAGAGTGTCGATTAGTCCCCCTCATGACACATAAACGTGCTTTAGTTTCTAACCTTATGATCATACCAATGACTAACTATGATATAATTCTCAGTATGAATTGGCTATCAAATTATGATGCGAAGATCTATTATAATAAGAAAGAAGTTACAATTTTTGAGAATGGTGTAGAATCCCTTATTTTTAGAGTAGAAACCTCGCCATTTGATTCTTATCTAGATGCACCCTTAGTAGATCCATTGAATACAATTTATGGAGATGAAGGGAATAAAATAACTATGGGTGAGGAGAAGAATGTACAGATAGAGGACGTAGCTATTGTGTAAGAATATATTGACATCTTTCTAGAGGATTTACCTGAACATCCTCTAGAGCAGGAAATTGAGTTTTCTATTGACTTAATTTCTGGTTAAAGGCCCATATCAAAGACCTCTTATAGAATGGACACTGTGGAGTTCGTGGAACTAAATAAACAACTATAGGAATTGAGTGATAAAGGATTTATTTGACCTAGTGTTTCTCCATGGGGAGACCCTATCCTTTTTTTCAAGAAGAAAGATGGATCCATGAGGCTATGCATTGATTACAGGGAAATCAATGCTATTACAATAAAGAATAAGTATCCTCTGCCACGAATTTATGATTTATTTGATCAACTTAATGGAGCCCAATATTTTTTGAAGATTGATATTCGATCTGGATATCATCAGTTTCTTACGAGGAAGGAAGACATTCCAAAAAAAACATTTCAAACCAGGTACGTCCATTACGAGTTTACAGTAATGCCTTTTGGAATAACTAATGCACCAACTGTTTTCATGGATCTAATGATTTTTTTTTCAAGGAATATCTTGATGAATTTGTAGTGGTGTTTATTGATGATATCCTGGTATACTCTAAAATCTATGAAGATCATGAAAATTACTTGCGCACTATTCTAAAGACTCTTAGAAGAAATGAATTATATGGGAAGTTTATCAAGTGTGATATTTGGCTCCAATCCGTTTCCTTTCTGGGCCAAATTTTCTCTAAGTATGGAATATCTATAGATCCTACAAAGACAAAGGCTATGCAAGAATGGCCTACTCCAATGAACATAACTAAGGTACGTAGTTTTATTGGTTTAAAAGGTTATTATCAGCGTTTCATTCAGAAATTCACCCGTTTAGCCAACCCAATGACTAATCTTACACGAAAAGGGGTTAAGTTCGTATGGAAAAAGGAATGTAAAGAATGTTTTAAATAATTGAAGAGAAGATTAGTGAATGATCCAATATTGACTCTACCATCAAGGAATGATAGATTTGTGATATTTAGCGATGCATCAAAGAAAGGACTTGGTTGTGTCCTTATGCAGAATGATAGAGTGATTGACTATGCATCTAGGCAGTTAAAAATTCAAGAACAAAACTATCCAACTCATGATCTTGAGTTAGTAGAGGTAATATTTTCTATGAATATTTGGAGACATTACCTCTATAGCGAAAAATGTGAGATATATACAGATTATAAGAGTTTGAAATATATATTCTCACATAAAGAACTCAACATGAGACAAAGGAGATTAATTGAGCTACTCAAAGATTATGATTGCAAAATACACTACCACCCGGGGAAGGAAAATAAGGTGGAAGATGATTTAAGTAGAAATGACCATGGAATTTTGAACAAAATAAGATTTTAAAGGGATCCTATGTTCTTGGATCTAGTAAAGATGGATATGGGAATTATCAAGGAAGGTAACACATTACTAATTTTCAAATGGTTGCTAAACCTTTTTTACTGGAGAGGATAAACAGTTCTTAGGCTGATGATGAGGAGTTTCAAATGAAAATTAAAGCTGTAAATGATGGGAAGTTGATTGACTTTGTTTATGAAGGTGACATTTTGAAATTCGGAAAGAGGATTTCTGTTCCTGTTGTTATTGAGCTAAAGAGGGAACTATTGGATGATTCTCATAGCTCTAATTTCTCTATACATCCTATTAGCACAGAGATATATAGGGATCTAAAGGAACATTTTTAGTGGGAAAACATGAAGAAGGAGATTGCTGATTACATGTCAAGATGTTTGGTTTATCAACAGGTGAAGGCTAGAAGACAACATCCTGGAAGAGTAACGAAACCCCTTCCTATACCTATATAGAAATGGGATGATATTACGATGGAATTTATCATGGGGATACCAAAGAATCCAAGAAATAATGATGCGATATGGGTCATTGTTGACTGTCTTACAAAATCAACACATTTTCTTGCTATAAGAGAAGATTTACCACTTGAACGTTTAGAAAGAATATATAGTAATTAAGTTGTAAGACTTCATGGTGTAACTTTATCAATTGTTTCTGATCATGATCCCTATTTTACATCACAATTATGGAAGAGTCTTCAGAAGGCCTTAGATACTGATCTTTGTTTGAGCACCGCCTACCACCCACAAATTTATGGACAATCGGAACAGACTATTAAAAATTTGGAAGACATATTGAGGTATTGTTCACTTTACTTTCAAGGCATGTGGGATCAGTATTTACCTCTCGTAGAATTTTCCTATAACAATATCTTCCATTCAAGTATTCAGATGGTACCATATAAAGCATTGTATGGAAAGAGATGTGATACACCAACTTTTTGGGATGATGTTGGAGAAAGAAAGCTCGTAGGCCTAGAACTTGTTGAGGAAACAACGTAAAAGATAAAGATTATCCAAACCCATATCAAAACAACTCATTTTAGGTAAAAGAGATATGCTGATAAATTAAGGAAGGATTTGTAATTTCATGAAGGAGATCACATTTTCTTAAAAGTATCTCTATGGAAGGGTATTATATGATTCAGTAAGAAGAGAAAATTAAGTCCCAAGTACATCGTACCTTTTGAAATTATGGATCTAATTGGAGCCATAACTTACCATTTTGCAACGCCACCAAGTCTCTCTAAAGTTCACAATGTGTTCCACGTATCAATGTTAAGGAAATACATGCTAGACCCAACACATGTACTCAGTTATGAAAAAATAGAACTTGAGCCTGATTTGTATTATTGTGAAGAGCCTATCAAGATTCTTGATACCAGAGAACAAGTATTGAGAAATCAGAAAACTCTTCTGGTAAAGGTTCTTTGGAGGAACCATAATATGGAGGAAGCAACATGGGAGCCTAATGATCTTATGTTGAAGACATACCCGAATATTTTTAGGTAACAATTTTTTGAATTTCAAGGACAAAATTTTTGTGAGGGGAGAATGTAATGACCCAATATTTCTTCAATGGAAATTCCATTCTTATAATTAGGTCATAATCAGATGAAATCACAACATAATGAACTAATAAGCGCTATATGTCCCTTAAACAAAAGTTTGTCTCTTCTGTGATGTGAATTTCAAAAATCTGACATACATGGTTGCGATCAATAAGTTATTTATAATCCGATAAGAAAAATATAATTTTTAGTTAATAGTAACCTACCCTTATAAATAGTAACATACCCTTATGAATAGTGATATACCCTAATGAATAGTAACCTTACCTATTATAGTATATAAATAATATTCAAGTGAAAGTACGATATACCTATGATTTGAAATAAGTAAATAAATGTTTTAAAATTATTGTTTTTAGAATAAATTATGATTTTAATTAAATATTAAATTAATCATATTTATAAAACTATTTTTGAAAAATGGACTTTATTTTTGTATTCTACACATTGAAAAATGGTTAGGGTGATTTTTTGGTATTTTTCTAAAATAATCAAATTTTTGATGAATACACTATTTATGACATCATAAGTGATGTAATCCCACTTGGTTCAAAATGAAATGCATTTATTACTATTATTGGTCATGTAATCATCACTATTTCTTATATTGATGGAAATTAATAAACTAATGATTAAAAAATTATGAAAACCCTCCTCTCCTATACTATAATACCCCCCATCACTCCCTCTTCTCTTCACACCTCTAAGCCTTGAAGCTCCTAAAATATCTTCCTAATTACCCTTACCTAGTCACTCCCCATGTCCAGGAATCTCTTGGTCTTGCCAAAAGACCAAAATCTCTTCCTTTAAGGAGGTTCTCAAGGAGGTTATTCCAAGAGGTAAACCACCTTTCTTTTTCATTTAGTTTCATTTCAATTTATCTTCTTTTGTTATCCTATCCCCGACTCCTCTGTCCAAATGAACATGATAAATCCAATATCATCTATATATAGGAAAAATTTCATGTGAATTTAATAACCATCATCAATATCCTTACTCTCTCTCTTTTATTTCAGAAATGAAATCAACGTCCATGAGGTTCCAATTTATAACCTTCGTGGATGACGAAGTTTGATTCTTCAATTTATCCTTCATTACTGGTTGTGAAAACATTTTGATGGTCGAACCAGACTATAATGTATGTATTATAACTTAATTAATATTCATAAACTAGTATACATACAAATTATTAAATCTTATGACCAAACTAGTTCCTAATAATCAAAATACTGCTAAAATAATCAATGTGAATGTCATAAATATTTCATCTAATGATTCATCATTTTTCCATGAAAACAAATAATATAAATGACCATTAACACTTATGGATGTTCATAAATAATATTTAATTTCATTTCTAGGTATTTTCATCCATTCCACATGAACTCCATTACTTAAGAACAAGTGAACCAATTATGAAAATAAAGAAAACGAACACTCCAGAATAATATAAATCAATATAATAACTTATCAATAAGGGCATAAATTAACTAAAAATAATTATTATAAACTAAATACATGTATAATAGGTTCTTAAATAAGCTATTGATAAGTATAATTTCATATTCTATGAGCTTAATTTCAAGAGCAGAACATGTTCGGATTTAAGGTAAGGGTTTTCCACCCGAACTCCCATTTTCATCCGGGTTACTTTTATTGTCTAATTACCTCAATGAAATTGTTGTGTATTATTATGTAATCCTTATAAATTATGTTTGATTATTCTATATATGTACACCAACCATAATCCTTCATTATTTTATGGACATTTACACGTTTTAAAAGGCACTTTTAAAATTGTTTATAAAATACAAGCCTGATTCAAGGGAATTTCTCAAATTCTTACCCATTTTCAAGGGCACCCTATAATATGTTTTTGGAAAACATTATCTTTATAAAATCAATCATTTTATTATGAAAATACTACCTTACTTAACTTATGGTTTTATATGAATATTTTTCCAAAAGAACTCTTATTTTCAAAGTAAAAGGGTTTTTATCTCAAGAATTACTCGAAGATTTTATAAGAGTATCTTTATCTATTTCAACACTCTTGTTGATTCTTATGTATTATTGTGATTAATATTTTACAGAATCTTATACAATATTTAATTTAATGTTTTATTATTATTTTTTATGTGGACGTACTATCTTAAAACCATTCACCAATTTACTTTGAATAGTTAGTGTTTATGCTTAATGTTCGGGGAAAGTTATTTACATTACATATATTAGTTTCAATATGAATATATATGTTGTTTATATTTATCCCCATTCATATGAAGAATGAATTGGACATATAAAGTTTCAGGTGGGTCCCTTTATATCCCCTTGGTGCATTGGCAGGTCTCATAAGAAAAACTACAGTCTTGGCACAAGGTCTTGACAAAATGATTAATTTTGGTCTTGGCACGAGGACAAGATGATATGGTTATGATGTACCGAATTATGAATTCCCTAATTATGAAAATAATATTGATGGTTCATGTGGTTATTTGACTAGTAGAATATCCATGATTATGTTATATTATGAAAATATTTACTCAGCTCATATTTCTTCCATATTATGTTCAAGATTATTTTTAAAGGCATATGTTTTTATTTATTAAACATGACTAATGTTTATGTTATGATATCTTCCACTATATTTCTTACTCTTACTGAGCTTTTGAGATCAACCCTTTATTGTGTTTCAATCTCTTAGGACATGAAAATTTTTATTATGAATGAAATTCTGAAATAACCTTGGAGTTTTGAAAGTTATCTAAGGAGTTTTTAAGTTGTTTTTCATTTCAAGTTGTATTGTTGAACTTATGTATGTATATTGTTTCCAATAATACTAAACTACTCAGTCCTTTGGGATTCATATTCCTTGTTTATATGCCAATGTAATCAAATAAGGTACCAAATCCAGGAAACTAGGGTCAGGTCCTTACATGCAAAGTAGGGAAAAGAACACCAATTGACCTTGGTCCATCCAATTGGGTCAACCTAAGATAGAAAAGACCCCTTAGTCTAGAGTAATTAACAACCTAAGAATAATAATCTCGGCTTCTAGGCAAAAATAATTACTGGCTAAAGGTCATATCCTGATCTTCTATAACTAGTCCATAATCATTCAATTTTCAACTCTGATGGTCATGGATAATGAAAAATAATGATATTTACAATTGTTTTAAACATGGTTACTAGCCCAAGGGTTACCCAGTTCTAATATTTATATATTCATTAGGTTAAAACCACCTTTACTATCAACCCCTAACCCTAAGTGGATTATCCTCACATGGTGGTGATGGTAAAAATCAAGAAAATATTAATTGTAGTATGAATAATTGTAAAAAAATTGCCAAAAAAGACTATCTAGGATTAAACAGGAAAGAATCAATGTCAAACAATTGGAAGAAAATGCAGATCTAACCAAAAACTGACATTTCGAAACGAAATAGTGAATAATGAACAATCCGGAATCAATACAATTATAAAATAATCACAAACTTAATGCAAATGAATACCATATGAAGAATCGTGCAATCTTTGAAGCAGAATGGCTGGAGGGTATGAAAAAACACATTGAAATAAAAAACATAATTGCAACGGGTGAAGAACAGATGAAAAAATGATTAATAACTTATAGTGATTCAATAAAACAATAAAATTAATGAAAGTAATCTATTTTATAATGATAATTAATGAAAAAAATTGAAAAAATGGGAGAAAACTAAAATTGAAAAGCTATCACGAGTATAGAGGGTGCTAGAAATATTAATAGGATTGAGAAGTACACATAGTGAAAGTACTACATGTCGTGTACAAAATTAAATGACTTGGGTACCAAAATATTAACTTAATGTAAGTTAGTTTCACACTATGTAATTTAGAACCACTTTTACTATCGAAGAATTGGTTTATATATTTGACTGGGTGAGGACTTGAAACATGCACATCGTGCAACCTCTAAATGTTATGTATGAAATTCACTCTTGATGGGATTCTGATTTTTGAAATCAACATGTCATGTAATGGATTTACATGCCATGTATTATTTTCATGTCATGAAAGTGCTTCATGGTATGGTCTACTACCTTGTTGGCATGATGTGAATGAATCCAAAATGTCGTGTATGTGATACACGGTGTGTAAAGCCTATTTTTATCACTTTTTCAGTATTTATTTCATTAATTCCATAATTACCAATTTCTATGAAAACAAATCAAAACCTAGGGTATTATCGAATTAAACATGAATAATATCTTTATAAATGTATCTAAAATTTGTATATAAATTCAGCTTATCAAATTCCCCGACACTTGAACAATTTCTTTTCCTCAAGAAAAAAAGAATCTTAATAGGTATTTCAAAAGAAATAGTTTTTAAAACCAAAAACATGCATTAAAACCAAGAAAATAAAAATAAGTGTAGGTATAAAAATTTAGTCCTCTAGAATCAATCATGTAGATAAAATTAGTCATTCCTCATTGTTTAGTTCATTATCGATATTCTTATCCTTTTAATTACAATTTCTTAACTATTCCTTCAATTCTATACCCATTTTTCAATTTAACTCATAATAAATTTTCTCTCTTAACTTAGGGTAAAATGCAACTAAATTAATGATCATACTCTAAATACATGTTCCTTACCATAGGCTTGCATTTTTTCTATCATCTCCTCCTTAAAAATAAAAGTAAAACATCATTCATGAGGGCTTCAAAAAAATGGTTCAAATGACCCAGAGGCTAAGGGTAGGTGGGAAGAAAGTGAAAATAAAGCACAAAAGGATGGTAATATTTAAATTATAATTCATGATAAACATAAAAAAAGAAATTAAGTGACTCGTTTGAGATCAAAAAGGTGTCCACACTCCAAGTAGCTCAAAGTGGATCCATGAATATAACAAGTAAGTATAAAAAATATATCCTTTCCCTTTTTTTATTTTTTTATTTTATATATATTTCAATAGTAATGTTTAGGCCATATCTCACATACATCCCTTAACCAAATATGATCTATCATAGGATTCATTGATCTTGAAAATGGTGATTTTTGAACTTCCTAATACACAACCCAAAAACATTTTTCATTCTTTTTCTTTTGATATTTTTTCCAAAGGAATAGGGTAGGAATAAAAATTACAAGAGTAATCATGGATCACATCATATCATTCTAGTAGAAATTCCACAATATATCTTCTCAATAACAACATCCCTTTTCTATCATCTGATAATTCCCCCACACTTATTCAAAGAATAACCATGCATAATACCAAGAGCAAGGTAGGAAGGGATAACCAGCTTGTAACAACTCCATCATAAAAATGTTATTCATGGAAAATATAGTCTAAAAAAGCATATATGTAAAGTGGGTATCAAGAAAAAGTGGATCAAAAAATATTTTATCAATCTTATTAAAGCCGTATTTGTTCAGTCATAGCCTTAATAAAATCTCAATGCAAGTTATGATAGGTTTACATGCCCTAGGTGTCTCTCAAGAAATATAACCAGAAAAGAATATGAGATCATGGGTCCAAAATAATCTCAGGAATGGGAGTATAAAAATAAAACTGGCCATTACTCTGGATATAAAATCAAGAAATAAGTAAATCAAAATAAATTTCAAAAAATTTTTAATTTTGAATTAAATTACTCAACTAACCAATCCTGCTAAAAATATAAATAGAAGTTAAACATGTATTTCAACAATAGAAAACCTAAATTTTTCTTTTATTTAAAAGGGTGTAGTGATTTTTCAGGTTTAAAGCATGATTTCAATGAAAAATGCCTTATTTATAGGTAAAAATGGGCAAAAAAGTGGTAGCGCAGGGTTGATCCTATAAAGATTACTGGAAGGTCATCGACCATTCAAAAAAAAACTCTTTTATTCGATTCCTCAATATAACTCTATGGATTTGGTGTTTATTAAATCTAGGTAGTTTAGTTTTCATTCATGTAACAAATAAAGGGATTAAGGTCAATTTTAGAGTATAATAAAAGGGATAATCCTAAATATAACTTAGGATAGACCTATGGCATAGGCTGTGAAGTAGTAAAAATAACACCAATTGATGTTGGTCTAGCCAATTGGATCAACCTACGCTAGAAAATACTCCTTGGTATAGAGTAATTGACAACCCAAGTGCATGAATCTTGGATTATAGACATAAATAATTACAAGCTATTGTTCATTGCCTAATCTTCTCCAACTAAGTCACATTCATTCAATTTGCACTTTTGATGGTCCAGGATAATGAATAATAATGATATTGAATTTTTTTATAAACTTGGTTAATATTGATAAGGTTACCCAGTTTCAATCTTTAGATTTTTTTAGGTTCAAACCTCCCCTACTCTCATCCCCTAACCCTGGGTGGATTAGCCGTACATGGTGGTGATGGTCAAAAGAAAGGAAATATTAAGCATGGTGTGCATAATCGTAAAATAGTTTCAAAAGATACTATCTAGGATTAAACAAGAAATAATAAATGTCAATTAATTAGATAAAAATGAAGATCTAACCAAAAATATACTTTTCACGAAAACCCAATGAAGAATGAGCAATTCAAAAATCAAAAAAATTAAGAAACAATCACAAACTTACTGTTAATAAAGAAAAGATTAAGAACCGTGAAAGATTTGATGCATAATGATAGGAGGTGATAAGAAAACATGCTGAAATCGAATGTATAATTGAAACGTATGAAGAAGAGATGGTAGAATGATTAGATACTCATAATTATTCAATAAACCAATAAAAGGAATGAAAAGAATCTAGTTTAGAATGATAATGAATGAAAATAGTGGAATAAAAATTAGAGAAAACTAAATGTACGAATCTCTCTCAAGCATAGAGGGTACTAGAAATATTAATAGTCATGATAAGTACACAAAAAGAATTTTCTACATGTCGTGTACTAGATTAAATGGCTTGGGTCCCAATATCTTCACAAAGTGTAAGTTTATTTCACATCATGTAATTCAGATCCACTTTTCCCACTGAAGAATCTATTCGTATATTTGACCAAGAGATGACTCTAAACTTGCATGTTGTGAAATCTCTTCACATTGTGTATGAAATTCATTCTTTGTGGGATACTGATTTTTGAAAGTTGTCCATCATGTAATGTATTTACACACTATGTATTGTCTTCAAGTCATGTAAGTGCTTCACGGGCTAGTCTGTTACCATGAAGGCATGCCGTGAATGAAGCCTACACATCGTGTATGTGATAGACTATGTGTCAAGTTTGTTTTTGGAACCTTTTCATTATTTAATTATAGAATTCATAATTCCTATGAAAAAACCAAAACCCAATGAATTATCGAATTAAACATGAATAATATATTAATATATGTATCCAAAATATGTATATAAATTCAGCTTTTCACCCTATAAATTTGTTTTCACAACATTTTATTGACCCTTCAACCTCTTAGATGGGTATTTAACTAAGACTTTATTTATCGAGGACTAATCCACATTTACCTAAACTATTCATTCTTGTGAATAATTAATATAATAAATCCCATAAAATAGTCTGTAACATGACACTTTCACATTACATAATATTTCCTGTGATGGTTTCATCATATATGGAAAGAAAAAAGAAGAGGTCGAGCCTTTAATATGCAGTAAAGACACCCCCTCACCCCTTCTACTGAGAGACCACCTGGTTCTCTTCATCTTGAGATAAATACTTACCTTCATTTAGTGGATAAAGAAATAAAAAAAAGGGTGGATATAGGTACCTACACTCTTGTTGTCCTTCCCATGTCATACACATTTTTAAAGTTGACTTCCGGATCACCTGATGCTTCATATAGGATAGACACAATCTGCATGCAATTGGAAGAGATTAAAGGAGGACCCCTTTGAAGAGGTATCACTAATGAATCCAAATCCATATCATTTTAACTTCTAGTAGGTGAAGGCTATCCAGGCTCAGAGGAAAGGGGTATGGACTTCCTAAAAGGAACCAGATGGAAACCCTATTCATCTACAAGCTTGGATGAAGACACTTTTTTACCTTTTGACGTTGGAGTGCCATGCGCTGCTAAGGAATGGGTGTGTTTAGAAATGTTATGAGAACTTGTATTTCCTAGTGGAGACTTCCTGGTTTTCTGGAAGAAATCATCACTAGCTTTTCCTTACCTTTTTTTTGGAATAAGCTAGAGCTTTTTCTTGTAATATTTCAATATCTGCTTCCCTTTGGATAACATTTTTAATATCGAATTGTTCCATATCATCAAAATCATGATCAGCTTCAACATGTAATGTTGAAACTTTTTCTTGCTCTTCTACTTCAATTTCATCTGAATTTATCATTATTATAATTGATGAGTTTCGATGAAAATTCTTGTCACTCACATCCCACAAAAATTAATATAAAGAGATGGTTTTCACCAAGTAAGGTTCCTTTTCCTTATTAACAAATGGGTGATACTCTTTATTCTACCTATGTGAACATGGTAGCACCATGTTGAGTAGACATTAGCATCTCTCCTATCCTCCGTTGGGTCAACTAGGGGTGAATCAACATGCTACACACCAACCCCTTGCTACAGTAGTTCCGCTTGAGAAGTTCTTCGAGGCCCCCTTCTAATTGACATCATATTAAAATATTGAGGAATAAAACCTTCACCTTTCATCTTAAGTTTTCTAGGATTCATAAATTGACCGAGTTTTACTTACTAATCCTTATTATTGCAAGATTTTTCCTCATTCCCATGAGCTGAGAAAAAGGCACAAACCAAAGCCCATTTACAGTTCGATATGTCATGACCAATCTGCTCGTAGTCCATAAAAAACATAGATTTCTCTCACATTCAATTTTCAATTAAAATTCATCAATTTCAATGGGGGGGGGGGAATTGTATAAACTAGAGTGAAGCATAGATCCACCTCCACCAAGAAATTGACATAGTGCCCAAATCTAACCAGTTCTGTCTCTTTTTCCAATTTAATAGGTACTCCAATTGCTAATGTAATTTCACATATGATCCTTGGGTACCACAAAATCCAATTAAAACCAAACTCTTTGAACCGAAATTTCACAAATGATTTACTTACCTCCATTGGGTTAAAATTTTGATCCCCTCACATATATGCATAATGCTAGACTAGAGGGAGATCAAGATAATACCCCACCCATTCATCTTTAGATCTCTAATGGGGAATAGGATATTAAAAAAGCCTCAACCCATCGAGTCACATTTAAAATTACCAAATTCTAATTCATCTGATAGTCATGAAAACAAATCCCTAATTTTTCATGGCTTAGAACCCTTTGGAAAAATAATTCGAGCAAAAACGGAGTGCATTATCATTTGTATCCATTCTGAAATCGCATCCGAGCTAGCATTAAAATAAGTTATTTTATGAAAGGCAACATCAACAATGCTAACTTTTAGCATTATTTTCAAAATATTTTTTACCAGGACTTATTTAAATAAATATTAATTTCAAAAAATGTATAAAAAACTCACAAAATATCCCACATGCTTACTTATACGAATTTTATAATAATAAGAATAATATAATAATAATAATAGTAATAATAATAATATAATAATAATAATAATTATAGTGACTTTCATTGACTGTATCTTATTATTGTACTAAAACAATTAGTGGTTTTATCAGCGGTTTATTAGTGAAATTTCTAATAATTTCCTCTAAACAAACCATATTCAATATAATTTAAAATATAGTGGTGTTTTAATATAAAAGCCATAATATAATTTTTATTTTAAAATATAGTGGTTGTTTTGTTGAAACCTCACTACTAAATATTCCCTACCACAGATTATACCTTATGCAGTGCTGACCCTTAACAACACTAGACAAAAAAGTGCTGATATAGGGAGGAAATTTTATCAGTGATCACAAATAGCGCAGATAAAGTTACCTTTTATCAGTGCTAAAAAATGTAGATAAAAGGGTACCCTTTATCAATATTTTTTTCTAGTACTGATAATGGTCCTCCCTTTATTAGTAATTTTTTTAGTAGTGAATAAAGTGTCACCTTTGTCAGATTTTTTCCAGTGCTGATAAATGTCATAGTGATTAATTAAATTTGTATTTAAATATTTATACATTTTTAAATAAGGTTTATATTAAAATAATTATATAAATGTAAATACAATATATAAATATTATTTATATAACTTTTAATAAAAAATTAATCTTATATGAATAATTATATATATATAAAATTATAAAATTTATATTAGTTAAAATGTTTAATAGTTTATTTGTAAATATTAATTACAAAGGTAGATGGAGGAATAGGATAGACGGCTCCCGTCACTTCCCAATGACTTGGATGCCCTATTACATCCAAGAATCATGAATATACACACCTTTTATTCGAATTACGATGCTAATCAGTAGGGATATCCATCCTCTATAAGAAATAAGGATTGTGACAAAAATGTTTTGAAGGGACTACCCTCTTTATCTGTCTTCTCGGCTGGATCTTTTGTCCCACTTGTTAATTATTCTCCACATTGAATTATCCAGAAAGGATCTACCACACATTTATTGACTATATATGATGATATTACAAATATGATTTATTTGTGAAAACATTCAATAATATCTCATGTTTCCCTGATGAAATATATAAAACCTTGTAAATTTTTGATCTTATTTCCCATTTAGCTGCTATTTGGGGATTTTCTGAGTTCATGTGTGTTTCCCTCGGTTGAGGATTACTTCATATTTTATTCCCTTATGCAGAGCTCAGAGGTTGTTCTTGGAGTATAGGACTCATCAATATTAGGATATGAATGATTTAGATTCATGATTGAAAATTAAACTTCAATATGAATGACTTCAAGGAAACATATGGTTAGGTATGGTTTAAAATACATGGTCTTAATTGGGTCTTATGGAATGCAAAGATTTTTTTTGACATAGTCTCCAAAATTGTCATTCTAGTTAGGATGAATCATGCTACTAAAATAGTTAGTTATGGTCATTATACACATATTTTGGTGGAATTTTATTTAAGTTATATACTGATTGATAGGGTGGTTTTATCCACACCACATGATTAGATTTTTCATATAATTGAGTTTGAGAAAACACAACCATTTTATGATTTTTTTTCAAATTGTTGGGTAACCGAAATCTACGTGTATAAGAGGCCTAGATTGTTCTAACTATAAGACTAAAGGTCATGATCTCCATCATTGTTGGAGGAAGAAAAATTAAGATATTTTCCAAAGCACTAATGATTAGTGAAAGAACCCTATTGAAACCATCGATGGTCTTTCCCCTTCTCTAAATATTTTAGATCCTTTATTAGGACATACCCAAGTTAATGATCTTGAGTATGCCAAGGAAACCTGAATACTTGATGCCCAAGGTACTTACCTAAGGGATGGATGCATAGATGGTGATACATCTAGGCATGTCCCCCCTACTCAAATTAATGGTAAGACCCCTTTACATTGGCCTGATATTGCAGAATATAGTCACTTTTATATTGATGGTACTACTTACAATGATATCTTAAATGGGGAATACTTTAAAGATGTGTTGTCTAGGGGTATATAAGGTGAAGAGGATGATGAATCAGATGATATTAAAGTTGTTAAGGAACATTCTACTTAGGAGGATATAGATTTGAGCTTGTGGCCGGAGAATATAATGGTCAATGATAAAAGTAGAAAAGGTAAGGATAAGATGGATGTTTCCATATCAAAGAAGACTAAAGCCAAAAGGGATGTATAAGCTTCTTGAAAATCTATACCTCTAGAAGGAAATGAGAAGGTTACTATTCCTTCCCACTCACAACTCTTTTGAAATACTTTCTTCTGCCGAAAATTATGATGATGGTAAAAAACGTGATGGTGTGTCTGGAGCTTAAGTCACGAAGGATGATGTTTTTGACGAGTTCTCAGATAATGGTGATGGGCCATGTATGCAAGTAAATACTTGGAGGAGGTGACAAAATCCTCATGGAAAGGGTGTATGGCTCTCTCACCACAGTATGAGAACTCATTCTTGAGTGGGTTGATTATTTTTTCTTTCTGTTTTCTGTGGACATTATTGGTCTTGTATGTTTCTATGCTTTTTCAGTACTCCACTTTTATTTTCAATAAAGGTTCCTTTGAGCATCATCCTTTTCATAAAAAAATTAATTACAAAATGTGCATATAATTAAAATAAATATAATACATCAATATTTTATTTAAATAATTATATAATATATAAATGAATATACTTATTTAAATATATATATCTATATTGATATTAAATAATTTTAAATATATATACATGTATAACTGTATGTCTGTATGTGTATGTGTACGTGTGTGTGTGTGGATGTGTATGTGTACATATATGTATGTGCGTCATGTGTATATGTTTATGTAAAAGTAATGAATTCACTTTTTAATATTTTTGTAATTTATTAAAATTTATTTATTCATTTATTATCATATATTCATTAATAATGACAAAAATATATTTAAACATTTTTTAATATTTATTTATACATATATTTATTTACTATATTTGAAATCATCATATTTATATTAAAAAAGTAATGTTTATTTATATACATTAATTACAAAATGCATGTATATAATTAATATAAATATGATATAAAGATATATATATTTTAATAATTCAAGAAATTATATAAATATAAATGATTTATTGTTAATATGTGATATAAGAACTTATATATTTATATCAATGTCTTTGTGTATTCATTATGTTGTGTGTGTGCGTATATATATATTGTACTTGTGTACATGTTTATATATAACATGTGTGCATGTGTATGTGTAGAATGTACTAAAATAGTTAACTATAAAATTATATATATATATATATAATGTTAAAAAAAGTATTTATGAAATTATATATATATATATATATATTTAAATTATTATAAAATTATAATAAATATATTTAAATAAGAAATATATTAATTATATTTATAATTATATATATTTATATACTAGGAATGTTCAGGATCCGAGCATCCTCGGTCTTAAAAATTTATTAAGGAAAATAAAATGCAGACATAATTATATATAATTATATATTAATATATATATAATTATATATATATATATATAATTATATATATATATATATATATAATTATATAAATATATTTATAAATATATAAAAATATTTATAAAAATATTTTTTTATAATTATAATTATAAATATATATATATATATTTAAATAATTATAATATTATATTAAATATACTTACATAATAAATATATTTATTATATTTATAATTATATATACTTATATATTAATAAATATATATATAATTATATAAATATTTATAATTATATATATATATATATATATATGATAATATAAATATGTATAATTATATAAATATATATAAATATATAAATATATATAATTATATAAATATATATAATTACATAGATATATATATAAATATATAAAAATATTTATAATTATAAATAAATAATTATAAATATATTTATTTATAATTATTATTATAAATAAATAAATATATATTTAAATAATTATAAAATTATAGTAAATATATTCAGATAATAAATATATTTATTATATAAATATATATAATTATATAAATATATTTAGAAGTAAATAAAAATATTTATCTATATTTATAATTATAAATATAAATAAATAAATAAATAAATAAATAACTATAAAATTATAATAAATATATTTAAATAATAAATATATTTACTATATTTATAATTATATATATTTATACATAATATGGAATCACGAGGAACTGAGGGTATCTACCTTTAGAAATGGCGATTATGATACTAATTTCATAACTGTTGATCTTGATTACTTCTTCAATCCGACCCGAGTCTTCATTGGACTGGCGATATGCATTGAAGATGCTCTTCCCTTGGCGAGAGACAAGATTGTGAACCCTTTGAAGGTTTTGACTAGTTTGGGTAAGGTGTATCTCTCCTTTGACGTGAATAAAAAATCTTCTTTCATCTATGATGATGATATTTTTGAAAAATAAAAAATCATAGTTAAGAAGCGTACTGCAAACACTTCTTGAAAATTTTTCTTGTATCTTATGGGGGTATTGATTTTCCATCGAAGAGAATCATGAAAAATGAAACCCACACCTTTGTTGAAGCTGATTAGGGAATTCATCTTGCATCTTTCAAAGAATGTCTATTATCTATCATTGCTCATTTAATGGGTCTACATAAAGACAACCCCTGGAAATTAGAGGGTCTAATATCTTTTCTAACCATGATTTGGGGGATCATAGGATATATGATCACCTTGAATTGAAGGGTTTTTTTCATTTGGTATTCCCTTCAGCTAATCTCAAATTGAAGGCCTGGGGAATGGGATTTATAACACAAAAGCTAGGATTTATTTGATCACAGGATCGAGATCCCTTTTTCAATATTGAGTTGGTCAAGAACTCAATTTTTCACGTCTATATTTAGACTATAGGTTAAATTTGGTTTTTTTTCACCCAAAAATCCCATGGGATACTGCTTTTTCTGTAGGAATCCCTATCAAATTTTATAGAGAGATAGACCAAGCCTGATTTGGTCATTTTTCCCATGTTTTGGTCGTAATTTATTTTTGTTCCCCACTTGTGGACACTATATTTTTTGTGGCCACTGGTAAGAAAATTTATTTATCTATGGATGTTGAAAAAGAACTTGATTTCTATGGTCTTTGTAACTACATTGAGAACTCATATGATGGATGCCGCTAAAACCATATTTGTGCCAACTGAAAGAAGAATGGCCATGTGCTTGACAATTTCAACTTTAGAAAACTAATCTATGTGATGAGACCTAATAGAGTGGATAATACTTATATTTTCCCCCTGGGAAAGTATTCACCAATAATTATAGAAGGTTTTTCCTTTAAAGACATTGTTCAAGTTTAATCTCTTTCTTTTAATAAGGATATGGTTAGGATTGCTTCATCCTCTGTAACTGATGTATAGGGAAGGGTGGAGGGAGATGATCAAACTATTAAAGGTGAATCATTATCTACATTTCCTAAGATAGGTGATAGTGGTAGTGGGGATAAGGATGGATATGATGTTTCTCAAGCTTTGTCTTAGTATCCACTAATTTTATTTTCTACTTTAACCCCTACCTTTACTAGAAAAATGGTTGCAGGTGTTACTCTACTCAATGAAGTGTTGTACCCTCAATGACATATGGCCGATAAAGAGGTGGAAAAGAAGCATCATGTAGTGGACACTATGGAAAAGGGAAAGAAATTTGTGGATGATGATGGATTTCAAATGGTCCTACCCAGAAAGACTAGGTCTTCCAATACACCTGATCACACAGCAGATCATCCTTCTATTGATGCGAATCTTAGACAAACATGTGTGGTGGTGGGTGTCCCTACTGCTGGTGGTAGTGAGGACGTTAACAAGAAATCATCCCATGTGGATATAGGAATTAATTATAGAAAGAATGGTGAACATCCTCCTCTACAGGGGATTTTCTATCCTCCTGATCAAATGGTCTCTTAAGCTATTGATGATCGACACGATTTGTTATTGTTGCAACCTCTATAGATTTCTGAGTTAAGATATTATAATGACAAGGGTTTTAGAATGTTTGATATTAAAATGATTGGGATGGATGATCATACTACATCTAGTGATCATCATTAAATGTTTGGTTTACCTGGTTGGGATGCCTCTACATCTGATGTTGCTGGGGATTTTTCTTTTGAATTGTTTCATGGTAGCAAGACTTATGATGGAGAGGATGATTAGGATGGTAATTTGCAGTCTCCAAATAAGTGGAAGAGAGGTAGACATCCTAGATGTTTGGGTGTGTTATGAGTAAGGGGCGGTAGATAAATGAGATTAGATGAATATGTTGAATAGTCTTACCCATTTAAAATTTCTGGTCTTAGGAAATCTACTTATGACTCTTTTAGAAATGATTCAATCATGGAATATGAAGCCACTATGAATTTTTTTTTTCAAGGATCCTAAGGATGACTATGAGGGTGAGCAGTACCCCAAGGGCCTTACATATGAAATGAAAAAATGGTTTTATTTACATATTGAAGTTACCTTTTCCAAAATGGAATTAGATGTATTTGGATACATGGATTATCTTATAGTCCAAAAATTGTTTTAAAAAACATTGAATATGGTTTTCAACATAATATGAGGATTTATATTCAGGATATTTCTTGGAAATAAATGATCAACATCATTTTAGAATACTCCTTGTATTTGACATTGAGTGATGAGATTGTGCTTCCCCAACAAGCCATGTCAGGGTGGAGAGGGAGACACCCAAGGGACAGAGGTCAAGATCCTAGGAATTTGGGTTATAGAGGGAGTGTTTGGAATTGATCTCTTTTTATTATTATTATGGTCATTTCATTCTTGGTCAAGCCTCACTCCCCCTTCTTTCTTTTACTTTACTTTTCCCTAATAAATCTTGTGGGTGTGTGTTGTCTTTCCAACTCATACTCGAACATTTTTTAATTATATTTATCCCAAGAAGACCCATGATCCAGAAAAAGATGGTCATAAAATTTATAAAATATAATAAACAAGAATATTCAAGCATTACAAGGGTTTTTTTTATAAATATAGGAGTAGATGAATCCTTACATATCCGCACCCACCAAAGGTGTACAATAATCTGGGGTCATAAAAACCCACATTGTTTTGGTTTTCACGATTTCCTTCTTTGATAATGAATCCTCTACTTGATTGGATTCTCTATTTACATGTGAAAAATTAATATTAAATTATATACATGATAAATATAGTCAATTCAATATGGTAAGAGTTTCTAAGGAACATTCTTGGTTCTTTCCTTCAGATCCATAACAAAAATTTCAGAGTCTAAATCAATCCAATGCAAAGTCCAATTATATTGGACAAAATATTTTATTGCATATATCATAGCCCATAACTTTTCTTCATATGAATTTCCAATTCAAATATAATGGTAAAAGAAACCTTTAAAGATCCATGATAGGTACTGAAGATACCTCCAAAACCCGAAGGTCATAACATACTGGAGGCCACCCCATCTACAATGAAATTTATCCAAAAGTTTATTTGTGGAATAAAACACACATACTTGAGTACCAGAGGCTTCATATGCCCACCTAAAACCCCCAAAATTCTAAGAGTGTGCATGTAACTTGTAAAATTATGCATGGTTTCCAGTTGCACCTTTGAAGCTTTATACGCCTCCCTATGAAAAGATAGTAAACCTGCATGAGTAGAGGGTGTTCGGTTGTAAAATTACATTGTGTTCATCACACTCTAGATATAAGCAATAACATAGGCCATTGATTCTAGAAGGAACTATTTAATTTGATCACTTAACACATCAGGACTAATGAAATCCAAAAGATCCTCCAACTACCTAGGAATGTTATGGTTGATACAAAACATGTTACCTATATATGCCTATAGTTATTAGGAAAACTCATAGAACATGAAGCGGTATTGAAAATTCTCCTCATCTCTCTAGAAAAGATAACTGGAAGAAACAAGATGTTGTCTAGTTCTTTTTAACTGATCATTCTTAGGTATCATGTTTTTATAGATTCTCTATAGTAGTCAGAACCTATACGGCTGTATGTATTGTACCATAAATTTAAGAGTCCATGATGGTGGCATAATAGAGCATTCTCATTGAAACTTTTAGTAATCTTTAACATTGAACTGCCCAATTCTATTAGGCCTCCATAAAAGGGAATTATTGTCTGTGAATGTATAGTTCTGGATCTCTAGAAAAACTTGTGGGGGAATAAAATTAAGGATGCTATATTGCATTATGAAATCAACAATAGTCATTTGTAACCTATCTAGAGGAACATTCACAATTCCATTAAGAGTTATTTCTTGAAAAAAGGTACTCAAAAAATTGATATTAGAATTCTTGTTGATCAATAACTTTTTATTGTGCGTTATGTCATTAAAAGAGTGCTTAATTTAGGGCCAAATCGATGATGTAAGATAATATGAGAATCCATCCCACAATTTCATTCTAAACCCTCTTAATAAAACATCACTAGAAGAGTAATTAGAATTCATAAGATTCCACATGAATTTCTAAATTATACCATAATTAAATTTCCTAAGACTATTAACACCAAGGACCCAATATCAATAGGTTTGATACATTCCCTCCATGCAATATTAACCGGTTTATTTTCCTGCACAGACCCATTCAAATAAAATTCATGATCATGAATTAAAGCTCATTAATGAGGATTGCTGGCCACCTATAAAGAGAGAAGGAATAAACAAATATAGAAGTGATAATGAAGTTAATAAGACATACCCTTCCTACTTGGGAAATATATTTTCCTTTCCACCTAGCCATTTTATTTAAGATTCCTGAGCATATTCTTTGGAGATAATGTCTCCTCCATTTTCCCCAAAACAAGGGGACACCAAGATAACTAAAATGAATAGATCATATTTTCACTACAAGTCTTTTAGTGATTCTATTCTATTTTCCAATCGATATTATGTCACCAAATACAATTGATGAATTTATCGAACCCATGGATTGTCCATCCACATCCTCATTATAGGAAAATAAACCTTTTATATAAAATATGGTTTTACTTGAGTTCTGTCCAAGATGGAGGATATAATCAGTGTACAAGAGATGTTATGGGGTGAAATTACCCCCTCCTAAATTTAATTTTATTATAAATTACAATTTTAGAAAGTACAGATATATGTCTACTCAAATAATTTTCAGGAACAGAAAAGAGAAGCCCTGAGAGTGGGTCTCCTTTCCTAACACCCATGGTACATTGAAAGAACCCTCTGGGGGACCCATTAATTGGAATTGACAACTTTGTAGAATTAATGATGGTATAATTGGAGAATCAATACCTCCTTATAAAATCAAACAGAAAACTCCATTTAAGATAAAAACCTTGGAAATGTCAAATTTGATTGAAAAAATGCCTTATTTTGTTTTACTATTCATTATGTTAACACTTTATGATGTCGTGAATAAGAAATTTTGTATGATTATACTAAGGAAAAATCCAAACTGACTTGGGGTAATGTGATCCTTAATAATTCCCCCATCCTGGTCATAATAATCTTACTAAGGATTTTATAGATAGTTTTCCCTATGGAAATTGGTCTGAAATCATTAATAACAATTGAATCATATTTCTTGGGTATAAAATCAATAATGTTAGAATCAATTACATAAGGCTTAGAGGCATTATTGGAAAATTCTTTGATTACACTTGTGAATTCATCTTGAAAAATATCCCCATAAAACATGAATAACTTGTTAATGAATCCATCTAGACCTACAACACTTTCATATTAAGAGAGAGAATTGATTCTTTGACTTCCTCTTTGGAAAGTTCCATGATAATTTCTTGTTTCTAGTAATCATCAATGAAAAGAGTTATGGTTTCAATCTTTTTTGTGAGTTATCCATCCCATCAGTAGTATAAAACCCATGAAAGTTCTCCACCACTGACTTTGAAATGTCATTTTCAGTGTTTTATAGACATCCATTAATGCTGATGGAATTGTTCCTTATTTTTATCCTCTTATCCTTATGCAATCATTGGAATAATTTTGAGTTTATATCTCCATACTTCATCTATTTCACACTCAGATGATTTCTATCCAGCCATTCTTTAATAGTTAAGAGTTCATATAGCATTGGATTGATCTTGTATTTCCTCTCTAGAGGGGATGTTCTAATACTGATTACTAATTTGGATCTAGGAAAGATGTTCTTTAGCAACCTATATTTCAAGATAAAGTTTATAAAAAGATTTTAAGATCCATTCTATTAGGAGATCCTTAGTATACTTTAATTTCCTAGAAATCCTCTAAATTGGGATACTAATGGGTTTCATCTTCTAGGACTCCAAAATAATCTCCTAGAATCCAGGAATAAAAACCCATCTACTATTGATACAAAAGATTATAGGAACTAACCATGTCATATAAGTAAAGAGTTCAATAATTATTGGATTATGATCTAAGTGATATTTGGGATGGGAAAATCATGAAACCCCATTTGAACCTATATTATCATCCATTTTCCTAAAAAATATATCGCACTTACTTGATTCCATTCCATTCAAGGTATATCCAATCCATGTGAAGTCATCTCCAAGAATTGGAAGTTTAATAAGGTTGCATTGATCAATGTCATAGGATAAATCTAAGGGTTTTTTTTGAAATTAGAAATAGTTTTTTAGGAATAAATAAAGTGTTGAAGTCCCCCATAACCACCCATATGTGATTTTTATTTTCATAGGTTTCCTTAAGCTCCTTCCATAGTTCTATTCACCTAATGTATGAAGTGGATGCATACAAAAATGAGACAAAAATAGAACAATATGAAATATTGAAATAAACAAAAATACTTTGAGATTTCTTATTGAATGATTTAATAAGAATGTTTTCATGCTTGAAAATCTATAGATATTCCATGTTGAGATCATGTAGATTAGGAGAGATAAAGTGCTACCCAAGAGAGTCCCATTTGAAAGGCTTCCATCTTTTAAAAATCTTTTTTTTGGTTCAGTAATTATAATAAGAATTGGTTTGTAGTCCATAATAAAATGTATAAAAGATTTAGCAATTATGGGATTCCCCATCCCTTGATAATTCAAATAAATAAGATTCATTGACTAAGGGCCTCGCCTCATATAATAGGCCCTCCTTACTGAGTCAAATTCCCATGATCTTTTCTACTTTTCAATTTACCTTTTCACATACTATCTTTTGGATTTCTATCAAATCTTGATTATTCCATTCTCCCATCCACCATAACTTAATTCGAACTATCATTTTTCTAGAATTCATCAGTATTTTCTCTATTAATCCCAATATTCTTAGGAGTCTGGTCATCAACTTCATCAGACCAAAAGATGTCACTCAAATGAGTAAAATTTTTGTTGGATTACATGGGTTTAGGAGGTTTATCCATTGGCATCTATCTTCTAGAAGCCTTAGAAGAGGGTACCTATGAGAAGGAACCATCTAAATTAGTGTTATCAGTATGCTTTGCATGATGATTTCCCTTGCTTTAATTCTACCCAACACTAGTAGAAGTACTTACTGGATAAACGTGTATGATCCCAAAATTGAAAATTATGATCATTGTTGCACCATATTCTTTATGCTGTTCATGAGTTCCTATCCCTGTCCTCACCATGATAACCTCATTTCCACAACTTCTCTCCTTTCAAAACCAGAACCCACACAATAACAGAGTACCTGGACAAGTTAACCTATTCTTCTACCACCTATTAATTGGATAAAACATAGGCAATTCTGCCTTATTGATGATAACTCTAGGAGGAGGTATGAAAACATCTGAAAAAGAGAGGTTGGCAACAGATCTCACCACCTCTGCAAAATTTTTATTTGAACCAACATCATTAGCAGGAGAACATCCCTCCACACATGGCCTACTCGATGCAAGGTGAAGAAGTTCCTTATGAGTAACATGATCATTCATGGTTGGACATTTTGACCTTTTGGTATATTTTTTCTTCTTATAGGCTTTGAGATCCCTAGGGTTTGGATTTTCCTCTTTCTCCCCTTGCTCTGCCATCCTTTCTCAGCTATATTCATACATTAATAAATAGATATATATAAATGTAAATATAAATATAGATATATTTATAATTATTTATAAACAATTCTTAAATATATTTATTTATAATTATAATTATAAAATGTTAATATATATATTTAAATAATTATAAAATTATAAAAAATATATTTAATATACCTATAATTACATATATTTATATATTAATATATATAACAATAGAAATATATATAATTATATATAAATATATAGAACTATATAAATATATTGATAATTATATAGATATATTTATAAATATATTTATTTATAATTATGAATAAATAAATAAATAAATTTTTAAATCATTATAAAATTATATTAAATATATTTAAATAATATATATTTATCATATCAATATATATATATATATATATAAATTTATAAATTTATTTATAATTATAAATAAATATATTTAAATATATTTATTATAATTATAATTATAAATAAATAAATATATATTTAATTTATTATAAAATAATAATAAATTTATTTAAATATAAATATATATATTTATATGTTAATAAATATATATAATTATATAGATATATATAAATATATATTTTAATATATATATATATATATAATTATAAATAAATAAATATATATTTAATTAATTATAAAATTATAATAAATATATTTATTATATTTATAATTATATATATATATATATTAATTTATTAATAAATATATATTTTTAGATAAATATAAATAATTATATATAATTATATGATTATATATATATGTATATATTTATTTAAAATTATAATTATAAATAAATAAATAAATAAATAAATATATTTATTTAAATTGTTATTAAATTATAATATATATATTTATTGTATTTATATTTATATATATTAATATATTAATAAATATATATAATTATATAAATATATAAAATTATATATATATATATTAGGTGCTTGGGGGTCCAATTACATTCAAACACACACACACACACACACCACACACACAGTTTGGGAAGCAAGGCCATAGCCCCCCAAGGGATAGCCCACCCATAAAAGCTTATTTATTTAATACATAACCCATAGGCCCAGTGGGCATGAAACCCATTACATGGCCCAAAATCCTAGTGTAGTGTTATGCCTGCATCATCCTGTCTGCATCAGCAGACCTGCGTCATGCCTGCGACATCATTTGCGTCACCGCCTGCATCACTTCCTGCATCACCACCTGCGTCATCGACTGCATAGTACTGAATAATACCAGTGCCCAATAGGGATTGATCCCAGGACCTCCTAGATGCCAAGCAGGATCCTTTACCCCTTGGGTACATGCTCATTGGTATATATATGTATAATTATATTCATTTTTAAATATATTTATTGGTAATTATAATTATACATAAATAAATATATATTTAAATAATTATAAAATAATAATAAATATATTTAAATAATAAATATATATTTATAATTATTTTTATGAATACAAATTTGTAATTCATTAATTATTTATTTATAAATATATACATTTAATTTTTTTAATTACATTTTTTATATTATTAAAATTGTGTCTTTATCAACACTTTTTTAGGATTGATAAATATTGAGTTTTATCAGTGTTAAAAAGTAGATGATAAAACACATCTTTATCAGTGCTAAAATTCTTGCAATGATAAAGATATGTTTTTATCATCGCTTACTATTTTAGCTTTCATAAAACATATCTTTATGAGTGTTTTTTTGAAAGTGCTGATAAAAGCCTTACCCTATGTTTTAAATAAAACCCGAATAGATTTCTCCTCCTTCAAGCCTTCATTCTTTCATGGAACCAAACCCTCAGTACTGCTCTTCATCAAGCTTGTCGATGAATTGATCCTGTGAAGATCTATGGTAAGTGATTATTTCTTCTCCTCTTTAATCATGATCTTCTTCCATCTAGGTCCTTACCCACTCTGAAATATACCTTGTTTTAGATATTTACTAGGAAGGTAATGTTCCAAACTTATTTTAGATCTTTAGTTTCATGAGTTTGGGGCTTCATTTTTGATTCTCTGTTTCCCTTACTGTCTAAATCGCTAGTTTTATCCCTTCTCATATATGCCCTTGTTTTTCATTACATCATGTCTATTCCTATGTATGTACACACTGGGTCATTCCTTTTGTATAGTCTATTTATTTTATTAATTTATTTAATTTTCTATTATATTTTTCCATATTATTCATTACTTAATAATAATAAAAAGGGGTGTGGGTGGTGTTCTTGTCGTGGTGTAGAACAAAGGGGTCCCAACCACTTTAAATTCATGTGTTTTTTATTTATCTATACTATATCATTTTAATTATCTTTCTCACTGTGGTATTATTTAATTCTACCATTCCATTGTGGATTTATTCTCTTTGTTCTTTTTCGAATCTCATTGTTTTTTCTCAGATCCAGTTGAGTTTTGTTGTGGGCAGAGTCGAGTGATTCCACCTTCTAACATGGATTTATGTGGGTCACCAGGGATGACCTCCCACAAACATATATGAATATAATTTCATGGTGGTTTGGGGTATATTGGAGGTGTCATTCAATTATATTTAGGTATTTTTATAAGGTTATGGACCCCCGTTGAATCCATATTTCAGTTCACCCATCCCATGTCCGAGATCTCATCTTTGTATAGTTTTTGGTTCACCAATGGATGAGGTTCTTATGAAGCTAGTGTTTGGTCTCTAATTATTTTTTAATTTTTGATGTATGATAATTATTTTTTGAGTTCAACCATTTTTTAGAGATAGGGAGGTCATGATTACATCTGTTTGGTAGAGTTAAAAATGTATGAGCATTATCAGATTTTTATTTTGGGGAGATTCAGATGTTTTTCATATAGATTATGTGTATATAAATAATAATAAATAATTTATAAATGATTTTTATTATATAAAATTTTGATTATACATAATTTTGATTATCTTTAATTAGTAATTTATATAAATAATTTATAAATAATTATGAATTAATAATTATTTTGAATTAATATTTTTGAATTAATATTTGTTTTGAAATTATGGGAATTGAGTATTATATTAATAAATTATAATAATATATATTGTTTTTTAAATATATACATCATATTTACCATTTAATATATTTTATAGTATTTACTATTCATTGACATATTTAACTATTCTCACAGGTAATAGAATTTTTACCAATAAATGATATTTACTCTCTTAATCAATTTCGATATATTGATTCAAAATGTGGAATGTATTTTTTTAAATAAAACTCTAAATATATATAAATTAATTATTAATTTAAAACATAAAATTTATTTTAAATTTACATTTTTTTGTAAGAAATACTTCTTTGTTATAAAATATTTAATTTTAAGTTATCAAACATCCTTTATTATTTCAGGATTACAAATTATTTTCTTTTATATATATAAACATATAAAATCTATTTTTTAAAACTAACCATTTAATAATAATAAATTTTAGTTTCAATTTAAAATATTAATTTCATTAATATAATGAATTCCTATAAAATACATTTTATAATTATTAAAAGAAAATTTTATTAAATAAATAGTTACACATAAATAACTCCCTAAATTTTAGTTACATAACACATGCATACTTCTATATAGGACCAATGTGTGATATAATCCATGGTGGTACTTTCAAGTGGTGATTTAGCTAACATAGATCTCATAATGATCTCCACTAATGTGAACTTATCCCTCATGTGATTTTCCTCTAACCACAACTATTGTGGTTCAATTTAATCATAATACTGGAGAAGCCTTAGGGATTATACCTTATTCCTAAGATTCACCAAATTTTACTCAAATGGGATGTTTCTACTTCTTGATTCCAAAAACTCATCCTCATATATAAATTTCATAATGTGATTACCCTTATTTATACTCACCATATTAACTATTTCCATTTATCATCAAATTATGTTGTCTTAAAATTATAATGATAGACTAAAATCAAGGTATGAGATCACTTGGGATCTATTTATCCCCCTCGAATAACTTTGTTTTTAATTTTCCCAAATGGTATAAACACCATGCACATAAGAGATCTTATTTTTCCTCAATCTACCGATTTTATTCCAAGTACCCCTCCTGTTCCCATGGATTAAAACCACAATTTCATTTTAAAACATGTCATATTAACTTTTAGAGACCACCCAAATACACAGAATCTCACCTCTTATATAATACATATTGATAATAACATGATTTCCAAAACATGCCACTACCTCAATCCAACCCATAAGATATCCATCTTGACCCTACTACCATAACCTTGGCCTCATAAGAAGTTAAGTGCTACTAAAATTTATTCCTCACACCCAAATACTTTTCTTTTTCATAGAGTAATTGAAGGCCTTATTTGAATGTTGAAACTCTAATGAATGTCAAAACAAGTGTGTATTTAAGACCATCTAGCTAAGCCTTATCACAGTCATGCTAATCAAGGAGCCCTTTGTAGGCTTCATACTACTGTTTCTACTTTTTTTTTTCAACTTTAGACAAAAAAATAAGAAATTCTATTTAGTGCTTCTCCAACTACCTAGCCTGGGAACATTTAGATTTAAGGATAAAACTATCATCCTCATAAGCTTCATCTCCCAATCAGTTATTATTACATTTTTTCCCAATAATCACCCCCATATCTTTTGGATATGAACCTATGTTTCTTGAACTACTCTAATAAGTAGTAATATGATACCTGGTACTAGTGATCCTTATAGATAAATATAGAGGATAACACCTACCATAAGTGTAGTAATTCTTTTCTTAAATTCAATTACCCATTTCCTTCAAATCATGGTAAATTTATTTGAAACATTTAAATGTTGGGTTCCCCTTATTTGAAAGGCCCCTTTTTGTTTATATTTTTATTTTGTTAAATATTAATATTACAGAATCAAATAGGATGGATATGAATTTTAATTAGATGTATTCCAATTGTATATTAAAAGTGTATGAATATGGGGTGAAAGAGTTCATCGAGTTTTCAAAAGACCATGCATATGAACCTTTATAAATCCTTTTTCCATGCTTATGTTATTATTATTCAAGAATAATTAGTCCATAGTAGTTTAAAGAACACTTTATCTATCACTGAATAAATCAAAGTTAAAAATCTTGGAAAAAACATGAGGAAAAAGTGAATCTAGCTAGTGACTGGGATAAAACTATGTTTTATGGACTAATTGATGTGATTACAAGTGAAAACAATAAAGAAAACCATATCAAGGATGTGATTATTGTTTTGAGTGATGTTTAAGATCATATTGATGAAATGAAAATGAAAATTGATGATGAACTTCATGATTTCCCAAAAATTGTTTGAGAAGTTAATGATTTGTGAAAAAATTCCATTGTATACTAGTTATACTAAATATAAAACATTTTCATCCATACTAAAGATGTATACTTTAAAATCTAGAAATAGATGGAGTGATACTAGTTTTACTAAACTAGTTTCTCTCTTGAATGATATGATCCCAAAAGATAATGAGCTTCTAAGTCAAACATATGACGCTAAATGAATGCTATGCCCAATGAGTATGATCTATAAAAGAATACATGCCCATCCAAATGACTATTTTTTTTGAAATGATCAAAAATCACTTAAATAATGCCCATAATGTGGTGATTCTAGATACAAGAAAGATGAATTGGTTCCTACAAAAGTTATATTCTACTTTTCAATCATTCCATGGTTTAGAAACCTATATATAAGTGAGGAGAATGCAAGAAAATTTATGTGGAACACAGATATAATAAATATAGATGGGAAAATTCTTCACTTAGAAGACTCTCCTCAGCAGAAGATAATTGATCATGAATATCTTGAATTTGGAAATGAGCAAATAAACCACCATCTTCCACTATCTATAGATGGAGTGAATCCTTTTAGTTTTCAAAGAAGCACTCATTTTACATGGATGGTTATGTTGGTAAATTATAAATTTCAACCATGGTTATATATGAAATTAAATACATTATTTTATCTACTATTATACTTTGAAAAAAATAACAAGGTATTTATATTGATGTTTATTTGGAACAATTGATCAAAGATTTGAAATTATTGTGGGATTGAAGTTTTATGTTGCATGATTCTTACAAAAATAAAATTATCACTTTAAGAGGCATATTGTATGGGATGGAAAATGAATTTCTTGATTATGGAATTTTTTAGGATATAACAATAAAGGATCTAAAGGGTGTCCCATTTTTGAACAAGGTACACATTCAATTAGGTTTAAACATTCATCAAAGATTATGTTTCTGGGAAATTTTAGAATTCTCCCTGAGTGACATAAGTACCAATCTTGGATGACATCATTTGATGGGATTTTAGAAGAACATACATAACTATATCTAATAATAGGGGATAAATTATTTGAAAAAGTAAAATATATAAACACATCTTTTGGTAAAACTTTTTTGGAAAAACCTTAAGAAAACTGGTTGTAAAAAGAGATGATTTTCTGAATTACCATACTGGAATTGTTTATAAGTTATACATTTTCTTGATGTTATGAATGTTGAAAAAAATGTATGTGATAATGTCATTTTAAAATTACTAAATGCACCTAAAAAAACAAAGGATTGAATTAAATCTAGTTTGGACATGATTTACATGATAATATGGGAAGAGTTGGTGCTAGTGAAGGGTGAAAAATATTTTTTTTTCATCCAACTACTGGCACTCTTTTGAGATATGAGATATATTAGTTTTTCATATTCATGAATGATATAAAGGTTTCAGAGGGGTATTCATAAAATATCAAGAATATTATAACAATGACTAATTTAAAGATAAACGTTCTGAAATCACACGTCTATCTTGTTTTGACACAAGGTATAATTCATACAGCTTCAAATTTAAATTTTCCCAAGAATTTACATCATATATTAACCAGGATATTATCCTTTTCAAACAAATATAAAAATTTTTTATAGCCCTGGTAAAATTTCTAACTATGTAAAAGAGAAATTACCATCGTATTATGTGAATTGGAAATGTTCATCCTAATGACATTCTTTGAAATGAATTTTCAATTGACAGTTTACATGGTAATAGAGATTCTACTATGTGGTCCTATATATTAAAAATGGATGTACCCCATTGATAGGTAATTGAATATTTTTAAATTGTATGTCAAAAATAAATATCATCCAAAAGGTTGTAACAAAGTGATATATTGTTGAGGAAGCCATTGAATTATATACCGACTACCTGTCTGGTGTGGAAAGCATTAGTGTATTAAAATTTTATCATAGTAGGTGTCTTGTGGGTGAATTAATTTATAGAATAGATGTTGTGACAATCACAATTACAAATTGATAGTAGGTCCACCCTTACATTTTTCATACCAATTTTTAGGTTTCCCCATAGTTCGAAACCCACAAATAAATTCTCAGGCCTTTTAATTCATCAAGGGATGAAATATGGATATCAAATACACATAATCAATAGTTTATAGAATGATTTTGAGACAATATTTTTAATAATTCAATTTAAAATACAGATTTAATTTTATAATTACTTTTATAGATAGAAAAATAACCAAGTTCTCATGTATTATATAATATTGGTTAGGTAATTAATGGTTATATGTTATATAAAAAATGAATATGTTGAATACAGTACCATGAATAATAGTAGAGTTACACTTGTGGCTAAAGTGATGCATGTATCTGGTACCAAGGATATAAATCCAATTTATTTTAATATTCCATACTTTAGAATCATCAAATAAATATGGGAGTTGTATTACACAACATTTAAAGTGCCAATTTTTCAATGCTTGTGGGTTGATAACACAAGTGATGTTAAAATAGATGAATTGGGATTCGTGAAAGTGGATTTCATTAAGGAAGGGTATAAATATGAACATTTTATAATGGAATCATAGGCAGTGTAAGTATTTTATGTTACAGAACCCACACACCAAAAGTTTCCAATTGTTCTTTTATCGACCAAAACCACTGAATCTTTAGAGGAAAAGTAAAAAGAGGATGGCCCTTTCATTGGGATGTCATAATCATTTCAGAATGTTAACAATATAGACGAGGTATTTTATTTCAGAGACCACAATGAAAGGATTTGGATATATAATATAGGGGAAAAATCCTGTCAACCTTAGAGAACAAGAGAGTTCAATAATCAGGTTATATTTTTTTAATGTAAATTGTGTTCCCTCATATTACTATCTACTCACTACTTAATTTACATAATATAAATTAAATGTTCTACCACTTTTGAAGACAACAACTTCTTCATGTGTCGATGCTTCCAATCCCAAGGAACAATATGTTTCTTAACATGTTGGTGCTCCCAATATAGAGAAATAACTACCTTCTGCACATGCTGATGCTACCAATATATATGAAAAATATATTTAATATGTTGAACCTAAGTAAATGGTAGAAAAAGAAAAACTGGTGCACTAAACAAAACATGAGTTTTATAGCATGATAGTGTTAGAAAAAACTTATTAAGGAAGAATAAAAGGCATAAAATTTGAGTTTGGATGGAATATATGTGGCTAGGATGTTAACCCCCAAAAGTATATGTTTAGTAGTTATATTGGGATCACAACTTAGAATTTCATTTTGATTGATACAGATTCATGGAACATTGTTGTGCCCGTTCTTAAGACAAGGAAATATTACGATATACTTTATTATTTTAATAAAAAACAAAATAATGAATCATTTACTTACTCTTAATTATCCCTTGTAGAGTTCATTTATATTAGATGATCTCCATAATGAAATTTGTATTAATTCTTATTGGAAGGGATCACATAGGCTTTTACAAAATTCTTATGATGCTTCATCTCAAAGATTGTGAGGCGAAAATAAACCCACACACACCATAGATGTATGGACACCTACTAAGCCTAGAATCATGGGATGTGTTTATTGATCATCATGAGGAGACATATTTTTAGGTACATTGTGACTGAAAATACATTGTTGGAAAATATGTGTATTACTGGAATTTATTAAGAATTTTTAATTTATAAAACATCAACTAAGTAATAAAATTTGAAAAAGGAAACAAAAGATTTCTCCTCACGATGACCAATAAACACATCCCACTTCATGTTCTATTGAAGGTGCTATGTGTAAATAAATAAGGGATAATAATATATAAAAACCCCCAAAAAGTGGTGGAAGCATGTGCAATTATTACATAATTTTTTTTATTTAAATCAATATTACCTAAAAATGATTACTTATTTTAATATATTTTTTATCTAACTTAGACATAAGAATCATCATATGTTGTACTAGATGCACAACTACAATCAATGGCCTTAAAGTGATAAGAAAAGTTGGATGTATTAAAGGTTTAATTTTTTGGGGTCACACCCCAAACATATTTTGAGAATAAAAATGAATAGGTGGATAAAGACATTAAAATGGAAGATTTTTCGGAATGATTATATGATCTTAAAGAAAAATTTAATTGACAGTCAAATTTTCTAGAAAATTTTATGGGAAGGAATAAAAGAGAAGAAACAACACAACAACAAAAACTATGTGAAGATTCCCCACCCCACTAGCTTTGAGGTAAGCCATTCCCCTTAAAGAGCTATATTAAATTAGGTAATCAATATTCTCATAATTGTTTCTATGTAATGTGAATCTAGAAGACACTGATATCTTTCTTGTACATATATTCTATAGGGTGAAAATGAGTGTGATTTATATCTATCAACACCCAGCCATTTCTTTGTTGCAAGGACTACCATTTTTCCAATATCTAAGAAGATATTCTACACAATAGACAACTTTTAATAGGTCATGTGAGAGTGGGGATTAACATAGCTCAAGAACTAAGCACCGAGTTACCTATTCCACTTGAGGATGCAGATATTCATATGGTCGAGAAAGCTATTGGAATATTCATTGTATAGCCATTAGATAGTGTAAAAAATCATATTGACAAGGAGGTATTTATTTCAAATTTATTTTTCATTCAAAACCTTTAACAATTAATAAATAAAGGTCTAAACCACTGAATGATATTATAGATGGATAAAGGAATGTGGAGAAACTGAAGATCGAATCAAAATAATCTAAAGTAACAACCAAACAATCAAAAAGATCATTACAAATCACCTTTACCCCACTTGTTCAACTTTCACATTTACCAACAAGCTTCATGAGGATAAAATGTTACACAGTGGTAATAATTTTATAGTTGATTTTGAATAACAAATGTACAGAGAGGAAATTACATGCTATATTTATCTTGATAATTTAAAGGAAATCCTAAAGTATTAATGGCTAGAAGTCTCAGCTGTAAATGTATACATGAGGTGTGTTTTCATTATTTTTTTCCAATATTTGATCTACTATGTTAATTATGACTAAATACAATTCATATTTTACAGGAGTTTATATCAATTTTATTTGTAGGGAGAACCCTATGAATATAAATATGGACTCATTAATCCTCACATAACATTTATACAATAAACCTTATTTGATTAGAATAAAATTTATGTAATTGTGGAAAACTCTCTGTAGTGGTTGGAAACAAACTTACGGATGACATACTCTTCTTATTACCAATGATACATGGGTTAAACTAAAAAATATAATCATATAAAATATATATTCATTACTTTAATTACTTATTCATTTTTTAGGAAGCATTAGTTACTAATTTAAGTCAACTTGGATACTCCAAATATTTATTTTATAGATTCAATTCATGGATACCCAACAAACTAACCACACATAATGTTGTTTTTCAATTTTTAATACACTACATGCAATATTTTTGAGAAAAACTTATATTTTATATCACAATTTAATGATAATTGTATTATGATAGGGAAGTTTTTAAATATAATAAAAATCATGGCATGAAGACAATCCATGATCATAAGAAGCCTATAGACTTATTCAAGTGGATATATATTAGGTTATAGATAATAATATTTCACTTTCAAAATATATATCAAAACAAATTACTTATTTTTTTCAATGGTTATACAGTTTCCAAAACAAACCAATGGAAAAGAATACGGTTATTATGTTTGAAAATTTATGAAATATATCATATACCATCAATAAAATATCACCCCTAGAGAGTTATTTTTGAAGATAATTACAACTTCATTTACAATATTTATTAATCCTTTCTGTATTTATATTTTTCCAGTACTAACAGGATTGTCAAAAGTCCTTTTATTCCCAAGAGGAAATATATTTCTTTAGGAAATAATGTGAGTCATACCTGCTGTCAAAATGTACACATATATCATGAATATGTGACTCCATAGTACTTATTTAGTTTATTTTCTCATCCTTTTATCTAATTTTTCAGTTAATTTCCTTATCATTTTTATATGATACTTATTTTATTAATTTTATCACAGATCAAGAAGAAATGAATTCATAAAAAGGATGATTCACTCATGTAATATCATCATGCACTCAACAACTATGATAAACTCATGATGGTGCACTTTTTTTTATTATCTATTACATTTAATATTCTGGGTTGAACACTGTTGTATTTTTTCTTCTTTAAAAGTTACAAGTATTACAAACACTATGGTCAATTCAACCAATTTACCATTAATAAAAATTAATTTCATGATAATTGAATCATTATATATGTAAAAGTGGTCTCACCCACTTATAGTGCATCCCAAGTGGTCAACAAGTAGCACCAACATTTGATATTCATGGAAGTCCCTCAATTTAACCCAAAAATCTCTGATTTATTATAGAAATATGAAGCTATACATTGATATCTAATGAATATTATAAGTTAATATTACATTCCACTTAATGAATCTTATTTATCATCTTAATCTGATGCATGGTGTGATTGATATAACTCCAAGTGTGTCTTTTTATTTAAAATTTATATTAATTATAGTAAAATGGACAAGTGACATACTCAAAATTGATAACACACATTAAATTGTTATGAAACTTTTTGAAAATGATCCATAAGTCACTTATGACTTGTAGGAATTATCTATAGCTAAATATGATTTAGAGTGTGCCCAGTATGACTCAAAGTGGCCATTATCAGTCTAAAATTGACATTTTAGTTCAAAACATGCGTCACTCAATGAAAACTGAGAAAAAAAACATGAAATGACTTGATAATTTATTATAATGATTCAAAATTCATTTGTGATGTATATAAATCAGTCTCATATAAAACTGCCACATGATGTGAACAATATGACTCAAAGTGATTGTTTTTAGTTTGAAATAACATTTTAGTAAAAAAGAAAAGTGACATACTCAAAACCAAGAAAACACATTCATATTGTTTTGATACTTTAGGATAATGATACATAAGTCATTTATGATGTGTAAGAATCACATATACCTCAATATGATACACGATGTACCCAGTATGAGTCAAATTGCGTGGGTTATATTTAAAATTGAAATTTGATTGATGTATTGTCTCATATTTATGTTTAATTTATTTCTTTATTGTACTATAAACATAAGAATTTTTTTCTTATATAGGTGTACTATTTTTTTTAAGTTGGTTTGGTTTGTTTGAAGCTACTCATGATCATGAGATAATGGATTTCAAGGCTACAACTGTGATAATGGAAACAAGGAAATATGTTAATAATGTATAAAAATATCATGAAAATTTGAATTCCTACAACTTATTTAGTTAAAATTTTCATCATTTTATATAATATTTTTAAGTTAGTTTCATTATCATTTTTATCTAATACTTATTTAATTTTTTTCATAGATATTTTGAGAAGTCCTATTTTTCTTTCAATGATCTACAATAAGCTATAAAAGAGAGAACATGTTCATCTTAGATGGAAGAGGAAACCCCATACTTCCTGAAACGTGAAGTGTTTAAGGCATCATGGGATTTACTCTTCTATAAAAATAGAAAATGCTCTGAATTTTTTGTCTTGTTGAAGATAGTTGAATGAAAAACACACATCACATACTTAATTAGCCGTAGCTCAATCTAATGCATAATGTGCTCGGTATGACTCTAACTGTATGTTTTTTGTTTATAATTTACATTTTAGTTAAAAAAAACATCACATACTTAAAATTGAGAAAACATATTCATATTGTTTATATAATTTATAAAAATGATTCATAAGTTATTTTTGACATGTAGGAATCAACCGCACCTTGATTTGACACATGATGCGAAAAGTATGACTCATGGTGTGTATTTTTATGTAAAATTGACATTAATTTTAGTAAAAACTGGAATGTGACATACTCAAAACTAATACAACACATTTTCATTGTTTTGATACTTTAAGTAAAAAATCTATAAGTCATTTGTGACATGTAGGAATCATCCTCACCTAAACCTGATACACTGTGTACCCAATATGACTCAATGCGGCTGTTATTAGTTTAAAATTGAAATTTTATTTCAAAACATGTGTCACCCACTAAAAACTATTAAAAAACACTTATATTGTATTAATAATTTTTTAAAAATTTTAATAAGTAATATGTGGCATGCTGGAATTAGTCTTATGTAAAACCAACAGAAAATATGACTGGTATGACTCAAAGTTATTGATTCTAGTTTAAAATGTAATTTTTGTAAAAAAGAGAAGTGACATACTCAAAACATAGAAAACACATTACTATTGTTTTTATACTTTAGTAAATTGATCCATAAATCATTTTTGATGTGTATGAATTAGCCGCACTTCAATATGACGCATGGTGTGACTGGTATGACTCCAATTGTGTCTTTTTATTTAAAATTGACATTTTAGTGAAAAAGATAAGGGACATAATAAAAAATAAGAATACAATTTAATATTATTTTGGTACATTAGGAAAATGATCCATAAGTTATTTGAGATATGTATTCATCAGTCATACCTCAATCCAATACATGATGTACCCGATATGACCCAAAGAAACCGTTAGCAGTTTTAAATTGACATTTTAATTCAAAATGTGTGTTACTCATTGAGAACTAAAAAAAATGGTTGGACTATATTTATAATTTAGTAAAACAATTCATAAGTAAATTTTTTCATATAGAAATTAGTCTCATATCAAACTGACACATAATTTTACTAGCATGACTCAAAGTGTATTTTCTCAGTTTAAAATGAAATTTTAGTAAAAAACAAAACCGACATACTCAAAAATGAGGAAAAACATTATTATTTCTTTTATATATTATTTAAATGACCCATAATTCATTTTTTATGTGTAAAAATAAACGAATCCTTGATTTGATGCAAAGAGTGGCCTGTATGACTCCAAGTGTGTCTTTTTATTTAAAATTGACATTTTAGTAAAAAACACAATTGATATAATCAAAACTAATCAAACACATTTTTATTGTTTTGATACATTAGGAAAATGATCCATATGTCATTTTTTATATGTTATAAGGAGCCACAACCTAATCTAATATACGATGTTCCTGGTATGACTCAAATTTTCTGTTATCAATTTGAAAATGAAATTTTAGTTCAACATATGTGTCACTCATTGAAAATTGAGAAAACATGATATGATTGTCATGATAATTTATTAAAATTATTCATAATTAATTTTATGTATAGTAATCTATCTAAAAAACCAACACACAATGTGACTGGTATGAATCAAAGCGTGTGTTTTCAGTTTAAAATGAAATTTTTGTAAAAAACAAGTGACACTCTAAAAACTGAGTAAACACATTTAGACTATTTTTATGCATTAGTAAAATGATCCATAATTAATCTGTGACATATAGTAATCAACCACACTTCAACTAGATGCATGGTGTGACTGGTATGACTCAATTTGTTTTTTTAAACTGATTTTTTTGAAAAAAATCCATGTGGCATACTCAAATTTGAGAAAACCCATTGAGATTGTTTTGATACATTATGAAAATGATCCATAATTTATTTTTGGTGTATAGGGATTAGTCTCACCTCAATCTAATACACAGTATACTTGATATGACTCAAATTGTCCATTATGAATTTATAATTTTCATTTTAGTTCTAAACATGCATCACTGACTTAAATCTAAGAAAACACACTCGAATAGTCTTGATACTTTAGAAAAATGATTCATAAGTAATTTTTAATGTGTAAGACTCAGTCTCACATCAAACTGATATACGATGTGACCGGTATGACTCACTGTTCATGCTTTCATTTTGAAATGTTATTTAAGTAAAAAAGATAAGTGAGATGCTCAAAACCAAGAAAACACATTCAGATTTTTTTGATAATTTAGGAAAATGAACCATAAGTCATTTGTGACATGTAGAAATCAATGCATTCTCAATCTGATGAATGATGAGACCAGTATGACTCTAAGCGTGTCCTTAAATTTAAATTTAACATTTTTTTCATGTATTATTTCATATTATGTTTAATTTTTTTTATAGTATCAATGATATATGAATTTTTTTATTATACATGTGGATTAATTTTCTCGAGTTTGGAAGGTTTTTTTGGAAACTGATACCATGATCATTCTATTTTTAGAGGGTTCTGGGTGCCAAAGACAATGAAAAAATAATGTTTTTGAATTTTTGTTATTGTAATTGATAATATAATTGTATAAAACATTGTATAAAATGTCTATAATGTCTTGTTTTTTATGTATTTGTGATGTAATTTTTATTTTTATTAAATTAACAAATTTCGATATATAGGTTGCAGCTATAGTGTGTTGTAATTGAAATAGAACACTGCTGTAGTAGGCCCTTTATTATTGCTATTTCTATCACTGATAAAGGCCCCCATTATCAGTGCTAATGAAAGTGATGATAAAGGACCACTTTTATCAGTTTTTTTATAGTGCTGATAATGGGTTCCCCCTTTTAATGGTTCTTAGGACAACAAGAATTTTTAGCACTGTTAAAATCTATTTTGTGTGCTATTAAAGGGACAATTTGTGGTATTAATTTTTATAAAACCCTAATTCGACTCCCCTTACCAACTCGTACCCATGGCCATGACCCCCTGATCCCCTTTCCCCAACCCCCACGATACCCGATGAATATTATCCTTACCTCACCTCTAACCATGACCTCAACACTTTGATCCCTAAAAATAACCATCCATCCTCCCCTCTGATCCTCATGACCCCAACCCCTTTATCATGAGGATGAATATCCATTCACATTCTAATCCCTGTGGCCTTGAACCCCTTTCTCCCAATGATGACCATCTCTCCCCCTCTGTTCCCTATGACATCGACCCCTGCTCCTTGATGATGACCCCATAGTGACCCCATTCTTCTCGATGATGACCCCCAATGACATCCCCTATTCCCCGTTTTCTAGTGACTACAAACAACAATGGTAGAAACACCCCTAACCCCCTTATACCCATGACCCCATCCTACGCCTAGATCTATTTTGACATGATTACGCCTACCCCTATCTGTTAGTATGTCATACATTACTGGCCTCATCTCCCGGACCTCTATGTTGTTTTTTGATTGTATAATTCCTATAAGATTTTTCCAAGGGTTGTAATTAAATTATATAAATATCTTTGTAATTTATTGTTTTTTGGGTCATTTTCTCAAGATAATGTTGAGGTTTTGTTACAGACCTTCCATCAGTATTTGGTCATAGTTTTTGAGAGTGGATGCACCTCAATGTTCTTTTAGGTTATTATTCATATTTTTTAATTTTGAATAATTAATTATAAATTTTCATTATTAATCATTTCTTTAATGTTTCATGATATATGTGTCTAATGTGTTGTTAGTGTGTGGTGTAAGACTTGAAGCTTTTACATTTTCATCAAGAGGTAGGAAAAACTTTAGGCTTTGTGTTTCATCACCATTTAATAATTGGTTAAATTTTTTAAAATAATAATTTTTCTATTAAGGTCCCCATTAAGAGCCATTTTGGGTTGGATTGGGGAGAATATTGGGTTTAGATGTTTTATAGAGGGGTTTTCATTCAAAAAACCAGATCATTTACATGCATTTTAAGAACACAAGATGCATGTAATTTACTACTCTCTTCTCTGTATTTTTTAAAATGATACCATGAAGTTAATATACTAAATAAAAAATACACTTAATAATAATTACAATTCATAGTTCTTACTACAAGATCTGTAGATTCAGATTACATGAATCTTTCCATATGTTATAATCTCTGTAAGTTGAGTACTATTTCTCAAAATCGATTATGAAAATGTTGTAAAACCATAATTTCATGAAATGATATGATGCATAAGAAAAAACATGCACAAAATATCATAGTTCCATTTTATTGTATTGAGATACAGTTAATATTTATTTTCTTAATTATCATTATAGAGACCTAGTTTTTCCCTTATAAGACTTTGAAATACTTTTATAAGTATTTTTGGATCTAGTCACTAAATGACATGTGATTTTGAGGCCCAGTGTTCCCAGAATTTATTTGATAAAAATATTAAATATATTTTATATTGAGTTCATGTATTTTATTAAATATAATGAGATAAATCATAAATAGAATCTCATATAAAAAATATGAGACCACATTTGAGTTCAGAACGTGATGTTTACCCTAGGAGAAACCTAAAATATCTTTGTATAAACATTTGGATAAAATGAGCATTGGAGGTATGTTCGATGAATTAATTTAATGTTTAATTAAATTAATTTAATTAAATAAAATAATCCTAAATTCCTATAAATATATCATTATGGATATTTTCCTTGGGTTATCCTCAGAATCTTAGGACCATCTAGAGAATATCCTATTCTCCTTCCACTATCGAATGACATCTGAAAATGAAGAACCTATAGATCCAAGCAGATCTAGATACAATAAACCCAATGAACTATCTCAATCATTGGTGAGTGCATTCTTCGACAATGAATAATACAATATCTAGGTAGGACTTATCATTTGTGGTTTTTACTCAACTGGATTAAATTATTGAGCAAGATCATATCCTTACCTTCGATCTATGCTAATTATGTCCTTTTCATGCACCAATGTATTGAAATTCAATTGTTTTCTAACCAGGTTCCCTAATTGTATTCATTGGAAGGGATATATTGTCCAATGATTAATAATCATTTTTTAATTATTCCTTTCTCCCCTAAATTCTTTATGTTATTTGTCGATCGACATACAGGGTATTGGTTCGACAATGTCGTGCAAGACCGAGCCCGATCGGATGATCAGATTCTCAAAAAAATCACATATGGTGAACAAAAAGTTGAATCGGGGATGGAAAGAATGGATTTGTGGGATGTAGGTGATAGATTAGTTGAAATGGAAAATAGATCAGAGATAGAGGATGATGAATGTGAAACATTGGGGGTGCAGTGAACCCACATAGGTTGATGGAATCGATATCTGGCCACTGGATGAACAAAAATGATGAATCTGGACTAGATCCACTGATTTTGAGAAAAGGTGTGATTTAATTAAAATTTGGGAATCCAAATTTGAATGCACAGGTGCAGATCTAGATTTATGTGAAATGGTCCAGTACATTCCATTTACTTTGATGAACACATAGAGTGTAGCCCGTATGTGGTGGTGGTTAGGGTTTCAGAGAATTATAAGTATGACAAGTCATTTGGGACCCCCACACATCATGTAATCTTGTGCTCTAAGACTTGGTGTGTACTCCAGGATTAAACAAGCAAGATAATGTCCAGACATTCCATGTACCAAGGTATAAAGACATAGGATAATGTATAAGGACATGACCAGGAGAACACACCTTAACCCTGGGTAGCATGCGCAGACCTTGTTGTCAACCTGCATGACATGTACTACTATATGGTTGGGAAGACTTATGCTAGATAGACACATATCCGTTTTATGGAATGGGACTACACACTACGTGGGCCCCCTTACATGTCGTGTACCCTTTTTTTCCTTTTTAGGGAACTTCAAAATCTCATATCTACTTTGTTTGGACTTAGATTTTGGCCCATGAGTAGCCTATCCTTAGTGTATTTCCACGTAGAAAATGATAGTTCCATCCTTTTTGGATTTTGGGATATGACGAGAGATGTTCCATGTGTGTCTCTTATTTAGGTAACAATCAACAATGGAAGTGATCAAATAGGATCACTAGAGACTTTCAGGGTGGTACCCTCATGTCGGGTTGGGGATGGGCCCTTAATGACCTAGAGTGGCACCCTCATGTGGAGATAGGGCATGGATCATTTCCATTACGAGTGGAACACTTTATCAGGGGTGGGCATGGGTCCTCGATGACTTAGAGTGTCACCCTCCTATAGAGATAGGGAATGGGTCCTCAACCTTCTGAGTGGCACCCTCCAGCCGGGATGGAAATGGGTCCTCGATAACCTTGAGTGGAACCCTCTTATGGAGAAAGGGTATGAGTTCTCAACCTTCCAAGTGAAAACCTCTATCTTGTCTAGGAATGGGTCCTCAATAACCCAGAGTGGAACCCTCCTATAAAGACAGGACATGGGTTCTTGACCTTATGAGTGTAACCCTCTATCCAGGTTGGGCATGGGTCCTCAATGACCTAGAATGGAACCCTCTAGTTGGGATGGGAATGGGTCCTCAACCATTAAAGTGGAAACCTCCTACTGTACCAGGGCATGGGTTTTATACCTATATATTTTTACAACTTGACTGTGCATCGTAGTGGCGAGGTGTGGTTTAACCTGGATGATTCCTTCTAGGCAGATGCGTGAGATTCATGTCATTGTTGATGGACTTTTAGAACAATTGATGACTCTTTTCTAAGGTTGGGTTGTGAGATGGAGATCATATTTCTTTCTTATATGGACATATTTTACTAATTATATATATTTATATATATATATCTATATCCATGAGTTTAGATTTGGTTACTCTCTCTTTCCATGTGTTGTAGAGAGGTGCGGGGTAGTCCACCTACTCTCCATGTTGAGAACCTTATGGTTTGATGATGTTACTCTCCTACTATGGGTGGTGAAGACTCAACATGTAGTCCACCTACACACCATATTGATCCCCTTATATTTGGATGAGGTTACTTCCTCTTTTTTTGGGTTTAGCTACATCATATTCACTATATACAGTCTACTGTCTTTTTATTCCAATTTTATCGCTTATTGATCCCTTCATCTTTCAGAGAATCCTAATAGGTATGTATATATTCACCCTAGCATGGTATTTTCCTATACATGTCATGTCAAATAAATATAACAGATAGGTTGGTGGTGATTTTAGAGGAGCTTAGGGATACCAAGTGTATTAAAACATGAACAATGGTCGTATCTTGGAGATCAAGAGTTGATCTATCTCAGTGTTTTAATTTCTAGTTTTATTATGTTGGGACCTATTTCTGGCTGGGTGTGTATTTTTCAACATTAATTTTGAGTTTTCTCTGTCCTACTCTTGTACACCTAGAGGTTTTTCATGATTGGTTTACATTCTAGCTATTGCATTTTTTAATTATTCCTTTATACTTCTGCATTGATATGGTTGAGAATTTATGTACATATACATTAGGAAAATGCCTCCCATTTAGGATATGCATTTCAGTACTTGTCACCACCCTATGGCCTATAGAGGTAGGATTGTGTTAGTTGCTGCTCAAGCCCCGATTAGGGTCAGGTTATGGAAGTTTGGTATCAGAGTAGTTCATTCCTTGTGGTGGTGTTTGGTGTATCCCCCCTTATGAGGATTTGGTTGGGACTTAGGGAAACAATTTCAAAGTGTCTTGAGTGCATCTCTCAGGATATAGAACTGAGTGATGATACAAAAAACTGATGTATACATTCACTATGACCATGACTACCTACTTTTCAAATAGGAATACCGAGGCATTGGTTGTAGGGATCAAATTATACATGCATCAAATAGGATTGAGTCTTTGAGTATAATTATTGACCCATCTCCCAATTATTATATATATATATATATATATATATATATATTCTCATATGACCATGGTACACCATGATTAAATTTTCATGATTCCTCCGTGATGATATCTATCCAAGATACCATTTTCGGATCGTAAAGATGACCTGATGAGTGATATGGCCTTAGTTAAGGGTCAATCCTATAAGTTTCTTCCTCTAGGTGGACAGGTAAAAACACCCCACTTGTTGAGTAATAGATCATGATAGGAGAAAAGTTTGAGGATGTGCACAGACTTAGAAAAATCCAAAAGTTCTATCGCAAGACGCTATTGAGGTTCCACGACAAGTCAGATCCCCAGGAAGAAGAGGTTTGGATAGTATCAACAATGATTTTTTTTGGCTCATTCAGACACCAATAGATTAGGTCATTTTGATGGCAGCTATACTTTTCTATGGAGCAGCTGGGTATAGGTGGAGTCTTTTTACCTATATGTATGATGAGCTGATACTCTTTTGGATCATCTTCTAGCAACTATTTAATGAAGAATACTACCCCTCATGTTTGTGAACAGTTTTAATTAAGAAGCTTTTGTAGACACTATTGGGAGGGATGAAAGTGTCTGAATATGTGGTGAGGTTCATAGGCATTAAACGGTACTCCCTTGACATGATCTAGGATAACTACTTCCGAGCATATAAGTTTGATCAAGGACATTACATAGAGATCCATGCTAGTGTTGTGCCATTTTGTATTCCTATATATGTTAGGGTGTTGGAGAAGGCACTAGTCATGAAGATTTTTCGATTAGAGGGATGATAGACAGATGTAGATGACACTGGATTCCATAGATTTGAGTCGTCTGTAGTAGCTAACATACTTCATAAGAAAGGATCTCGACAGTAGAGGTCTTCCAAGAATTAGGCCCGAGCACATGGTTATAGGAAACATAGAGTACCAGGGAAGATCTGAGAGTGGTAGTTCAATTCTTGTGATGAGATAGGTTATATAGGGTGGGAATTCATGACCAAATGTACTGAGGATTATAGGTATATAGTAGATATACTACTATGGTAGAGGTGATGCCCTGATCAGGGATCTCTTAGGAAAGGGTAGGGTGGTCCCTAGGGAGGCGGAGTTGATAGAGGAGCAAGAGGAGCTATGGGTGGTGGATGACACTATGATATCCTTCCATAATGACCACAAGGTATCCCATGTCACGCTCAGGGAGCTGGCGGTTGGGGCCACAGATAGCTACATGCTTTGGAGGCTTATGACCCAACGACACACAAGATGATTAGAGGTACAATCTATGTTTATTCAAAGTTTGATTTAGTATTGTTAAAAATAGGACCCAATCATTACTTTTTCTCTATATTCTTGGTGCGCGATCTAGAGATCCCACTCAAGGATTTATCCCAACAACTTCATCTTAGGGTTCCTATAGGGAACAATTATTATGTATCTTTTATCTTTAATTAGTGTGAGATATCACATGGTGTAGAGGGGTTCACATGGGACCATTTTTTCATCATTATGGAACCCTATAATGTCATCTTGGGTATGTATTGGTTATCCATGGTCTGATCCTAGATTTACTATCATTGTAGAAGAGTCATATTCCTTCAAACTAATGGGATAATATTCACCTTTATGAGTGAGAGAGATCTCATGGAGGGATGGGTGTGTTCTATGAGAAGGAGGCTGCAACCCATCACCCATCAGTTGGTGAGTATATTACTTGGTCCAACAATCTCATCAGGAATTTGGATTCCTTTATTCATGGAGGATTATATGAGGAGGAAGATAGATTTTGTTTTACTGGATCGAGTTTGGGTGTTTTCTCAGCTCAGGAATATATGAAATTTCATCACACAGGAGTGGATCAGGAGGCATGGTTGGGTGAGAATTGGTTCAAGTATTTCCCTATGAAGATGATTTTTTTTGTTTAGAATATTAGGAACTAAGAATTACCAACTAATGAGAATTTCTAATGAAGGAGCATTCATGTGGTTTCTCAATGTTTTTGCTGTAAGGTATCTAATACTGAATCCATAGAGTACCTGTTTTTTCTTAGCGACCAGATATTGTCTCTTTGGTCCTTCTTCAAAAAACAAAAAAACTTTAGAGAGGGGAATTTTGATCTGCAGTTGTTCATTATGTCTTGGTTTCCGGGTGTAGATCAGAATGCCCTAGAGTTTAAGAGGTACAATACTATTTTTACAGCTATCTATTGGAAAATCTGGGAATCTTGAAATCTATATAGACTAGTTCATAGACACTCTATTACCTTTTTACATATAAGAATGAAATTTATTTTGGCGGAATTGAGTTCCCTGATGAAAGGGGGTCATGATGGGATCTCCGGGGGGAGGATTAGGTCTGAATTACCCGACTCTTTCAAAGGGATATGGATTAAGTGAGAGCTGCCTCTAGTGGTTTAAAACTTAATGTTGATGGTTCAATCTTGAATGGTTAGATGAAAGTTAGGGTCTCATTAGAGATTAGGTAGGATGAGTTTTGTGTGGTTTTAGTGTGTTTTATAGTCCAGGTGATTCGTTATGAGTGTAAATCAGGGATCTTAATTCTGGTATCAAGTTTTGTCTAATTATTGACCTTCGATGATGGAAAAAGATTCAGACTTGGAAATTCGGGTTAGAATGCTTTCGGGGAAAGGCATCGTCCCTTGGGAGTTGGATTATTTATCTAGATGTTACTCATTGGATACTAATGGTGGCCAGATGGTAAGGCATATTTAGAAAGAAGATTTTTTTTAGCATATGCTCTTTCTCGTGTGGGGATCAGAAGATGGGCTCTCTCAATGTTTTACTTTCCAGTTTTTCTTGGTTGGGATATCTTTTTGGTTGGGTATGTATTTTTCCCTTTACTTTTCAGTTTTATTTTTTTTAATCTTATACACCCTGGATTTTTTTCATGCTTGGTTTACTTTTTATTTGTTTCAGATTTTTATTATTATTCTTCTTCACTTCTATATTGAGAGGGTCGGGTGCATACGTAATTATAAATTATAAAAATCCTTCCCATTTAGGATATTTCTTTCAGTGATTTTGACCACCCTTGGCCTATGGAGGTAGGCTTGGGGTAGTTACAGATCGAGCTTCGGTTAGGGTTAGGTCAGGACAATTGAAGAAATATCTAGCTATAGAGATATTCATGTTTCTAAAATATAAAATTAAATTTGATAATAGGTGAAGCATATAAGTAAGATATCTTTAAATAGAATAATTATGTTCATGTATTATTGTGGATTTATAATAGTATTCTTAATATTATAGTAACCTCTCCCCTTAGCTCAGTGAACTTATTCTAGGATATCCAACCATATTATTGTGAAGGGTAATACTTATTCATTTATTTTTTTTATGTTTTTATTATTGGATTTTATTTTTTATGTTGATTTTTTTATGTCGAATCAAGACCCTACCCTGGTAAAATATTAAGTTGGGTGATGTATAATTTTTTATTATACTTGTTCGATCAAAAATTTATATCTTTATATCGAAATTTACATGGATAATTATGAAAATACAATACTTATGGATAAAATTTGGAATGATTTACCTCGAAACACACCTCAATATGCAAAGGGTTTGGAATAATTTTTAGATTATGAAATTACAAATCAATCAGTGGATGATAGAATAAAATTTATTTGTCCTAATTATATATTTAAGAAATGGTTGAATAAAAATGAAGTATATGAGAATTTTATATTGATATAGTTTCATTCTTGATATATATATTGTATTTATCATGGTGAATTGAATGTTAAGGAAAGTAAAAATATTGAAAATCCTATCAATGAAACACCAAGTGACCCACTAGAGGAGAATTCAATTTGAAATTTGATAAATGGAACATTTGAGTTTATATGATGTAATATCCATGACTTTAGTAGACCAGTAGAACCTTCAGTTGATCCTATATAGGTTAATAATTTTGATATTTTCAGTTAAAAAAATGAGTTTTATGAATTAATTAAAGACGAGAAACAATAACATTATGAAGTTTGTTCCAAGTATTCAAAGTCATATTTTCTACTTAAGTTGTATCATATCAAGTGTCTATGTGGAATCACTGATAAAGAAATTTCCATGATATTAGAGTCACTTCATGATGCATTTAGTGAAGCTAAAATCCCTACATCATTATATGAGATATAGAAAAGTATCAACAAAATTGGACTTGATTATAAAAAGATACATGTAGACCCTATTGATTTCATACTTTATGGGGGATAAGAGTCCATTAAAGAAGAGTACATAATATGTCATACTATAATATGAAAATTAATGAAAAAAATTAGAGTATAAATTACTTCAAACCTAGGTATAAATAGAGGAAGAAAAATCCTACAAAGGTACTATGTTACTTTTCTATGAAACCACACTTGTAAAGATTTTTCATGTAATCTATGACTGTGTAAGACAGAAAGTGGAATTATTAGGATAATAACAATAATGGATGAATGAGACATCCCAAAGATTCAATATCATGGAATTTGTTTGATTCATTATATATATATTTTTATTTAGATCCAAGGAATGTACATTTGAGATTAGATTTTGATGGATTTAACACTTTTGAAACATTAAGTACTAATTATAGAATTTGGATAGTTGTTTTTACCCCCTATAATTTGACACCATAGATGTGTATCAAGAAGATATCATTCATTATTTCAATGATTATTACTAAAAATAAAATTCATGGTAATAAAATTAATGTATACCTTAAACCTCTAATTAATAAAATAAAATAATTATGGGATGATGGCATGGAAACATATGATTCTTCAATGATAAAACTATTCAAAATTCATGATTCTTTAATACAGATAATTAGTGACTTTCCCAGACTAAGAAAATTATATGATTGGAAAACTCATACTGGTTTGGATTTTCCATTTTTTAATTTTTATTTTGAACCTCAATGATTACCTCATTGTAGAAAATGGTGTTTTATTGGTCATCATCGATTTCTTGATTCTTTACATAAATTCTAGTTTATTAAGAAAAAATTCAATAGAGATATTGAATTGAGAAAGACACCAAAGTAATTATTTAGTTCATAAATGTTGGGATAATTAATGAATTTCACTAAAGAATTTGAAAAATGTAATCAGTTTAGAGAAGGTGAAAAGAGGGTATGAATTATAGTATCTAAAGTAGCTAGAACACAATAGTGTTATAAAATGATTATATTTTTCAAACTCCTTTCTAGGGAGATTAATTTGATATGTCATAATATTTTTGTAATTCATATTGAGATGAATGTTTGTGAAATGTAATTTTTATATTGCTTAATGAGAAGGGTAAATCAAAGGATCACATTAATGCTTGTAAGGATTTAGAATCAATGAATATAAATCATAGTTTGTGGGAAAATTAGAATGGAAATTATCTTTTGGCTATTTTTACAATGAAAAATAATGAGAAAGATGCATTCCTTTAAACATTAAAGAATGAAAAAGTGCCATATGGATATTTAAGTAACATTTCAAGGATCATTGACTTAAAACATAGAAAGTTACATGGATTGAATAGTCACGACTCACATATTCTAATGAATCAATTGTTGAATTTTGAATTACATAATACATTACTTGAAAAATTAACTATAGTTCTAGTTGAGTTTTATACCTTTTTAAGATAACAATGTGGAAAACTCTAAATACAACTGATCTTGACAAATATCAAGAAATAATTGCTTAGACACATTCATTTTGAGATGTTATTTCACCATTAATTATTCATATATGTGATTCATTTGACTATTTAGTTGGTTGAAGAAGCTAAAATTGGTGGACTGGAACACTATTAATGGATATTTTCAATTGAGAGGTACGTTGATATTATTTTTATTTTCATTGGTGAATTCAATTTTAACAAATCACTGCATAATTTTTTTAATACGCTTCTTATTTTTTTCATTAGGTACTTAGATCATTTGAAATATTATGTGAGGAATAATTATCACCCAAAAGGCTATATTATTAAGGTTACATAGAAAAATAGTTCCCGACCTTCTATTTTAGATATTAAGATGGGATTGAGACTAGATTCAATAATGTTGGATATGCTAATGACATTTACACTAATTATTATTCTAAAACCAATCATCGGTATTTCAAACTCATAGACGACCAATTGGAAAGGGGAAAAATTTTACATTGACTGAATTAGAGTTGCTACAAGAACATATATATTTTATAATAAATACTGTTATTGCAGATCCATATATTGAATATTTGCGACTTCAAACAAAGAGGAAACTAAGGGGTCAATCTCTAAATGAGATGAAATTTACAAAAACTATTAATTTGTATATTTTTGAATGGTTCACCAGTTATGTAAGTATATACTCATGCTCATAGTATTGACATGTATTTATTTTTTTTATGTTAAAGTTAACATCTTATATCTTCTCATATAGATAATTTATGTTGAGAATTGAGTTGAAACTTCAAACGATTTGATGTTTTTGGATTAAGGTCCTCTAATATATACTAAGATATTTGATTCCTACAATAATCATGGATTTAGGATTCATATAATTTATCAGGAAGAAGACTTGAAAACTCAAAATATTGTGAATTTAAACTTTAATAGGTGGGATACTATGGAAAGTTGATTGATAAAATGAAATTAAACTATTATGGTCAATGTTTTTTTGTCTTATTTGAAAAAAAGTTGGAAAACATTGATAGGGGTATAATGAAAAATTCATTACATTTTACTTATGTCAACTTATTTCACTTGATCCATACTTGTGAGCATAGACTATATAATCTATTTATCTTGGCTTCACAAGAGAATATGGTTTATTATGTGGATGATGAAATACATGAAGACTGGAGTGCTACTGTACGATTAAAACATAGAGACTTGTATGATATGGATGATGAAGATCAATAGGTACTTTGTGATAGTGAACCTCATCAACCAAAAAACATTGAATAGTTTTTTCCTGACAATATTAAAAAAATAAAACTTGAAATAGAGGTTGGAAACGAAGTTCTTATGAAAAAGTATATTGATTACAATGAAGTTAATGAATATTAATATAATTAAATGTATAAATTTTTAATTAATATATATTAGAATTTTCTATTTATAAATGTTTCATACATATATACATTGTTCTATTTTTTTTAAAAATGTTTTTATTTATGTATTTTTTATATAGTTAATATGTTCTGAAAAACCACTACCATTAGATTTATTGGATCTAAGTGATTCTTCTATTCCAGAGACTTCTAGTGAGCCAACAGTTTCCCTTGATGTTATTAGTATACCACTATCTAATTCACCTATATTAATGGAGCAGTTAATCACCCCTCCATTTAGGGGATATTGGTAAGTTACAAATACTGGTATATATGTCATTGTAAAAAAAACTATACATGTTATTAATTTTTAATTCATTTTTAAAACATATAAAGATAATAATATAAGAGATATAAATATGAATATCGTATATGTATGGGACCTAAAAGACTTCAAGATTATCATTACATTTAATGAGTTTGGGGTGCCTATCACTAATGATGGTAGAATCTATGGATAGATTTTTTAAAATCTTGATTGCAAGGTAGTAAGTTTTCCCATTAATTATAAATAATTTTGGTATATTCCAATATCATGAAAAAATGAACTTGTTGATAAACAAGTAAAGGTAATATTAATTTAATATTCATTGGTAACTAATTTAAAATAAATGAGTAATTTTTTTAATATACTTATGAAGTTTTTTGTTTTTTTTCTAGATGTTTTCTTAATTTTGATTCCCATAAATACTTTCAATACCCATGGAATCTAAAATTTTTTGGAAAGAAATCAAGTGATTTTAAATAGAGATTATGGAATGAACTTAATGAATCATCTTTGAGCTCAAAAAAATGTATGATAAAGTGCATGAAGGAGTTTCTCATGAGACGTAGAAGATGTTTTTTAATATTAACAAAGATTCATATTATGAGGTAATTTCATATTTTATAGTATCTTTATAACATAAACACAATAAAATTATAATTTTTAATAATTTTTTTATTTTTTGTTGGAATTATCTGAAAAAATATTGTGAATCGTGAGAAACAATTCATTCCTCATATCACTAGGTCTTAAATTTTTTCAAGTAGAAGAAAATTCTTGGTTGTATTTTATACAATATTATTTATATTATTTTATTATAATTTGAGGTTTTGTCAAGAATGTATATTTTTAATAATGTATAATGAATTATGTCACTCTATTGGATGGATAGAGATGCGTATTAAATTTCATAGGATACCTGATGGAAGTTTTTTAAATGAGCCTACCAAAGACGTTGGAGTAAGTAATTTTCATTAATATTTAATGTTATTTGATTACTATATAAAATATTAATGAAAAATAAATTTTAATAAGAAACAGACCTTAAAAACAATTAAATGGGGCTGGATACATGGATCAAACGATTCCAATTAGCCTTTTCAGTTCCATTTAATCTATTTAGTCAGCCCCATTTAATATGGATTTAGGAATGCTTATTATTATAATTTATTTTTCATTATTATGTTTCTATAGTAATGAAATAAAATTAAATAGTATTGATAAAATTATGAATTAGATAATATTATAAAGTTTAGATAATTTAAAAAATGATTTTCAATATTATTATGTTAACCTATTAAAATTCATGAAGCCTAGGATGTGAACCCTTCACAATCATCATAGGTATCCTATAACGATGAAATCACAATCATTTTATGAAAAGATCATCCCGGGTATGTACGTGGTATGGGTTCTGAGACTACTTAAAAATCTATATTTGGTAGAGAATCATCATCATTTACTACTTCACACAGTATGGGTTAGATTAGTGTTGTTGATTAGGAAGCACAAAGAGAAATTTCTAGGTTTAAAGGAAGAGTACAATGACATGAATCTTATAAGAAAACACGGAATCAGTGGTGGTTAACAATAAAAAATGTTTTAGTTTCTATATTTTAGATGATGAAGGTCATGATCCCCATGGAAATTTCCATCTATATAACCATCCTTATGAGGTAAATTCTAAAATCTATAAATTATTCACATATTTTCAAAAAACAAATACAACTTCCATGAATAAAACTAAAATGACACTTTTATATTGAAAACATTCACTTCGAGTTGTAATAACTAAATATTTTTCCAGATTGATGTGCGTTCAATTAATACACATAAAAAAAATAATAATGGATCATTTTATTATGATTTGAAAACAATCTAATATCATTTTACTGATTTTGGATATCTTACTGGCGTTTTAATGTAAAATGAAACTCATAATGAAAACATGAACTTCGAATCATACCACCTCCTTCATGTGTTCAATTGATGTGTGGTCGATACTTGTACATCATAAATTAATTATGGATCATTTTCCAAAATTTTAAAAACAATTTGAGCTTGTTTTATCATCTTTGAAAACGTGACATATGTTTTAAACTAAAATAACACTTTTATATTGAAAACACACACTTCGAATCATACTAACCACATCGTGTGTCATATTGATGTGTCTTCATTTTGTACATGTGAAAAATGAATTATGGATTGTTTTCTTAAAGTTTGAAAATAATATGATCTAGTTTGCACATTTTTTTTCTATGTGAAGATAATTTTAAAGTAAAAATGGAACTTTTATATTGAAAACATGTACTTAGAGTCATACCAGCCACTTAACACATCTGATAACCATAAAATAAGAGGAAAAATTCCACATATTTATTTTTGAAATGTCGGAATTAAAATAATTTCATTTTGAGTTATGGTTTTCCCGGGATGCCTGTAAAGGTGTTTTAAGTGTTTTAAAATAATAAAATGTGTGTATAATGGTTAAAAACATAGAAAATACCTCATATTGACCTGAAATCATGGTACAACCACCATATAATTATTTTTTATTCATAATCAGATACTACACATCCAACTAACATCCACTGTTCTTGAAATGACTCAATAATTTTTTTAAAGATACTGATGTACTTAAAAACATGTGTCAGAGGGAAAAAACTAAACAAATGATTTGAGATGACTATGAAATTAGAGGAAAAAATCATATATTGATATGTGAAATACAGTATTTAATGAAGCTTAATTCCAATTTACGGGTTTCTTGGGATTCCCATCAAGACATTATTTGTGTTTTAAGACACTAAAACATGTATGTAATGGTAAAAACCATAGAAAATAACCTTATAAAGATATTAAATCATAGGAAACCACCATTGAATTATTATTTATGTTCATCCTGAGCCTAGACATCCACCCTACATGTGGTGTACTAGGAATAAATCAATAAATAGTTTTTAAAGATACTATTGTCTTTAAAAACATTTTTCAAAGGGTTAAAACTAGACAAACAATGTAAGATGGTTGTGAAGTCATAAGAAAAAGATTTTAAGTTTATTATTTACATGTTTTAATTGATGGAACATCATTCCAAGTTTCAATTTTCCCAGGAAGCCTGTAAACATGTTTTTAGTATTTGAAAACCCTAAAATGTGCATGGGTTAAAACCATATAAAAAAATTTCAGATTGATGTGAAATCATGGTAAAAACACTATTGAATTAGTTTTGTTGAATATTTATAAACAAGACATCCATATGACATGTGGTGTGCTCAAAATGACTTAATGATATTTTTTAAAGATACCAAAGTATTTAAAACTTGTGTTTGAGGGTAAAAATCAGAAAAAATGTTAGATGGATATGAAATCATATGAAAATTACCATATATTGGTTTTTGAAATGTAGGTACTGATGACACCTCATTCTGAGTTATAGTTTTTCTCGAATGCCTGTAAACATGTTTTCAGTGTTCTAAAACACTAAAACATGCATGTAATGGTAAAAAATATAGAAAAGTACCTCCTGTTGTTATCAAATCATAATAAAAACATATTTTAATTATTTTTTATGTGTATACATAAACAACATGTCTATAAAACATATAGTGTACTCTAAATGATTCAATAAGTAGTTTTTAAAGATACCACAATCGCCAGGGGGTCAATATTATGAAAACAATGTTAGATGACCTTGAAATCAGATAATACTTGTCATTCTAAGTTATGGTTTTCCTAGGATACCCATAAACACCTTTTCAATATTTTAAAACATAGAAATGAGCATATAACATCCAAAACTATAAAAAACAACCTCAAATTGATGTAAAAAATGGGAAAACAACTATTGAATTATCTGTACCATGTAAATGTAGAAAAAAAAATCCATATGAAAAGAGTTTTTCTCATAAATACTAAATAAGTAGTTTTTAAAGATACTCGAGTCTTTAAAAACTTGTCTCTAAGTGTCAAAATGATGTAAACAATGTCATATGACCATGTAATCAGAGTACAATGATTGTAGATTGATTTTTGAAATATAGGAACTAATGAAATGTGTAGAGACCCAAAAAATAGTATCCTGGAGATGATATTTAATTTATTACATAGGAATAAGATATACGGAATCCCATCCTGAAGGACTGAATAGTTTAGTAGCCCAAGTAAACTAGATACAAACTCGAGTCTTACATTAAATTTGAAAAAACAAATTACAACAGATTTTTTTCTAAAATATCATTATTCTCTCTATAATATCCTTTTATATCTGTCATATTATAGTTAATGGACTCCTAATAAAAGAAACAAAATAAGGGCGAGCTTAAATTCTCAGTAAGGGTTAAGTACAATAGAAGCTATCATGAATCAATGAACATAATCAACATGGAAAGGTAAATAACTGAACACACATTCCATTTAAATAATTTGAATAATATAATCAATATAGAATGGTAAATAAATAAAAAATATTCCATTTTATCATAACATTACTATCATAATTGTATAATACATAATCAATATGGTAATGTAAATAACTGAAAACACAAGCCATTTAGCCAATAAACTAAGAATAAAATGAATTTAGAGTTAATATCATAGAGAAAATAGAATGGATAAAAATAATAAATTATTAAAGAATGAAATGATTAATTATTGGATGTCATGTTTCCCAGGCACATGATACCTCTACCGTAAATATCTATCCTCAAGATAGTATCAAACTGATGGGTATAAACCCATTTAACTAAGGCTAGCCAACTGATTCATCCCTTGAGACTAACGATACATTGAGGGGATATCAATAACCGGGACCCTCCCATGTATTGTGTGTTGAAATAATTACTCATATATCAAAAAAATTATTTCATTCATATACAATGTGCCTTAACATCATGTATCTTTATTATGTAATGGATACAAGTTTATCAATATTTCCACAATTAATCAAATATATTTAAAAGTAAAAACCAAATATAAAAATTGTATATGGATTAGGTAATAATCATATAAATCATAAAATAATATTGATATTTAATATAAATTTAATTTCCATTAAAACATGACCATATTAAAGTGATTGTTTCTAGAGAGAGTTAACAATCAAAAAATAAAGTGAGATTACACAATAGTTTTTACTACTTGGAAATATTTAAGTCAAATACCCTAGGATAAAATAATTCAAATATAAAATTAAAATACCATTAATTATGAATTAATTTTGATATTACATGTCCAAGGGGTGGTATATACACCATATAAAAGGAATTGGGTGAATAAAATTACAATATGACTTAATGAAGGGAAATTGAGACGGAGTCCCTTACTATATGCTTCAGTTTGATTGAAAATAATTTAACCTATCACATAATGGGGTTAACCTTGTTATTAACTTATACTAGAATCATATTTTTTTTTAATATCATATATTATAATTTTATAACAACTTATCATGCTTAGGTTAATAATATTCCATTATTTTCATTGTTTTGGGTGTTAATTTCCTTGTTTTCTCATTCACGATTTATCATGAAAGATCCAATTATTATGAATATTATATCGATATTTAATATATAGAATAATAATAATGACATAAATATTATATTTTTTACATCAATAATACTTTTAAAACCAATCATGAAATATGGTTTTGTGAAATGAAGTACGTTATGATCATGGAGACAATAGGCCATACGTATGCATGAGTAACATTTTCATTTTTTAATGATCATCATGGAAAGGAGTTAAGTAATATTTTTTCCTTATATAATTATAATAATATCATAAATAACATATTATTTATTTAAATATACTTATGTATATTATCTTCATGGTGTGGTGATGAAAAGAGAGTCACATCACTTTGTGAAGGTGGTAATCCACACGCACACGAGCAATGTTATCATATTTCAGTGTAAGAACAAAAATGATGTATTAAATTTTTAGAATAATAAATATGTCATGAATATAATTATTATTTAATTTATATCACATATATTGATTAAGTTTATCCATATCACCATACATGTAACATGTTAGGGAAAAATGAATCTCATTGCTTTGTGAGGCGTAAGTTCACCGCACACACGAGCGACATTATCATGTCCCCTACAGAATAGAATGTAAAATGGTATATATAATATAATAAAACAATGTATAATTATGTTATAAATATCATATATATACATTATATCCATTATCATACCCAACCGTGATAGGTGGTAATAGAAAAATGAATGACATCGGTTCGTGAGGGGGTAATCCGTTGTACACACAAATGATGATTTTATAAACTATTTGATTGGAGTGGAGGCGTTTTTAGGTCATTACCTAAACATAAAAACATATAATTATATTTAATGTATTAAAGTTATTATATAATAATGTTTTAATAATAATCAAGGAAGGTGGAGGAAGAAATTAAATAAAAATGTTCATTGAAGAATATTACCCCTTCTTTAGGTATCTTCCTTAATTTTGCATCAAAAACATTCCTAGGGTGAATTTGTTTCCCAAAAAAGGCATCTAGGATTAGGGTAGAGATTATTTTAAGTGATTTGGGTATGTATTTTCCTAAACTAAATGGTTTTATGGTGTGAATAGGAGTGAGAGGGTGTGTCCTTTTATAAGTGAGGTGAGTGGTACACTTGTAATTTTTGAAAAGATCCAATCATACCCACGTTTTTATCATGAAAAAGATCTAAAAATGGGTCATTATAAAAAAAATATGAGATAAGGTCGAAATATTTCCATAAAATGGGTGTTGGAAAAGTTGGTAGGTTAATTTTAACCCTTATCATCTTAGTTTAACCCATGATAAATCCGTTTTTACATTAACTGCAGTTATTAATTTTTACTGTTTTGACTATTAATTTTTGTTAAAAATAAATATTACCTTTTTATAAATTATAAATTATTTTTATTTATAATTTTGAATCCATTTTTCCAAATTAAATTCACATAAGTTTGAAAATTTAATTTAAAATAAATCCTACAGACATGACGAGAAATCTAGTTTTTAAAGAGAAAATGTTCAAATATTTACAAAGTTTTTATATCAAAACTCAACATGAAAATGTTTCCAATGACCTAAATTGGATTAATTGATATAAATCTGAACTAATTTTATTATAAAATATGTGTAAAATATAATTTAACAATATAAATTTTTTAAATGAAAAAAAAGTTTTCAATTAAAATTCAATAATTGTAACTATTAAAAAAATTCAAAAAAATAATTCTAAGATAATTTTGAAATTTCTATTTCAACAATGAATATTATTTTTCAAATTAAATTTATAAATGTGGTAAAAATTAATTTTAAATTATGTACTCAAAATGTAACTAAATCATCTTTTTAGAAAGGTATAGTTTTTAGAAAACATTTATTTTAATATTAAACAATTCTAATTTTATTTTAAATGAATTGATAACCATATTTTTCATATTTTAGTTATTAATATTCATAACCACTAATTTAATGGCTAGGTTATAACAGTATACTATATTACATTTCAATTAGACTCAGGGTTGTGTGTTCAACAAGCTATTGAAGAGATTAAATTTAGAGAAATATATTTTGTGGGTCATTTAAGCTCAGTGTTGCATTTCGCATGCACTATCAAATAAAATTTTCTTATTTTAGAATTTTAGGGTGTTATATTATCTACATATTAAATAAATTTATTCATCCCAATTTAAAATTTATCATGGTAATAAATGGTTTGATATTTTAAAATTCTTATGTCAAAAACCCACATAGTAAAAAGAATTAATAAAACATCATCTAAATAAGAGTGAAAGGGAAGTTTCAAGGTTATATGGACAACACATAACTCAGTTTCCAAGTAGGAAAAAATTAGTGGAAAATGAATATATATATAGAAGAAAAGCATAAATAATTATAGAGAGTTATTGAGGTCACTGATTCCAAGGAAGTAAATGATCAATGGAAGGTTAAGGGCTTAAAACCATAAATCTGTAATGAGTTAAATGAATGCACAATTTTATAAAATATTATTGTAATAAGACAAATTTTTGGTTTCAAGTTACATTTTCTAAAGTTGATTAATTCTTTTACATTATATGAATATATGGAAATATACTTAATTGGTACATTTCTATTTCATTATAACAATTTCATCATTTGGTTGTGATCTGATCAATTTCCAATCTATCCCTTAATCCAAGAAATAAATATCCAAAAATGAAATTTTATGCCTGAAGTACTATAATTCACTTTGAATGGATTTTAAGATCCATAAAAGGCTAAAAAGACTCTCTGCATGTCTCTAGCTATTTTCAAAAACAAATATGGTTTGCACAAGTTATCCAATATAATACATTAATCTCTAAACCCCAAAAGTAACACCACTTGTTCAACATCAATATTTATTTGTCAATTTCTTTAACTAGTGACATATTGACTAGGATATCATGTAATCTAGTTGTAAGTGATAAAACATTATTATCCTTTAATCTTGGGTTTAAGACCCATGAACTTTGTAGACATTATGGGTTGTCAATCGACACATGGGTTGTCCTTTTTATAAAACTTTATTAGTAGAATTCGTATAAAGTTCCTAAAAAAATATTATATAAAACCTTGAAATAAAATTAATAATTAAATAACCTTTTATTACTAAAGTTTTCAATAAAACTTATTTTCTCTACAATGTTTAATAATATTTTTTGACTATTATTACAATGTCATTAATGATCATGTCAACCCTAAAGGTTGACAATACATCTTAGAATATTTCTATAAAATTTAAAGTCATTATTACTGAAATAAAATTTTCACTAAAACATATACTTTCCAATGGGATGTGTTGCCATAAATTTCTCCCAAAATATCCTTAATATTTGTAGACCACTGTCATATAAAACCTAAAAAATGGTGTTTATGACTTTTAACTTATGATCAATGTTAAAATCATAAACCCATGATGGTATACAGAACTCTTATGTTAATGAATACATATATTCTTCTAAAGGTTCACACAATCATTATATGTTTTATAATTCAATTTGAAATACTATTGGTAAAAAAACATACATAAAATTTTATTCATAAACATGAATTCATAAGAACTTCATCCACTTTATTTCCACATAGTTCATTCCTTGGCCTATGGATTATCCTTTATAAGAGATAATTTACTCAGATAATTACCAGGTTCTCAAAATTTAAGATAAATAACTATAAATGGATCCTTATGATGAGATTTATTTCCATCCACCATAATATTCATTTTTTCTTGGAAATTCTTTGTATTGTGACCTTTATTTACACACATAAAAAAAATTTATGTTTCCATTGACACACTTTCTCAGGTGAAGCCTTCCACATTTCTTACATGATGGAAATAAAGAATTATTTCCTCTATGATTTCTATCACTCAATCTCTTAGAAAACTCCATATTTATATTCTTTGGTGAGTATGGGAGTTGGTTAAAGTATATGTTGTTAATCATATTTTTGGAAAATTGATTAGACATAATCAAAATATCTTTCACTCTAATAATCACCCCATTTGGTTTCTCATAGTTTCTAACATGTCCTTAATATTCAATGTTAACATGATTCATTCAGGTTCCATCCATTTACTAAAACCAAAAATCATAGAGTGAGAAATAATAATAATGGTTGTAAAACAATATAAAAATTTATAGGATGTTTAAGTCCTAATTCCTATTTTTTGTAATCTATGACACCTTAGGTTTAACCTAGTTTATTCATTATCATTATATATTCAAATACTTCATAATTTTTTTTAAATTAAATGTGAATTCTCCTAATAATATCACTCAATAGTGTAAACCAGATGTACAATAATGCCTATTTTCATGCACCAGGTAATGATCAAGTGAAGCCTAATGAACCCTTTTTATATTTACTACCCCCAGGTACATCTATGCAAGAGATACATTCACTTTTAGTATCCATAAAGGGATATATTTCTCGTATAAACCTCATGATCACTACCTTATCAAAACTTTAGCATGTTATTTTATACATATCCTCATAGTCTATCATAGGGTTATGTTCCCTAATCTATATTTTACACAATCTAGTTCTAATGGTTTCTACTAAACATCCTTTGACACAAAATCTAACAACCCTGACCCTAGTATCCCAAAGCTAATGTCAAATTTATTACATTGACATAAGATACAATGAGTCATTCCTAAAGGAGTAAATAGTTTAGTAGTCCTGGTAAACTAGATACATACTTGAGTTTTGAATTACATTTTAAAACACAAATTATAGCTCATTTATTTCAAGAATATAATTATTACCTCTAGAAAATCCTTTAATATCATTTGTATTACACTTTATAGATCCCAAGAAATGGGAACAAAACAAGGGAGGGATCAAATTCTCTATAAGGGATAAGTACATTATAATATATCATGAATCAATGAGCATAATCAACATGGAAATGAAAATAAATGAACAATAAATCCATTTAAATATTTTTAATTATATAATAAATATGAAATGGTAAATAACTAAAAACACATTCCATTTAATCAATAACATTACTATCATAACTGGGTAGTGTACAATCAATACGGGTAGGTAAATAACTGAAAACACATTCCATTTAATCAATAAATTGAGAATGAAAGGAATACAAAGATTATATGATAGAGAAAATAAAATGGATAATAATAATTTAATTCCTAATGAAGAAAACTCTTAATTATTGGATGTTATGTTTCCCAAGAACATGATACCTTTACTGTCAAGATCTACCTGGAAGTCAGCTCAAGATGGTTGGTAGAATACCATTTAACTAAGCCTATCCAATTGATTTGTCCCATGAGACTATCGATGAATCGAGGGACTATATATAACCTAGAACACCCTTTTGGGTTCTTGTAATTCCTCATATATTGAATAATCAATTTAATTAATAAAAAATTTTCCTTATCATATAGTATCTGTATTGATTAAAGGATACAGATTTATCAATATTTCCCCAGTTAGTCAAACAACATTCAAAGTAAGCACCACATGTAAAAATGGTATTAGGTTTAGGAAATAATCATATACATCATAAAATAATATTTAAATTTAATATAAATTTAACTTCTAATGAAAAATGATCATAATAAAGTGATTATTTCAAGATAAATATTAATAATCACAAAAGAAAGTGAGATTGCACAATAACTCCTACCACATGGTAATTTTCAAGTCTAATAACCTTGGGTGAAATAATTCAAATTGAAAATTAAAATACCATGAATTATGAATTAATCATAATATTATATTTAAAAGTGGTAGTATGTACACCATATAAAAGGAATTATGTACATAACATTACAATAAGTCTCAATGAAGGGAAATTGAGACAGTGTCCCTTACCTTAATCTTTATTTTGGTTGAACATGATTTAACCTCATATATAGTTCTATTAAAAATGTTATTAACATAATACATAACCATAACCATATTTATAATATCATATATGATTCTTTAATAATATCTTATCACCCTTCTGTTAATAATATTTCATTATTTTCATTGTTTCATATGTTAATTGCCCTATTTTCTCATTTGTGATTGGTCCTGAAAGTTTTGATTCTTGGGAATATTAAATAGTTATATCATCTCAAAAATAATAATAATAAAATAATTACCATTCTTTTACATCAATAATAATTTTAAAACTAATCATGAATGATGGTTTTTATATATTAAGTACATCATAATCATGGAGACGATTGATCGTACATACACATGAGCAATGTTTCAATTTTTCAATGATCATCATGGAAGTGAGGTAAGTAATATTTTAAATTTCTATAAATATAATAATATCATAAATAAAATATTATATATTTAAATATACTTATATATATCACCTGTGCAGCGTGGTGATGAAAAGAGAGTCACATTTCTTTATGAAGGCGGTAGTCCACCCGTACACGAGCGACGTTATCACATTTCAGTGTAAGAAAGAAAATAATATATTATATTGTTAGAATGATAAAATTTTAATTAATATCATAATAATTTCATGTATATAACATATATTAATTAAATGTATCCTTATTAATTTCCATGTAAAGTGTTAGTTAAAAAAAATTACATCACTTAATGAGGTAGTAATCCACCATACAAATGAGCAACGTTGTTTTATCCCATACAGAATAGAATGAAAAAATTAAATATATGATATAATGACTCTATATGTATAATTATATTAAAAAATAATATATATACTTTATAACTATCATCATACCTAACCTTTATATGTGGTAATGGAAAAATTAATGACATTATTTCGTGAGGTGGTAGTTTTCCGTACACACGAAGGATAATTTCGTAACCCATTTGATGGAATTAGAGGGGATTTAAGGTCATAAAATTAACATAAAAATATTATTATATGAAAGATACTTAGTTTATTATATCATTATTTTTTAATAATAATTGAGGGAGGTGGAAGATGAAATTAAATAAAAACGCTAATTGAAGAATGTTATCTCTTATTCGGGTATCCTCTTCAGGTTTGAACCAAAATCAATACTAGTTTGAATTTATGCAAAAAATAAGGATTATAGGATTACGGTAGGGAATTTTAGAATTTATTTCGATAGGGATTGGATGATCCAAAAGTTTTTTATGGTGTGAAGAAAATATGATAGGGGTGGCCTTTTGTAAGTGAGGTGAGTGACACACTTGTAATTATGGAAAATATTTAATCATACCCACATTTTTATAATGTCAAAAGCTTAAAAATGGGTCATTATAGAACCTATAACATTTAATGTTGTAATATTTCCATCCAATGATCATGGGAAATGTTTTTCGGTCATGTTTAATACTTATATTCTTAGTTTAAACCCGATAAATCAATTTTATCCTGAATCGTGTTAATTATTTTTTACTGTTTCACAATTCATTTGGGTCAAAAATTAAGTTGATATTAAGAGAAATTATAAGTTATTATAATTAAAAAACATGGAATCCATTTTTCTTAATTCAATTCACATAATTAGAAAAATTTAATTTTAAATTAATCCCATAGACACGATGAGAAAACGAGTTTTTAAAGAGGAAATGCTTAAAGGTTTACAATGTTTTTATATAAAAATTCATTATGAAAATGATTCTAATGACCTAAATTAGAATAATTGATATAAAATTGAGCTAATTTTAATTTACAAAAAAATAAAAATATAATTCAACAATACAAATTATTTAAATGAAAATGTGGTTTTCAATAATAATTTAGTATTTTTCACAATTTATAAAAAAATGAATTTTTTTAGAAAAATAACAAAAATTAAACCTAAGATAATTTTGATATTTTTATTTAAAAAATAAAGTTAAAATTTTCATGTAAATTTTTTAAAAGTGTAGAAATTAGTTTGAATTACGTGTGCAAAGGGTGACTAAACCATATTTTTGAAAAATACATTTTTTATAAAACATTTAGTTTTATTTTAAATGATAATTATTTTATTTTTAATAAATAAATAACTATAATTTTTATATTTCAGTTATTAAAATTCATATCTTCTAATTTAACTACTAGGTTATGATGATATACTATATTATAGTTCATTTAGAACTGGGGTTTCTTGTTTTGTAAGTAATCCAAGATATTAAATTTAAATTAATATATATATTTTTGGTATATTTAAGCTCAATGTTTAGTGTTGCATACAATATTTAATAAAATGTTGTTATTTTAGAATTTTGTGGTGTTACAACACATCATTCTGAGTTACGGTTTTCCTGAGATTCCCATAAATGATTTTTCAGTTTCTTAAAATTCTAAAACGTGAATGTAATAGTCAAAACCATATAAAAAACCTTATATTAATTTAGAATCATAGGACATACACTATTGAATTAATTTTGAGCCTATGGGTATAGAACACATCCATCCGATTTGCAGTGTCATCACAATGACTCAATAAGTAGTTTTTAAATATACCAATGTCATTAAAAACATATGTCAGGGAGTCAAAATTATACAAATTATATTTTATAATTATGAAATAATATGAAATTGACTATATATTTATTTTTAAAATATAGGAATTGACGACACATCATTGTGAGTTATGGTTTGACCGAGATGCTCGTAAACAAGTTTTCAGTGTTTTAAAAAACTAAAATGTGCATTTAATGGTAAAAACCATAGAAAAAAACCTCATATTGACATTAAATCATGGGATAACCACTATTAAATTATTTATAAAATATAATAAGTATTTACATATGAAAGTCTTTAAATTCTATTTTTTATGTAAATTTCAAGCATATCACCCATTGATTTAAACATTTATTTGATTGTTATATACTTATCCCTTTTCACTTCCAAGTGTTGAATCATATATTAGTAGGTATTTTTGTGTTTCAAAGTGTTTTTCATGATATATTATTTTTTTAAACTGAAATATATTCTGGTCAATTAGAAAAATAACAAATATTATACGCAACATTCTGAATACAATATTTGTATATCCTCCTTCACAATTGTATCCTTTAATTTTATGGTGTTTATTTTCAGTGATAGATGTCGATAGTAGATAGGAGGTTGACCATTATGATCCACTCCATTATTCAGAAGGCAATTTTTGGGGTTCTTAGTTTCTCTGGTTTGATTAAATATTATCAATGATTCTACGATAATTTGGATCTATTATGTTAAGTTCTAATTTTTGTCTTCTTTTTTTCCTAATTGATGTGATGATGTGGCCAGTTCCAATTGATGAGAATATGTGGAGGTAAATGAATGTAGAATAGGTGATTGGATGGATGTATATTAGTAAGGGTTTTTTGTTGGTGGACATATTTTATATGTATATATTGATGAATAAGTTATGGGTTAATTGAGGTATGGGTTGAATGAGGCTGTATATACATGTTTGTGGATGCACGATGGTGTATTTATAATGAGTTTATTTTTCATTTATGTTTTAGTTTATTATATGTTAGAGTTTTTATATTTATATTTCTTTTTAAATATATCTATATTTTAAATTTTTTAGAAATATTTGCAGCGGTAGTTTATAACAACCATCACTAAATATAGTTCTAAAAATTTTATTTTGAGGAAGTTATCATTAACCACCTTTAAACTTAACCACTTCTGTATACTGTATCGGTTTTTATGTTCATTTATTCAAATTTTTAGCTTATTTTTTAAAAAAAAATGAATTTCCGCTAAATTAATTGGGAACCAACTTTAAATTATTTAAATATAACACATATAAAAAATGCATCTAAATATGAATAAATTCAATTGAATGATTGTTAACCTTGAAATAAGCGATAGTTTTTCTGACCACTATTAAACTATATTACTGCGGTTTAACTATAGTGAATATACAAAAAACTGCCAGTCAACCCTACCAATTTTATAGTTCTTTGATATTTGATTGATGATTGATGTTTGATTTCATGACTATAGAGTGTTTCAAGAACAATTTTTGATATATAATTTTGAATAATGGCATGAGCCCTGAGTCGCATCATATATCACATCTTGTCCATGATATGATGAAATGTATACTTTTAATTTTATATATGTTTTCAAGAAAAAGATAGCCTATACCAAGTAATTTTCCACATATATCGCAAATAAATTTTCCATTAAACCACCAAGACCATTTGTGAGGTTAGATAAGTGTATATTGAATATAGTTTTGTAAGGATGATGATGGTTTTTAGTCAGGATGATTAGATAAATAATGGAGGTTAGTGCTCCCTTGGATGAGGTGTCTTATAACAAGGTACAATATAACATCCCTATATTTTAAAATAAAACACTATAAGGTTTAATGAACTACTAAATACTATGTGACCTTTATAAACTAACCATTGAACATCATATTGCTCCTTCTATGTTTTGAATTTCAAAAAATGGACATACACGGTTGAGATCTATATGTTTTTTGGAGTCTGATAGAATAGAAATTATTTTTTGGTGAATATTAACCTCACTTATGATTATATATATATATATGTTTTAATTAGAATTATGATATACCCATATCTTGGAATAAGTAAATAAATGTTTTAAAATTATTATTTCTTGAATAAAATATTATTTTATTTAAAAACTAAATTTCTTATATTCATAAAATTATTTTGATAAAATGGAGTTCATTTTTGGATTCTACACATCAATAAATGGTTGTGTTAAATTTTTGGTAATTTAATGAAATACTTGAATTTTTGATGAATAGTGAAATAAGATAATTTAAAAGTTAAACTAAATACTTGATTTATGGAGTCATGGATGATGTTTTGATGATGTAAGCACAATTATATTGAACTCACATACACTTATTACAATTTTTGGTCTTGGAATCATAACTATTACCTATCTTGTAGCAAAATAAAAAAATAATGATTAAAATAAGGGAAAAATCTTCCTCTACTCCACTATAAATACCACCCATTCCCACCCTCTCCTCCCACACCTCTCAAGCCTTGATCCTTGGAAAAGTTATTTCAAATAATCCTCTCAAGCCTCTTACCCACTTCCTAGACCTTATTTTCACACCAAAAGGCCAAAACCAAGGGCCTTAAGAAGGATCTCTAGGAGAAGAGATCAAGAGGTAAACATCCTCTTTTGTTTTCTTTCTTTTATTTTTATTTTATTTTATATTATTATTATTTAATCACCTTGCATTATAAAAGAGGTATGAATGATCTAGTATCTTAAATATTCTATATTTAATCATGTTTATGGAAGATTCACCATTATACTTGTTCTTCTATCCCACTTATTCAAAAAATTAAAACACCGTCCGTGATGTGTCAATTTACAGACTTTGTGGATGATGTGATTTCAATTTCTTTTAATTCCTTCAAGAATATTCATAAAAATATTTTTATGGTTTAATTAGACAATAATTTATGTATTATATCTTATATAAGGTTCTGGAATCATTTTTACACATGTTATTAATTTACAATACAAAATGAGTTCATTACGATCGAAGAATCACCAAAATCACCTAAAAAAATATCAATAATTTTTTAACTTATGAACAATTATCATGTCATAATTAAAATTGATAAATGGTATAATTTATGGTTTTGGAAATATTTAAATTTCATTCCATTCTAATTTTGGAGTTTCACTTCCAATCGAAAAGAATATCCATCTTGAACTGATCATGGAAAACATGTGAAGAACGCCCCAAAAACAATGGAATTAACAAAATATTATTAATGAATTATTTGAATGATTTTTTAAAATGATCATTAAAGGTGTTATAAACATAAATGTCTTTCTTTAAAATATTAATAACACAATTTTAACATTTATACAATATGTTTAAACACATTTTATGTTAGACAAACCTGAGGTAAGGGAATTCTTAACCCGATTTCCATCCTTTGGGTTAACCTTCTCCTTTATTCATCATGTGGTATTGAGATTTTTTGTGTGATAATTTTTTGTTTATATTATGTTTTATTATATGTATTTATATTGTATACACACATCTATTCCATTCTATTAATTCTCACTCCAATTTTATTTGTAAGGTAATTTTTTTAAAATCATTTTAAAAGTATCTTTAATGAAATTCAAAAAGCTTATTTATATGGAATGAGTAGTTCTATAGATTCAATGAGGCTTTATTACTATTATTTTTCCATTACATGTTGACATGTTAGTTTTTTATGCATATGATTTCATTTTTATGTGCATGGTTTTTTATATTTTAAAAGTAATTTGTTTTAAGAAAATGGGAATTTTGAAAACATTAATGTGTTTTTATCAAGGGTTCAAATGAGTTATCAAGTGTTTTATTCATGATATGTTCCTTGGAAATAGTTATGTTGGGTTGATCTCGTTATATCTCAAGATATATTGGGTTAATCTCATTATATCTCAAGATATGTTGCGTTGATCCCATTATAGCTCATGATATGTTGGGTTGAGCCAATTATAGCTCAATATATGATGGGTTAGCCCCATTATATCTCTCTAATGAATTGGGTAATCTGGAGATGCAAGTTTACAAAAGGTTTATTCCATGAGTAAGGGTGATTTTAAGATTGATATGGTAAATATATCCCAGGGGAATTACATGATGTTTTTATGCATGCTTATGGGTTTTCAAGAAACGGGGTTTTAAAGGGTTTTCTTGTTTTCACTAGACTAATGGTTTTTATTTATTTATATACCTTACTGAAATTTTTGTGCTCATACCATGTTTTTAAAATGTTTTTCATAGGAATCCTTAGTTGTTTAAAGGAAAGTTAAGGTGCCAATGCAGATGAATCCAATTAGTTATATTATAATTATTTTTGCAAACTCTGATTCAATATATGTAAGTTATTGTCTAATTATCTAGATTTTAAACCATAAAATGTCATCTATTTTAATAAATTCTATTTATTTATTAAAGTTTATTTAAAAAACATAGCATTTGTAAGGGCTGAACTAGGGTTTCCGGTTCAGGTCTTTACATACAGACACACTAGATAGGGTTTGGTTATCCCTCAAATAAGGAACCTTCCAAGGAGGTGGGGTAATTATATGGACTGGGTTAGAAACTCCTTTGATTGAAGAGTCTTCTAGTGAGGTGTGAAATATTCAACCATGGAGTTAATACTCCCTCATACGAGGTGTCTTCCAATTAGATGAAAGTCATCTTGGAATAGAGGCTGTACTCCCTTGACTAAGGTATTTTCAAGTGAGGCATAAGTCCCTCACTATAGTTCCTATGAGTTTTTTTCTTTATTAGCTTGATATTTCATATACATGATTGGTAGTATTTTATTTATGGATGAGAGGATGAAATTTTATCTTGATTGAAAAGCAAGCCTCCGTGATGAGCATGATCCACTCCATGGATTCTAACTATGGTATGGTAGCTGGAAGGGTTGAGTATTACATATTTCATCTAGATTAGTGAGTCATCAAATACCCCATTAGTGACATTTGAGATTAAATGTATTATTGGATAGAAATATCATGATTTTTTTGGTATTTACAGTACTTATAGTTGACCCTTTTTTACCCTGAGAATTGGGACCATCATTGGTTAATACCCATCTAAATGGGTTGGAACTTCATGGGACGAAACAATTAGGAACATGAATCCTCTATGTCTCTAAGGAATGGGGTTTTAAACAAAATATTAATTTTAACTTTATCTTCCTACTCTTCACCAATCATACCAAGATTTCAATAGTACTTTTTTCTTAATGTTTTCTTTGTGGTTTTTAGGCTGTCTTACTTGATATGTTTATACTCACCCTGGAAAAATATTTTTCCGATATATTTTTTTTTCTGAACCAAATAAATAGGTTTAGAGATGCTTTTTTAGGCATGGAGAAGGTTGTAATTTTTCAGAGATGATTTTTATTGGTGATTCATGATGAATTTTAGTGTTCCATGATGGTGGCAGTGACTGTTTTTACTAGAAACCATTCTAGGAGTAGATACAATGAGGAAGAGTTTACTATGACTTTCATCTACTAAATTTAGAGTCTTTTTTGATGTAAAATACTTTTTATTTTCCTTTTTTGATGATATATTTTTACATTATTTCTCATGATTATGTTTTATACTATTCCGTTGTTTATATATTTGCATCTTGTTGGTGGTAATTTTTTATTTATGCATTTGGGATTCATTACTATAGTAGGTTGATTTCAGAAAAGGCCTCCCATATTATGAGATATGCCCACTCAGGGAATGCTACAATGACCTAGAATGTTATAATAGATATTGGGGTGTCACTATTTTCTTACAACTGACCTGGGTAGGTCCTTTTTAGTTCAGGTCATGTCAGAGAGGTTTCAAATATGGTTTCTCCTATGGTCATAGTTTGGATTAGTATTCATCTGGGGACTAGTTTGGAAACATAGGGAAACCGTGTTAAGAGGGTATTGAGTTTGGTTATTATATCAGGAATATAATAAATGGTGCAGTGACCATCATATCCCTTAATTGGCACTATGATAACCTATTTTTCAACCCAAAACACTGAGATATTGTTGTGAGGTACAATAACTTTGGTACATGTATTATATGGTATTCAATTATGATCTTTATTTTCCTTCTTGTGGAAAATTTTTCATGATATTCTCTAACTATTTTAGTTTCATCTTGGATGATTATAGGGTGCTACCCATTAATATCCATCTTTTTTGAGGAAGGAGGTTCATAATGATCCCATACCTGTAGTTGTGTATCTCACCATCAATTACTGAGTGTTGATGTATTATTTTCTGATACTTGGTTGAGATATATTCTAATCCCATTATTTGAGGTATTTTTTCTCACCTTTTTTCTTAATGTGGATCTTTATTATAGGGAAGATGGTAGTTCCCACTCTATTATAAATGAATACCATTAAACTATGTATTCTACTTTTATTTTTATGATAGTGTCCCCATGAGTTTTCAAGGTAATCTTAATCTTTATATTCTAGAGGATTGGATGGTTTATAAGGCTCAAATTCCTGTCTGGTTTGGAACTTCCCCGAATAGATGATGATTCATACCTTGAGCTCCCTATACAAAACTATAATCCAATAATGGGTTATTCTTTTCTAAAACTCATGAATATTATTATCTACCATATAGATGGAGTTTGATACCTTGTATGGGATGGGGTAACATTGTAAATGATTAGTGAAGTTTTTAGTGTTGACCTTGATCTAATCATTGGGTTTTAAAAGTTTCCTAAAGAGAATTATTAATTTTAGTTTTAGTGAGAATTCAATCCCCATAGATATGAAAATTAGATCTAACCTTTTTAAAGATGAATTATTCTACCCATTTAATGAATGTATATGCTTGGATGAAAAATCTACATTTAGTGAATGTGAAAAAATTAATGAGTTTATACAAAGGGAGACCCTTGTTTATCTATCAGAAAAAACCTATGTATTATTCATATTGTGCTCTAGAAATACATTTTAATGTTTCATTGTTTAGTGATTAACCAAATCCTTCATAGTAATATTTCGTAGAGAATATTTATGGGTGTTTGAGAAATTTTCCCTAGTCATGATCTGAAAATATTATCTTTATAGTAACCTTTTGTTGCATGAGTTGTTAACCTTAGAGTAGTGGTTCTTACATGGAGATTGAGACTTTTATCTCCTTCTATTGATGGTGGTGATTTCGACATAGTGGTCTTATGTGATTGGGACATTACCATGTGATTGTCCTGTAGAGTTTTACAGAAGATGGGTAACATGTCTCCCACTTTCTTAGATAAATAATAGTATTATCATAGTATTTGTACTATGTAACAGGATAAAGACCATGTGTGGAGATCTCCCTAGTGAATAATTACCCTTAGTTTGGTTTTTCTAGAGGATATTTTTTGGTATAACTATCACATTGAAACTCTTTCTATGTGGTTTAGGAAGATGTTTTCTAATGAGGTTGTGAATTTTAGTCACTCAGTTAGATGTTATATTGGGGTCTTGAGCAAACAGAGTTGGACCATATAAATAATAATGACCATTCACTTTGGATTATGGTGTATTAGGAAACTAAATGGGAAGTGGTTTGTTTTTGGGAAATCAAATGATGTTTGTGTTGTTCTTGATGTTCTCACTGATAGATTTCATGAAAGAGTGATGAAAAAACAACCACGCTATCATGATAGTGATTGTGAACCTTTTGATGATTGAGATATGGAAAGATAAATTTTATGAATGTTGGTAAATAAGTTGTTTAATAAGGTGTATATCACCATTGTGTCTAGAGATAGTGACATTGGTTCTCATGATTTATGGGAAGAAGATGATAGATGGATATACATAAAACTAACATATCTTACTACTTGGAATCCCATTTTTGTGTTTCTATGGCATTTTAAAAAACTCTCAGTGTTATATATGGTGTGGATGGATTGTTATCACAATTAAACAATCAATAACTGTCTTTAATTATGGGAATTGAGGAACTCCCACCAGTGATTACCTTGTTGATGAACTTTTTTAGGATGGGTATAAATGGTTCTTTATTTCATTCTATCCTATGAGGACTAGATAACTTTGAGAGAGAAGGGTATTTGGTGTAGAGGCATGAAAAGGATGACATGGAGTGAATTAATATTTCCATTAAAGTCTTTCTTCAAGGTTATCTAGAGATGATGACATCAGTGATGCTAAATTCATTCTATCCTGGATTGGCGGTGTACTGATCTCACTTATGGACAAAACTTGAAGATAAAAGTCATGCATTTGAGGGTGTATTTTTTTCTATATGATGTTTCATTTATTTTCTTTATTATAGGATCTTGTTATTTTCTTTTCTAGGATGGTATGATTTAAAATTGGAGAGGATGTAAAAACCTGCATTTTTTTAATCAAGAGTTAGATAAATGTTTAGTTTTGGAGTCTTAGGAAATTATATGGGGTAAAATAGTAATTTTACCCTAACAGAAAACCTCATAATATTATTTATTTGGTCTTTTGATTTCTTGGTGTGGTTTTGTTCTCTTTAATTTTCTAGCATGGAATTATGAGCATGGTAGAGGAATGGAAATAATAAAATAGAAAATCTATATTATTTCAAGTTAGTGTGCATGTATCTATGGTAAATAGATTATATCACCTTAATAGAGAATTATGCGAGAAACCAATGAAGTGGTTGTGTTCAAGATGCATGTTTTATCCTTTTGGTGGTATATTTTTTATTTTTCATTGGAATCTTAGGAGTTTGCAGTCATCAACATATTAAATCATTATTTTAAAAGGTAAATTCTAATTAGAATTTATTAATCAATTAATGGAGATGAAATACAATTCTCCTATAAATGATGTATATTTAATCATACTTATCTCTAAATCCTAAATATAAGTATGAAGTTGGGGGTTTTTTAATTCCATAAAGAAATTTTAGAGAAAATGGAGAACTCCTTTTAGGGTTTGATCACAGTTGTGTCGAAAACAAATCATAGAATGAGATCCTTCAATATAAATTCTCAATGAAAACATTATTGGACACCAACATATACGTGTAATTCATTATCAATATATCTATTTCCAAAGTAATATTTTATTTTATTTAAAATATCCAATGCATTTTTTGATTACATTCTTTTAGTAAGTTTCCTTAAGCTCTCTTGGTGTATAAAATGAGAAATGGAATTAAGAAAAATATGAAAATCATTAAATATTTTTTTATATTGAAAATAGGTATTGTTATACCATGTAATTCATATGATTAAGTAAGATTTAATTTAGGATTAATTATTTCATGTAAATTAAATTCATTTAAGTGATAATGGTCACGACCACAATGATGGATTATTTATTCAAATAAATAATAAATATATAGATATTTTATTTAGTGATTTTTTCTAATTGTTTTGGATATAAATTAATTAATGTGTAACTTTGTGTGTGATATATTTATTTCTATATTATTATATTTTAATAATACTTCACCAAATATTGCACCAGAATCTATTCCTGGATATCATGTACTTCAATGACTAAGAGAATGAGTTTATCATGATATCAAAACATTAATTGGGAGGAAAAAAACCACAACATGGGGGGAATAATGGTTCAGTTTGATAGAGGGGATCATATTGAGGATGAATTATGTTTTGGATGGAGGTAACAACAGGTGGTGTGACACACAAATGGATAGATTCCCTGGCCAACACACACACACACACATGAACACACACACACACACACACACACTCTATCTCTAAAAATTTCTCTATCTCTATCTCCCCTACCATACTCTATCCTTTCTTTATCTCCCCTAATTTCTCTCCACACATGATCAGTAGAGGGTTATAAAACTTGAGGTTTTGGTTGAGGAGGGTAGTACAGGTAGGATACACTCAACTCGGTGGTGATTAAATGACACAAAGTGGGAGATCAGGGTGACATGGGGGGTTGTGTTAACCAATTTAATGAAAATGATGGAGGGTGCCGACTGATTGATGATGGGAATTTATGACATATAGGGGTAATACAGTGTGGGATCGGGGTGGCCATGCGAGATGTGAGGTGGTCGGTGGAGTAGGCTTTATATTGTCAACGAAGAACCTCTATGAGGGAGTTTTTATATGTTTTTTTGAAAAAATATTCATTAAAATAATAATAGGATAATTTTTTTATAAAAAATAATGGAGAAAGGTAGAAAGGCCAATTACAACATTCATTTTAATTGAAAGGTGACAAGGATGATGCTGCCTTTTCCCCAAACCCATAAAAATAGGCACCCACCCCTCCCATTATACTCAATCAATTCCACTTCATTTATCTAATTACACTACCTCTCTCTAAAAGTTTCTTAGTATTTGATCCCTTGTTCAAAACATTTTTGGTGGTCTAAAAGAGTTCTTAATTTTGTGAAACATCATTTAGATGTAATGTTTCTTATTTATTTTCACGTTATTTATTTATTTTTTTTGTTTCATTTTTAGTTAGTTTAAATATTTTATTTACATTGTTTTTTAATTAGTTATATATTGTTTAAAAATAATAGTTAATATTAGTAAATAGAATATTATTATTTTTTATGACTTTTGAGTAATGAATTTATAACTAGTCTTAGTAATGGATTTATTATTATAATAAGATTGTTATTTAGTAAAACTTACTATTTTTAAATGTTATTGATATAATTAAAAATTAATATTAACTAGATGATGAATAAATATTAGTGAAATAATGATGTACTAATAATTAAATATTAAATAACTAATGGTTAACTAATGCTAATGTAATGATTATGTGTTGATTAAATAATTAATAACATAGGATTAAAGAATTATTAGATAATGAATCACATAGGATTAACTTATGAATAACTTAGGATCAAGTAATGATTAATTAATGATTAAATAACGATTAACAAATAATAAATAATGATGAACAATAATTAACAAAAAATTAACCGTAATATACTAAACTATTAATTATGTAATGATTAATGAGATATTAATAAATAAGAAAGGTATAATTAATTTAATATTAACTAAAGTTTTACTAATGATTAGCTAATAATTAACCGATGAATAACAAATTATTAACAGATGATTAAATAATGATTAACTAATAATTACATACTGATTAATTATTAATTAACTAATAATTAACTATAAAGTAACTACTTAATATCTATTAATTAAGTAATTATTTATGAGTGGTTAATGAATTATTAATGAATATTTAATTTAGTATTAACTAATGATCAACAAATTATTACATAATGATTAACTATGGATAAGTAAACGATTAACGAATGGTAATATAATGATTAACGAGTGGTTAAAGAACGATTAATCAATTATTAATCAATGAGTAACATAATATTAATTAATGATGAAGTAATGATTAACCAAAAATTAGGTAATGATTAAATATTGATTAAATATAACCTAACCACTTAAATAATGATTACATAGTAATTAAATAATAATTAAATTTAAATTAACTAATTAATAACTATTATTTAAATAATCATTAATAAGTGTTTAAAAAATGATTATGGTCAATTAAATTAGGATTACCTAATTGACAATGAATGATTATGTAATGATTAACTTATGATTAACCAATGAACAACAAAAGTTTAGAGAATTATTAACTAATGATTTAATAATTATTAATCATTGATTAAGGAGTGATTATTCATTTCTTAAGGAATGATTAACTTAGCAATAATTAATGATAAATTAGTTATTAAACAATATTTATTTAATTATTAACTATTAATTAACTTGAAACTAACTACTTAATAACTATTAATTAATGAAAGATTGAAAAATTATTAACTACTGATTGGTGATTCATTAATGAATGATTAAGGAATTATCAACTTAAGAATAAATAATGTTTAAATTAAAAATAGTTAATGATTAACTTAGGAATAATTAATGATTAATTATAATTTAACATTATGATTACTACTTAAGAACTATTAATTAATGAATATTTAATTACAGAATCAGAAATTATTAACTAAGGTTAAATTATTATAAAAAAATAATTATTATTTATTAACTTCTGATTAACATAAAATTAACATATGATCAAAGAGTTCTATAAAATATGGATATCTTCCTAAAAAAGAGGCTGAAATGGATACTTGATTTGTTACTTCTACGATTTAGATGATTCATCCCTTCTGCACACCTGGTTTGATAATCACTATGGATATTTTTAGACAATTCACATTCTCCTTATAAACCAATAAACATACCTTTAAGAAGATAAAAAATTATACTATGAAATGATAATTTCATCTTTTAAGATATAATATGAAATTTTAGATTTTATATAAGGAAAATATTGCTTGTTTTTCTAAGCAATGAAATCACTTTTTGTATACTACAAGTGATTGAGATAGTCTCGATCGCCACCTGGTGCATGAAAACAGACTTTTCTACACACCTAGTTTGAAACTCCTAAGGAATATACTTTATATGATTCAAATTATGTTTATAAACTACTAAAAATACCTTTTGGAAGATTAAACTTTTATATACAAAACTATAGTGTCATATTTTAGGATATAAGAAGATGTTATAAAATTTTGGTAAAGTAAAGATTACATTCTTATCTATGAAATCAAATACCTATCTAGATACTAAATTTGGATGTGGCTCTATAATAAAGATACCTTGGGGTAACAACCCTGAAAAGGGAGATTAAGGTAGACTTGATCATAACTTGTTACATGAAAACAGGACACGATGCACACCTGGTTTGACACTCTGAGGAGATATTATTTAGATGATTCACATTGTCTTTATAAAATACTGAACATACCTTTTAGAAGATTAAAAATTGTACTTTGAAACATTAGTGTCATCTTTTAGGATATTAAAGGATTTTATTAAATTTCAGTAAAGCAAAGATTATGCGGTCAATTATACATGATTACTCATCATTATCAGTATTATTTACATTATCATAATCATGATCCAACATTTTTTTTCATGTAGACAATCATGTTTTATAGTATCTACTACTACAGAGAGGTTATTTAGACTAAGGAAGGATCTTCTTATAGTGAAAAACCATAAAAAATGGTTAGTACATTTGATTTTGTAACCTATGTGTGTAAAAATATGTTTTTAAAGTAAAACCCCATTAAAAACATGACTTTATTCCAATAAAAATAGGTGAAAATCTATTCACCTTCAGAAATGGAGATAAGAAAAAATTAAAATCATCAATGGATGTATACATAGATGAAAAATAATTTTATAAAATCATTATAAATTTGATTTTAGAAATATGAAGATACTACCATTTCTTTTGGTAAGAAAAACTATAAAAAATGGGAATATGCATGTTATGTCTTACATTCTACCAGTCATAAGATTTTGCTGACCATAACATTATATCTACATTTTACACTTGAGATTTATTTCATTTTTATACATATAGATGTCGAATACTATGCTACTCACTAAGCTGTATATGCATGTTTCATGCAAAAATCTAGATGGTTGTGAGGTTTGACTGATTATGGTGTGTATAAAACACCATTATCATCACATTCTATCTTAAGCTGCCATTATAATATATATACACCATCATGGATTCTATGACATTATTGTATCTAATATACATTCCTTGATAATCACATACTCACTCCCTCACTAAGATATAGAGACCTGAGATAGACACATTACAGTTACCCAAGGGAGAGATGACCAACACCCATGAGGATGTGGCAATACTTCTCACTCTTCCTATATAGGGGGATGCAGTTATAGGACCCACCCCTGAAGACTGGCTAGATCTTGTACATTTATTAATATATGTTGACATTTTGGGTGATGAAAATGCCACAAATGGTGGTTAAATATCTTTGAGCTAGATTGAGATTCACTTTGCGCAGTTACTCGCTGACACTAATGAGAAAACTATCATGCATCACGCCCATCCATATATCTTGAAAATCATTGGTGGGACAATGTGTAATGATCACTCTATTATTTATTTCCACATGATGTATCTCGTTCTATTGGAGTATTTTGACCAGTTTGGGTGATTTAGCTGGTGATCTAAATTCCCAGAATATACTTATAGAGAATTATGCATGGCATGCCGATCAGATCTCACTAATCTTGTGGGAAGCGTCATCCTTATTCAGATGTTGGAATTAGAGTGCATACCTCCCCTATCACCTATTTTTGGTGGTAAATAGCGTCATATAGATACTATAATTGACACTCTACATGGATTTAAATATGATCACTCATCTTTATTTTTTTCTCATGCTACTATGGGTTATTAAATTTAATATCTTATAATTTATCACTTCTTATATTGTACTTTCCAAGTGGAGTCAGACACATCAATGTTTCAGGACACCGAGGCCCAACTTGTGTGTATATCATATCATGTTGGATAGTCTAGTACCCACCGATGTATTTATATATGATATTTTATTGAATAATTTATTTTATAATATATTATATATATTTTTCATTTTTAGAATTTTTTTTCGAAAAATTTCCCATGTCATTTTGGATTGCATGAATTACATACTGGGATCTATTAGACCAGTTTCCCACATACATCAATAATGAGATTTTCAATTCCAGGACTTTAGTGCCTCTAATTCAGTTTCATATTTCTGAGTGTCACTAGCTTGATATGGTTATTCTCATGTTTGTATTTATTCAGTGTATTCTATTTACACTTAGACAGTTAGTAGCGCTTCATTTCATAAAGCTGACACGGAGGCAGATCTCTACTAGTGATGATGACATGTAGAGTATCTAGAACTCTAGAATAGAAGATCATAATTTCATATCATGGTTATTACTATGATGAAATTCTCTTTAGTAGAGCAGTTCAAGTATTCTCCATGGTATTGACTAAAGGATACACCATATCTTACTTCGCACGATAGAGGTCCTCAGCATCTGGTAAGTTTATAAATTTACATTTTTTTCTATGAATTTTTTAATTCACTTTGACTATATTTATATCATACTCAACTACAACATATTTTCTACATGTCTGATCCAGATAAGGGGGGTGTTTTTAGACAGGTATCATACCATGATGCAACACAGGGGATGATGCGAGCGTATCATGTTCTACACAATAGTATCATTGATCATCCAACTTAGGGAGATGCTATTACTTCTCAAGAAGATGAGGTTCCTACTTAGGAACCTCCTACAACAATTAATGATTTTGAGGATCCACAACAATGATGACATATACTACATCCTACTGCACGTAAGGCCTCAATTTTTCCACATGCAAAGATCTCACATCTAGAAGTCTAACCTTAGCCGATTGGGGATGTGCATCAGGATCCATGAGATACATTTATTTTTTCAGGATATATATCATTTTTATGAGTACTTCTGATCCAAGCAAGAATAAGGGGTCATTTCCCATGCCTCCACCTTTTGTTCCCAAGCCTTCATAAGCCTTATGGTTCCCCCAACGGATAAATTAAGGTACATCCACTTAAATAGTTGGAGAAGTATTTTGTGAAAATGATGACATCCAGATGCCTCTTCCTCTTAATGAGTCATAAGAATATAATTAGATATTAAAGGTTCTTACACCTATAGAATATTTCTCTCCAAGTCATCATACTCCACCCTAATATAGAGGCCGATGATCTTGATATGGGCATCCCATTCACATGCTATATTGTGGGGATGGGCCTCATAATAGATAGTTTTTGTTCTCATTCATTTATATGTTTTATCTTGACTTAAATTATTTGAAACAACAATGTATTTTATCCTATATATAATTTTTTTCTATTAAATTGATGAATTTATATTAACTATCAACCATTCGTTACATGTTTGTCCAATTTTTTAATTTTAATTTATATTTTACTTATAGTTTTATTTTTATAACATTTCAAAGTAATCTAATTGAAACATAGGTAAATTTATTAAATTTCAATTTGGTAAATTTGTAATATTATAAAATATAAATTATAAAAACTTTTTAATGAAAACATAAAACCTATCCTAAATATATAAATTTTTTTTTTTAGAATAAAAATAATGTCATTATTATAATAACCCAAAATTTATTTACATGACACAAACATTACCCATTAAAAACATAATAATTACACATTAAAAAATAAATTCAAATAAATTAAAGTATAATTAAAATATAAAGGAAATTTAGAAAATTGAAAAAAATACAAAAAATAACTGAAAATTAAAGGAATGTAAAAATGTTTTATAAATAAAAATGTGGTGTTTTAAAGAAAGAATATATTTTTACACTAAAATTTATTTTCATTAATTTTTTACGAAATGCATGTTATTTTAAATTATTTTTTATATGTTCATTAAATGTATCAAATATCATTTATATTGTATTTATAATTTATTATTTATAGACTTCTAAAGCTACCTACTTGTAACATTATTATGTTTCATGTAGATAACATTGAAAGTGTATAAATTATAAAATTTAAATATAAACAAAATAAAATTTTACAAACACACTCAACATATAAAACATAATTTAAAATAAAAAAAATCACAAAAATAATAAACAGAAAATAATTTACATGTCACAGAATTTATTTCTTAAAAACATATCATTTTCACTTTAAAATATTAATGGACATAATTCTTATTAAATCCTATATTATTAATTAAATTACTATGAAGTATTATTAATTATGTTATTATAATTCAATGTTAGTAATTCCATTATTAATAAATATTAATCATATACTTTAATATTTATTATAATTAAAATAATAAATCTTAATAATGATGTAAATAATATAATTATTAATATATGTAATAAATTACTTCATAATTTATTATTAAAATAAATAAATATTATATTAGTTATATAAATTTTTCATTAACTATAATAATGGAAATGTTTACATATTATTTGTATATATATGTACCTAAATAAAATAAAACAAAAACAATATATATATTTATGTATTAAATATACAAACATATATATTTTTAATTTTTTAATTATTATTTTTTCAATTTTGGAAAAAGGTGGAATTAGCCTTGCTACCATTGGAATAATACCCAAAGGTGCACTACTGGAAATTGGACCTATCCCCACGGTTTTCCCCAAAACCGTGGGGATAGGTACCCCTATACCCACGGTTTTGGAAAACCGTGGGTATAGGTCAATTTTCAAGACCTATACCCACAGTTTTGAAAAACCGTGGGTATAGGGGGGTCTATCCCCACGGTTTTGGAAAAACGTGGGGATAAGTACTGAAAATTCACCTATACCCACAGTTTTCCAAAACCGTGGGTATAAGGGTACCTATCCCCATGGTTTTGGGGGAAACTGTGGGGATAGGTCTGGGATAAAATACATATACCCACGGTTATGAAAAACCGTGGGTATAGGGTTCCCGTGTGTGCGTGGGAATTTTTTTTTCCACGGGAAGGAATTTTGTTTTGGCGGGAGTCCTATACCCACGGTTCTTCCCTCTATACCCACAGTTTATATAAATATATTTAACTAAATATAAATATATATATATAAAAGCGGTGTTGGGGTAGTGGTTAGGTGCTTCGTCTACAGCGGAGAGGTTGCGGTTCGAAACCCGCCAACTGCATTATTTTAGGACCTATACCCACAGTTTTAAAACCGTGGGGAAAAGCCTTTGACACCGTGGCAATTGGGTATGTTTCGTTGACATGGTGGAAGAACACCTATACCCACGATTTTGGAAAATCGTGGGTATAGGTCGGGGACCTATACCGATGTCGTTCCAGCCCACGGTTCCTAAAACCGTGGGTATAGCCTATACCCACGGTTTTGGGGGCTATACCCACGGTTTTGAACCATGGGTATAGGATTATTTTCCAATAGTGGTGGAAAATATGATGCCACCTTTCTGTATTAATTTTAATTTTTTTTAAACCTAAGAATATTTTAGTAAATGTTTTTTTAAAAACATATAAAACAACTCGAGCAGTTTAGTGTAACACAATGATTGAGGGTGTTGAATGATCGATGATGGGAATCAAGGAGATATGGGAGAAGCATGGCATGAGATCGATGTGGTCATGTGATATGTGAGGTAGCTGGTGGAGTGGTCTATAAGCTGTCAATGGTGCTCCTACTGGCGGTGAGTTTTAATTAATATAAGTTTTTTTTGAAAAAATATATTTAAATAATACTTGGTTAATTTTTTTACAAGTAATACAAAAAAGTGTGAGCCACTTCAATTCCTTTCGGTTCAAATCAAAAGGCATTCCAATAAATACTACCTTTCCTTCAATTTAACCTGGATTGATGACATGAAAGGCTAGGTGACAGGTGTTAACATGCAAAATGCCTTTCACCTTAATTTAGGTGAAAATAGTTTTGGGCGTTAATTCCTTTTTCCTAAAATTAATAAAAAAAGAATTTCTGCTAGTAACCCCTTTACCCTAGCCTCCTTTAAAAACCACATACCTCTTTCCCTTCATCTCACTCAATTCAACCCACATCTCCCTAATTTTAACTCCCTATCTCTCTAATATTTTCTTATTTTTTCTACCTTGTGTGTAGCTTTTTTCATGGCCTTAATTGAGTATAGAATTTGTAAATAATCATTTAGTGTATTTTTTTCTTATTTATTTTAATGTTAATTAATTAACTATTTTCTTATATTTTAGTTAGTTTTAAAAATTATATTTACATATTTTTTAATTTTTTATATTTAATTTATAAATAATAATTAATAATAGTAATAAAATTATTATTATATAATTATGAATCATTAGTAAATAATTTATAATTTTTCATTGTGATGGATTTATTAATATAAGAACCTATGTAATATGAATTAATATTTTTTAAATATTAGTGACATAATTAGTGATTAATATTATCAATATTATGAATAAATATTATTGAAATAACAATTCACTAATAATTATTTATTAAATAACTAATGATTAAATAATGCTAAAGTAAGGATTAAGAATTTATTAACTAATGAATAAATAAGGATTAAATTAGAATTAAATAATGATTAGATAGTGAATAACCTAGGATTAACTTAGGACTAACTTAATATCAAATAATTATTAAATAATTATGAACTCATGATGAACTAATGATTAACTAATAATTAAATAATTATGAGCTATTAATTAACAATATAATACTATAAAGTATGTACTTAATAAATATTAATTAATGAATTATTAAAGAGTGATTAACAAATAAGTAAGGCATCATTAATTTAGGATTATCTAATGTTTAAATAATGATTAAATAGTAATTAACTTATGATTAATGAATGAATAAATAATAATTAAATAATGATTAACCAATAGTTACTTACTGATTAAATATTAATTAAAAAGTAATTAAATATAAATTAACTACATAATATGTATTAATTAAGTAATGATTGAGTGATTAATGAATGATTATGAAATTATTAATTTAGGATTAACTAATACTTAATGAATGGTTACTTAATGATTAACTAATGAATGACGAATGTGTAGGTTGGAGTGGAATCCCAAGAGGGGGGTGAATTAAGTTCCAACTTAAAATTCCTATTTAAAACTTGTTTTATAAAGATCCCACAATTTTAAAATGGCCTAGTTAATTATGGAAGTAGAGATGTAAACGTCTAGTTGGTCAACATGTTTCTCAAAGGGTGATTAGTCCTCAGTTGAATTGGTGTAAAACACTTCTTCAACTTTTGAAACAAGTTTACTGAATTAAACATATACACACACTAATCGAAACTAAATATCAAAGTGAATGAAAAACAATTCTATGTTTTAGAAATAATAAGCATTAGAAAATAGATAAAATAGAGTATAACAAAAAAAATATAGTGCACAACGAAGTTAAACAAGAGGTTTTGTCTCAAGCTGAGACTTAATCCTCTCCACTTTGTGATCACCTACCACCAAGCAGTTTATATTAACAATAAACTTTGATACACAGCCTGTATCAGGCTTTACAACCATTTTCACAAACTATCCATGGTTCACACCCTCTACCAGAGTTCTTCATGGGAAAAACAAACACTACAGACCACACAGAGTCTCTTACACAATTATTCAAGGGAATAAAGATGTAGGTGAAGTTTGATGTGAGGATATTAAGTATCCTATAGTTCAAGCACAGGAGGCAATGGATGTTACATACAGACACACACACTTCTTACAAATGTAAAATGAGGTAACATAATAGAGCTAAGGTTATAAGCTTGAGTTTAGAAAGATATATGTATTTTCAGTTGAGATCTTGACTCCTTAGAGTGAAGAATTTGATGTTTGAGTCTTTATTTATAAGTTTTCTCCAAAACAGAGTGTCAAAAATCCAGGTTCTAGCTTCCAGTGTTCTGAATTTTGGTTTTGATCAAGAGTTGATGAAGCACAGAAGACAACTTTGAAATTATTCTCGCAAAATGATCTTCTTAAGCTTCTTGGATTCTCAGTGTAAGTGTCGAATGGTTCTTCATTGATCTAACAGATAATATTTTTCACATGTACAGACACACTTCACCTCTACTCATCACCCGCTTACATTATCTTCATAGCTATTTCCTTTTATACATGAGGTCTGACAATAGGAATGAGTAGATCACATGCGGTCTTTCTCATATCTCTCCCAGATATGGTCTCCTGAAATGTCTAAAATCAGCATTAATTAATGTCATAAGAATCTAATTTATCAAATATGACCCTTAGAATAATATTAAGAATTTTGAAAAAGTATGGAAGCGTAAGAATCAATTGACTGGTAACGACAACCTTCACATCGGTAGGCTTCAACAACATGTTTACATCGACAACCTCTAACTGTAACCTTCCATTGGTAACTTTCCATCAGTAACCTTCCATCGGTAACCTTCAATGGTAACCTTCAAAAGTAAGCTTGCATCAGTGACCTTGCAACGCTGACCTTTGCATCGGTGACCTTTGCATCAGTGACCTTTGCATCGTTGACCTTTGCATTGGTAGCCTTGCATCAGTAACCTTGTACTTAGATAAATTCTGCACTGTAAGCTTAAAACAACAAGCAGTGAGATTAAAAGTATATGAATATTACTTGACTGAAACAAGGAACATTAATGAAACATGATTAAGATATAATTAAAACATGATTATCACATAAATGAAACATGATTTGGGATTATCAAAATAGGTGAGTCCAACAATATCCCCCTTTTTGATAATCACAAATTATGTCATTGAATTTTTAGGTTTAAGTAGTTTTGAATCAAGGTTAAACACATCTTCTAATTTCATCAAGGATGTTAGCATACACATATTATTATATCATTAAAACTAAATTGAATCCAAAACATATATAAATTAATGATAGACAACTGAAACACTAAACATGTCTCCCCCTTTTTGATTAACAAAAAGCATTCATAACAAAAAGAGAGAAAAAATAATGTTTGTATTAATAAATCAGAACTATAATATACAAAAAGGAACACACCAATCCCTATTAGCTAAGATAGTACACACTCAATCCACATCAGATATGTCCATTGGAGATTTGTCTTTGTAAGATAAGGATACAGGTTCTGAAGGTGGAGGGATAGGCTGAGGGATGGCAGTTAGTAGTATAAGAGGAGTAGCCACAAAGGCATCAATAGACCTATAGTAAGTGGATCTCTGAGTAATAATTGGGGTTAAAATTCTGATGGCCTGTATAGAAGTCATCAAAGGAACAGTACTGGTGGAACCTAATGAAGTGGAGGAAGCAGGCAAAGCAGGAGGAACAATGATGGGTGTGTAGTACACATGGAGGAAGAGTGAAAGAAGATTCCTGAAGTTCATAATGATGTTTCCTCTTCTTTCCATAGATGATATGAAATCATCTTTGTTTTCTACGAATCTATCCAAGGCAAGAGTTATCTTTCTAAGCTTTATCACTTGATCCTTAAATGCCCGAGTGACAGGAGGGATTCTCAAATTTTTCAAAAGTAACTTAATGTGACTATCCATATGATAATTAGTGTATACCCATTTGTAATAGAAGTCAACTTGATCCTTTATGGACATATAATATTGATTATATTCCCTTAAATAATCTCCCACTAGCTTATGAATTTACCTGGTAATGGAAATGACTTGAGTCACAAATTTATGGTCCTAGGTATTAGAACTAGAGAATATTTCTACTTCTTCTCTAACAACAGATCTGAAAGCCTCTATATAAACTAGAGGAGAGACTGAAGTGGAAGCAGATGAACCTAGAGGTGCCAAAGAGAAATCCACTATCTCCTTAAAGGATTTAGTCAGGCCACTAATTAGCCTTGTCACATCATCATCTTGGCCTTTCACATGTGTTTCCATGGACTTCTTAAAGTAATCAAACATAGTTATCAACTGCTGAACCACACTCTTGATATATCTGAGATCTCTATCCACTTGAACCCTTGAATCCATATAGGATTCCAAGCTTGAAATTGACTATTTCACACTTTCCATAGACTCTTCTAAGTTTTTCACTTGACTTTGGTATTCCTTCACTTCATGAAACACACTAGAGTGAAAGGTGGAGATCACCCTTTCAAAGGGAGATGTTACAACCTCTTGATTGAGAGCCACCAATCTCTCTAGGCCAATAGATCTCTCATCAGTGTTACTCTTCAAATCTGATTTCAATGATTCCAAATCATCTTTCTTCACATAGTCTCTAGGTAAAAGAACCACTGGATTCACAATTGTAGTTTCTGAAATAGTAGGAATTAGAGGACTTCTGATAGGCTCGTCATCTTCAGAATCTCCATAATCTAAGACTAAGACCACAAATCCAGGAGATTTTGTCTAGTCCTCTATTCCATGAGCAACAACAACTGATCTTGTAGAAACATGTTCCTCCCCCTCAGGTGGATCATTATCCTGATCAACAACATTAACAGGCGATCCCACTACCTCTTCTTCTACTAAATCCTTAACTTCTACCATTTCAACTCCGGCTTCAACCGAAACCACAACTTCTTCATCTATGATTTATAGCCTTTCAGTATGTCATATTAAAAGTCTAATACTTAGACATTCCTCCTCACTCTCATCAGAAACTGTCTCAAAGTTATCATGACTGGATTCAGAGTCCTCATCCTCATCTGAGGAATCTCTAATGTCTCTTAAGACATTTTCAGCCCCTTCTTCTTCACTGGTTTCCTGATCACTATCCCTTAGGACAGTCTCCCTTCTAGGTAGTATCATTGGTGGGCTAGGCTCACCAAAAAATACAGTACTACCACAAGGATTCGATGGAAGTTCAGAATCACTCCTATCATCTATAGGAGAATCCTATCTTTCTAGCACAACAACAGCTTCTTCTTCATCATCTGAGTATGATGTCTCCACATCATTAGGATTCAGGCTAGGATCTCTCTTATCATTGGGCCTAGTAGGATGAGTAATGAGGTTAAACTCTTCGTATACCTTAGCATCATCATTCACCCATATCCTCATCCATGGATTCCAGTTGATCTTAATCAGCTTGAAAATTACTTTTGTCATGAAATGGTCATCCCTTAGAATAACAGTTTCCTCCTTATCTCCAGAAACTCCTTTCACTTTCAACATAAGGGATATCAACTTATAATAAAATAGGGCATTGGATTTGGAACTGTGCTTGGTCATATCTTCTAGTTTAATCATCAATAGCCTATATAATTTGATCTCCTGTTAATGCTTTACTAGATATAATAGAAAAATATCCTAAAACTTTAAAGTTGAAAAGTCCCCTCTCTTGGGACTTAAAACATGATGGATAAACTTGAACATCAGCTTATCTTATCCTACCATTTCAGCAGCAATTACTTTCCTAGGAATCCCACTCCCAATTAGTTCGGATAAGTCTTCTTCATAACAAAAATACCCAGTAGATTGAGGCACCACTTTTGAGTACTAATCACAAATCCCTTCATGTGGAACCCTCAAGTAGTCATCCCACTCAACATAGGAGAAACTCACACTTACTCTATTTACTCTAGAAGTCATCCAGTTCTCATTCTCAGACTGCTCAAATATTAGATATTCACAAATATCTTTTACAAGATTTGGATAATATGGTCCATTATTTTTTGCAAAGCACTCAACCCAACCTTGAGCTTTAAGTTCCTTCAGCACTAAAGACCGACTCATCTGTAGATATTCCGAGCTAAGATCCTTCTCAATCACTATTTGACTCTTCGATAAATGTGGGTTAAGCACCTTTTCCACTATTTGGCTTCCACTACTAGACTCAAGCCTAAGTCTCTTAGGATCCAGCACATCTCCTTCATCAACAACAAATGTCATTTTCACTTTTTACATCAATCTGAAGTGGTTTGAGGTTTCAATAGAGGTTTAGGTTCAGGATTAGGGAGAAAAAGGTTTGGGTGAGGGTTTGATGTGGATCGAAATGTGGTATGTGTTTTATTTTTATCATTTAGGGATCTGAAAAGAAAATCAATAGAGAAAAGAAAAAAATGAATAAAACTAAAAATGTTTCATATTTCAGCAGAAAACACAAAAAAAACACAAAGTCCCAGACTCAAGTCAACTATTTGTAAGGCGTCATCGATAAGGTCCTAACAGTGAGGTCCTATCGGTAAGGTCCTATCGGTAAGGTCTAATGGTGAGGTCCTATCGGTAAGGTCCAACGGTGAGGTACAACAGTGAGGTCCAACGTTGATGTCCAATAGTGAGGTCCAATGGTGCGGTCTAACTGTAACGGCCCAGTCCATCCCACGATCCTCATATTGTCCATTTTGGGCCTAGCCCGCATGATTTTGCTTTCCCTGGGATCTGCCCATCAATCAACCCCCATGAAAATGCCTCATGATGGGAGAGGTATACACACCAACTTATAAAGGGGTGTTTTGTGACCCTCCTCCTTCGATGTGGGATTGCCATAACCCACCCCCTAGAAGGGCCCAACGTCCTCGCTAGCACATAAAATGGTCACCGGCTCTGATACCTTTTTTAACAGCCTAGTCCAACCCATGATCAAGATATTTTCTGCTTTGGGCCTAGCCCACAAAATTTTTCTTTCCCTGGGATCTACCCATCAGGAAACCCCCAAGAAAAGGCCTCATGATGGGAGAGGTATCAACAACACCTTATAAAGGGGTGTTTCATGCTCCTCCTCCTTCTAAGTGGGATTTCCATAACCGGTCAAATCGGAGTTTGGATGATCGGTCGAGGAGCACCCTATCCAGATTGTTAATCATAGTACAAAGGTTCTCCGTGGTCGGTCTGTTCCTCTGGTATGAGTGCTATGGCAGCATAGGCCTGTACAGGATGAGACTTGGTAGGGAAATTTGGGGATGAATTTCTTTAAGGGGGGAAGTTTGTAAGAACCCAGGTCTTTTTTTTTCAGGTCTCGTTCGGCCGAGAGCTCCCGTACGACCGCAATCCTTCTCTGAGCCCCTGAGCCTCCATCTGATCTCCAATTCGACCGCCATCAATTGAGTTGGGATTGTCTAGGTAAGCTCTTTGTTTTCCTAGATCATCGTTTTCCAATTCCTCTTCTTCGTCAAGTTATCTTCCATTGAACATTTTAGATGTTTTTGTAAATCTTCAGCGTTATAATGTGATTCAAGATTAGAGGTTCACATATAGTGATATCCTAATGATGAGGTAGGTTGTATTTTCCTTTCTGTTGAATTTATTTGATTATTATGTGAAATTTTGACCAATACCCTTGAATGGGGTGTTGCGTGTTTACCATTTTACACCTATTGATTGACCTCCATGCTTGTGTGCTTGTGTAAAGGTTAATTGGATATGAATAGGGTTGAATTCTATGATTTGGATGTTTTACCCACGCATGATATGTTTACGACCGTTTGGTCCTGCTTATCCTTTTGTCCACCTTGGATGTTTTCCATGCATGTTGCTATAGGGTGAAGAGTTTGTATTATAACATGCTTGATGTGATGTAGACTAGTTAGAAAAGTAGTTCTATAGGTTTACTTTGGCGATATTGCAATTCTATGATCATTGAACTACATAGGGCCATGAGAACCAGGTGTATTAGACTATAAGGGGAATTGACCGAGTGATCTTCCTCAGAGAATCTTTGATAACTTTGGTATATAAGGGGGATTGACCGAGTGAGCTTCCGGAGAAAGCCTAGGACCAATTTGGGCTATAAGGGGTAATTGACTGAGTGAGCTTCCTCAGAGAGTCTTTGACTTCTTAGAATATAATGGGAATTGACCATGTGATCTTCCTTAGAGAGTCTTTGAATTACTTGAACGACTTTGGGCTATGAGGTGAATTGACCGAGTGAGCTTCCTCAGAGAGTCCTTGACCTTGGGGCTATAAAGGGAATTGACCATGTGAGATTCCTCAGAGAGTCTTTATATATTCTTATGATTGAACCTGAGGGGTTATGCTAAGTGTACTACCCAAAGGATTGTGTGTACTTGTTAGGTAGAACCAGATGGGATGGCTGTGAGTACTTCCCAGAGGGTTACCTATTTGTGTTTAGCTATTGATTAGCTGTTTCTTGATGTTGAACTGTGGATTGTTTCCTACTTAGTACTTTATTGTTTACTGCTTCTGTACTTTTACCTTCCATATATTCATGGACTGATAAAAACAGATCTTCGGGTGGTTTCCTACTGGGATTTCGTCTCACACCCTGTTTGGGTCATACTTTTGGGCCTAAAAAGATTATATTATTGTAGGTATAGATAAGGGAAAACGACCTTCTACTTCGGGTACTTGACTTGCTGTAGAGATGGAGAGAATGGGACCAAGCTTAGGCTTGTGATGATGAGGAGCTGTTTATCTATATCTTTGTAATTTGGTTTAGTACTATTTTTATTCCAACTTTTTGGTTTGTTTGGATACTTTCCTAGACACATGTATCATGCATCATTTATATATATGTGCTCCAACTATTTCTTACATTTAGTCTTCTGCTGTTTACTATTGTATGGATTATTACTGCTTCCGCTATTGCATGTTGTTTACTTCCGCTGTGTTACTCTTCCAATGAGGGCATAGTTTCTCCACTATCACACTCAAGGACCTCGCTTCTAGTCGGCAGCCTCTGGCATTCGGGGAAATGCATTTGAGGCCATGCGACCAACTGGGTACGGGGCACCTCTGGGTGGATTCCGGAACCGAGACATTACACCAATAGTGAAGTCCAATGGTGAGGTCCAACAAAGAGGTCCAATGGTGAGGTCCAATAGTGAGGTCCAATGGTGAGGTCTAATGGTGAGGTCCCTAACTCAATAGTTTATCATACCTAACTCATATTTGATGTAATTTAATCTCTCAGAATTCAAAGGCTTGGAAAATATATTAGCCAATTGGTGTTCAGTACCAATGAATTCAAGAGTAATATCACCTCTTTGATAATGATATCTCAAGAAGTGATGTCTCACATCAATATGCTTTGTCCTAGCATGAGATATTGGATATTTAGAGATGTTAATAGCACTTGTGTTGTCACAGTTTATAGAGACATGTTTGAATTGATATCCATAGTCTAGTAAAGTGTGTTTCGTCCACAAAATTTGAGCACAACAACTACCAGCAGCTATATATTCAGCTTCTGCAGTAGATAATGAAAAAAATTATGTTTCTTACTATACCATGATAATAGTGACTTACCTAAAATGTAACATGTTCTAGAGGTTCTCTTTCTGTCTAACTTGCAATCCGCAAAGTCAGCATCTGAATAACTTATTAGATCAAATGATTTTCCTCTTGGATAAAACCATACTATGTTTGTAGTATACATGAGATATTTAAAAATCCTTTTAACATAAGTTTAATGACACTCTTTAGTATTGGATTGAAAATGAGCACAAATGCATACACTAAACATAATATCTGATATTCTAGAAGTAATATAGAGAAGACTCCCAATCATACCTCTATAATTGGTTTTTTGCACTGGTTTACCAATTTCATCAACATCCAACTTACAAGTGGTACTCATAGGTGTATCACTACCTTTATTACTATCCAAACCAAAACGTTTCAAAATATCCTTAGTATATTTACTTTTATTTAAAACAACACCATTTTTAGTTTTAAAAATTTTAAATCCAAGGAAAAATTTAAGTTCCCCCCTTAAACTCATTTAAAACTCATCTTGCATCATATTTGAAAAATCAGTACATAAAATTTTTTAGAGGATCCAAAGATAATTTCATCTACATAAATATGCACTATTAAAACATCTTTGGAAATAATTTTAATAAAAAGAGTAGGATCTGCTAATCCTTTAGTAAAACCTTTTGAGATAAGAAAGAAACTAAGTCTATCATACCAAGCTCTTAGAGCTTGTTTTAGACCATATAAGACCTTAGATAGTTTAAAAACACAATTTGGAAAATGAGTTTTTATAAATCCAGGAGGTTTTTCTACAAATACATCTTCAACTATATAACCATTTAGAAATGAAATTTTGATATCCATTTGATAAATTTTAAAATTTAGATGAGCTGCATAAGAAAGTAGTATCCTAATGGATTCTAGTCTAGATACAGGAGGAAAGGTTTCCTCATAGTCTATTCCTTCTTTTTTACTATATCCTTGTGCTACTAGTCTAACCCTATTTCTAACTATGTTTCTAGATTCATCAACTTTATTTATAAACACACATTTAGTGCCTATGGTCAAAGTTTCTTTAGGTCTGTCTACTAATTCCCAAACTTCGTTTCTTTCAAATTGATTCAATTCTTCTTGTATAGCTATCACACAAAATTCATTACTGATTGAATCATTAATATTTTTGGGTTTAAGGTGTGAAATAAAAGCTTGATATTTAACCTGGTTTCTCAAAGAAGCTCTAGTTTGTGTCCCTCTATTTAGATCACCTATTAAAGCATCTAAAGGATGATTCTTGAGAGTTATAATACCTTTAGAGAGAGTTGAACTGGACTCCTCATTGTTGTCTACAGGTTCGAATTCACTAGGCTCAGATTCTGGAAAATTTTCAGAACTATTTGTTTTCACAGGGATATTACTGTCTTTATCATTAAGATCCAGAATTGATATATCTTCCTCAAGATGTTCAAGAGTGGTTTTGGGTTCATGTGAATCAGTATCATCAAATTTAACATGAACCGATTCTTATACACATTTGGTACTCTTATTAAATACTATATAGGCTTTACGAGAGATTGAGTAACCTAGGAAAATTCCTTCATCACCTTTTAAACAAATTTTTTCAAGATTATCTTTAGTGTTAAGGATAAAGACTTTTCAACCAAAAACTATAAAGTAATTAACCTTAGGCTTCCTATTATTCCAAACCTCATAAGGGTATTTCTTAAGAACAACTCTAATTAAGACTCTATTGATAATGTAACACACTGTGTTAACATATTCAACCCAGAAATAGATAGGTAGATTATACTCATTGAGCATAGTCTGAGAGATCTCTTGAAGTTTCCTATTTATTCTTTCTATAACTCCATTTTGTTGAGGTGTTCTAGGTGGAGAGAAATTGTGAGTATATCCATTTTGTGAGAAAAAAGATTCAAAGTCCTGATTTTTAAACTCATGGCCATGATCACTTCTCAAGATCTTAATTCTAAGTACACTAAGATTTTCTACAGACTTGGAATATTTAATTAAATAAGAGAATGCTTCACATTTGTGAGCTATAAACTATACCCAAGTATATCTAGAAAAATAATCTACAAGAATATAAACATAGTGCTTCCCATTTAAACTTGAAACTCTATATGGTCCAAACAAATCCATGTGAATCAAATCAAGTGGTTGAGAAGTATAAACTTCTTTCTTTGGTTTGAAAGAAACTTTGTGTGGTTTTCCCTTTTGACATAGATTACACACATTGTTAAGAGGTAATTCCAATTTAGGTAAGTCTCTAACTAAAACTTTCTTAGTTAGTTTCCTAAGTGAGTGCACATTTTAGTTTCATAATCTTCTGTGCCACGACTAGGATTCCTTATGAAACACATTTAAAAAAGTAACATTATGATTAGATAAATAATTTAAATCAATAGCATATACATTTTTTATTTCTAAGATCAGTAAATATTAAATCATTTTTAGAATTAAAAACATTGAATGCATCATTTTCAAATTTAACATTGAATCCATCATCACACAACTGAGAAATACTTAACAGATTGTATTTTAACCCATCAAGAAAAAGTACTTTTGTAACTAATACAACATTAGAGTTACTAATTTGGCCTAAGATGATGATCTTCCCTTTTGCATTATCACCGAATATGATATATCCACCATCAACTTTAATTAGTCTCTTAAAACATGAATAGTATCCTGTCATGTGTCTTGAGAATCCACTATCCAAGTACCATAGAGTTTTATAGGATCTCTTTGGACAATTTTCCTATAAAACAGATTAAGTATAGGGTAACATTGGTACCCAACTTTTCTTGGGTCCAGAGAGGTTAGAAAGTAAATATTTGGGATCCCATACTTGTCTGATAGGGTTTCTATAATAAATAGATATGTTTTGAGGCATGAATACTTTGTTTGGTCATTTAGAGAATTATTTCTCAAAAGATGATCCAGTGCTTGAACTAGCTATGAACTGTCCATATTTTGGAACAAATTTTTTTTAATAATCTATCTCTGTCTTGGTTGATATCCTATACCAGTTGTGTATTTTGGATCAATTTTTCCATGAAACTAAGTCAAGGTATCTCTACCAGTAGTAAAATTTTCAAAATCCCTTTTTAATTGCTCATTTAATAATTTGAGTTCAGTATTTTCCTTTAATAGCTGAGCACATTTTTCTTTCTCAATATCCAGATCAGATTTGTAATTATCATTTAAAGTATGTTTTCTTTTCAATAGTTTATATTTATTCTTGAGTTCATTAAAGGTATTCTCAAGCATTCCATTTTATTCAAATAGTTCATCCTTAGTAATATTTTAATCATTTTTTGGATTCACATTAATTCCCAGAATAATAAGCATTGAGTATAGGGGAATTGGGTGTTACCTCAGATGTATCTGTCACGAAACACATATTTGAATGTTTTCTCTTGTTAGCATCAGAAGTGTCAAATCCACTTGAGCTATCTTCTGAGGCATTCTAGGTGGAATTCATAGCCTTTTTATAACCCTTTCCCTTGTCTTCATACTTATTCTTAAATTTAAGCTTGGGGAAATTAGCCTTCATATGGCCTTTTCATTTACACTCATAATAGACTATATCTGTTGTGTTAACATCCATTTTCTTTCCTTTTTCCACTATCCTTTATTATCATACCTTTCTTTGTAGTTTGATTTTATAAATAACTTTTTCTTTCGGTAGAACTTCTTGAATCTCCTTGCAAGATGAGCCATCTCATAATCACTGTCAGAGTCTAAGTCTTCACTTGTGGAAGTGTCTACAAGAAATTGAGCCTTTTTGTTGTCTTTTATCTTTGAAGTATCAATCTTGAATGCTATATATTTATTTCATGGTTCTCCATCTACTTCTTGATTTACCTTAATTTCTTCTTCATACATCATAATCTTTCTAATTAGTTACTTCACTGGTAGTTTTCCTATGTCACAAGATTCTCAGATAGAGACAGAAGTTCCTCTCCATATGTCAGGTAGGCATCGAAGCAATCTCATAATCTAGTCCCTACTATCCACCGGTTTACCAAGCAGACTCATGGTATTCACTATTTCATTGAACCTGAGATACATTTCAGAAATAATTTCATCAGGATTCATTTTAAAATTATTATATTTAATAGTATATGAATTTAATCTCATTTCTTTAACATTAGTTGTTCCCTCGTGAGAAGCAGCTAAAGTATCCCAAATTTCATATGCAGTTTTACAAGAAGATATTCTATTGAATTCTTCATCACCTCAATAATAGTACAAAGCATTCATTTCTTCACATTTATTATTATATGTATCTTTAGTCAACTGAGACCATGTGTCTCTAGTAGTAGCAGACAATACATGTTGTTCTTCAATTATGTCCCAGATTTCAGGTCCCATGCTCTATAGATACATTATCATTTTTAATTTCCACTGAGTATAGTTATTTCTATTAAATAAAGGTTTCCTGTTCATAGTAGCACCCTCAATTCAGTTATCCATAGTTAATTAGAATTTAAAGAAATAAAAATTTAGATATGGCATAAATTTTAATATCTTTAAGATACAACAAAAAATCACAGTTGAAAGGAATTTGAAAAAGATAGTAGAAATAAAAATAAAAACCTCTGATACCAAATGTTGGTCGGAGTGGAATCTCAAGAGGGGGGTGAATTGAGTTCCTACTTAAAATTTCTGTTTAAAACATGTTTTATAAAGATCCCCCAATTTTAAAATGGACCATTTAATTAAGGAAGTAGAGATGTAAATGTCTAGTTGGTCAACAGGTTTCTCAAAGGGTGATTAGTTCTTAGTTAAATTGGTGTAAAAAAATTCTTCAATTTTTGAAACAAGTTTACTGAATTAAACATATACACACACTAACCAAAACTAACTATAAAAGTGAATGAAAAATAGTTTTCTGTTTTAAAAATTATAAGTAGCGAAAAATAGATAAAATAGAGTATAATAAAAAAAAATAGTGCAAAGTGAAGTTAAAAAAGAGGTTCAGTCTCAAGATGAGACTTAATCATCTACACTTGGTGATCACCTACCACTAAGAAGTTTATATTAACAATAAACTTTGATACACAACCTGTATCAGGCTTTACAATATTTTTCACAAACTGTCTAGGGTTTACACCCTCCACCACAGTTCTTCGTGGAAAAAACAAACAGTACATACCACACACGGTCTCTTTCACAGTTATTCATGGGAAAAGAAATGTAGGTAAATTTTTATTTGAGGATATTCAGTATCCTCTAGTTCAAGCACAGGAGATAGTGTGTGTTACAGACAGACACACACACTTCTCACAAATTTAAAATGAAGTAACACAATAGAGCTAAGATTATAAGCTTGAGTTTAGAAATCTCTATGTATTTTCAGTTCATATCTTGACTCCTTGGAGTGAAGAATTTTTTGTTTGAGTATTTATCAGGAAGTTGTCTCCAAAATAGAGTGTCACAACTCTAGTTTCTAGCTTTGAGTGTTATGAAGTTTGGTGTTGATCAAGAGTTGATGAAGCACAGAAGGAAACTTTGAAATTATTCTTCCAAAATTATCTTCTTAATCTTCTTGTATTATTAGTGTAAGCATATAATGGTTCTTCTTTGATCTAGAGGATAAGCTTCTTCACATGTACAAATGTAATTCACCTCTACTCATCACCCGCTTGATTTATCTTCCTCAGTATTTTCTTTTATACATGAGGTTTGATAATAACAATGAGTTGATCACGTGTGGTATTTCTTGTACCTCATACTATCCCTAGATACGGTTTCCTAAAACGCCTATAATTAGAATTAATTAATTTTATAAGCATTTTATTTATCAAATATGGACGTTAGAATAATATTAAGAATTTTGACAAAGTATGGAAGGGTAAGCATCAGAAGACTGGTAATGGTAGCCTTCACATTGGTAGGCTTCAACAGCAGGGGCACATTGGAAACCTCCAACTGCAACCTTCCATCAGTAACTTTCCATTGGTAACCTTCCATTGGTAACCTTCCATTGGTAACCTTACATTGGTAACCTTCAGCGGTAACCTACAATAGTAGGCTTGCATCAGTGACCTTGCAATGGTGGACTTTGCATCGATGACCTTTGAATCGGTAACCTTTGCATCGATGACCTTTGCATCGGTGAAATTTGCATAAGTGACCTTTGCATTAGTGACCTTTGCATAAATAACCTTGTATCGGTAACCTTGCACTTAGATAAATTCTGCACTGTAATCTTAAACCAACAAGCAGTGAGATTAAAAGTATATGAATATTACTTGATAGAAACAAGGAACATTAATGAAACATGATTAACATAGAATGAAAACATGATTATCACATAAATGAAACATGATTTGGGATTATTAAAACAGGTGAGTCCAATAGAATGATTAACAAATAAGTAACTAATGATTAACGAGTGGTTAAATATTTATAATTCAATGATTAAGGAGTGATTAACAAATGATAAATTAATTATAAACTAATGAGTAACCAATAATTAATTAATGATTAACTATTAATTAACTATAAACTAACTACTTAAAGAATGATTAAATAGTAACTAACTAATAATGAAAATTAAAGAATATACATAATAACTATAAATTATATAATGATTAACAAATAATTAATGAATTATTAAGGAATAATTAACATAGGATTAAATATTCCTTAACAAATGATTAAGTAATGATTAAATAATGATTAATGAAATATTAAAGAATAATTTACTAATGATTAACTAATTATAAATCAATGATTAAGGAATGGTTATTAAATGATTAAGGAATGAATAACATAGAAATAATTAATGATGAAGTAATTATTGAACAATAATTAGACAGTGATTAACTATTAATTAACTATTAACTAACCACTTAATATCTATTAATTTTTGAATTCTTAACAAACTATTAACAAGTGATTAATGATTCATTAATGACTGATTACAAAATTATTCTCTTAGGAATATGTATGCATAACTTATTAATAACTAATGCTTAAATTAGTATTAATTAATGATTAATTATTATTTTACATTAAACTAACAACTTAATAACTACCAATTAATGAATTATCAACTACTTACTATGTAATGATTAACTAAGGGTTAAACTAGGATTAAATAATTATAAAATACTAATTAACCTTCAATTAAAATAGGATCAAATAGGGATAACTTCATGAAAAAGAGGCTTAACTGCACACTAAATTAGTCACTCCTATGATTTAGATGATTCATACCTTGATTCAAACCTCATTTGACACTACTGTAGGATATGTTTATGATGATTCACATTCTCTTTATAAACTTCTAAACATACATTTTGGATGATTAAAATTTTTAATATAAAACATTATTCTCATCTTTGAGGATATAAGAAGAAATTTTAAAATTTCTATAAAGTAATTATTGTGTGGTTATTTGAGTAATGATATCCCTATCTCAATAAAAAAGTGGATGTGGCACTAGCTTAGATTTACCTAATGGTAAAAACCTAAAAAACACAGTATTGAGCTAGAATCAATCAAGAACCGGTGTAAAATAATGAGCCTTTCTACACACCTGGTTTGACAATCATGAGAGATATGATTTCGATGATTCACATTCTATTTATAAGATACAAATCATACCTTTATAAATATTTAAAATTGTAATATGAAAAAATAGTGTTATATTTGAGGATATAAGAATAAATTATAATTTTTTTAATGTATTATGCGGTTATCTAAGAAATGAAATCTATTTCCAGATACTAAAAGTGTATTTGGATCTAGCATAGATGTACCTAGGGGTAAAACCCTTGAAAACACTGTATTGAGCTGGACTCGATTGGGAACTGGTCCATGAAAAATGGAAGTATTGCACACCTAGTTTGACACTACCAAGGGATAAAAATTAGATGATTCACATTCTCTTTATAAACTATTGAAAATACCTTTAATAAAATTTAAAATTATACTATGAAACTTTAGTGACATCATTGAGGATATAAGTGATACGCCCATTGTGAGACACACCATATTAGTTTCCTAAACAAACTATCTGAGTAGCTAGTGGATATTGGGGTCGATCCCATAGGGAAACTGTGGAGAATAAATTGAATTCGTAAGTTGGTGAGAATCATCTGATTTTCCATAAATAGGATTTAATGGGAAGAAACAAATGGAGTGGAATGATCTACAAAAATAATTAAATTTTGAAATGGTAGAAGAAGACCAAGAAAACAAGCATTTCAGGGTTTAAATTTGACTAGGGTTAGTTATAAAAGTTGTTCTTTAGTCTTCATTTTTAATAATGGAATAGTTTACCCAAGGGATTAAATTTTGTTATTTTTTCTTGGTCTGACAACAAATAACTATGCCTTTTAGAAATCAATTAATTGTTCTGGTAAATAATTACTTGAAAAAATATTGGATAAATACACCAAAAATCAATGGAAATTGGTACTCCCAATAGTCATGAGTTCACCTATTGATTCAACTTTAGTTTTTCCTAGTTGTTTTTATTGGTCTTATATGACACAACTAGTATAATTTTGGATTTTATCATTAAAGGGATTGTAAATAAAAAATCATAATAAGAGAAAACACATTAAAATTTCAATTACAACATAGACATAACCTTATTATAATCCAAACACAAAGAAATTATCCTCTTATGACCATGGTCACAGTGTTAAAATTGAGTAGAAACTCAATTAATACCATAAATATGAGATAAAGAAGGGTGAAGAGATGAATTACGCTAAAAAAAGAAAATAAATTAACGACTCCTACTGGCTTCATAGAAAGTTCAAACTAGAAGAGTGGAAACACCTCCCCTAGAATATCCAACATAAAATCTGGAAAGATGAATCTCTATTTATAGAATATTTTTACATGGAATGTACTAAAAAGTACATAGAGTGTACTTTTTTCAACTAGATTTTTTTTGGTTTTCTTCGCTGATAAGTGTCCTACCGAGCCTTCCATTTAATTTCATGCGTCAGTGTTAATTTGGTGGAAGTATATGATGTGTGGCACCAACATAAATGGAATATAACTATGATATCATTCACTAAACAATTTTGGAATGGCGTATACAACATATAATAATAATGTACACGATGGGAGAATTTTTATTGGTACATGGGTGTATACTCAGACTGTTTGAGTCATTTATAATGAAAATACCCTTGGTGTGTGTTTGTAAAGTAAAAAACCTATATTTTTGAACTTTTTATATATTTTTCCAATCCATTAATTAATCTAGAAACTCTGTAAAAATCACCACAAACACCAAAATAATGAATTTTATCCATAAAATAACACGTCTCCGGTTAAAAAAAATCATTTTTAAAGATAATAAAATGTATGAATCAATATGAAAAAATTGGGCACACCAAACTCCCCATACTTAGTCATTTTCTTTCCCTTAGGAAAAATATCAACACTGAATACAAATAATCTATACTCTAAATGGGAAGAATTCAAATAATTACACTTATAAATATTATAGTTAGAGTGTAGGATTTTAAAAGGCACAAAGCATATTTTTATTTCAAAGATATTCTAATCATGTCTCATATATAATTTAAATAAAAAAATTCATCCAATTTTATTTTCATCTGTTAGTTTTCATCAATATGCATGCCACTTGATTATTTTCCACACTAGGAAAATGATACACTAATCACTCAAGATCATGAAATAAAATTTATGCTTAATACCAAGTATATGCATTCTATTCATAAGATTTAAAGTGAACTAAGTCTCCACTTATAAATTAAAACACCAAAATCAAGAGGTATTAAAATTTTGTTTTTATGATTTTGAGGATATGTGTTGGTAGGTTTTGATGTGAAAATAATCCCAGAGTCTTAAAAAAGGATTCCAAATTCTTAAAGAAGAAAGCATGATATTCAATTACAAAGATTAATGAAAATGAATCCTATAAAAATATCTCAAAGGTAAATATAACTATTGTATTCCATTGAAAACATAGGATTGTAAACTATCTATGAGTGTAATGAAGTAATTTTTTACTATTTTGAATTTATCAATTTTTTTCATAATAATAGATCCTCTTAGGAATTCAAGGAATGATGGGTTTTGAACTCCTTTTCCCAGATGAAAAATAGATACACCCCTCACTTAATTTCATGTTCGCTCACCAAAATATAACATGAATCATAGAACTAAATCTTTAAATATGAAAGGAATAATCATGGTGTATAATCAATGAAATAGGGTAGTAAGGATAAATGGGCTTGTAATGTGGCTACCTATCATGGAAGTTCCAGGTTTTTATGGGTTTTACAGAGATAAAATGATGGGTGGTTCTCAAAGTCAAAGGGGATGAAAATATCAATCAATCACTATAGTCATTTTAATGGAATTCAAAATCATCATGTATTGAAATGAAAAACATTAAAGTTCTAGAAGTTATGGATATCCCATGAATATATCTAAAAATAGGTTATGGAAAATAATATGAAAAAGGGTTTAGAATATCTCTTAGTAATGAAGATAAAAATGGTCCAATCAGGACATGATATGAATATAAATGATCAATTTATTAAATATTATTTCTAATAATTAATATCAAATATTAAACAATATCATCAATAATTTTACAATTTATAAAATTTAAATAATAATATAGATTTTAAAATTTATACCTAGGTATTTATTATTTATAATTATAATTTATTAAAAAATTTCCATAATTTAAAATATTTTAGCTAATTAATGTTTTCTCATAGATTAGTCAAAGGGAAAATCTAGTGTAGCTGAGAGTCTCTCCCCTACACTTAATATCACACATAGTCCAACAAGTGAGACACCAAATAGGATAATATGATGTGTAATTACATAATAAGACAAGTGTAAGGGAGTAATGATTGAACTAATGTGAAGGAAAATACTATAAATAAGAGAAAAAACTATTCTCTCTTGTTTTTGATATTAAAAAGATGGAATAAGTTGAATATTGAGTTCATAGCCTTTGTCTACTGATAGAAGGAAAAAGTATTCTTCACATAGAAAAATTATCACATCAAAAATCTAACACAATATATATATATATATATAAAATGAAAAAATATGCTTTAGAATGAGTCAATCATTAGTGTTAGTGGTGGTAATATTAGGTATTAGGGGGTCCTATAGAGTTGGGAAAGTTAGAGAAGATGGTGGTGGTGTGGGGCCTACTATTTGCAGAGCAGGTGTGTCAAAAATATTCTCATCCCCAACAGTGGAAGTGCCTCCTGGACCATCGAAGCAATGACCCACATAGTCTGTGATCGGGTCTGATGGATTAGGGTTCAGTTTAGTAGTATGTGCTAGTGTAAATACTAAGCACATTGTTTTTAGAAGTATTCCCATCATACCATCTTGTTGAGTGAAGCATTGATCCAAAGCATTGAGGTGACAGTTGATGAAATCAAGGTGGGAAAAGTCTTGTAAAGCTACTGAGGGTGTGAGGGAGGCAGGGCCATGGGTTGGTCCGTAGGTGGAATGGGGGAAGTTGTAAGGTCAAGACTGTAAGTCAGAGTGGATGAATGGGAAGGTTCTAATAGTAGAGGTGTTAGTGGTGGTTTGATTTGATCAAAAACACCCTTTGGTACTCTCTCCGCACAGTGGGTGCTTGATGATATTGCATAAGAACATAAGTGTTCCCCTCCTTCTAGATCATTCCAATTGGAATAAGAATGAGATAGTCCATATTATAAAGATATATTAAATAATCATTAGAGATAGAGGGCTTAAAACTCCCCAAGTAATACACCATGAGGGTGGCATAGAAAATAAAGTTCAGGTTAGCCTAACGACTGGTAAACATTAAATAGAAGTAAGAGGTGGAAAATTATGGGTGGTTTGGGTAGTCATGATAGACAATACAGTCCATTAGCTCAATGTTTTATCAAGACACAACACCCTCATACTCATGGTTGGGAAAAAGGATAGATATGAGACATCAATGGATTAAATAAAGGTGTGGGGAAATTAAAAGGTTCTCTTTTATAAGTTGGGATTGTTCCAAAAATTCAGTTCAAAAAGCTCCCACCACACAAATGGAAAATTAGAGTAGTTAGGGAAGGTAAGGGAAATAATAGGTGGTTGGGTGGTTAGATGTGGGTAAAATCTTCACCCTCAAAAAATATCTTCCATCGTAAGGGAGAATGATCACTTACCTAGTCTATATCACACCTGCATCGCTATGTCACTCAACGTATCTTGGTATGTGGGCATGTTAAACTCAAAGGTTGCATAAAACTATAAAAATAATTATTTATAAGTAGAAGGTATGACCTATAAAATTAGGATCAAATGGGTGTGGCCCAAAAATACCTTTATCTCCTCTAAAAATACCACCCACTCTAGGATGTAGATGTATAGGACCCAGCTACTTAGATGGATTATCTATTTTGAGAGTCATCATAGCTATCTATGGCTAGAATGGAACTCATAAAATATTTTATAGGGATGTGGTTGGGGACCTAAAACTATGGGAATTGGCTCTGGTGGTGTGCTAGTCACTAGAGTGGAATGTTATGATGTCATGGAAGTTGATGGAGGTACTTCGATATCTCTTGATGGTTTCACTATTCCCAAAGGTATGAGAGTTGTAGATGTTGGACCAGGGGCTGCTGTGGAATATGGGGAAGTTGTTTGAAGTTATTATATAATTTCCAAGGCCACCAGCTGGGAAATCAGTATGTGTGTCACAAAAAACACCCCTAGTGTCTCCACATGAAGCCAGAAGGCAGTAGACTACTCCTCATTAGGATAGATCTTGGACCAATTATCCAGTTATATACCCAATTTACCATGATCTAAAATGAAAAATAAGAAAGAAAAAATGAAAAATAAAACTAAAATGAATAAAAATAGAGAAAACTAGTATTTAACAAGTTTGCAGAGTGTATGTATAGAGTTAAGA